>JAEIFS010000739.1:0-1200000 GCA_018904165.1 Zaprionus camerounensis
TTTGCATCCTAACTGGATCACCCTGTTATTTGCTCAACTCTTTGACTTCCTCAATAGAAGTATACAGTATTTATTTAGCATGGAATTTATCTGTGTGCAGAGTTATTTTTATCATGGTGGTCTATTATGTGATTTGACCTCTTTGACAGAGTTTCGACGCCATTGTCATTTGAACAGCTGCGCAACGAAATTTTTGTAATACCAAGACCAAGGTCTTGATCGGGTATATAAATGGGGCCGGTGTAATAGTTTGGTATAATTCAGCTTATGATTTCACCAAGATGCGTATCGTTATCCTGATAACTCTGCTTGCTCTGGTGGCTGTGGCCAGCGCTCAAGGTGGTCGCCGTCGCGGTGAACGTGGTAGTGGAAGAGGAGGTGGCGCCGTTGCTCTTGCAATTGGTGGCGGTCGCCGCATTGAGCGTGCAGGCGGTGGTGAAAGACTTGGTGGATTCAAGGGACTTAGACGTCGTCCACGTCTTGTTCGTATTGTTCGTCATCGTCGTATTCGTCATCGTCGTCATCGTTGCAAGACCACAACAACAACAGCTGCCACAACCACAACGGAAGCCACCACAACTACGGAAGCCAACACAACTACGGAAGCGACAACTACTGCAGCTGTGACAACTACTACAGCTGTGACAACCACTACAGCGGCAACTACAACTGTGGCTGCCACCACCACCTCAGGCGGCGGTTAAATTAATTATCTTTGCGGAGCAGTTGCTACTGATCGCTCTCTTTGGTTCTTTTATGAAAAATATATAAATTTATTGCACGTATAAATGTTGAGGGTATTTCTTAATCGGGTTCATCAAAGTAGAGATGGGCGCGGGCCGGGCCGGGCCCCGGGCCTCCCGGCCCTCGACAATTTTAGGCCCGGGGCCTAAAACCTGGTACCGGGCCTTTTACCGTCGGGCCCCGGGCCTAGGGGTAAAAGCCCGGAAGGCCCGGCGTGCATGAACTCAAAAAATATAATGATGTTTTAATCGATATCGGCCTGAAAAATTCGAGTCTGGTTCGGGCCGGGCCTCAAAAATTCGAGTCTGGTTCTCTACTTCAAAGCATACCAAATGAACCAAATTAAGTTCAAGGGGTTGATAAATTAATTTTATTGCATCTGGTAAGCTGCATCCCTGATGGGTTAAGTCTGTTTTTTGAATGCAGTCCCTAATGAATTAAGTTCTTACTTTGAGTGCAGTCCCTTATGGCTAGTTCCAGTTATCCTTAAGTCTATACTTCCTATTCAATGTTAAATGATTGCAATAATCCTGAAATAACATAATCGATAATATATGAAAACTCATGCTACAGAGACTTCGTTCAGTCATAAGTCAAATAAAAACTTAACGAAACCTGTTCAAACGAGCGGCACGCGACAGTGGGATACCCTTCGACCTATGTTTCTGTGTAGTTTAATTTCTTTCATTCATTCACATATTCAAATGTACATACTTTCATATTATTCTCAACAGATGGCGCTCGCTTGTCAGCTGACACAAGCACTTGGAGTTATGCTCATACTTTCTTGAATAACTTCTGTGTTTATTTTTTGATCGGATTGAAATTTCAAGAATACGTAGCTATGACAATCAGCTTAGTATATATTAAAGTCAGAAACTTACATATTTTAAACGACGCTTATAAATCGAGCTGAAATAAATAAATAATTATAATAGGTGAGATCTGTGTGTTTATGTGGTCAGACGGACATCCGGACAGACAGACGAACATGGCTCTATCGGCACGGCTAGTGATCCTAAGTAAGAATATATATACTTTATAGGGTCTGCCACGCCTCCTTCTGCCTGTTACATACATTTGCACAAAGTTACTATACCCAAATAGTATAACCATTTTTAATGGTCGAAGCGTATAAAGACTTGTTAGTAAAGACTCTATTTTGTTTTGTTTTCTTTTCTTTTATTTATTTTTGAATCATTTCCCAAAAACACTTGTTTCAACAAAATATTTGAAAGTTTTGATCTGTGTATTTTTGTTGGATTTACTTAGAGTTGTTTTTCTTTACGAGAGTGGAAATTAACTGGATGCTAAAAATAATTTATGCTTGATTTACGTATGCATGATTTATGGTTGTCTATTTAGAGCGCATTCAGTTAAAAAGATGCATGATACTTTAGGTTTTAACTGGTTTGTTCTAACAATCAGTAAGATAGCAGTCCATGAAGTTACTCGAACTTGTAACACTTGAGTTGTAACAACAGAGTTATGTTTGCCGCTGTCTGCTTCGGATGTGTCCGGTGCATTCGATGGGAATTTAATTGTTGGAAATTTGCAAATACATTCGTATGATTCACTCTCAGCAGGGTCCCCCACCCGCTGGAAAAGGGAGCGGTTATTGGGACATTGTGCTAAGCAGGCGAGTGAGCGAGAGCGAGAGTGGGGACTGCGAATCCAATTGATTTCACGGCAAGGACGTGCCACAAACCCTTTCAGGGATTTCTGTTTCTCTGGCCAGGTCCTTTGACCATGAAGCTTTGACTACGTGCGCGCCCTTTTAACCGTTCAAACTTTTCGTTTGCCTAATTTATATGAAAATTTATTGGCAATAAAGCCGCAGTAATTGAAATCTCAACGGGAGTAAATCACAATTTTATGGACTGACGGCGAAAACAAAGCGAAACGAGGCGATAAGGGACTACCGTAGAGAGGTCTAGAGGTGTACGAGGTGCACCCAATATGATGAGGTTAATAATTCTCCAGTTTAAAGGGTCAGCTGGGTTCAAGTTGGGTCCTGTTGTTCCTCGGCACATTGTTGTGCAAATTAAATTTCAATTTGATTGGCACACTTCCTGTGCCTGTGCGCCTTAAAGAGTCCCCCTTCTTCCCTCATTCACTGGGTGGGGTGGCAGGCCATGTCAAAGGCGGGCGGGAATTAAAATTATGCCAACGACTTTAATCGAAGATGTGCTCGGAATTTCAATTGGGCATTCACAATTTTCAATTGACTCGACTCGACTCAACTCGTGTTGCTTTTATTTATTTCCTTCTTCATTCTTTCATTTTCTTTTCTAATTTCGTTTTCGGCTTGCTGCATTAATATGCAACAGCGCTGCAAGCTCTAAATTTAGTCGGTAAATCTGAAAAATGTTTTATCCTTAGACCTTCTAGATATCTAACTTTTTCCACACTTCTGCTCTTCGACCTTGGCAACGAATTCCAGAGCTTTGACTGCCTTGTTTTCTTCTATCTTGTCATACTTAAGAGTTCTTGTAGTCTGCTTGTTTTCTCTCAACTTCTACTTTATTATTTGCCATTATGCTATTATCATCTATTATACTTGAAGTTCTTTGACAGCGCTTTGCCTGGTTTTCCCACTTTCACGACGTGACGTCAATTTGCTTAAGCGTCTCGCCACACTGGGTCAGCAAAAAAACACCTGTAGAGCTGGTACTTTTCTGTGCGCGGACACTGCAGTCTGTGGGGTATTTAAGGGCCTAGCAACATGGGTTAGACATAATTCAGTTTTGGATTTTATTGGGAATACTTGTCCAATATGCGCACCTTCATCTTCGTAACTCTGCTTGCTCTGGTTGTTGTGGCTGCCGCTCAAGGTCCTCGTGGCTGGCCAGGTGGTCCTGGAGGTCCTGGTGGTCCACAAGGTGGCCCTCAGGGAGGCCCCGGAGGTCCTGCTGTTCCCCAGGGAGGTCCTGGTGGTCCACAAGGTGGTCCTGGTGGTCCTGGCGGTCCTGGTGGTCCTGGCGGTCCTGGTGGCCCATGGGGCCCATGGAAGCCTATCAACTCTACTTCCTCCTCCACAACATCTACAACGGAGTCCAGCGCTTCCAGTACTACCGAGGCTTCTACAGAGAGTTCAGCTTCGACTACCACTGAGTCTGCTTAGTCTTTCCTTTCTTTTTCAACTTAAGTGTAAATAAAGATCTTGAATATTACTTTAATTGTATTTTCCTTTAGTTTTGTAACGGAGAACAGTTAAAAGTTATCCTTAAAAGCTTTTTCATAGTATTGAAAGGCTGTTTCAATCTTAAAATTCTCCGCTCATAACCCTGTAAGAAAATCATTGACGTAGCATTTCAACTTCTTATAATTTCCTTAAATAACATCTCATTATCATTGGAGTTATCATTTTGACATTAATGCAATTTTAGATGATACGTATTGTTTAATTTATTCATTTACAACTTATGATATGCTTATGTACATTTAACTATACTTGGTACTTATATTTTGTAATTTTAAGTTTTTAATTGTGTTTGTCGTCTTCCGTGCTAACCCTTTTCATTGAAAAATAAATTGCTGGAGTAAACAATGTACAATAGTAACTGTTAAGCCCATGCAGAGGGTATATTTATTTTGCAGCGTACCCTAGGAAACATCTCCGACCTCATGATGCATATATCGTATATATTTTCAATCAGCATCCCCAGGGGAGTCGCTCTAGCCATGTTTGTCCATGTTTGTCTGTTGCAACGCAAACTAGTCTCTCAGTTTCAGAGTAATCTTGATTAAACTTGGCTATAAATTAGTCGCAATGAGCCGGATCAGACTATATCGTATAGCTGCCATACAAACTATTAGTTATTCTTGTTTGGCAGGGGAGACATGAAAAGTTCAAAACGTTCCATATTTGACAAACTTTTGTTTAGTCTAGTTTACCCTCATTAATTATTTCAGTCAATGTTTATTACAAATTTTACTGTCCTCTTGAGCTCAAAATATATTATACATAATATATTATTTACTTACTTTTCAAATATTTTGGATTTAAGATAAATGAATTACTTTCTTTGTTACTCCTTTTTGAAGAGTCTGAAAATTGTCTTGATAGAGGGTGATCTTTAGTTTTTAGAACTTTATTGAAAACCTTAAGATACTCGTTTAAATATCATTCCCATCATGTTTAATCTCTGATATAGCAAAAATATATATGGGAGCTATAAAATGTAGTTCTCGGTGTTTCATGAACCTTAAATTTATCTTACCTTAGAACGGCACATCGATGATAATTAGACCCTTAGATTTACTTGGCATTATTAATTAATGTAAATGCTAATTTCTATTTTGTTTTATTTAAAATTAAAATATATTTTCTTTATTTTTAATCGATATAATCTATAATTAAAATTAACTTTTGTGATGTTGAGCAATGGCTATTTTAAACTTATTTAACATAGCATCAACCTTGTTTAAGGTTGTTTTCATTGCTTCTTAGACAAAGTTATCTTTATTTACCTAAGTGAATTACGTGCGTAATCTCGGTTAGAAATATGAAAAACCTTTTCCGAAAATACGTCATCTAGGCAAAACGTCACAAGGTGAGATAATCTGTGAAACATCTGTAGATTGGATACTTTTGATTTGAAATAAAACAAAGAAGTCTCTGAGTATATAAGGCGGTTTCACCAATAGTCGGACATAATTCAGTTTTGGATTTCATTGACAATACTTGTCCAGTATGCGTACCTTCATCTTTGTTGCTTTGCTTGCTCTGGTTGCTTTGGCTGCCGCTCAAGGTCCTAGTGGCGGTCGTGGTGGTCCTCAGGGAGGTCCCCAAGGAGGTCCTCAGGGTGGTCCTCAGGGAGGTCCCCAGAGCGGTCCTCAAGGCAGTCCCCAAGGTGGTCCACAAGGCAGTCCTCAGGGCCCTATCAACTCTACCTGCACCACTTCAACAACGGAATCCCGTGTCTCCAGCACCACGGAAGTTTTAACAGTTTCTTCAGCTGAAACTAACACAACTTCTGCTTAACTTGGAGTCCACATACTCTACAGTCTTCCCTTTTTTTCAAACTAAATGTAAATAAATATATTGAATACTACTAAAAACTGATTTTCTTTAAGTTATTACTATGGTCAAGGGTAGAAACTGATATTCATTTTGAAAGAATTTGCATGGTTGAACAACTTAACAATAAACCAATATAAAGTAATACTATATATTTCGTTTTTCCTTTATAACTTAATTTGTAAATTATTATTGAAAATATTCAATTTATTTATTTGTACTTTTCACTGAATTTGAAATAAGAAAATTAAATAGCAAATGACAAACTTGACTTTCATTTGAACCTCAGACTTGATGCATTTCTATACAATCATATCTCAAATATTTAGCTTATTATTCTATCTGTACAAATGAGATGTTTATAGAATATATTATTATAATGTCACGTGAGTAATTAAAACCATTTTGTTAGAATTTCGGGTAATTTTTCTGCCAGCTATGACGTTAATAAGGGAATACGTCACTGCGTAAAATCCTTTATGAATCACATTGGAACAGGTGGAGAAATTTCGAACAACGAAACTATGGGGTATATAAGAACGTCGAATATTGAGTTGAGTTGCTATAATTGAGTTTTGTGTTTCAATTCGAATACTTGTCCAATATGCGTACATTCATCTTCATTACCCTGCTGGCTCTGATTGCTGTGGTCGCTGCTCAAGGTCTTGGCGGACAAGGTGGTTCTCAGGGCGGACCCCAAGGAGGTCAGCAAGGAGGACAGCAAGGAGGACAACAAGGAGGACAACAGGGAGGACAGCAAGGAGGACAACAGGGAGGTTCCCAGGGTGGTGCCCACGGCGGTCCCCAGGGAGGTCCTCAGGGCGGTCCTCAGGGCGGTCCTAGCAACTCAACTTCCACAACTGAAGCCAGTGATTCTTCTAGCACCACCGAAGCATCCACTACGGCAGCTTCTGCTTGATTTTCTCAACAATTTAATTTTTTAATTTCTGTCAAGAAAAATTTAAATAAAGATCATATATAACAAACAATATATATCATATATAAAAACAATCCAAAACATTACATTCGTTTAGGCTCTTCAAATCTTTCTACGATATTTTCTCGTATTTGTTTCAAACTTTTCCGTCTATCATGAGCCTAAAGTCTAAGATAATGTCGGAAAAATGCAAATCTACTCAACATCATTCTGAGGTTCTCTTAACCTTACGTTAATTGTGAAATCTAAGCACATGAGTATATTTATAAATAATAAGAGTTCTGCTTTTGAAAGGGCAAAGAACGAGGTTTGCAAAGATTATAAAATTATCACCGGATTTTAGAAAATGCTAAGCAAACATAATGAACTCCGTGCAGACTGTTTCTCTAACCTAACTTTCCACAGTCTCTGAAAAATGTTGAATACTATAATATTTGTGCAGACAGACAGAGACATTGTTAATTATTTGCAGAATGAATAAACATAATGTTTGTTTTTTTGTTCAGCTAAAAATGTAGCCGAAAAACTGCGCCATATTTTAGCTTTATTTCATATCGCTCTTTCCATTACGTGTCGTTGTCTTCTATGGGCTGTGACGTCAAATATCAAAAGTTAGCTTAGATTGGTACAGCTGGAAATTGTTAGCACCTTGGCAGGGTATATAAGAAGCTCGCAGTACAAATTAAACATAATTTAGTTTTGGATTTCATCAGAATCAGCCAAACTGAAATGCGCGCTTTCGTCTTGATAAGTCTGCTGGCTGTGGTTGCCGCACAAGGTCCCAGAGACGGATTCGGTGGACGTGTTGGTCCTCAGGGAGGTCCTCAGGAAGTTTCTCGGGGAGGTCCTCAGGGAGGTCGGCAAGGTGGCTTCCTAAGTGCTATCTTTGGTGGCATCTTTAGTGGTCCACAGGGTGGTCCAGCTGGCGGTTCAGTTGGCTTCCCAGGTGGTCGACAGGGTGGTCCTCCAGGTGGACGTCCAGGTGGTCCACCTGGTGTCTTGCAAGGCTTCCCTGGCGATCGTCCTTGGGGTCCTCCTGGTAAACGTCCATGGGGTCCTCCTGGTGGCCGTCCAGGCGGCCGTCCTGGCCCTCCTCGTCCATGGGGACCACCAATCGCACCACCAACGACTGAAACCATTACAGTGAGCACCACAGAAGAGTCGCGCATCTCTACAGGAGCACCGGACACGACAACAGAAGATATTGATACCAGCTCCGACGAAACCAATGAGGATGCAACTACAGAGGAAGACGATGCTGAGGCAACCACAGAAGAGAACGATGACTCCGAGGAGTCAACCACAGAAGAAGACGATGCTGAGGCAACCACAGAAGAGAACGATGACTCCGAGGAGTCAACCACAGAGGAAGACGATGCTGAAGCAACCACAGAAGAGAACGATGACTCCGAGGATTCTACCACAGAGGAAGGTGAAGAAATTGAAGTTGAGACCACAACTGAAGAAGCTTAAGCGAACGGGGGTCGATACGCAATATCTATGCCAACCAATTAGCCACAACCTTTCTCTCTCTTTCTTTTTTTTTATTTATATTAAAATTCAATTTGGAATCCCCCAAAAATGATTCCCAAAATGCATTGATATTTAGATGATCCAAGGGCAGCTCTCCATGTTTTCTCTTCTTTGGGCTAACCCCGAGTTCAATGCAGTTATCCCCTTAGTAATACTCTCTTTCTCCTTCTTTTAACCCATTTCGGTATTCCCAAAAACGATTCCGGGAATGAAGAAATAGTGAAACCACACAATGTTTCTTTTTTCCTTTCTTTGGGAATCTTCTGTCTAGACTTCGAGCTAATCAAAGCACGCGCGAAACGTTAAGCAATTAGCGTCGATAACGAATTTACGCCCAGGAAGAGAAAGGGAGACGGAGAGAGTGAGGGAGAGAGACGAAGAGAGAGAGGAGGAGGACTGAAGCGCAACAGGGTAAAATGGAGAGGATACTCGAACTTGGACACTTTGCATTTTACACGTAATAACAATTACAAATGCGCTCTCCACAAATCAAGTGAACCGGGCGAGTTGTAGAAGAAGGAGTGCCTACGATAGGAGGGGGGGTAGAGAGGCTACCAACTGCTGCTCTCTATGCTATACGTACCGTACCCAGTGCCATGGAGGAGTCCTCAGTCCTCGCACTAATTACAATTCAGGACGCGTTGCACTCGAAAAGTTGTTGCTCATTCAACACTCGAAGCGAGTGCCGCCAAGTGGTGAGCGCTAGGACGCATCCCCCCCCGCACTTCCCCCCCCTCACTCGACTGGCTTGGTCTGGTCTTGCTTCCTTCTTGTCCTCCTTCCTCTAATTCTCTCTGCTGCCTGCAACATCAAAGTAGCAATTTGCCCTCGCTCTCCTCCTTCTCCTCCTTCTCCTCGTCGTCGAAAAGTGTTGTTGTAATTAAATTATGTGCCAAGTGACGGAGTTACAGTCGGAGTTCGAAGGGGAGCAGCAGCTGGAGGAGCTCTTGGAGCTGTTGGAGCTGTAGGTGGTGCTGGTATAGTAGGTTCTTAGGCGGACTGCTCCACGCTTTTCTTGCGCACATCTGAGATGTTGTGGCAAATTAAGTTTGCTTTTGTTCTAGATTAAAAAGGCATTGAAATGTCGACAAGAGGCGTCGCACCCCTCTCTCTATCCCCTCTCCACCTCTCTCTCTTGTCTTGTCTGTCGCTTGTCTCGGGTTATTTTCCTGTGTATATTCGAGGCCCGGAGAAGGGATACAGCAGTTAAAATGACGCCTTTGGCTAAATTAAGTTAACTTTGTTAAGTTTGTTTTGCTTTTGGCTGTCGGCCAGTTAAGTTCATGATTAACTTTCCTGTCTCTCGTTGCGCACCTTCCCTCCCAGTAATATCAAAGTCAATGTCGATTGAAACTGTATTTAACCTACGTTCCAAACTGATTAGTAAGTGTGTAAAGCGGATGGCTTCGTATGTTCTTCATTCTGTTTTAATCCGATCTTAAACCCATAGTTAACCTCAGCTAAGGCAACTTAACGGTTATTAAATTCAAATTCAGGTTGAAACAATCAAAAGACAAATGAACTCGGCTCATGGCCTTCCCTCGCCCCGCCCACATTCAGCCACGAGTTCCACTCTGTGAACTGTCAAATAAATATGGATTAATTTGCTGGCATAACAAGCCAAGCACAACAGTCTGACTACCTGCTGGGTCCCCTCTCTCCCCCCTCACCAGCATTCCCATTCCTCGTACGACCCTTGCTTCCGGAAACTCAGCCCCAAATTGACACTTAACCCAAGCCCAGGCAAGACCAAGCAGATAAAGTTCTCTGATAATAGATTTAATGTGCCTAATTCTGCTAATTTTGCCTTTTCCGGTGGAGCTAAAATAATTAACACGCATGTGAGCTGGCAATTGTATAGGGCAATCCCCCCCCTATTCCTATTCCTTTAGCTTTTCCTCTTCCCCTTCCCTAACCCGTCTCAAGTTCTTGGACTGTGAGCTGCCTGTACCAGTTAAGGCGAATTGCAGGCTGCAAGAGGATTTTGAGGTTAAGTTTTTGTATTGCTGCTGTGTTCAGGGGTATAATGACTAGGTAAGGTACTCTATCACTAATTTGGAAGTATTAATAGGATTTAAGTCATATTTTTAAGCATCGAAACTGAACTGTTCCTAAATAAATCTCATCATAATATATTGTCGCAGTATTATTATTTTGAATCTAACTAAAATTTGTTTAGTTTTATTTCGAATGTTTTACATAATAAATATCTCAACCTTTTTCGTCTGCTTATAAAGAGTATTTGAGCTTCGGCTTGGGCTGTTCTTTTTTGTTTATTTTTTGGTCAATTGCCCAAACACAAGTTCAGTACGAAAGAAAGCCACACACACACACACGCACAATGTGCTAGGTGAGGGTGTCTGTGTGGGTGTGTGTTTGTATTGCTAAACCCATAATCTTGTTGTTTTATAACTTTTAATACCTATAATCCTCTGACGTTGTTGCTGTTGCTGTTGTTTTTGTTGTTGTTGTTGTTGTTGTTGCTGTCCTGTTTTATTTTGTTGCCGCAGCAGCATTTGCCGACTCTGTTCTTATCCTTGTTGTTATTGTTGTATTGTTGCTGTACGAGCACCAACAAGTTAACATGTTGTTTGTTGGAAATTGGGCAAATAAAATTAAATAGTGAACAATTTTTAGTCTCTGCCTAACGACAGCCAGAGGAAATGCGAGGGAGCGGGACGGCTATACAATTTCAAATTGTTTGTCGCATATCGCAATGCCGCAGAATGTGCATGGCAACGGGGCGATAACGCGTGCAGGAGTGGCAGCTTGCGCCCACAATTGGGATTGTTCATTGATCTGTGCAAAATGAGGCTTAAGCCGAGAGTAGTTTGGTTGAAATAAGGTGGAGGGAACGCTCAAAATACATACATACATTTCAATAAATGCACTATCCTTTTAAGCTTAACGTAAATTAACCTGATTTATTCCACATTCTCTGTAGTATAAAACTATCGATGCTATTTTGGCTCAATTTATGCAATGGTTTCTATGCTCTCAACTATCGATAGTGCTATCGATACAAAGGTGGAGTCGCAGCAATTCAACATAATTAGTATTTACATATATACATATATATGTATGTATATTAATACCAACTAATAAATACCAATTATCGGAAGTGTTATCGATATCTATGCACTTATTTTGTCCTTCAGTCTGAATTGTCCAATTGTGGTCGTTATCACAAATCTGCGCAGGATTAATAAAAGGGATATTATGGAAAATAATATATACATACATACGTTTGCTTCGAAATTTCACCCAACTAACTGACAACTCACACACACACTCCCGTGCACACATGACGAACACAGTCTCCTCCCTCTCTCTGTCACTCCTCCTCTCCGAACAATTGCTACTACTACTGCGGCTTTGTTAATTGGAGTAAACTGTTTTGTGATTTATTTCATGGCAAATGTTGTCGAACAAAATGCTTAATTAAGTGTTTTGTTGTTGTTGTTGCTTTTGTGTCTTGTTGTTTTTCAACTGCTCTAAATGCAATGCTGGCCCAGCAGCAGTTATTGTTCTCTCTCTGCTGCTGCTGTTGTTGCTGTTGTTGTTGTTGCTGCTTGCAGTTGAAATTGTAATGAACTGAACGAAACAGAAGACCGGGAGAGGCAGTAAGTGGGTGAGGTGGAAAGAGGGAGTGAGAGCGGGAGGGAAAGTGAGTGGCGCGGGGTGAGCTTTCGTTTTCGATGCGCTGCATTTGACTGCAAATTAAAATTGTTCCAGTTTGTTGTTGCTGCCGGGGCTGTGTGTGTGTGTCTGTTCACGTGTCTCTCTCCCTCTGCCTCGTTCTGTCCCCTTTAAAGCTGGAGAAAATATTAGGCTAAGCCACTGCAGAGAGGAGCAGTTGAAAAGTTTTATTTGCATTTCTTTGGCATTTCGATGCTACTTTTGTTTGTTTTGCAACCCCAGCAACAACAACGACAACAACGATGACGAAAAGAACAACAAAGCAAAGTGTAGAAAGTGAATTCGAATCTGCAGGTACGCACAAACACACACACACACACATACACAAGTACATTTGTATGTTTGTATGTGTGTCTGCAAACTCCTTTCAAGGGTGGCAGCAGCGTACAGTGGGCTAGCATAGTGATCTAGCGGAAGTCGTTCAATGTAGCTGAAAATCAAACTGAATATGCATTTTGAAATATTACGCTTTGTTTCATCCAAACATATGTATTCCGCTAGATTGTTCTTCTAGCCCACTGTGCAGCAGCACCGCCAGCAGCTGTAGCTGCCGTCACGTGAAACTTGTTTCATCTTGCAAGGCTTGAGCGCCATTTTCATTGCTCCTCTCACCGATCTCAGTTTGCAGACACACACACACACACACAGTGTCGGGTTCTTTGCCTTTGCTGCGTCTCGTTCACACGCATAAACAATTGAAATGAATTTGTTTCCTGTAGATGTTCCGACAGTCAACACACACACAAACACACACACACAGGCACACCCCAAATGCAATACAAATACAAAAAACTTTGCCGACAAACTTTGACTTTGGTTATTGTTACAGTTTAACTTTGTTGTTGTGCCATGTGCTTTGTGCCTGTCTCGCTCTCTCCCTCCCCCTCCGTCTTTTCCATGCACACACACACAATGCGACAAACGAGTAACGACAACATAACCCCAAAATGTTACAAGACTAAAATAACTTTTCAAATAAAATGATTTCTTATTTAAGCAGCCGATTTGGCCACGCCCACAGGTTGTATCACTGCTGGGCGGCAGTCAAAAGGCTATGTGTGTGTGTGTGCGTTTCATTTGACTGGCAAATTTAAGAATCGCATGAAGAGAGAAGGTTGCGCACTCAGCGGGTGACGTCATCACACATGTAATCCCCCAGTTTGATCTGCTGTTGTTGTTGACAGAGCAAACATCACAGCAGCTGCACCTGCGGACAGTTAGAAACACACAATAACAGAATGAAAAATATAATACAATAATAAAAACATGAAAACAGTAAAGTTGACGATGACGTGCGAGCGAAAGAGAGACAGAGAGAGAGAGAGAAGAGAGAGAGCGAACAGATGTCGACGGTTGTTGTTGTTTTTATTGTTGTTTCTAATTGATTTATCGCTAATTAAACTCTTTAAATATTGAGTGTGGGTAAATATTGATGAAATTGAACCAAGTGAATTACAAGTAACGAGAACTACAGTCGAGTGTGCTCGACTCGTTACCCACCAAATACATTTTCTATATAAATTAGAATTCGAAATCTAGAATAATTAGTTAAATATCTTCTTTGTTTATTATCAGATCACAACCAAATTACTAGTGCCCAAATAAATGGTGTTATATATTGCTCATACTAAACATAAACGTTATGGCTTTAAAATTACGCTTGCAATTTGATTTTTATTATTTTACGGAGATGAAAGAGGCTGTAAAAAATTTCTAAACTTAGCTTTGTTTGTGTCTTATAATAAGATATATTGTCAACAAATGTGGCAGCCCTAGCTCTAATAGTCTTTGATTCATACGGACTATGGTGAACCTGATTAAGAATCCATATACTTTATAGAGTGTGCCACGCCTAGTTGCGTCTACATTATTTGGTTGGCATAAGGCATGATTAGCGGGTATAATATTGAACATTTTGGTAAACGATTCTACGCATACCCTAGAACTTGCTCTTAACTATCTCTCTCCCTTTCTCACACTACTTTCTTGTTTTTTTTTTCGGCTCGTGTTAGGGCACAGAAAGGCGACGTAATATTTCTCTTACGGCAGTCAGCGTGGGGTCCACATAATGGGCAGAGGCGTAGAGTGTGGAAAGCAGGGGGGCGCAGGGTATACGACAAAAAGATTTCATGAGCATTTTTAGAGCGTCAAAATTGTTTATTTATTGACAATTCACAGCACGCGCTCCATGCAAAAGATCATCAAAAATTATTACGAGCAGGGGCGGCGTGGCTACAGGGAGAGAGCGAGAGGGGGAGGGGGGGCGGTGAAGGTTAGAGCCGTGTAAAGTGTTTGTGGTGTCTGTAAATAGATACATAAACGAAACTAGCAACTTGGCAAGGCGATGCCAGTGAGAGTTTTACATTTGTCCCAACGAAAGCGAAGAAAGTGTGTGTGAAGAAGTGGAAAAAAGAATGAGGAAGTGTGAGGATGGTAGGGGGAGGGGGTGGGGGGAAATGGTGGGTGGATTATTTGAATCCGAATTCAGTTGGCAGTCAGTGTGTTGAGAGTTTCGAGCTGCGTGTCTTTCTGGCTTTGAAATATTCATAAGCAAAGGAAACCCCTCCTCCCCCCTCTTCTCATCATCCTTGACTTCCACATCTCGTCGCGAAGTTGCTGTCGTTGCTGCCCTTTGCCCTTTTACTCTCTCCTTACCCCCCCCCCCCTCTCTATCTCTCTCTCTCTCTCTTACTGTGCAGACACACAAAAGCAGAGTCATAAAGCAATAAAGCGAAATCATGTGTAGAAATTTTTATAAGTTTTACGCTCTCCCTGTGTGTGTCTTCTTCAAGTGCAAATGGGGCAGGGGCGCCGTTTGAGAAGAGGGAGACAGCGGGAGGGGGGATTGCGAATCAGAAAGCAGGTTATAAGGCATAGGGGGTGGGGGGGGTGGGGGAAGGAGTGTGAAACTTTCAACTTGCATTTGCGCAAATCCTGGCAAAGAGCTTAAGGTATCAACTCAACTCAACTCTCGAGTCTTTTTATGTTATTCCCCTTAACATGTCTCCCCCTCTTCCTACTACTGCTACTGCTTCTTCTTCTTCTTCTTTGTCAGTCACAAAAGCATTGAGAATCTTTGTGCTGAGATTTCTTTTTGCAGCAAGAAAATCCAGGAACATGTAAAAGGTGGAGCGTAGCACACGATCTTAGCTAAGAACTATTTAATTGAGGGATGAATTGTAGTATAAAGATGAAAAACAATTTAACAAAGGAGTCTCTCTCTCTCTCTTGCTCGTACATTGATTAAAATTCTCCAACTTCCTTGGTAACTGTAAACGTTGCTAACTTCAGGCAGCTTAATTGCGCCAACGTTGGCAACTCTGAATAGCTGCAACAGCAGCGAGTTGCAATTAATAGAGTTAGTAAAATAAAGTAGAGGGGAAGTATTTAAATTGAACAGTTCTTTAAAAGGTAGAAAACAGCTTCCATTCATTTTTAAAAGATGCTAATAAAGTTTATTGATATATAGTGCAGACAGGAAACTAATATACATATGCCAGTCTATGTTGATAAGGTCTTTCCCTTAGTCTCATTCATCAAAGTAGACACGCTTGCATTGTCGGCTTTTGTTGCGCTTGCAACTGTTGCTGGAGCAGGCAGGGGAGCGGGTGAGGCAGGAACATCCTGAAGTGCCGAATGGGAGTGAACATGAGGTTTTCCAGTCGTATGGGTATGTGTTTGATTTCCTTTCTCGTGTCCCTGATGAACCTGACGATGATGGCCCTCGGACTGCTGAATCCAGGCAATCAGGGTAATAGTTAGGATCAGAATTGTGGCACGCATTTTCTTAGCTGGACCGTCTTCAACTTGGCAAGCTCACTGAGTGACTTCTGCCCAATCAAAGCTTGCCAACACCTTTTTATAGCTGCTAAGAACAAAATCACAAAGCAAACGTTATCGCTCAGATTTGTTTGGATTAGTCAGAGTTGTGGTATTCGAAACACATTACCATATCGATAAAGGGTTGCTTCGAAGCCAGCTGGTTCTTTGTTTGTTGAAAAAACATTTGTTTACAATGATTGTACGCGACAAATACAATATAAAGGTTTAAACAGCGTTACTTCCATTTAGTTTGGACTAAGTCTCTACTTGAAAGTAAGCGTTAGTTAGTGAGAATAGCGAATAAAAGTAACTCAAACTTGAGTATAACACACAATTAAATACTCTAGAAAAAACCCTTCCAAACCGACAACATTGCATAGGACTCTATAGAAGGCACTTTTAAAGAACTTTTTAGTATACTCTGCAAATAATCTCTTATAATTTTAACCTCAAAAGAGTCTTAAAACATACAGAAGGTCCTGAATGAGACCCTAAAGGAGTTACCTTAGATTCTACACAAGTTTCTTTGATTAGTCAACAAAACACCTTATTAAACAATCATATTAAACAACCTATGGCATACCCTGCAAAGAGCCGTATGGAGCACCCTTCTAAGCAACCTCTATATAACCCTGCAGAGCACCTTATGTCAATTAAAATCAATTGGGATGTATCGAATTTCATTTTTGCAATCAAAATTCAGTTGAAAAGTTCTTTTTATAGAAGTTTCAATCGTCTTAGCCTGTGTTTCTGTTTCTGCTAATAGTCCGAACAAAATTGCTTAATCATCTGGTCACGGGAGGCAGTAGGAGGGCGGGGGGGGTGCTGATAGAGCACTCAGTCTTAGATTAATTCATACACACACAAAAGTTGAGCTCATTTCGTTGCGCCCGAAAACTCAAGCAGGAAAAACTATGAAATAAAATAGAATAGTCCAAAACGAACACAGACAAGAACTCATGCTGGACAAAGGGGAGGCGGGATAGGGCAGAAAGTTAGGTGGGTGATAAGAGCGGAGGGGGGAGGAAAGGGAGGTAAGGAAGGTGGAGTGAGGTTTCTGGGTTTCCGCCGGGTATTTCAAAGCAGTTGCCAGAAATGTTATTATGCAAAATAATAACAACGCATCGCACTATGAAATTAAATTTCGAATCCCAGCAGTGAGTAAACTTAAAATACAAGCTATTGCAGACCCCGCCCCCCACCCCGCCTACACCTTCTGCCCTCCGTACTTCGCATGTGCATGGCTGTGTGTGTTGCCACATGACTGCCTCTGGCTGAGGCAATGACTGCTGCCCGTGCGGCTGCCTCTTGCCATTTGATACCCAGCCCTGGGGGGGCGCAGCAGCTGGGCTTGGCAACATTTGCTATACAGTTGGTATGGATTATAATTGAACGAAACACAGTTAGAAACACAGAAATATGATAAGATACCAGAGTTAACTAAATATTCCAGTTGAACTGAACCATTCAACTGTGATAAGTCTGTGAAACTTAGCAGATATGTTTAACGTTCAATTACTATGTGTTTTATGCAGGAAATTGTTGTGGGGTTGTTGTTATAATTATGAAGAACACTTTGGAAGGCTAAAGAGCTGAGAGGCTGAACTGAGGGCAGCAGTTAGTCGAGCATACTTTGGTTTAGTCATTTCTTCTTGTTGCTGTTTTTGTTTTGTGTCTTTTGGTTTTGTTTTTATTTGTGTTGTTTCAACTCCAGTCTGCCTCCTTCCCCTCTTCTGTCACTCTCTCTCTCTTTCTCCGTCTTGCTCGTTTGGCTGCGTTTGCCGTTTTGGCTCCTTTTTTATTTTCGTGGGAGTTGGAAGACAAATTGATTTCATGTCTGAAACTTCTTAAGCGCCTGCAACGGGGGAATCCTTGGCGCTGCTGCTGCTGCTGTTGCTGTTGCACTACTTTCTTTTCACTGTACCACCCACACACACACACACACTCCCCGTTCCTCCCCTCTCTTTGATATTATGCTCGCTCGCACATACTGAGAACCTTTTGGCTTTTTATTTAGTTTAAACTTGGCTAGAAATTGATGCGCCCCTTCGAAACAATAGAAAAGGAACAGTAACAACAACAACAACAATAACATGGCACATACATGAAGTAAGGCAACATGTTGCCAGAAAGAGACTGTGCCACGCCCACCGAAACCTTACTTTATCCAGCCCCCCCCCCTCCCCCCTCTCTGTCTCTTTGTGCAGCTCGTCGTCGCATGTTGCTGGCGTATATTTTGCAGCTGAAAGTGCTGCGGCTTCGCCTGTCATAGTCCTGACTCTAGATTCCTCCCCTCCCCCCCTCACCCCTTCGCTAACCCTCTGCTGTGCTGCACTCCCTACTGCCCCCGCGGCTAAATATTTGCAATTTTATTTCTATTCCCCAAGTGTGGCCATAAATTGCCGTTCAAGAGTGCCTGCCCCTATACAACTCCTCCCCGATCTTCCCTTCTCGTTTCCTCGTCGTCGTTGTCTTCTTCTGTTTACTGTTTTAGGATTTTGAAGTTTGCAGTTTACATTTTACAGCTTACACTTCGCACTTTAACCTCTGCCCTTAGCGGCGCTCTCTCTCTATGCATTCTCTCTCCCACTCCCCCATCGCAATCAATTTGCAGTTTGGGGAGTATAAACTGATTTTTGGGTTCCATTTTCGATACGATTTTTCGGCAATTTTCCCTTACTCAAAGTGGAATTTGTTTGGTAAGCTCAAAGAGTGTGCTACGATTTTCAAAATTCTTAGATAACTTGCAGCTTGTGAGAGCAAGAGAAGGGAAGGCAGGGGGGATCATTGGGAATGGAACTTTTCATATAATCTTCAAAAGTTTAAGAGAAGTTACAAATATTAATTGGTTTCATTAGAAATGGTTTCATACGAAACTAAGGTATACGACAGTCAATTCCTTTTTTAATTGTTGCGATTTACATATGGAACAAGAATATATATATATATATAGTATATAGCGTTATATATCGCTGTATTTTTAATATTGAAAAATAGGATTCGTTGGATTCTGGGAAGAAAGTGAGCTGTACGAAAGTCAGCAATCCGTTTCTTATTCACTGCGATTTGTATGTTGACCAAGAATATATATAGTATGTTTCAAGGAGAAAAGAAGAGGGTGAGAAGCAGCGAAAATTTTGTAATATTCTTCACGATATATTTAAATATTTGGACTCGCCACGTTGTTAAAAGTGCATTAGGTTTAAAAAAAACAACACAAAGAACTTGGCATATTGAACAAGAATAAATATAGGTTGAGGATTCCCCATTAATGGTTTAATAAACCCTCTTCCAAGTATCAAAAGTATTGCAAGTTTAAAATAAGTTAAAAGTATACATATGTCACAAATTATATACATACATGTATATATAATAGATATTTGCTGCATTGTCATATACAGTTCACTCTGATTGCCTCTAAATATATTTTAAAAACCTATGGAAACCTGCTTATTTATTATGAAATTCAACAAGAATTTTACATTTCGAATTTCCTTTGAGTTTGACCCTTTGTATATTTATTAGAAATATTTCTATAAACAAGAAAGGCAAGCGGGGGAGGGGAAGAAGAATAGAGATATGTATGAACTTTTATTCCATATCAAATTTTACCTTTTAACTGGAAATAAAGTTTTTATTTTTGCCATTTTCTTTGCTCAATTTTAGCACAGAATTTTATTGGATTCTTCGATGAAGTAGTTTGTATTTTAATCTACAAACATTGCAGAGCTAAGCTGCTGTCTGCCTTATGCACTTTGTAACAGTTTTAATTTGCCCTAGTTCTCTGACTCTGCCTCTCTTTCCCCTCCCTCTCCCTCTCTCTCTGTCTCTCTCTCTCTCTGTCTTTGCCCTTGCTGCATACGTGGGATAAAAACAAATTCCATGCAATATTTTCAATATCAATAACTCGAACGTTTTTAGTTATCAAAACAGTTTATCCATACTAAGTAAGTACCTGGTATCCCTTTTGCTATGCAACGAGCTTCGGAGAACTCCCCTCTCCCTTAGTCCCATGCTCTGTTATATCCCTAAAACTATACTATAAAATGTTGGGTATTGATAGAAAAAAAAAGAAAAAACAGAAAAAAAGGAAAACTCTAGTTGAGTCGGGCAAAAGTTTTGTTGTTTTTCCGCACTCGCTGCTCGATTGCAGTTTTTGGTCTCACTTCACACTCTTTGCTCCTCTCCCCCTCTCTCTCCCTTTATCTTTCCCGCTCTCTCCTTCCCCTCTCTATCTTTCGCTCTCTGTAGTTCTTGCGTGAAAATCCTGGCAACTTGTTAGCTTATCCGGTGATTACATCGATAATGCTACGTGGTGTTTTAGCTACAGCGCTACGTGCTGCTTATGCCCCTTCTCCCTTACACCCCCTTGCCATACCAATGTTGCACGTTGCCAGTTGCAGTGCAACTCAAGCGACTGGGCGTGGTTGTGGGCGGTTTGACTGGGACAGAAGGGAGTGAGGGGAGAAGTGTAGCTAGGGAATAGGCGTCGGCCAAATGATACTCTTGCCATATTCAACTCTGTCTGTCTTTCTGCGTACCTCTTTCCCCCCCTCTCTTTCTGTCTCTCCCTCTGTCTGTGTTTTTCTTTTGGCACCAAGCGAACTTCAGTTGGATACAAGAAAAACAACAACAACGACAGAAACAACAACAATAGGCAAGCTACTAAGCTATTTTTCTTTGTAATACCCTGTAAATTGACATCAGCAAGGAAGTATCTGCAGTTAAAGCTTAAGTAATTGTTATAATTCAATTTTAATTATATACTCATTAATTAGATGATGATTATAATATTTGTGGAAATAAGTTAAGCTTTTAGTATTTATTTGTAGTATTCTGCAGTAGTATTTTTTACGTTCCGTACTTTCTTTTTACGTATTTTCTTGTTTTCCAGTAAGTCAGTTAAGAGTTTGGTTACTACCAGTGACAAAAATATTCTTTGCATTCTCATTTACAAGGTATCTCGTAGCTTAGCTGCAATTTGCAAATGCACTCTTTGCCCTTGTTGTAGATTCGGCATACAAATGCGCAAGATGCAGTTGGTTTTCGAAGGGAAGGGAAAGGGGGGAAGCATAGAAACGGAGAGAATTTCTTTGCTCTGCTGGCACCCCAGAGAGGTGTTCAGGAATAGGGTGGGGGGAGGAATGAAGGGGTAGGGGTACAAGGACTTCTCCTCTATCGACTCCCACGCATGTTGTACATTTTATTGCCAGAGTCAAGACAAGCTGCGTCAAGGAGTCTCGACTCGACGTCGAGTTCAGTCGAGAGTTGTAAGCAGATACATTTGTATGTGCAAACATGTATCTGCTGATACTGTTGCACCCCTCCTTCCTCCCTCCCCTCCCCCATTCTGGTCTCTCTTTACGCTGCCTCTGCTGCGTTTCACTAGCTGTTATTCACGTGCTCAATCAATTTTTCAAGTTTTTACGGCCGCAGCCGGCACCAAAGGCGACTGAGAGACAGAGGGAGAGAGAGAGACAGAGAGAGACAGACTGAGGTGGGCAAAACGCAAACTTAACACGAGGCCCCCGAAAGCGAATACAACAGTTAGTGATGGCAGCGTGACACGAACGGAGGGAGGTACTATTTATAATCAACTATCGCGCAAATGATGCAAATTTTAAAGAAAGTTAAAGTTTTCATTGATATTTTACATCAGATTTGTGTGCATTTTAAAATATTTTCTTTGAGTATTTTATTATTTTTAAGAAAATACCATATATTTGTGATGCTATTAGAATTTAATTTTAGTATTTTATTATTTTTGTAAGAAAAAATTAAAATCGGAGAAAGTGCATTTTGTTACCAACTGATATTGTAACAGTATTTCTTAGTATTTGTTTAAAAGAGTTCATGTAATTTAATTATTTAGTATTATTTTATTAGTATTTTTCCATATAATATATATATATATATATATATATATATATATATATATATATATATATATATATATATTTATTATATATATATTTTATGCACAGCATTTCTGCCTTCATTTATTCATCTTTTTCCCCTTGAAGATTTCACAATTATCCCATCGCAATTTTATCGAATTATCGCCTTCTCTCACGTTGCCATCTCTAATGTCGATTGCAATTCGTTTGACTCCTTTGGCCAAGGAGGTACTGCTGCTTGCTGCATACGCTACGCTTTTTGCCAGTTGCAACCGCTACCGACCGCAGTTGCAGCAACTTTTTGTTGCCCTCGACTTGGAGTTGAACTGCAAGTTGGCGTCTGGCGCTAATGATATTTCATTGGAACTGATTTATAGTAAGTTGCTCGCTTCTTAGCTTGCTCTCCCTCCTCCATTCTCTCTCTGCCTCTTTCTACCTTAGCCTTCACTCTTCGTGTCTGGCAATTTGTGTGCGTCCTGTGCGATAAGAGGTCAACAGTTGAATGCGTTTTTATTCATTTCCCTTTATGCGAGAGGCAGAGAGAGAGAGAGAGGGAGATGTACGGAGAGAGCGAAAGAGAGATAGATCAAAGCCATAAAAGAAAGACGCGTCCAGTAGGCAATTGCACTGGCTGCAGTGCCCAACAGATGGCGCCACTGCAATTATGCTGCAGTTGAGCCTAGAGGGAAAGAAAGAGGGAGAGAAAGGTAGAAAAATATGGAAAGATAGAAACGTTGTAGAAAGGGACAGAGAAAGAAGTAACAAAAGAACTGCATTATCTAAAAAAATATGTCTGTAATTTTGGTTCTGCAACCAACAGGTGGCGCTTTAATTGCTAGTGAACAGTACCTATAAGATGAACACTCCCACTTCGCATGATTTAGGTAATATCTGGTTCATCTCTCTATATCTCCCTTTTCTTAACATAGCCCTAATAGGTTAAAGTTGATATCTACATATGTATACATAGATATATTCTATGTATTCTCTACAAATTAACTTTAATAACAACATTTTTGAGGTTAAGTCAATAGTTTGAGGTTAAATATGACAAAGAAAAATTCAATTGAAAGAAATGATGATAATCAAACAATTTTAGTAATATATAGCATAGTCTTAATGGATTATATCTTTCTTCTTTATGCTTTTGAAAACACTCCTAATTTATAAGGAAGTTTTTGTTGCAGTAACTTTTATTTAAGTTAATTTAATTTTTTGTTATGTTTTAATAAAGGTCTGCGAAATTGAAAGTGTTTCACTTTTGAAACGCTAAACTAAATGAATATACATACATATACAATAAAACCAAGATCAAACAGGGGGAACAATTTGAAGTCCAAATGGGGCGTGGCAGGTGGAGGCGAGGGAGAATCTGCCACAGAGGGAACTGTGATTGAATTTCGAGACCGCGCTAATCTTGCACACTGACTGATTCGCCTGACTGTGATTGCAATTTTCTGGTCGTCGCTAGGTGTCGCCACTTAAGAGCGTGATAGAGAGGCGAAAGAGGGGGGGGGCGAAAGAGAGGTTACTGACAGAGTTGCCGCATGCCACTTTGTGTTGCACTGTTGCTGTGATTGCCGCCTCTTCCTTTGCCTCAATGCGATGCGGACATAAATTAAGTTTTTTTTCGTGTTTTTTTCTTGAGTTATCTGCTTTCTCTCTCTCTCCCTCTTCTCTCTCGTTCTTTAAGCGAAGTAAAAACAATTTGTGAAAAGTTTTCAGCGTCATTTTCTGCTCTTTTTCTTCATCTTCGTTTCTGGTTGTTGTTGTTGCTGTTTGTGCGCTTAAGTTTTTATTTGCCACGCAATGGGGGCGTGGCATGTGGTCTGTCCAGGTTAAAAAACTTGAGTTTGACTAGAGGGGCGTAGGGTGGGGAAGGGGGGGAGGCGTGGCAGTTATGTTAACGCAATTATTACGCATTTCTTATGATGTAATCAGACGCAGCTTGGGTTTCAAATGGAAAATATGCCCGGGTTGCGTTTGTGGCGAGAAAACTTTTGCCTGCTGCCTGCCACCAGGTGGGTCAGGACAGGGGTAGAGGGGGGCGAGTGGGGACTGAAGCGAAAATGAAGCGAAATAAAACTAAATTATGGCAATTGAAAATGAAAAGCGAAAATTAAGCGCATAATGAGGAGCAGCTGTAGAGGGGATGAAGTGGCAAGGAGAAGGGAGAGAAGGAGGAGGAGGAGGGTGAGTGTGTAGAGGGAAGATTAAAGCAACAAGCGTTGAAAGGACTCACAGGACTCCACAATGCCAGGCATAATACAATAAGCAACAACAACAGGGAGGGGAGGAGATGGAAACAAACTGCCAAAATATGAAGCAACAAACCTCAACGCAGCAGCCTCTCACTCTCACTCTCTCTCTCTCTCTCTCCTTCAAGTGGCAGGCGGTTTATTGCGCGCATGGGGGCGTGGCATAGCTCCCCTGCCTTTACACAATGAACTGTGGGACAACAGAAGCAGCAACGTCTTGCGGCACTGCGAGTTGCATGCGCCACTTAACGAGGGCTTCTTGTCTCGGGCTGATTTCGCCTTCCCTTCCTTCCCTTCCTTCCCTTCTCCTCTTTCTCTACTTCATCTCCTTCTTGTTTTTCTGCCTCCTTCAGCAGCAGCAGCCTCGCACCCACGTGTCTTAAATCAGTCAAAAGGAAATCGACTTGAGTCCTGAAGGAAGTGTGCAAAAAAGCAACAGAAAATTAGGTGAGGCGACAAAAATGACAACAATGAACTTGAGCATTAAAGGCAATTGGAATGTGCAAGTGGAAAGAGCAATGAGTGAGAAAAGTAGAAGAAGTTGAAGTTAACTAAAGTTGAGGAAGCAGAAACGAATGACGGAAAAAGGATAATTTTATTGTAATAGTTGTAGCTGTAAGATACCCTGGAAATAGCAAAGTAAATATGAGCATGAAATACTGATAGTAGAAAAATGTAATAAGGCTTATTTAAGATTAGTCTTAGTCTTATCTTTCTTTGCTTTTCTTAGCTTTCTTAAGGGTTTCTTGCAGAATATTTTCAATTAAGAATCTGTTTCAGTTGATAAAAATATAAAGGTAACTGATAAAGATATAAATTTGATGATTCTTTAACTTAGAATTACAGAGAACTACAAGAAAAAAAAACAAATTATCTAGATGTTCCGATATCTGAGTGAAAAAGAACGATTATTAAATATGCCGCTTAATTTTGGGATATCTTTTCTCTGATAGTTTCAACTTTTATAGTGTGACCAGGTTGTCTTAGCTGCCACTCCGTAAAGAGTTTTGTCTTGCATAGTGTGACCTGCTTTTGAGGAGTGGCGGTATTAAGATTTTTATAGCACTCTAAAAATATTTTAAAAGATGAAGCTACATTTTTGTATATCTAGCTTAGTTTTCGAGATATGTCTCCAAAAGTTACCAACAAAACAGCAACGTAGAGACAATTTTATACCCCAAAATCATGACTCGAACTTCAACAGATCTACGACTTATATTAAATATTCCAAATCATTTCTAACGAAATCAAACCCAACTCGACAAATGCGTCGCCTGACTTGACCTGGAATGTGCAATGTGCAGTGTGTGACATGCATGTGTGTGTCTTCATGTGTGTGTGTGTTTGTGGGATGTAAAAACAAACTGTTCTGTCACTCAAATCTGACACAAGACAAATCGCATTGCATCGCATCGCATTGAATGGAGTCGAGTTGATTCGAGTCGAGTCGATGCGAGTTGATCGCATTCAATCGAAATCGAAAATCGGATTCACTGAGTACAACTAGAGCAATACATATACATACATATATAGTATACTATTGTGAATTTGCGCTACTCACTCGAGCAATCAATTCACAATTACGTAGCGTCAACCTAACCTCACTTCTCACACTCCCCTGTGCACGTATGCGAAGTTCAATTCAATCTTTCAGTTGTCACTGACAAAAAAAGAAAACACAATATGCAAAAGGCAGCAAGACACACACACACACATACACACACACCAACACACACATACTCGCACACCAACACACACATACTCGCACATATATTCCGCAACACACGCTCTTAGAGCGAAAGCAGTTCAGTTAGTTAGGTTAGGTTTAGTTTTGTCTTGTACTTCTATTGTTATACCCTTGCAGAGGGTATATTAACTTTGGACAACACACTGTAGGAGATATCTATTGATATTATTCTGAATATATAGTATATATATTCTGAATCCACATCAACAAGGCAGTCGATTTAGCCATGTCTGTCTATTGCAACGTACACTTGTCTCTCAGTCTTAGAGCTATATAAATGAAACTTAGCACACATGCTGCTTATTGCTGCACGCTGTATATAAGTCAAAACGAGTCGGATAGCTGCATACACAAGTTGTATATGTGCAGCGACAGTTGTTAACAAATATATGAACAATATTATAAAGCTCTATTCGACAATAATATAACAAGTATAACAAGGAATAATCGGAGGAGATTGAATTCAAAACCCACAAGGGTATTAAACCTTCGGCATGCAGAACATAACCTTTTGTTCTGCTTGTTGTTGTTGTTGCTTTCTTATTTAGCATGCATAGCTTGATAGCTTCGTGTATGCTTGTGTGTATGTGTGTGACAATAGCATTCGCAATGCGAAATCTAATGAAACGTGTTTAAAACAATTTGTTTCCCACATTGAATTATCCAGGCGGCTGCATTCGATTTCTTTCCCAAGAAGAACGTAGCTTCAATGCGATGGCACAGCTATAATGATGCACGTATGTGCAGCGGTGTGCGGGTGTATGCGTGTGTGCCTGAGCTAACCCGTAATCAACTTGCCACACATGCCGCCGCATGCAACATGGCATGTGGAAAGCAAAACCGCAAAAGCAAAGCGCAACTTTGTAAGTGTCTCGAGCTATTTGCATTTCCATAAATGCTTATTATGTTTGCGAAACCCCAAAGGAATTTGATCCCTCATTCAATACTCAGTGTTTTCTACGTGTGTGTGTGTGTGTGTGTGTGCGTGTGTGCATGTGTGTGTCACACTAGTTGCGCGCTTCCTGCCCCTCTATCGCACTTTCTATCTCTCACTTAACTCGAAAACATTGTGAGAATGTAATCAATTGTGCTTGTGCGGCTCTCAGTGCGTATACGCAATGAAGTAAAATTGTGAAGTTCAGTTGAGTTGTTATCAATTTTGAGTTAAGTTATTGTTTAGCACCGTTTCTTAACGGTGTCTTCTTTCTTTTCTTTTCTATACTCAGCTTTCTTCTGTAGTTTTATCACTGACTGATGATGCGCACATTGCGTATACGCAATGTAATTTGGGTTGAGTAAGTCCTGCATCGATTGAGACGTTATCTGTGTTTACTTGCTGCTCTTCCCTCTTTGTCTTGTTCTCTCTATTACTCATTTTAAGTCTCTCATTATCCCTTGAAACTGTCTCACATTGCGTATACGCAACGTGATAGTTTCTGTTTAAGTCAGCTGTGAATCTTGTTTAATTTGCAGCTACAGCTTATTTCTTTCTGTCTTCTCTCTCTCTTTCTTTCTCTCTCTGTTACCCTTTCTACTTCATTTCACTCCCTTCGGCGATTCTTTTACGTTGCGTATACGCATTGTTGCACTTCATCAATTTGCATACAAAGTCTTTTCGAGCTTTAGCTTTGATTCTAGTTCTCTTTTCTTTACCGTCGCCAACCTACTTTTTATATCCTTGAGAATTTGCAACAAACTTGCCTCACATTGCGTATACGCAACGTAACATAATGGCAACCTGTTTGCGAGTTATTTAATTAATCCACCTACTTGGATTCTTTTCTCTCTCACTATTGCTTCTTCTACTCTTTGCCCAAGTCACTTTCTTTACTTCCTTACTTGCATTGCGTATACGCAACGTTGCCTATTATTAAGCTTAGGCTGCGTCCAATTGCCTTCTGCTGTGTGTGGTCCAAGTGAATTTCGCAGATGATTTAATTTATTTTTAATAAAAAACTGACGTTTGGTTTGCACCCTTCTCCCTCTACCCCCCTCCCTCTGGAACCCTTTTACTCTGGTGCTGCCTTTTTGTGATTTTTAAATCATGAAAACGAAATGGTCTCATAATAAAATTGAAACAGCAGGCGACCAGGCAGCAACAACAACAATGTGTAAACACATGTAAGCTCTGCCACAGTTGTTGTTGTTGTTGTTGCTCTTCCTGTTGTTCCTGTTATTGTTGTTGTTGTTGTTGTTGCCAGCGACTGCCGTTGTCTGCCTGGTAAACCAAAATTGTTGCTCGTTTTCCGCATGAATCACTTCCATCATCATCATCATCATCCGCATCTTCTTTTGCCCCTCTTCTCCTCCTTCAACCCTTCCTCATGCTGAAACCACAGCACAGTAATTGTATGTGTGTCTGTGTGTGT
Source organism: Zaprionus camerounensis (assembly GCA_018904165.1). Classification (NCBI taxonomy): domain Eukaryota; kingdom Metazoa; phylum Arthropoda; class Insecta; order Diptera; family Drosophilidae; genus Zaprionus; species Zaprionus camerounensis. The sequence goes on from JAEIFS010000739.1 coordinate 28,030, forward strand.
GCGTGTGTGTGCAGTCACACCCACACACACGTAACAGTTTGCCTGTGCACTTTGTAAGTAGCTTTTAATATATTTTGCCACAGGCCAAAAAAAGAATCGAATATATAAAAAAAGATATATAAACTACATACATATATATCAAACATGTGTGTGTGTGTGTGCGTATATCGTTTCTGTGTTCTGGCCTTTTATGTGTGCTAAAATTGGATTAAAATTAAAATAAAAAGCACAGAAGGCAGCGCTGCATCAAGAGCTGCATAAGTAGCAAACTTTTAAATGCCCATTGATTACATAATAGCTTTCTTAGCTCCATACTTATTCTCTTCAGCATATGATTGCAGGGTATACACGAGTCTACATTACAAATTTGCTGTTGCCATCATTTTTAATCTCTGAGTTATCGATGGTTCCGGCCCAAAGTCTGTCTATGAAAATCGCACTTAATTGGTTGCTCGTTAGTTTCTTGTGATATGAAACCCCCAACACTCTCTCCCTCTCTCTCTTTTTCTCTCACACTCGCTTTCCTCACTCTCGTTTTACAGGGTATCAGTGACTGAGCAAATGTACGCACAAAATTAAATGAAATAAAATACAAAATCAACGTTCAGAGGCCAAAGGCCAACAACAACAACTGAAAGCCCGCATGCGAAAGAACTTCCTCAAAAAAAGAGGAAAAAATCAAATAAAAAAAACCAAATAAAATGAAAAATAATGTAGTTTCGATTTGATTGTTTTACATTCGATTGATTCTTCAGTTACGATTCGAGTATCCACTTGATGTGAAAACAGTTGCGTACCTAACCTATAATTGGCCATATATATCTATATGTACTTTATGAATCATTTATGCGTTGTAAACACAGTCAAACAATGAAATAGTTATGCCTCACACACAAACATACACACACACACACACACACACACAAAGAGTAACATATGCACACTGAAGTGCACAATCTGTTTGTATTTGCACAATTTGTGGTTCGGGCGATGTGTCGATTCGTTTATGCGTAAGCAGGATAATGTACATTTGTGAGTTTATCATGTGATCAAAAATTATTGTAAATTATTCGCAAAGTTCTTAATATTACTGGGTAATGTGTGTGTTTTAAATTGTCATTGGTTATGAGCTAAATTGCATATATTTTTCAATTGAATATATAAATCGGTTTTCTGTTCTTCTCAAGTCACAAATTGTTGCAGTTTGAGAATTTTCATTTGGAATTTTCATTTGGAATTTTCATTTGAGAATTTTTTTTAAATGTTTTATCGCATTCTTAAAATAAACAAACAGAATATCGAATACTATTAAATTTACCATATGTATATCTAAGTTTGTTCAAGAGATTTATCGATTCTTTCTCCTTGCTAATTCTCTACTCACTGAAATTCTTTTCAATTTAAATTCGATAGGTATTTGGCTGATGGCAATACAAATAAATTAAAAACATTGTAAAAAATGCTTAATTATCTGAGTAATCATTTGTGCATTTAGCAGTTCAAAATATACAATTTTATCGCACATATAAATCGATTTTCTGTTGCTCAAAAATTGCTTCCTCAACTTAAATAGTTTGAATGCTTTGTGTTGTATTCGAATAGATAGATAAACTTCCAAAGATATTAGAAAACTGACTATTGAAAATCTAAATAAACGTAATATTTAAGATATGAGTGTTTTTTTCGATAAGTTATCGTTTGAACATGCCATCGCATACTCCTCGCAAATTAATCGAACAATGCACTAAGTTTATTGACATATCGCGCTAGCACAGCAAGAAATGCGATCACAAGTTGAGCTCAGATTGAGCCAATTAGACACATATCAGTAACCATTATGGTCAGGGTGGCGTGGCATGTGGACGGGGGGAGGTTGGCAGAGAGAGGGGTACGTTGGGGGTTGTTGTAAAGTTCAGGCAGCTGTCAGTCTGAGCTGTGCTGCCTTCCTGCCTGCCTTTTTTCAAGTGTAGCATAAGACACACACACATGTACTTATACACACACACAGTTTATGCTTAGCTCTGCACATGAGTTCATGTTATTGTTGTTGTTTTCCAAAGTTTTCGCTGACGTTAGCAATGCGAAATGTTTCTGTTGTTGGTTCTATTAACATTTAAACTAAGTGCAGGTCACGCCCCTGTCGCTGCCCCGCCTCCTGCCTCCATGCTGTGTCTGCCTGTCAGTTAAAAGGCGGTGTCAGTTACTCGCCAATTGTTGTTGTTGTTATTGTTGTTGTTATTGTTGTTGTTGCTGCTGTCTTAAATAGTTGAAAATGTTGCACTTGACATTTTGCGAGCCTGCCTGATGGGCAGAAATTTTGATTTATGTGCAGAAGACCGCAGAGCCACGCACGCATGCAACGCTCACATACACACACACACATACCTTCACTTACACATACACACGCACACAGACACACACACAAATGTACCTATAAGATACATGTGAGCAACAGCCGCTTCATTAATTTGTCATATGAAGCGATGCATAAAACAGATATAACTACAGCCAGAGTCCATGGATACATCATTAAGCGGCCTGGCATCCCCCTCTCGCCCTCTCCTTGCACTTTCTCTCTCCCTCTCCCTACACTCCCCTCAAACACACACAAACACTCCCAAATGCAATTACACTTTTCAATTAACACAAGAATTATGAAATGAAAATTGCAAAAAAAGAAACATACGCGTGCGAGGGCAGAAGAAAGAGCAAGTATAGGGGGGAAAAGGGAAGCGGGGCAGGGGGAGCAGAAACACCCAGCATAACCAGAGCAGAGAAACTGAAATTATGCGAATACATATGTATAAATTTTTAACAATGCGTTTAAATTGAGATTTAAATAAAAGTGTCAGCTCAGATTTGCATGGTAAATGTGGTAGTAATATTGGCAGGGTGTTCTCAGTTGAAAAAACGCCATAAAAGTGTAAGGGGAAAACTTCTTAAAATAATTAAATGGTTTGAGAACTTATTGACAGTTAAATGTTATCTTAAAATTGAAAGGTACTGCTTTAAATAATATATTATATATATTATATTATATATTATATTTCATGAGTATTACAGTTAAGCCCAAAAAAGTATGCAATAAATTTGTATAAAGATAATTACCTATAAAATCTAAGAAATATGTTTAAATTAGGCAAAGAAAAAAGATATAAGCAGGATTAAAAGGTATATAAGATATAAACTAGGTTATAAACTGTCTTGTGAAGTGGTTTTTGATTGAGAACCTCCAAAAATATGCTAAAAATAATTAAAAAATGAAAGTTACGTATTTGGTTGACTTTCGTCTGTACTTTACTGTAGGAAATCAAAAATTAGTAATTCTATTCCGTTTCTTTCCGCCAGAACTGGGAAACTACAGGCATAAAAGCTAACCCGAAAATATTCTTAACTTACTCAAATGATGCTGTAGGAACGTATAAAAGACGCATAATAGAGCTTACGATTAGAGTTGGGCATGGATCGTGTTTTCTTCGTGTCACATCGTGACACGACGGGCGCACGCGTGTGCGTGTGCAAAATTAAGATTGTGTCGATGGGCGTGCGTGTTCGTGTTTCGAAATTCGGTGCGAAATAACACGAACACATATAGCACGTATTTTTACTTTTGCAAAAAAATGTTATATCGATTGCTTATGTTACTTGTCGTGAGTTTAATCGATGTTTCAAAATGTACTAATATATACCAATACGAAAGACGCTATTTTGCTGCTGAAGCCTTGCCGAGTAAAGCTGTTTTATTTTTTTGCAAAAAGGCTAACAACATGAAGGGCCTTCAGTTAGTCGTTAAAAAAATATTGAGTATACCAGCAAGTTCAACTACTAGTGAACGCGTATTTTCCACATCTGGCGAAATGCTTAATGACTGTAGGACTAGAATGTCAAGTTCTAATCTTGACAAATTCTTATTTTTATATAAAAATATGTAATTTTGTAATTTAAAGTTAATGTTGAGATCTTTAATTTTAAGTTATTTTCAAAGAAATATCATGAATTAATGAATAAAATGTTGGACCGTGCTGGGACGTATTGGGAAAATTTTTGAGCGTGCGTGTTAGAAAATTTAATTTTCGTGTCGTGCTGGGTCGAGTCGAAAAATGACAGTCCATGCCCATCTCTACTTACGATACCCTCTTGCCACTTGTGTGAATTGCCAGTGAAATTGCATTATGGAACCAGTTGAATTGTTACTGAATATGGCAGCACGATGACAGAGAGAACGACGCTGATTTATGTGCGTGTGGCTGGAGGGGAAGGAGTGGAAGGGGAGGGGAAAGTGAAGTCAAGTGAGGGGAAGCCTTCTTCTGGCTGCCTGCCTGTCTCCTTTGCCAGCATCGTTCTTTATTTATTGTTCGCTCCTTGGCTGTGTTAACCTTGATGCCAACGGCTGATCCGATTCCGAGTTTACTCTTCCCTTCTCTCTCTCTCTATCTCTACTGCTTTCTTTCTCTGTCTGTCTGTCTGTCTTGGCTTGGCTTGGCTCGGATACAGTCGCTTCTGCCATGGGCGACAATTGAAATTATGGATTTTATGTGTCATAAGCTTTTATTGATGCAACAATCAAATATTTATGATGACAATTCCCGCTGACAATGATGACGATAAAAGTGCTTTTAGTATTCCATCGATATATATATATATATATATATATATATACATATTTGTGTGGCTATATTACGCTGTGTGCTGTAGATAGATTTCAATTCATGCACTTTGCCAAAAGGTGAACACCATTTTTTATTATTGCGTCTCTTTGTGCCTTTTATCTGTGCCATTTTCCTTTTTCTGCCACCAATACATATACGGTATTCCATATACGGTATTATCTATTGATTCTCAACTATAGTATATAGTATTTGTTGGCAGCGTGAGTTTTACACATTCCAATTATTCTGGCTTTATAAACATTTGCCTGGAACTCGAACTAAAGGGCTCCTGCTGTGCATCAGGGCGTCAGGTGAATTTAGCAAATGCTGAAATATTGCTTTGACGCATCTCTTTGTTCACTTTTCCTCTGGGGAAAGTCACGTTTTGGTTTTAATATTACTTTTTATACCCTTAGACCATTGAAAATGGTCAAACAACGGGTATACTAGCTTTGTGCAAATGTATAAAGTATATATATACTTGCTCAGCATCACTAGCCGAGTCGATTGAGCCATGTTTGTCTGCTTGTCCGTATGTCCGGATGACCAGATAACCAAATGAACATACAGATCTCAGCTATTATAAATGCTAGAGACACCAAATTTGGCATGTACTTGGCGCAGAGCAAGTTTATTTCAAATGTTAGGTCCTACACACACCGCCTCCGCAAATCAATAATTTAATTTTTGAAATCAATTTGTAAGCACTGTATAAAAGATACAACTTTTTGACTTCAACACTTACAAAGCTTAATAAAATATCTACGTATCCTCTAAATTGCAATCTGATCGGATAATAAACACAGGAGTTATTCAAGAAAGTATGCGATAGCTCAAGTGCTTGTGTCAGCTAACAAGGGAGGCAGGCGAGCGCCATCTGTCGAGAATAATTAGAAAGCATGTATGTACATATTTTTACACCGGAACGTAGGTCGAACGGTATCCCACTGTCGCGTGCAGCTCGACTGTTGCTCTCGTTCTCTTTGCCCTTTTGCATTTTCAAAAACACTCGCTAGGGTCGAATCAAATTTTGATTTTGATTCGTAGTTCGTACAAAAATGTTTTGTATTTTATCTTCGACTGTAAAGGTTTTTTCTTTTGAGAGGAGAAGTTTTTTAAACTGGTATTTAAAGTGTTGGTATTTTTTCATTTTAGAAAAATATTAGTACGATATTTTTAAAATGTGAGACATGTGGTTTTTTTGCGTTGCTTATTACTTTTTGCTCTGCCGTACAATTTGCTTATTGAATTGCTTCTAACTCTGTATTTACACTGCCTTTGCTTATGCGTTTTCATTGCCTTTGCTTTGCATTTGTATTTGAAATTACTTTGTCTTAACATTTGTATTTATTCTCTGTTTGCCTTTTTTTGAATTTGAATTTGTATTGACTTTGCTGTTACTTTTGCTTTGCCTTTGATTGGCTTTTGCTTTTGAGTTAGTCTTTAAAGCTTTAAGTTCTTCTAAGCAACGATCTTTATCCTTTCCACAGCAACATTAATCGATTGTTATCGATTATTCGATTAATCTTTGCTATTAACACAGTATGCAAGCATTTTCCCATTATCCGTTGCCTTTTCCCCCGAGCAACGTTTACGGATTATGCAAAAGCAGAAAGTGCAGATAATAGTTGCATACTCGTTTAACTAGCTGCACACTCACACACAAACACACACACACACAGACAACATATAATTTATGTTGAGCCGACTCACACTCACATAGAAAGACAGCTATTCACTTGGGCTAGCAGTTCAGAGTTCAACTCGTTCCCGCACTACCTGCATAACATGTAACCGGGCCAGCGTACTATTCCTTCTTATCTCTCTCTCTCTCTGCCTTCCCCCCCCTCTTATTCTATTCCATATGCAGACAGTCAAACAGCGAAATATCTATGAGTGCATCCATTATCCTTAATACACTTACGTGCACTAATGTGCTCTACATTAATGTGGGAGCTTCTTGAAAATTTAGGTTTTTCCTCCCTCTTTTAGTCTACTGCCCCTCTACCCCTCCTTATCCCCAACATGCTTATTCGCTTCGCTTCTGTCTATTCGTTTATTTCTATCTCTCGTTCGGCATTAACATTCGGTTTTCGGGCCAAAACAAGAATCTAAACTGCCACCAGGTGAGGCAACAGTCTGCAACACGTTGCGATTTCCGCCCTTCTTTCCGTTTTCTCCCCTCGTTTTCCCTTCCATTTTCATTTGCCATTTGCTAGTTTAATCGCCCTTGGGAGGTGGCTAGATGAAGGCAGAGGTGGGAGTTGTGCCGTGGCCACTGTCTGTCTGTCTCGGGGCAACGATTTTGTGAAATCGAACCGCAAGTTTCACAACGTGAATTGTTTTCCCTATCAATTTGCACGCGGTTTGTCACGTCATTTCGAACAAATTTGTCTGGCAAAAACTTTCTCCAATGTGAAGTTAATATAGATTTCAGTAAAGTGAAAACGATTTTACACTTTTATCGGTTTTGTATGCACAAATTTAGAGTTCGGCAAGTGCAGTTTGTCAATTTATCCACAGGTATTAAGCTAAAGATCGATCTTGGAGTCCAATTCAGTTTAAATTCATTTAAATTATTTTATATTAAAGCTCAAGGAAAATGAGAAACCATTTATCAAATTTAAACAACAAAGCATACAAAAAGAAAGTAAAATCATTCAAAGATTTTGTAGTTTGTCCTTACGATGCAACATATCGAGTGCTTCACGCACGATTAACATTGGAATATCTTGCCAGTACAACGAGGAAAAAATAAATTACGCTTAACCAACAACGTGTTCCTAAACGATTCCTTCGATTGTATCATTAAAAAATCGCGTTATTATTATAAAAATAAAAGAACAGAGGATAAGTTAAGGTCTTCTCGGGGCAAGCGTCCAAAATAAATTGAATGCCAATGGTGTATCATATTTACAGCAACACCTCGAAGAATGTTGCATAATCGATCAACTATCGATTAATTTTTATCAAAAGGTTTAAATGTATCGTAAGTTATTCAAATTATCGTTCTGATTTAGTTTATTCAAATTAATTTTCGACGTCTAAATACAGACGAACAGACCGATAGGTAGAGAGACACAAAGACAAACAGACAGACAAACAGGCATATAGACAGAAAGACATGTAGACACATACGCACACACACACACACAGAGACACAAAGGCAGACAAGCAGACAGACAGACAAACATACAGACAGACAGACAAAGAGAGTCACAAAGACAAACAGGTAGACAGACAAGCAGGCATATAGACATACAGACACACAGGCCAACAGACAGACAGATAGACAGACAAGACAGACAGACAGACTGACAGACAGACCGACAGAGAGACAGACAGACAGACAAACAGACAAACAGACAGACAGACAGAGAGACAGACAGACAGACAGACAGACAGACAGACAGACAGACAGACAGAAAGATAGACAGACAGACAGACAGACAGACAGACAGACAAACAGACAGACAGACAGACAGACAGACAGACAGACCGACAGACAGAAAGATAGACAGACAGACAGACAGACTGGGATTGTAGACCTGTTAGGGTCAAGCAATACCATTCGAAAAAATTGTTTACTTGTTTGTCATTCTGCAGCCAAGGAAATAAATATCGTAATACGTTAGGCTATTTAAATAGACTTAAGCGCAATCGAGCCGTGTTTGCCAAACTATTTGACTAGTTTTGTCAACAAACTTTACTGTTTTTTATTATTTTTTGTATTTTTATTTCAGTGTTTTATGTTTTGGTTGCAAATGCTTTAAGCCGAGCTTAAACAGCAAACGGCGGCGAGTAAATAAACGCATATGGCAAACAAACAAATGTGAAAGAGCTGAAAAAAATGTAGGAAAATGCAGGCGAACGGGGGCGTGGCAGTGTGAGGGAGAAGGTGGAGGAAGGGTGTAGGTAGAGAGAGAGGGGGGGAGAGAGAGGTACCAAATTGTTTGCAGGCGCAAATATTTTAAATGTTAACAATAAAACATGCGCACAGTAAATAAATGCACGCTTGCGTGTGTGTGGCTTCTGTGTGTGTGTGTAGCTGTGTGTGTCTGTGTAGCTGTGTGTGTGTAGCTCTGTGTGTGTGGTGTAAACAACGCAGCGCAGGGCAAACCGAACAAACAAACAGCGAAACAAACAGTTGAGCCTAAAAGTATGCAACGCTTTTGCTTCGCTTGCTGCTCCGCGACTGCCGCGTCTACCCCTTCTGTCCTCCTCTCTCTCTCCCTCTTTCTTTCTTTCCCGCCCTCTCCTCCTTTGCTCTGTTCTACTGCTGCACCGCGTTTCGCATTCAAACAAAAACCGCTTAAAACACTTTACTATCGCATTTTGGAATTGTTCAAATATTTCCCACACCCCTCCTTCCACCCTCTCTATGCTTCATTTTGCCTTCCCCCTCTGCGCCCCCCTTGCTGACATTACAACTCGGCAACTACTGCAGTTTTATTTTCTCTGTGCCTTCTCCTTCTTCCCTCTCCACAGCGTGCACTCCTGCGACAACAACAAAACGATTAAAATTCTCAAATATTTGCGCCAAACTGTGGAAAAAAATGCAACAAAACAATAGCTTAGCTTAAGCCTGACTTACCAATACCCTGCAAAGTCAATTAGATTAGCTGATTTCAATATGGCAGCATATTTTGCTGTACATATGATATATCGAGTTTGAATTGAGAAATTTCAAAATAGAAAGTGCCATAGGACATATGACCTATCTTTGTATGTCAAACTCTGTCATAGATGCCTGTGTTACATGATCGCTTTAAATCTGCAACGAAAAAAAAGTTGGACATATGATATAAAAAATTGCCATATAATATATGACAAGACTTAAGTGTCTACTAAAAAATACTACAGGGTATCTCATAAAATGTTTTATGAATAATATTTGACTTTGGTATGACACTATATGGCAAGATATGGCAACTAGTGTTTCTACAAAAGAATTGTAAATAGAATATGACATAATTGCAAATATCTGGCAGCATTTGCTTCTATAGATTGATCTCGAATTATAGGGTATTTAATTCACAGTAACAGCAATAACACGACAAGAAACAAACTGCGAAGATGATGCTGGCAAAGAGAAAAAAGCAGTGGAAGGGCTAGAGGAGGTGAGGGAAAGAGAAACATGTTTGTACATGTGTTAAAGCCGGTCAGCAGTTTTATAGCTAAAATTCTATATGTTCACGTGTTGCCTTTTTTTGAGGGGTTCGGTTGGTTCCGCGAGGTTTGTCATATGTGAGTTCTTCAAATACAAATATGGAAATAGTTTCTACTATATAGTAGTATGTGTGTGTAGGTGTGTGTGCTGGTGTGTGTGAGTGTGTGTGTGTTTGCAACTGTGCTAATATTGAACTTTGTATGGGCTTATGGGCTGCAATTTAAATAGGGATCTGGTTTCGTTTACCTCGACCAACAACAAAGTGACCAACAAATTGATAAACAATCAGAGCAAAAAATGGTTGTACTGTTAAGCGATATAAGCTAATTACAGGCTATCCTGATACCCTGTAAATGTCTGTTAATTGTTATGGAGTCAAAACAATTGGAAAGAATAAAAAAATACTAACGATACAGTCAGGTGCTGACTGTATAAGGCCATGGATTATCATATTATACCGTAATAAAAATTTTAACGGTATGGAATCGCTGCTCAAATTTTCTACCGATTATCAAATATAGTCAGTATGGGCGTCCCACTCGCACATTCATAACTTTACAAGGGCTTATGATCTCTGTTATTTTCTAGCATTCTAATTGAAAAATATTGAGAGCAAGACAAAATATGAAATATCCAATTGGAATCATACTGAACTTGCAAAGTCATGACAGACAAAATACGGAAAGAGTGACGGCATTTAAAAACGCATTAGCTGGCGTTTTTTAATTTTATTTATAAATAATTAATATTATTTATAACTATTATAATTTGATTGTCTTTCATACTGCATAATAAATATGAAAACAAAAGACAGACGGACAGACAGACATGGCTCAATCGACTCGGCTACTGATACTGATTCAGAATATATATAGTTTATGGAGTCGGAGATGCCTCCTTCTGCCTGTTATGCACATTTCCGTTCCGACAAACACAATAGACCATGCATTTTTTTAAAATCCATGGCCTAAAAACTTAAAGTTTTTCGGTTTTAGAGAGTAAATTGATTAAATTAATAGAAAAGAATAAAGACCAAAGCAGAGTCAAAGTTTTGTATACAAAGAAGAGGCAGAACTTGAGAATCTTGTTTAATTTGTACACATTCCTTTGCTAAACTCAATTTCCTAAAGTTTTTCCTGAGCATAAAGTATTCGGAAAATGTTGAATTTTATCAAAGTCAAAAGACTGATAAAATAATCAGAAGTGGGACAAAGATGAAGGTAAAATATATGAATATTTATTCATATATGTATAGATTCATAACTGTAAATGTATGTTCGACTTGAGTATACTCTTTAAAATATATGGAAAGTATTTTCTCTTCTTTGAAGAAATTACTTTGATCATGAATCAAGGACTCAATCTAACTAAGTAACTTTTAAGGAAATTAAAATTAAGCTTATGGTAATTACGGAATTTGATGGCTTTGCATAAATCTTACCTCTCTTTATTTTATCGGTCACATTCCATAAACATACATATATCTTCATTATCATATCATCATCTCATCAAGTTAATTATCATTCCTTGCCTTGTTAATATCTTACAATGACAACGTTTCTTTAGATTTCTAGCTTACCATAGTCTCCCATACCTTTTGTTGGTTTCACTTACAGGGTATTAACCTTCCACCACGATTTGGCTTCATATATTTTATGTGGACATTGCAAACAATAGAAACTAATCCGAAAATGTTGTCAATCACTCGAAGAGCAACAATAACAACACGTAGAATTGTAAAAATGCAGTGAATGACTTGCAAATAACACATACCCGAACACCTACACAGACCCACACCCCCACACACACCCGCACACTCACACGTGCCTTGATTATTGAAAAACAGAAACCGCAATTGTGTCGAGAGGGGAAAGGAAGAAGTGAGGAAGGGCAATGGGCACTGGAACTTGCATGTGCTGGCCAGGACTACGGCCATTGCCATTTGAGCTCGATTTGCTTCGAAAAAAGGATAAATAAACACACACTCCCACACAAACACACATACATTTAACTGGTATGCAAATGCAGCCCACACACACACACACACACACACACACACACACAGTAGAACATCAGCAAGAGGGAGAGGGAGTGTGGAAGAGAGAGAGAGAGGGCTACAAATCTACAAAATATATACGCAAATATTTTACAGTATGTTTTGTTGGTCAAATGATGGTTACTAACAGCAGCAACATTCATCTGTCGGTCTGTCCGTCTATCCGTCTCTCTGTCTGTCTGTCCGTCTGTCTGCCCAACTGTGTGTGTGTGTCTATTGGTGTATGTGTGTGTATTTATTTTAAGTTGTAGTTACAAAATATGCACAAGTCTGGCAGAGTTATTTATATTGTATGTTACACAAATTGTGTGTACTTGGCAGCGTCACAACTAGCAGTTACCCTGCAATGTTAAACTGGACTATCTATACTTCTTGAGACTGTGGTTAGATTTGGAGTAACATATCTGAATTATTAGCCAAAAAGAACGATATTTCGTAATCTGATCTAGATCACATATGTTGTTACATCTCTCTGTCTGTCGGCATATAACATTTATACGGTCTACCTACTATTGACACAGATAGGCTTTAACATTCGTACAGGCACATATGTTATTAAATTGTTCTATGTAGTTAGCCTTCTACACATCCCCAGATAATGGCTAAGAGAGATATACCTATTGTTGGCATCACATTTTTGTAGGGTATTCAAAGAGAAGCGCAAAGAGACGAGTACAAAATGAATAATTTGTGTGACAATGTTGGCTGAGCCTCTGCCGCTTCACTTGGAGTCGCAGAGTCGTTTCCAGGAGTCGGTGTCGGGACTAGTTTTTCCGGCTATGGCAATGCAAATGGAAAAAATATCTTAACATTTGCATCTCTAACATGTGCAGGGGGAGATGAATAGAGGAAGAGAGAGAAGGTGAAACAGTCAAAGATTGCGTTTTGTATACACGTAACAATGTTCATTTTTGGTTATGGTAGCAAGCAGAAGTAGAAACCGGAACGGGAATCCAAATCTGAATCTGAATCAGAATCAGTTTCAGCTGCAGATGTCTAGGCAGGTCCACCTACCTGAGGTGTGTATGTAGTTAAGAGTCGGGGAATGTTCGGTAAGCCCTGCTAATAGTTTAAATTCATCTGCAAGTCTGTCTCGCTCGCTCTCTCTCTCTCTCTCTCTCTCTCTTTCTCTATACTCTCCCGTCTGGTTTCACGCTTTATGCACTGCTAATGATTTGATGTCGTCTCCAGCGTCTCCAACTAGCTCATACCTCAGCTTCACCTCCGTCCTCACATCAAGTCTGAAACTGTAAGCTTTTGTCTTTTACGAGGAGGCAAAGAACGAGAGAGAGCCAAAGGAATAAAGACAGCGAGTTTTATGCAACATTCTTGAAGTGCATCAAACTGAAAGGATTCGAAGTTTGTTCACTTAAAGTAGCGACCTCGACTTGCAAGTGTACTATAAAATACTACGTAATGTTATTAAAGACTTAGACATCTGAGTAATGAAAGTTACAACAGCTAGAGCTACAGTGCTGTGTCAGTTTATTCTCCTATCGATTTTCTTTATAGGTTTCATAGAAGAAATTTACAAGTTACTTTGTTGATTGTGTTGAAAGATCCAGCTATTGTTCTGGAAACTATATAACTGTAGCACACCCATTATGTTTTTAATATACTCAACCCATTTCTCCAGTTGATTTTCAATTATAATTCCATTTAAGTGATTTCTCTTTTCAGCATTTCTCATAATACTGCATCATCAACTGATTGTTCAGGAAACTATATATAATCGATACAGTCACTGTTGCATATTCTTTTTTTATTTGAAAACTCAGCCCTCTCCCTTTAATTATTACAACTTTTCCCATTTTTTTCCATATGTATTTTTTTTTTATTTATTTTGCAATTTTCTGGTTTTTTTTAGATTTTTAGTTTCTGTTTCATTTAGCATATTCGGAATTTCGGATGGGATTTCATAGTCTGTTCAAGTGTGTATGTATGTTTGTGTGTGTGAGCTTGTTTTGCTTTTTGATTTTCGATTGAAATGTACAAGATAAGTACAAATAAATTTTATATACACGAACCGAGGGAGGAAAGTGGGAGTTCTTTTTTCCATTTTTGGTATCGGGGATTAGGAATTCCAGATTGAATATGCCATATTGAGAATACAGAAACGTTTGATAACATCAATTGTATAATTCATTTGTTTTTTGTTTTTATTGTATTCCATTTAAGTAATTTTCTGCGAGTTTTCCCCGAACACAAACGGAATGCCCAATGTAATCCCGGTTAGAAGAATGATTTCAACAATTCGGGACTCCACAGACATTTAGTTTGTTGGCAGGGCAATGCATGTCTCGAGTGTTTTTGAGGGACGAGGGGACGATTTGTTGTATATTTATGATTTGCGTATTAATTTTATTTTTCGAGTTTTTTCACTCATGAACTGGTATTTTTTTTGGTTTTTCTTTTTTTCTGTAGCGTAGACATTGAATGCAATACAGTGTTTTTCATATTTTTTTTTTTAATTTTCATTTCTTTTTTAATGCAATACTGCACACTGAGGGATTACATAGTTACTTAGCTTTAAGATCAGAGTTGCTTGATTTTTGAATATTCTCTAGAATCCCTTCTTTTTTTATTTGCTGCTGATCGTATCCATAGATCATGTGTGCCTCGACTTACCGTTGTAAATTTGATTTGCTATGCGATATCATATCTCGACTCTCATCTCATCCACTCGTATTTCATTTTCAATTCTCCGCTTTTTTTTCGTATTTCTTCTCTGATCGATCAAAAAAAAAAACCTTGTTATCTCCTAAATACTAGATCTTTTAACGTTATTTAATTTTAAAATGTATTTTTTCAATCATGCCTGCTTTTTTCTCTGCCTGCATCTTTCTTCGGCTGTTGCTTCTTTCGCTATCTTCCTTATTTCTCTCTACTTTTTCTCATTCTCAATTTCACTAATACATTTCTGGTACGTATATAAGTCAGAGTACGTTCTTTCTCTTGGTTTTTTGTTCACTTTGCAGCAGGGAGAGGCATTTGAAGTTGCCTTTAGTTTCTTGGTTTGTTCTCTTGTTAGGTTTTTAGTTGCATCCAGAGAATCGCGACTATTTTTTTTTTGTTTTTTACACATATAAGATAAATCTTTAGTAATCTTTAATTGTTATTATTATTGTATATGAATTAATCGTGAACAAACATACATTCGCATTGTGCTTTTCTGTTTTTCTGTTTTTCTATTTTCACGTTTTCTGTTTTAAGTTTATCTATTTTGCTTTTGGCACATTTTGACTTGTTGCACAATTCTTTTTTTTACACATATAAAACACGGAGTTAAGCTGCACACATACGCATACAAATGCATTACGTATGCGGCGCAAATACACATACACATACAGAGACAAATTCGCTTAGATGTGTGCGTGTGTTGTGTGCGTGTGTGTGTGTGTATGTTGTGCGTGTTTCTGTGTATGGTTTTATGTGTGTGTTCTCATTTTGTTCTCATGCTTCTAGCTTAAAGAAAGAGCGAGGGAGGACCGTGGGGGAGGGGGAAGAGGTTGTGGGTAGCAGTTCGTGTGGGTTTCTTCATTTTGGCCAAACGAAGAGAAGGCTTGATAAGCGGACTCATTATTCTTGGCGTGTATGATCGCTTCGACTAGTTCGCTGGTTCATTAAGTGCCCAGCTAGATTTCTATGCAAACATATATTAACTAGTTCCATACAGTTGTTGTGTTTTATTTATGTTACGAACTAGTTCATAGTATTCAACGGAAATATTGATATTGAAATATGGAACAAGTTCCGTTGGAAAATTCACTTAAAAACTAGTTTCATTCATTAAAACTAGTTCCACTGCAAGCTACACAGTTGTTGTGTTTTATTCATTTTCGAAAAAAGTTTGATGGAAACATTGAAATTATATTATGTGTTTTGTGTATGAACTTGTTTGACTTATATAAAGCTTGGAACTAGTAACGTTAAACAATTAACTAATTTTGTATTTTTCAAATTAACTATTAAATTATTTAATTAAATTGTAAAATTATATGGTCAATATTATTCAAATAAGCCACAACATTATTTAAATAATGTTTAAGTGAACTAGTTCATATGATAGGTGTAACAAAAACTTGGAACTTGGAAATAAGTTTAACGAACATTCATCCAAACAATTTATTCATGTGCTGAGCTTAACCAATGCTTGTTATTTTCCTCATAGAACTCGGAACTAAACACTTAATGAGCTGAGTCCGCTTCTTGTCGCTACTCCCCCTCACTGAAAGGTCGTGGTAAACGTACTTCATGCTTAAATCTAAAAGGATCTCTAATTATACCTAATCATATTGAGCTAACGAAAAAAGGAAGAAAAACTAAAAGAAGTAACCCATTCTAGAACTATACGGATTGGGGGAAAGAAAGCAAACGCGAGCAATATATATGTATATAATATAGAACTATATAAATAAGTTAACAAATGAACCAACAACTCAACTAGAGAGAGCTGACTCTACAAGGTGCAAATATTTACAATTCCGTATGCCGTAAGTTGTATAAATATTCTCTTTAGTTCTTTCATTATGCTTGAGCCGAAATATACTAAGTATATGTATATTGTATATATCAATATATACTATATAGTTGTATAGAGATGAATTTATATGTATATGTAGATGTATATATATGTATATGACTAGATTTTCTGTATATACACAACCCCCTAACCTACCCATACAATGTGAATTGAAACGAATCGAATCGAAACGAATCGAAGTCAAGAAACTCAAGCTCAATTCAAAGAAGAGCTCGGGCAACAATCAGACAAAAGACTAAATATTTTCTCAGACATTAGATGATATGTGTGCAAGTATGTGTGTGTGTGTGTGTGTTTGTTTGTGTGCTTGTGGTATATAGGTAAGCTAATTGGGTTTACTCAGTTAATATTGTAAGATTAATTGAAGTATGCAAATATGTTTCTGGGATTTAGCTGAAGCAGGAACAACATTCCAACATCTTCCATCTACTATTTTCTCTTTCCTGTGTGTGTGTGTGTGTGATTTTTCACTAACGAGGTAACACTTAAACGCAATTTTCCATTTCGGACTTAACTACTTAACGGAATTTTCGCGTATTTTGTTCTTTTCTTTAGTATTTTGAAATATGCCGGACGCATTCGAAAAATAATTCAATTTTGTCCTTTTTGGCCTTTATCTATGTATATGTTGTATATGTGTATGTCTGTGTGTGTGCGTGTTGTTTGTGTGCGTGTACTGTTGGTGTTTGTTGTTGTTGTTGTTGTTGTTATGCAATCTTATAATTACATTTTCATTAGGCTATTATACTAAACTGCCGCCCTCGGTACCAGTTCCTGCTGTTCCGGATAGAGAGGGTCCTCTTCTGCAGCTAGTTCCATTGTGCCTGACACCTTTTGTGTGCCCGTGTTAGTTACAGTTGCTTCTTCTCCTACATCTCTTGCTGTTGCTGTGGCACAGAGAACAATCAACGCCAATAGCAATGTATGTATCAGGCGCAATTCCCTGGTTGCCTTTGCTGCACCCTGGACTCCACGGGAACAGCTGGCGGCCGCAATGTCCTTTTCCTGGGCACGCTCCTTGTATAGACGTCCGTTTTGATTGCGTGTCCCATCCTCGTTGACTCGATTGTCCTTGCCAACTACCTCGTTCTTCTGCGAAGTGGGAGGACAAAACAAAAGAGGGTTGGGTGTTGTCGGGGTTAGGGTCTCAAAGGGTAGCAGGTATTTTCAATTATGTTATGATTAGCGGCAGATGTGCGTGAGCGTTTGTAGAAGTGTGTGTGTGTGGATGTGTCAGCCTGGCTTGGCTGACATATGCTTTGACTTACCGTTACTTCATTGAGATCCTCATCGCGTAGCTTCTTCCCAGGACGTTCCATTTCTGCAAGCCAAACAAAGAGATCCAATATAGAATTATGCAAACAATAGAGTTCACTTTGGTTCGCCATTTCAGCAATATAGCTTAGCTCTACTAAGTGTCTCGTGCTGTACAGAGCACTGAAAACATTGATGCATAATAACCTATTGTTCATTCCTATGTACCTTTTACGTGCCTGCATTTCATCTGCCATTCATGGGGGGATCTATACGGTGCGATAGTAAACCTGCTAAGCTTTAAATTGCATTCCCAGTTCAGTTTTCTATAGGAAATCCAAAAGTTTTCTAGTTTTAGTTGACCTTCTTTCCCAGTTCAGTTTTCCATAGGGAATCCAACATTTTTCCTGGCTTACTTGACCTTACCTTGTCAAGCCCGAGAAGGTCCGTGCCTAGTACGAGCTTAGATGCATCCCATCTATAATATGTACTTAAGAGGATCTGTACTGCGAAATTTTAGATGGGGTTTCCTGCTTTTTAGTCATGCTTTCTGTTTAGAGGAAAACCGATATGTCCACCTTTGCACTAATTGCCAACAAAAAAGTCTTGTGGTTCAATTGATTATCTTAGCTTTTATTGTTCACTTGTTGCAAGTTTTAGAGAGAGCTCATAGACGACGCGTGAGTACATGATGTAGATGAAAAACTATAATGATATGCTAGACCAACTTGCTTTTGTACGTATGTACAGAGTCATAACAGAGTTGTAATCAACATAAAGTTCGGGTTCTGCTCCCGACACTTTCCTTAGGAAATCTAAAATCTGCTGGTCTAGTTAACTGAAGGAAGACAAGAAGGTCTTGTACGGTCAACTATCGGAGCAACTGTTATGTTTCAGAGTATGACTGCTTGGAGTTAGTTACTAGTTCAGTTTTTCATGGGAAATCCAATATTGTTCCGGGTCTAGTTAACTTTAGCTTGCCAAACCCTTTCTTTCGGTTTCAGTTCTAGCATAGCCATACTCACCGTAGAGTCGAATGGTGCCTTCGGTGTCCCCGATGCTGTTCTTCGAGATGCACTTGTAGCCACCAAAGTCACTTGTCTGTAGACGACGAATGTGCAGTATCATCTCGATGGAGTACATGTTGTTCTCCTTCTCGGTGAGGGCGTAACGATCGCCAGCAATAATCATTTCACCTGCGGCGTGGCGAAAACAAAATTGAAAATGAAAATTTGGTAGCAAGCGCAAGAGAGTAAAATGTCCAAGGCGCAAAGTGCGGCCCCCCCCCACATCTTTCGATGATGATATTTGCGCGATGGCCGAGGAAGAGTTTTGCAAGTGAAGTTGGATTAGGGTGGGGCAGGGGGAGGTTGTGGGGGATCAACTTGGACTGTCACGTTTGCAATATACGTCAAATGCAGTTGGAAGTCGACGCCGAAAGTATTTCAACTTCGAACACGAACCAAATAAAGACAAATTGCGGCATTGAAAGGTTTATAAACCAAGTGCCGAAAAAACGAGAAACCAAGAGAAAAACCAGGATGAAAGAGACGGAGAAAAGAGACGGAGAAAAAAAGAGTGGAAAATGGTACGGGAAACGGAGAAATGGAGAGAGGTTGAGGGGGGATAAAGGGGTTAAACTTACCATTCTCGCGCTGCCAATAATTGATGGCCTTGGGCGATGCTTCAACGTTGCAAATTAATGTGACATCCGTTAGAACCGGAGCTCCAACCAATTGATTTGGCACTTGCACCAGCGGATGAACTGTGTAAAGAGTGAGAGAGAGAGAGAGAGAGAGAGAGAAAATGGAAGCAAGAAAGAGAGTCAGAGAGAGATGTGGTTAGTCAACATTATTATCTTGAATGGTTTCATCATGATGTTTGCCCCACTTCCAAACTAACCTTGTCCCCCAGCGGCTGTGGCAATTAAGATCGACAGCGGAAAAGCTGCCACGCCCCCATAAAACTGTGCGCTGCCTGCCCACGGAAACTGTTTTCGATTCACTGTGATTCCCTAAACCTTATTTGTTAATGGCAACCACAGCCGGAGCTGGAGCAGGATCAACAGCAGCCGCAGCAAACGCAGAAACGACAAGCTGCGATGCGAAACGACGCCAGGAAACTGATACGATTTTAATTGAAAATGAATTATTTTGTTGTTAGAGTGCCAACAGCACAGCAATGGACCCTAACCCACTACCAGCCTGAATCCCTGTTCCTGTTCCTCTCTCAGTCCCCATCCAGTTCGCTTCAATCCGATTGAACGAAGTGAGAGTGCAGTGTCCTTAAAACGGGAATATTCGGTACACTTTTCAAAGTGAATGGCATAAGTTATTTCGTCTGAATAGATTCACTGTCATATGGCAAGTGCTCGCTTGAGTCGAATATGCGAATTTTATGCGAATAAATAACTTTATTTCACTTGCACTTTTTTTATGTGGCCCATTCATCTTTCAAATGATTTGTAAATAACGAGTTAACTCACAAATGCACACAACTTGGAAGTGCATATATAAGGAATCAGTTAACTCACAAGCTTAAACAACTTGAAAGTCAATGAATAAGTAATAAATTCTCTTACAAATGGTGACAACTTACAAGTGCATTTGCAAGTAATGAATTAAACCCGCAAATGCATTCAATTTAATTGACCAAGTAATGAATTAACTGACAAATGCTGCCAACTTAAATGTACATTTACAATTACTTATTCAGCTCTCATTCAAATGCTGCACTTGTCAATCAAATTGATTGAAATGAATTCAGTTCAATGTGAATGACTTGCAAGCTAAGCAAGTCAACTCAACTTGTAAATGAATTTGGTATTCATGATCTACATAAACCTCTTGAAGTCTCACTACAGAGCACTTGCTAGTCTATGCAACCTGGGCCTGATCATTTTGCACTTCTGACACACAACAATCGAATCTGAATCTTTTGATGCCACTTTTTCAGGGTATTCCGTGATTCGTTTAGCATTGTTTTTGCTGCAGATTTTCGACTTGCGCTCATGTTTTTGCCTTGCGTGTTGTCCGTTCTCCATTGTGCACTGCCGTGTCAGTTTGAGGTTCTTCTTTTGCCTCTATTTTTTTGCCTGCCTGCCTGCTGTTGCTGTCCGCTTACTTGTTGTTCTTGTTGTTGTTGTTGTTGTTGTGTGTCTGTTGTCTTTGGCACTGTCTTTCTCCATCGGTCTTGCTGCCTGCTGTGTGGGGCCCAAAGCCACTGACCATCATTGTTTTTGGCTTTTCAACTTTGCCTTTTTTTCGCTGTTTGCTGCTTCGTTCTTGTTGCCGTTTTTTTTGGCAGCTGTCCGGTGTCTAAAACGCAGCTACCTCCTGCTACTAGTACCCCCTCTCCTCCCGCGCTCCGCTGACGGTCCTTTGTCTGCATCGGCTGCGTTCAACCGTTCATTATTGGTCAATTTATTGGATTTGTGCATGCCACACTCGCAGCTTACTCTGTCTGTCTGTGTGTGTGTGTGCTGTGTGTGTCTGTACTGTGTGTGTGTGTGCTGTGTGTGCTCTCTCAAATAATGTAACATATGTCATGTGTTGTTAGTGTCGATTCGTGTTGTAATCCCTGCTTCATTCTTTTGGCCTCTGCTTCTTCTTCTTCTTCTTCTTCTTCTAGTTGTTTCCACTGTTGTTGTTGTTTTCACTGTTGTTGCTCCCACTGCCTACCACTTATTGAAAATTCAATTTGTTCGAATAGAGCTTTGCAACGTGTGGCAACTGCAACTGTTGCAGCTGCAACTTTACGAGGCGGAGCACACGAGGCGTATGCGTAATTTGTTGTGCTCTTGCGCATTGCAAATATATATATTTTTATATAAAATATAACTTATGTGTAGGACTCTCCCACATTGTTCTTTATATTGAACTAACAGCTTGAAATGGTTCTCCTTCGTTGTACCCCATGAAACCCTTTACCTCAACCTAACTAGGATCTCGATGTGAGGTTAGACTTTTAACTCTTTAAACTTTCAGAAGAATCATTCGATTTTCCCATCCCATAGCCTTCAAGGTTCCTAGTCAAATTGTGAAATACAAAGAAAGTTACCTCATTTTCAAATCTCCAAATAATAATGATATAAGGAATATTCCACTCATTGTGGGAAAGATTGAAGAGTTACGATACCTGGATAAGTTCTTATTAAAGGGTTTCGTACATTTTTGAATAATCGTGTTACGCTTTTATTAAACGTGGAGAACATCAAAGAGATCCCTCAAAGAAGCACGAGCAACTTATGCAGCGCTGCTGGCCGTACTGGCAGCGGTGCTTGCTGAGGTACTGCTAGCCGTTGAGCTCTCGGTACTAGCGATGGTGGTACTCTCCGTTGTTGTGGAGCGTGGTGGTGGAGGAGGATACAATGGATACCATGGTGGTCGACCGCCACCGCCACCGCCGCAGCCTCCACCTCCGCCAGGTGGACGTCTTGGTGGACCTCCTGGACCACCACCGCCACCAGGACCTCCTGGACCACGACCGCCAGGAGCTCCTGGACCTCTATAGCCCCCTCCGTAGTAGCCACCAGGACCTCCATAGCCCCGACCACCTCCGTAGTAGCCACCTGGACCTCCATAGCCCCGACCACCACCACCGCCCACCAATAGTGGGGGACCTCCTGGTCCGCCGGTACCGTGTGGACCCTGAGCCAGTGCCAGGGCCACAACGACAGTGACGACAAGTGTCACAATTACGTAGGTTCGCATAGTCTGTTCCGCAATTAGAAGCTGTCTTCCGACTCCCCAGACAATCGCGACGGCTTTTATAGTTGCTGCTGTTGTCCGGGACTCACTCGGCCTCACGTTATTTGTGTGTTTAGCTGCAGCCCGGCTGCTGGTCAAATGGCAGTACCAAAAACAACAACAACAACAACAAGAGTGAGAGCGAGAGCAGAGAGAGCCAGAGGCGCGTCATCATCGGTTTGTTTGTGCACGTTTAGTCCGATTCTGTCTGAGGGAAAACAGCTGGCGTCTATTTGATTTTCCAGCGACATTGTTTATTTACAGAGCCGAAAAAAAAGTTTACGTATGCCTGGGGAAAACCCACAGCTCCCTTGGTGGGAAGCCGGAGTATAGTGCGGTTGGGTAGCATGCGCTTAAAGCGCTTAAGTCGTGAGGTCGCTCTCTGGGTTAAGAAAGAATCAGCTGGAAATTGATAGTTTTCCCTGCAGCGAAGCTTAGTGCGGTTTAATCCTAACATAAGTCTGTGAATGGTCGGACAACCTATGGAGGTGAAGGTGAAGATGGAGAAAGGCAGAAAGGGAGGGAGATAGGACATTGGCAAAGCCGAGAAGCCACTTAATATTCTGATTAAAATCAATCAAGCAGAGCGTTAAAGCAACTCAGGAAATCATGTGGCAATCGCGATGCTGGGCGGGGTTAAGGGTACCTCAGCTCAGTTACGTACGCAGTTCTGCTTCTTCTCCTTCTTGTCAGTTTAAGACAACAAGCCGACGGGTGGGAGGGGTGTAGGAGGTGTATATGGAGAAGGGAGAAAACTGGTAGAGCGCTCAAAGAGCTCTTCAGCTTCAGTTGGCGCTGGTGACGAAAGGCTACACAGGGACCTGAGGGTAGATGGGGCACATGCCACAGCAGGGAGTAGGGCGTCAGTTTGGTTATGGGAAGGGGGAGGTGGAGGATGGTTGGTTCAGTCAGATGCCCATATGGGTTTTTAAATTGAAATTGAGACGCAGCAGAAGCAGCAGCTAACAAAGGCGAAAGGCAATAAACGAGCAGAAGGAACAAACTGAATGACAGACAGAAGACTGAAGAAGAAGGCAGACAGAGACGAAGAAGATGGAAGAAGGAGGAAGAGGAGCAGGGGGAAAGAGCTGAGAGATGAAAATGAAATGACAGAAGAAATGAAATGAAAATGAGAACGAGAACGAGACGTGAACAAGAAAAAGCAAAGTCAAAAAATTGGAGCAGATAAAAAATGGAAATTAATTTTTGTGGCGACGACAGGCGTTTAAAAGGGGGTACCACACAGCGGTAGGGGGTAGTACAAGGGAATAGCAAGAAAATTTTGCTTGTTTGAGTAGGGCACACACACACATACACACACACACACACCCAGCAACACACACACACACACATGCAGGTGCGAACAGTTTGCCGTGTCAATATAATTTGTAGATAAGATCTTTCAGCTACGAGAAACAGCACCCTCTCTCTGTACCCCCCATACCACCACCCTCTATTTCATTCCATCCCCCTAATTTCTGACGGTGCTGCCTGTTTTGCTGTTGTTCTTCCATCGTCTTTTTAACTTTTTGCCCCTTTGGAAATTTCATTAAGTTTAATGCGCTGCAGCAGCAGCAGCAGCAGAAGCAGTACGAGAAGGTAGAAACCCGGTGGAGGGTGCCTTTGATGGGCCACTCCCCGAACACACACACGTTTGGGTTGGGATGCGAGTGTGCAAGGACTCTTTAAAACCGAAAACACCGAAAGCTGCTCAAGTTTTACTACAGAAACGTGACGTTCGCCTGAACCGTCTACCGTCTAGACTCGGTACCTCCTGCATTACCCTCTACCTTCCCCGGGCCATCTTCTAACGTTACTCAGTTAGCCGCTGTCCTAATGCATTTGGAAAGTTTGCTTGGTAGGAAGGTGCCGGAAATCGAAACGGAAACACTTGTGCAGTTCGCGTTATTTCGCTATACTGCGGTTCACTTTGGGTACCGACTCCGAGTCCGACTTGCAGGTTCTGGTTCCGCTTTAGTTTGCAGGCACGCACATCCGACTTGGCGGTATGTGTTGGCCATTATGATTATTATAGTACGATGCGAGGCGTTTGGCTCATAAATCAAAGCATTTGTTAGCCAACACCCCTCTAACCCTCCCCCCCTGGGTACATTTATCAAGCTGAACGAGAAATAACCAGAAAGAAAGGAAACCTTCGGCTTGCCGAAGGCTTTATACTCTTGCAGCTCTGATTCTTTCTATATTAGTTATAGATTATGAAACAGAATCTTATGACATTGTTCATGTATTTGATATAAATTGATATAAACTTTTATGAAAGTCTTAATTTCTGACTGATTCAGAATATATGTTTATACTTTATAGGGTTGCAGTTTTCTTCTAAGGTGCGTTACAAACTTTTAAGCAAAGTTAATATACCGCCTGCAAGGTTATATAAAAGTAAGGTTAGGTTAGGTTCATACTCACAGTGCACCTGTAGCTTCATGCGCTTGCTCACCGTTGGGGGGACCCCATTGGAGGCGATGCACATGTAGGCGCCCATTTCCGATCGCGTGACTTTTGACAGCGTTAGCATTTCGCCCTCGACGGAAAGTGCTGCAAGCAGAGATTGACATGATGCGGTCGCACTCACGCATTTTAGTTCCATCTCCCTCTCTCTTACCCTTGTTCTTCGAGTGCGAACCATTCCGTGCAATAATATCGCGTCCGTCCTCGCGGCGCCAGATGATCCTTGGCTTGGGATGGCCACGAGCGCGGCAAACGAGCTTAGCGGAGCCTCCTTCGGGAACCATCATATCACCGGAGGTCTCCTCGTTGATAATATCTGGCGGAATGACCACCTCCAACGTGGCAGTCTGCAAGACAAAGAGAGAGGGAGAGAGTCATCTTTTAATATATTAAATATGACAATTGTTTTATTTACTCTACTTAGCAATATCTTTTTGTAAGTGATATCTTTATTTAATGCCAACTTTTTTAATTAATTTGGCTTAATTTCCATATTTTACGCTTGAGCAAATTCCACTTTGTTTACATTTTGCATGCATATGCAATGTAAATATATTTATCCCTCTCACTCCTGCTGGCGGCAAATTGTCCTCATATAGCAATTTCCAACTCATGTGTTAGCGCAATTAGGAGACTCGATAATAGGCAACTATCGATACTGTGTGTTAAAGATCAATGCAAAGTCTTCTGTGACGTCACAACCTTAAGGCAAATCGTCCTTTCATTGCAGTTATCAGCGCAAAAAGGAGCAGTGAGTAAGTGCAATTACGAGACTTGATAATCAGCGACAGTTATCGATATATTAATGATCTGCTGTGACGTCGCAAGCTAAATGCAAATTGTTCTGCTTATTTAATAATAATAAGAGCAACAATACATTGTGCAGCAGCAGCGCCAATAACACATAACAGTAAACATAACAAGTTATGTGACGTTAAGTGAATTTGCCAGTGGCTCTGGCAATTTTTATTGTAAATTAATAACGCGCTGTTGTTGTTGTTGTTGTCGCTGCAGTTGACAGTTGCGTCATAAAATAAAGTCAACGTCACAGAAGAAAAAAAAGAAAACAAAACAAAACCCCAAACGAGCAGAGCGCGAAATTTATACGGAAAAGGACGAAAAGGAGGAAGAGGCGGAAAGCTGAGAATGGACAGACAAGGTGCGCGCAGAGAAATGACAGGAGAAGAAGGGTTAAAAGGGGCTGAAAGATGTGAGAAGAGGTCGAATATGAAGCGAGTGTGGAGTTACGAGAAAGAGCGTGAGAGGGAGTGGGAGGTGAGCAGGAGAGCGCGACTCTCTGCCTGTTTACTTTTTATTTGTCTCATATTTGCTTTTCACTCAATTCGCTTTGTTAGGTTGATTTTATTACAACCCGTTGCCGTCAGGGGGCGCTGCTGCAGCAGCAGCGAAACGAGACGAAGCGAAATGCAATGAAATGAAATTGAAAACGCAATCGTTTTGCACATGTCGTGAGGCATTTAATGGGCCCGCAACGTTACGTTACGTTGCGTTGCGTTACGTTACGTTGCAATGCTGCCAACTCGACTCGAGGCAATGCGACGCGACTTGACGAAACACAGACACATGGAAAGGCAAGCATATGCTGAGTGCTGCACAGTGGGCCAGAAGACTGATATAGTGGAATTTATAAATATTGAATTCAATTCCTTTTTCCCTGCAGTGTTTTCTATCAATTAAGAATTGGAATTTAAAAATACATGAGTGATATTTCCGCTAAATCGGTATGCTGGCCCACTGTGCGGTGTGCAGCCTGCTGTCGCATTGTTTGTTATTTATTTTTGTCATTAAAGCGCTTCTTTGTTTATATATCGTGTTTAAATGTCACCAACCCACACACACTCACACATAAACACACACACACATGTATACACCCAATCACACACACACACGCGCGCTAAAAGGACCCGCAGACCAGCTGGCAACGCTGTGCGGCAGTCAAAGAACCGTTATGACAACTGCAGCCCCAGAGTAATTTCATTTCATTTTGTTCAATTGTATTTAACTTTTTCCAACACACACAAACATACACACACAGGCACACACACACACACACATACTTGTAGCATGACAATTTGTTGAATATTAAAGCAGCAAAGTGATAAAACTGTTGCTGGAAGCAACTGATAAAAGATCTAGGGAGCAAGCAAACTAAAAAGGATGTTGGAAGTGTGGGGGGGTAAGGGGAGTGCACTGCGAGATTATTATATTAATACCCCCTGGGGTCATGCACACAAACAAACTTTCATTTGATTACAAAACCGATTTTAACTTCTCATTTCGCCATATTTTTTCACTATTTATTTTTCCTTTAGCCATTTTTCCGCCAAACCAATTGCAAGCAAAAGCCCTTTGGCACATATGTACATATTCAAAATTAAAATATATCATTACATATCATTTTAAGGGGGCCCGTAAAGATGTGTGAAACAGTCACTGATTTCATATTTTTAATTAAGTTTTTTCCTGCATCGATTAATTTGGTAACAGAGCAAACGATAAATAGAGAAATACAAAGAGAGATTTTATGCGAATGAAATGAATGAAATACACTCGCTCTCGATATATATGTATATATATATATATATATGTTATATATATTGTAATATATATATATATAATATATATTATAAATAGTATTAGAGTAAATAATTAAAATGTAACTTGTAAATTTGCTCTAGAGCTATATTCTTTCATTTTCTACTATTATCGATAACAGCAATCGCTGGCATCTATGATATACAGGACCGTTACTTACTTGCATCTTCATGGGATCGGTGTTGACCTGGCACATATATTTGCCGGCATCCTCCATCTTAACGCTGCGTATATTCAAAGTCCAAGTGTTGTAATCGTTGTGTGTAACCGATAAACGATCATTGTTGGTGATCACATGCTCGTGTATGGCCAGAATAGCTTTGGCATCGGCCTTAATCCAAGCAACCTGCAATTATTGTTGTTGTTGTTCCATTTCATTGCGTTCCATTTGATTCCATTTCGTTTCGTTTTAGTTCAGTTATCGTTATCGTTATCGTTATCGTTGCATGTCAAAAGTGTAGCAGATGTTTTCCAAATTGCATTTTGATGTTGCAAAGTGTGAATTGAGTAGGTGGAGGTGGTGATGGAGGGAGGGGAGAAGAGGCATCATTATAATGTTTACGTCATTTATTGACGCATTCATAACGTAACGTGTTAAGTCGTTCGTTGTTGTTGTTGTCATCAACGACGTATTCAGCAATTTCCGGTTAGTTTTATTGTTGTTTTGGTATTTTTGTTGTTGTTGGTATTTTATAGTCAAGGTCCGTCGTGGTCGTCATCGAAATCGATTTGCGGATGTATTAGAATTTAGTTGGAACGCGTTGGAAGTAGGATGAGAAGTTTGCGGCGTTGCCAGCCCCAGCGACAGTTGGCGATGTCATTCGGGTTAGAGGTGGGGTGGGGTTGCAGTACGTGGTGTGTTGGGGTGTAGTGTGGTGTGGTGGGTTAGTAGTTTGTGTGTGTGTGTTTGTGTCAACGATACAAAAGTTGGGCCAGTTTTGTTGTTGTTGTTGTTGTTGTCGTTTGGTGTCAGTGTCGTTGACAATGCCAGCCGGCGATGGCAGCGAAGTCGACGTCGACGCAGACCCAGGCAGAGGTCCAGACGTCGTCAGATGTCAGCGCAATTTGACGCCATTTCCATTTTTGTTGTTGTTGTTGTTGTTGTGCAGGAGGCAAAACGCAATTTTATCGTTCATCGTTCGTTCGTTCATTGTTGTTGTTGTTGTTGTTATCGTCATCGTTTGTTGTTGTTGTGGATGCCGCAAGTTTTTGCAAAGTTTTCGGTTTTCGTGGGTAGCCAGCAACAAGAGGGTGGAGCGGGGGGTGGAGGGAGGCGGTGTCGTTGTCGTTTTCAAGGATATGAAATCGGGGGATATTTCAAGTGCAATTAGTGGAATTGGTTTTGTGGTTTTTAGTACGTTGGTCATTTGTTGGTTATGTTGAACGCGCGAGTGTGTCCCCGTGTGTGTGTGCGTGTGTGTGTGTGTAGAGTGAAGTGCGTGGTGATGGGTGGAGGAAGAAGAAAACATTTGGCAATTAGTTAACATTTGTGCTCGGCTTTTGTCATCATTTTTCACAGCTTTTCTTCTTTTTTTTGGAAAACAACTGAAGAAAATCCATCAAAGAATAAACATATAGTATATGGTATACATGTAGGGGTGGGGGAGGCCAGGTGGAGTACGGGGAAGGTTGGGGTGTGGTGTGGGCAGGTGCAAGGCTAGCGTGCATGCTTCAGAGCAACACAACTACAACAACTACAAGGCAGGCAAAAAGCAAAAATGGAAAGAGGCAAACAAAATCAGAAAGAAAGAAGGGAACCAGAAAGAACGGCTGACATCGGCATGCCAATTGTTTTTTACCCTTGCAGATTTTGTCTACAATTTCCTTTGATTTCTCCTATACTAGTGATATATTATGGAAAAGAATCTTATATATATTATATTTATCATGTTTTGTACGTATGTATGTATTATATACACGTATACGGTTAATGCTGATTCAGAATATATACACTTTATGGGAGACAACTGCGCTCCTAAAGTGTGTTGAAAATGAATATACCCTCTGCAATGGTATAACAAGAACAAGAAAAAGTGTTGCCAGCTTAAGAGGGCGAGCGCTCTTTCTCTTTCTCGAAATGTTTAACAGTCACTGGACAGTTTTCATTAACGCACTGCTTACGAGTATTAACAGACCTTTGCTTTAGTTTACTTAACTCTTTCACACACTCACAGTCGCTCACTCCCTCTATGGTACTGTTAAAGTGAAGAGAGGGAGTGAAGGAGAAAGAGAGAGAGGGCAGCTAATCTCTCTGTGCAGTCGTGTGTTTAGCTCTCTACGTTTAGTTAAAAGCTTTAAGCTGCTGCGGCTAATGCCTCTGCAGCAACAAAGTCAATGGCAAAGTGAAAATGTGAAACAGAAGCCACAAAGCAAACATGAGCAAAAGAGTGAGAAACAGTTATAATTGCAGCTTTTAAACTTGTGTGTGAACGGGCGAGTGAGGGGACAACGCAGGTAATCCTCAAAGACCGTAACATTTAAAAGCGCGATGTGAGTTAACAGCACAAGCAGCTTAGCAGTGAAAGCTGCAATCGATAGTGCGTGCGTGATCGTAGCTTTGCTAACGATAGATTGATTGCAAGGATATTAACATTTAAGAGCGCGTGAATTCACAGCAGCTTTTGCCTGAATTAACAGTGATCAGCTTAGTGCATGTCTTAACAGAGACTCGCTTAGCTATCGATAATTGCATGGTGTATGCAATATGAGAAGGTTGACTGCAAGGATTGCAACATTAGTGCGTGGCTTAACAATAAGGCTGGCTTTGCTAGCGATAAATTGCTCACAATGGACTGCATGGTGTGTGCAGTAAGAGAAGGTTGAACAGCAGTGAAGGTCAATACAGCACACAATGCACAATGCACAGAAAGAGAAAGAAGGAGAGAGAGAGGGAACATTGTGAAGGTAAATACGAACATTTTAATAATCATTTTAAGTTGACTGAAAGTCCTTTGCAATCGCATATTGAATTCATGAGGTTAACAAACAGTTCTTATTAAAAGTTGAGTGTGTTTTATTGAAATTGCGTTGCCAAAAAACGAGCTAAAAATCTCAGTTGACAATGGAAACTGTTGTTGTTGTTGTTGTCTCTGCTGTTGATGCCGATTCCGATTTCGATTCCGATTCGGACGTGGATGCGGACATGGATGCGGATGCGAATGCGGATGCTTTGCGAGCAGTTGAGGACGCTCGACTTAACGGGCAAACAAAGCGAATGCGTATGCAGCGAGCTGCAGTTGCAGCTGTGCCGCCTGTGCCATTGCCACGCCCCCATTGTTTGCAATGTGTCAATATAGTTGAGCCCGAAAAAAGAGTGGAAATGTCAGGGGGGGGGGGAAATAACCAAAAAACGCAATAACCAACAAATAGCGACAGGACGACGAAGAGTACTCTCTCCCCCTCTCTTTCCCCCTCTCTCGCTCCCATTCTCTCTCTCTGTTGTCCGTTTGACGTCCTTTTTGACTGTCACTTTATTTATTTACTCAATAAAGCAAATTTATCGAGTAATACCAAAGGGGGCCTTCCTGAAGGAGGCCAAGGGTCGGGCCCCCACTCTGGGAGGGAAAAAGAACGGATTGCGATTGCGATTCCGATTGTGAATGCGACTAAAAAAATATATAAAATAAAAATACAAATGTAAATGCAAATACGGGCGAGCAAATGTCATAAAGCAGGGATACAGTAGCACTAAATACAGGACTACAGAGCTATACAGGACTACAGTACAATGCTACGCACACACATATACAGATATATACACACAGATACAGATACAGTCACAGACACGAACACGAACACAAACGTACAATGGAACATATATGAAAATGGTGCAAAGTTTGTTTCGGTTTTAACTCGGTGCGCTTGAATTTATTTTTATTAATATTTCTGTTTCTGTTTCACAACAAAAAAATGAAAAGAACTGAAAAGAAAATAGTAAAAGAAAAAAAGAACTTTATAAACAAAATTGTGAGCGAAATAATCGAAACGCGGATGAAAACAATGCGACGATTATGCGACTCGTTTGTTCTCGTTCTGGGCTCTTTCTTCGCTTCGTTGTTATTGTTGCTAGTCTCGTTCTCTTGACGTTGTTGCATAATATAAAATGTTTATAAAACAGAAAAGAAAGAGAGAGAAGAAAACAATCGAAAGATATTCACCTTTACTATGAATACTTTCCAATTGTGAGTTTTCTTTTCATTTTGTTTTTTTTTTTATTTTTATCTTTTTCATATGGGAAAACTTTTGCTCGTTCAGTTAATTTGAGTTCAGAAATTGGAAGTGCAGGATAAAGTTAGAATTTAGAGATCTATAAACGTTTGTTCAAGTTTTGGAAAGAGCTAAACGAGTTAAAAAGATTGTGAAGTTTATCATATACAAAATCTTTCAATATTCACAGTTTTGGCAAAGGTGAAAGAGTCTTGTTGAGGGAAATATTTAAACTAACTATCAATGGTATTGTTTATTATATATGCAAGTTTTGTGTCAAAGTTCACAATTTTATTTCCTAGTTATTTTTTTTTTTTGATAACCCTTTGATTTTTAACAACTGAATGTGTATCTAGTGTATTTCAAATTCGCTTGAGCTCGAGTATTTTCAAATCGTTTTGTTATTTAAAGCGGTCTCTTTTTTTTGGGGGGGTTACTCGTGCAAGGGAATGCAATTTATTTTATTATGTTGACAATATTTTATTTATTTATTTATTGTTTAAATAAAATGAAATTGAGTGTCGTTCAGTTGTCTCCCGCTATCTCTTTCTACCGCACTATATATCTCTGTCACTCTTTCTCCTTCTAATTGTGTCGTGTTGTTCGTGTTTGATTGAAACGTCAGAGGATTTATATGAAATGGTGTTTTTATTTATGATGCCATTTCGTTGATTAACACTCTTTGATGTGCCACACACACACACACACACACACACACACACACGCACAGTGTGTAAACAAAGTGCATTCATTGCATTGAATGAGAAATAAACAAAATCACAAAATGAAAAAGGAAGAATAAAAATGCAAACTAAAGAATATTCATATAGATATAAATATGCATAAATTTCAGCTTCATTTAAAGCCGATTACGTTCACTCGGTCTCCATTTCGTATCAATTTCTATCTTCATTTAATTTAATCAGTAATTTTTAAGTATTACGATAGTATAACATAAGATAACTTATAATTTATTATTTGACTTGAACTCTTAGCTCAGCAGGGGTGCAATAGATTCGATAAGTCGCGGTGCATATCCCCTTATCGATTAATTCTTCTTCTAACAAATTCTCTTGGTACATTCCGACTAATTTGTTTTAGGAAAGGGATCTACATAAGATCAAATCTAAGTTACATATTGTATGTATTTCATATCTTCATATGTTGTACGAAGTGTTTCGATGTCGTAGTTATCGATTAAATACTCGATTTCATTGCATATTCTTCTCGCATTGAGGGGCTGAACATGCCCTAAGGATTACAAGAATCTCAATTCATTTGGACATAATACACGTGACTTCATTTATTGTTATTATAAATCAACCATAGAGCACCTTCCTTCTCCTACCGCCCTCTTTTTCTTTTGTTCTCAGACGGGGGAGGCGTGGCGGTTTTTGCATAGTTTACATTTCGATTGTTATGTGTGTGCTTTATTTATTATTTTAATTCGCTTTGTATGTTTTCTTTTTGACTGTAAACTGTTTATTGTTGTTAACAACAATTGCCTGCAAACGGTTTTTATTTCATTGTTAATGTTGTTGTTGTACTCGTTGTTATTGTTGTTGTAGCTGTCTTTTTTGCTGTGAATACTTTATGCAATACTTTATTAAATATTCTCGCATGGTCTTGCCTCACTCTTTGCCCTACATTCCAGTACTTGCTCTGTCTCTCTCTCTCCCTATCCCTCTCATTCATTCGGTGTCTCTGTCTTTTCGTGTTGATGCTCAATTTTCTTTCATTTTTTTTGTTTCAACGCCATAAATTAAAAGTGAGCACTAATAATAATAATGCGTTGATAAAAACAAGTGAGAACAACATAAGCACGCTTGATCAACCAATAGATACCCTGTAAAGAGCTGCATGTGCTTTGGCAAGAAGCAACAAAAGAGCAGGCACCTATACTGGTGTTCCCGAACATCTGAGCTATCGGTAGTTGCTGGCACGGTGTAGCTTATCGATGTGTTATCGATGAATAACATGAGTTATCGTATATTTCTATATATCTTACTTTTATTTTACTCTTTGTTTCCACAACTAACGAAAACCTTTCGATACGAACTAAAACGTATCGATAATTATCGATTGTCCAAGTTGTACGCCCCTTCATGCCCTGTAGCCGATAGCCTCGTACAGGGTATACTGGTAAATTAAAGCTATCGCTGCCTCAACAACCGACGGAACCAATTGCATTGTTTTCACTTCCATTTTCCTCTCATTTTTGTGATAAATTGTTTCTTTGGGGGTTTCTCTCGCATTTTATCGAGTATTT
The DNA here is from genome assembly GCA_018904165.1 of Zaprionus camerounensis. NCBI lineage: Eukaryota > Metazoa > Arthropoda > Insecta > Diptera > Drosophilidae > Zaprionus > Zaprionus camerounensis. The sequence goes on from JAEIFS010000739.1 coordinate 62,010, forward strand.
TATCATATTTCAATAACTTTGTTGTTGTTGTTTCTGTGGTGCATTGGTGCGTTAAATATGCAGAGTGCTATTATATTATATAGTAAGTATACAAGTTGTATATTTAGTATGGTAATTATATATATGCATATATGTATATTAGTAATATACTCGTATAAGATACTTTAGATAGGTGCGCTTACGGGTTACATAATAACTGTGAACTGAACTGTGAATTGTGAATAGTTTTCGATAACTTTTGTTTTTATGGTGCAATTTGTATTTCATTATCTGCAAAATCGAAAATACTCAAAATAGTAGTGCACTTGTGAACGTGTGAAACGCTTGAGAATGAAACGAAAATGAAATCGAATAGAATACGAAATAATAAACTGTAATCGATAACCGATAAGTTGGTCAGTACTTGAGACTCTCGCTCTGCTTGTGTGTGTGTTGCAAATCGAAACGCATTTGTGATTGAAAACCGATACATACCTTGGCGGGGGTTGACGCACCGTCACCACTCACCCGATGGCCGCCCAAATTGTTGACCACGCACGTGAAGGTCGCGTCCCGGCCCTGGGCGACGGTCACATTCTCCAGGGGTATGACAAAGTCCGGTTCGAAAGCGCCCACTGAGAAGATTTTGTGTGAAATGGAAAATTCTTCATTTCAATGGTTAAATTGCCATGAAGAGAAAAACATTTATTGAACAATTAACGAAATCTTTTTGCTTTTGGTTATCGGTTAGGGCTCTCTCTGGGGACTACAGATACGATACGAAGATCGATAACGATAAGTTGAAGTGGTAGCTTGTTTGGCTGTGGGTTTGTGTGTGTGTGTGTGTGTGAGTTTGTGTGTAGTTGGGCAAATCAAATGGCAGCAAGCGGAATGTGCATCGATATCGATGTCCGTTTTATTTGGATGTTATCGATATCGATGAAAGCATGTAGCGCAATAAAAGCAAAGCAGTATACTTAAGTTGTCGATAGTTGTTGGTATAAACGGGTTTGCAATCCAGGGTTGCTATGAATACAATGAAGTCTATCGATATGTTATCGATTACAAACGATTTATTTCTTTTATATCTTCTCTTCCAACAACTAACAATTACCAACTTTCGATAACATCTTAAACGTATCCATAATTATCGATTAATCAACGCACATAAACACTCACGCTCACTCACTTGATTTTACCAAACTTACCAATGCAACTGCAAATCATTATCAAAAACAATAACTGCAGGCGAACGCCTCCAGCGGCCACGCCCCGTAACTGCGCCAGTTTCTGTCTGAATATGATTTGATTGGGCCGCCCTGGGCAAATAGTTGATGTCTCCAACTGTTGTCTCTTCTCGCCTCGTTCAAATTTCAAGTTATCGCAATTCGATTTGCTGCTCCTGTTGCTATTGTTGCTGCCCTTGTTGATGTTGCTGATGTGGCTGCTGCTGTTGCTAATGTTGCTGGCGATATTGGCGCCGTTATGTTGAGCCACAATCATCATAAGATAAGTGTAGTAGTTCCAAATAACATTTCTTCACTGAAGCTTTAGTTACGATGAAGGACTGCTGCAAATAGTTTAGATAGAGCAAGTTGTTGGTTAACTCAATTTGAAATCATTGCGAAATCTACTCGTCAGCACTTCACTTGTTATTCGATATATATCGTAATATACGATGTATGCTAACTTTATGCAAAGTTGCATTCAATGCCTGTCTAACTTATTTCTAATCTTGAGTTGACTCTTAAACTCTCTGTTTCGTCATTTACAAGTGCATTTATTAGGCAAATGATTGCAAGTACATTCGGAAGTTTGAACCATTTATGATATGACTCGCTTTCATTGTGTTCTCTGTACTCGTCAAAACTCTCTTGTGTCAGGCAAGTGCTTGATATTTACAAATGCTTTTGTATTGTTGTGTATTTCACTCAACCAAGTACTTAGTATATCTGCAAATACGCTGGATTCACTAGAGCAAATCAAGTACTTGTTTCCAAGAAATACTTTCATTTCATCCAATAGAACTTAGATAGTTCACCGATTTGTTGGCTAGTTAGTTTCATTTGAGTTAATCAAATACTTAGCACTTACAAGTGCACTTGTTGAACTTGCTTGAGCTCAGTAGCTTTCAAATCATTCGTTTGTTTTAAGTGTATAAAGTTCAGTCTTTCGTGGATATTTGCTAGTTTAATAGTCAGCCAGTCCCAGACTCATTTAAGCTAATCAAGTGCTTGACACTTCTAAGTGCATTCACTACGCTTATTGCCACCCGAATGAAGAAGGGAGAAGAGGAGAAGGGGAATTAGAAGAGCGCCTTGAAGAGCGCGTTGCAATTTTGATATGCGCAATTTGCATTCAGCTGTCAAATTGCTCTGCTCAGCTAGCACAAAACCGCTAAAAAGCGAATGCAACGAGGCAGAAAGGGAAACGAGGCCACAGACATGACCACAGCACACCAATATACACCAATACACACACACACATACATGGACAGACAGAAGGAGACTTCGGCGGAGGCAAATAAATAATCTAAATATTGCACATTGTGCTGCGTTTGCACAGCGTCGTCGTCGTCGTCGTAGCTGTTGGCGAGGTATCTGTATCTTGTAGATACTTTATCTATTGACAAAGCGTTGCATACTAAACGTAGCTGCGTGCAACAGTGGCTGAGGAGGCAGGAGTACAGGGAAAGCTGGCACGGCGAGTAGCCTCGCCTTTGTTTGGCGACGACAACATTTTTATTGCCAACAGGACGCGGCGAGCATTCATTCATCTTGGGGCAGGACTCGCAGTAGTGGCAGTACCAGGGACCAGGGGCAGGGCAGCAGTTGCTAGACGAACTTGGCTGCACGTGCCGCTATTTACATTTGCACGTAATAAATTCACAAGGACGCGCAAGGCAGTGTGAGGAGGGAGAAACAGGACAAGGGACAGAGGGCGAGAGACAGGAAATGTGGCAGGAAGTGCATATGCCGCTTGTCGTCTTCGTCTTCGCCTTCGCCTTCGTGCTTCGTTCTGTGTCTTTGCCAGCTACGTGTTGCATCTGCTGCATAGCTGGCGGTCTTATCTAGAGTCCTGTGTTCTCTGTTCCCCTTCTTCCTCCCCCCGTTCCACACATATTTACATTGACAAAATTTAATGAGCTCACAACTTGGCCAAATATTTGTCCTGCTAGAACAGATCGAAGCCGGCACATTAGCCTTGCCCCCCACCACGCCCATCTTGGCTTGGAGTGCGACGCGTGCTAGCCATTTTATTAGATACGTGTCCTATCTGTCGGTGCCTCCTCCTCTCCCTCCTCTCCTTCCGCCTCCTCTGGCTCATCCTTTCTATTCTCTCTCATTCTTTGCCATGTGGCCCAGTTGTGCCTGCGTGGCACATGTTGATACGCCTCGCATTGTTCGTCTCTTTTTTGGAATCGAGAACTCGAAAGCGCAGAGTCGAGGCTTAAGAGTTGCCAGGGTAGCCAGGGTTGACAGAGTAGCTTAGGGTTGCATTGAGGTAAATCTGCTTAAAGTTAACAGGATGCGACGGTGTTTAAACACAGAAACGAGATAAAGGTAGCAGGGTAAAAGAAGCACTTTGCCTTAGATCGGTGAAGAGTATTCGAGGTAGGTTAGACAGGTATTGAAAAGGAATTGAAAGAGAGCAATACCTTGAAGCAAGTTCGCATTGAAAGGTTATCTTGGAAATTAACAAGACATAATGATGATAAAATCTGGTGATAGATGAAATGAAAATATAATCTTAACAAGGTTTCTTCATAGAGTATTGGTAGTTCGGCAAACTAATCTATAATCTGGTGTGAGCTGATGGTGTATATTGATATTGAGGCAGACCCAGTTAAACCAAGCTGAAGTAGAGCAAAAAATCACGGGCGGAAGGAGAAGGTGCTCCGAGTACGTGCGGCACTTTTAATTGATAAGCAAAGTAAACTGCAACGAAAAATCATCAACAAGAACTAAGAGAGAGAGAATGGGAGAGAGAGGAAAGGTATTCAAGGAGAAAGAGAGGCAAACAAAGAGAGAGAGAGAGAGAGAGAGAGAGAGAGAGAGAGGGAAAGCGAAGTAGGAATGGATTTAGCTTTAAGGCACTTGGAGGACTCTCGGCTTAGGTAAATGAAATTATTTTGCTTACTATGAGACTTGCGTCAGTTTCTACTCGAGCTAAAAGATACAAAAACGAATTGTGTTATTCAATTATTTTCAACTCGTGTGTGTGTGCGGAGTTGGAGTGTGTGTTTCAAGTTGTGTTGTGGTTACGGTTCGGTTAGGTTTGGCTGGAAACTGAATTTGGATATGCATATTTTATGTTCTTGAGTCGTAAATTATTAAGATGCTTTCGTGCTCTCTCTCGCTCTCACACTCTCCCCCTATCTCTCTCTCTCTCTCTCTCTATCACACTCTACCTCTCTCGTTGCATATAGGGGTAAAGTAAATTATTATGAAATTTCTGTATGATTTCAAGTGCACTTTCCAATGAACTCTTTCACAAGGTAGTAGAGAACCGGTTCAATATGGGAAACGCGTTTATATTGTAAGGAACACAAGCTCTGATTTCTTTAATTCTAATTGGTCTGCTTCAATTTTGAGTCTCATTGCACTGAACCGGTTCTTGAATCGGTTTGTAAATCAGTAATGTACCAGAATTGAACCAGTAATTAACTTATTAAAGACAAGGTGTGGTTTTTTTAACTGGTATACAATATTTTATTAGTTTCCTAAAAACTGAACCACTTTTGCAACGTATTTGAACCGGTTCAGAATAAGAAAAGCTGCTGTATATGGGTTTATTTTGGTATCTTTTTATAGACCTAGCTAATTAAGACTGATATACATATATAATATATAATTACTGTATTTTCTGAACGTGAACCATTTGAACGGCATATGTGAACCGGTTCAATAAAAAAAAAGCTTCTGTATGTGGTTTAATTTAAATCTAATCAGGGACTTGGCAAGCTTAGACTGATAGAGACGTTTTTATAACTTATTGAACCATTAAAAATAGTTTTGCAACGCCGAACCGGTTCAGCATACGATTCAGGTTCCTTTCTGAACCAGTTGAAACCTGTAAGCAGTGGGATTCAATCTCAGTTAAGCCTCTTGTCATGTTAACAATCACTTGCAGCCTCAGTTGTCTCCATGGGCAACATGGAACATTACTGCGAACCGGTTCTTTAATATTGTTTCTGTTCTGCTGTTGCTCTTGTGGTTGTTTTTGCCTTGAACTTAAAGTAAATCGCAGCCGAAGGCAAAAATGCCAGACAAACAAGCAACAACACCCACTTTATAGACTTGGAGTGTGTGTGCTTGAGTAGGGAATGTGTGTGTGTGTGTGTGTGTGTGCGTAAGTGTGTGAGTGTGTTTATTGTTGCTGACATTTAAAATTACACACTTGGGATTGCGGGAGAAGTTTTGCTTGAAAGTAAACTAAATTAAACACAGAGCAGCAGCACAGTCAGATAGACTGAGAAGGGGAGAGAGTGAAGGAGAGAGAGGGGGAGAAAGGGAGAAGGGAAGAGAGTGAGTGAGAAGGGGAAACTGAGCCAAGGCAGTCTCGAGTAAATGACAACTGCCCATCGAACAGTAAACGTGCCGCATGCTCATGAGCTGTGCTGCTGGAGGCAACTCAGGAAGGGGGCGGAAGGCCACGCCTGCTGCTCCCCGCACAATAGCCCAGCTGCATTTGGCCAGGCAGTGACTCTGCACTGGCAAAAGTCACTGCTTAGTTCGCTTGAGAAGCAGTTCGACTGGGGTTTGCCCTTTGGTCGTGGTCAGCAGAAACTAACTGTATTTGCTTAACCTGCTCACACTGCCCCTGTATAAACGTATATAAATATAATAGACTAACACTACTACCAACCATCCCCCCTCCCCTCCCCCTCTTCCTTCCTGTCTGCCCCCTGCGGCGCCCTTTGCTTTCTGCTGATGCGACAGATTTTTGAACTGAACATGGACATGGAGTGGATGAGTGTAAATGAGCAGTCATAGCCAGCGGCGCAATTGTCACACTTGCACACCACACACACACATTTGTACACACACACAGAGTCGTACACACACGCACCACACACTGGCCATGCATATGCATGAATGCTCAGCTGAGCTCAGCTGTGCGTCTCTTACTCTCTCTCTTTGTTCCTCTTGCCCTCACTCCAAGCTTTTCTGTCTGTCATATTTTTATTTACCACCCCACCCCTTCTCTATCTTCTTCCCCGCCCCCCACCTATAGAGTTTTTTTGCCACGCCTTCGTCGCCTAATTGGAGTGTTTCGGCAAGCTTAGTTGCCTCGCGGACATGGCTCAAACTCGGCTCTTTTTTTAGACTGTCGATTACAACGAGGGGCAGAGAAGAGGGGCAGCTCTACAAACTATTCCTGTTATTGCTCGTAACTGTGCACACCCCTCTACGCACACACACACTCGCCTGGCTGCTGTCCACAGCATTCTTTCGCTTTCATCAGCTTCACTTCGCGCTTCCCCCCACACACAAGTAAAAATCAAAGGATTTTCTTTTGCAAATATTTGAAAAATTCGAATTCTGTTTCTAGCTTCTCTAACTGTCTGAGCTCTTGAATTAATAAATACATATATACATATATAAATGCTAGAAATAGATTTAATTTGAATTGAATTTAAACATTTCTGTTGCCTACATTTTGGGGCGAGTTAAAAGAGAATATTCGTTAAATTTTTGCTTTTTAATAAAAAAATCAAACAATTGCATCAATATGCAATAAAAACAAGAGATATTTGTGAAATTTATCTGGTTATTAACTCTGCCAAAAATCTGATTTTAACGCTACAGAAATCAACATAATTTTAAGCTCGTTTGACAAGCTGAACCTGAAGAGATTTCTATAGGAAAAAAGCTTTAAAGAATGTTATCTATTAAAATAAATAGAAAAAAAACCACAGTCGCGCTGCACGCGACAGTGGGATACCCTTCGACCTATGTTCCGGTGTAGTTTAATTTGTTAAATTCATACACATACATATATGCATGCTTTTAAATTATTGCCGATAGATGGCGCTCGCGCTTTGCGCTCGCCCACCTCCCTTCTTAGCTGAGACAAGCACTTGGTTTTATGCACATACTTTCTTAAATAACTTCTATGTTTATAGTCCGATCGGATTGCAATTTCGAGTATACGCAGATATTTTTATTAGCTTAGTATATGTTAAAGTCAGAAAGTTGTATCTTTTATACAGCGCTTACAAATTAAGTTCAAAAATTAAATTATTTATTTGCGGGGGCGGTGGGCGTGGCACCTAATATTTGAAATAAACTTGATCAGCTTATAGTACACAGGAGTCTTCCTGCTGAATTTGGTAACTCTAGCTTTTTTAATAGCTGAGATCTGTGCGTTCACACAGACAGACGGACAGACGGACAGCCGGACAGACGGACAGACGGACAGACAGACAGACATGGCTCAATCGACTCGGCTTGTGATCCTGAGCAAGAATATATATACTTTATGGGGTCTCCGACGCCTCCTTCTGCCTGTTACATACATTTGCACAAAGTTAGTATACCCTTTTTGACCATTTTCAATGGGCGAAGGGTATAAAAATGGTTAGTATATGAAATGTTGAACGAGTATTTGTCAAAATAAATATAATAAATATATCAAATATTTAAATTCTTCTTCGACTTCAATCATTCAAATTCAAGACAAAGAGAGGAAGCCAAAACTTTGTTTAAGTTTACAGTGTAAATTCTCATTATCAATTAGTATACAAAAAAATTAATTATTGTTTAGCTGTAAACATTGTAGTATTTATACAAAACTTTCGACAAATAAATCAACAACACAATTGTCGATTGATTGAAGTTTCGATTGGCCAAGTTTCGTCAAGAGGAAACGCATAACGCGTATTGTTGTTTGGCTTGTTTCCCATAATTAACTTGTCTCTTTTAAGTCGCCAAACGATTTAATAAGCTATATCAATAACTCACTTCATTAATGGCTTTAAGTAGAGGGAAAGAGCAAGGGAGAGAGAGAGAGGGAAAGAGCAAGGCAGAGAGAGAGAGAGAAAGAGAGAGAGAGAGATGGAGAGGGTGCCAAATAAAGGCATAACCCGACAACACTCAAATGGAAAGCAGGAGGAAAAGTAGGAAAAGGCCAGCGAACTCAGTAAAAGGATAAGCCCCGAAAGTGAGAGCAAGCGAGGAGGGCACATAATGGCATGAGGGGAGGAGGGAAGGGGCCGCAAAGATTCTAACTTGTGAATGGGCAAATAAAATGGAAATGAATATCATAAAGCAGCAGAGGGGGCTGAGTAGCTGACAAGTAGCTTACGCAAATAATGTCAACGGAACAATAAAAATAATAAACGAATTAGCTGCTTAGGCGAAGAGCAAGAGAGAGAGACCGAGAGAGAGAGAGAGAGAGAGAGGAGGAAAGAAGGCAGCAGGCAATGAAAACGAAAGCTGACAGCGGAATGCGGAAAAGTGAAAAGCGGACACGACAAACATTCAAATTGACTTTTGAGTCGCAACCCCACAAGCTCAAGACCTCAAGAGAGCACTGCAACCCTCGACCCCAGACTGAAAGTCTATTTGTCGCTGTCTCCCTCTCTGCAATTCTCTGTCTCGCTTTCTCCGTGTCGCAGTACACGACGTTAAGATGTTTATGGCTTGTCAAGGATTATTGTTATCACCAGCCAGGCAGGTATGCAAACAGAACTGCTTCCCCCCCTCCCGTTACCTCCCCCGCCCTTTCCCAGCAACGTGTTCCATGTAATTGCCGGCCAACAGGATCTGCTGCCACTTCTCGATTCCTCCTGCCTTCCTTCCTTGCTTGCTGCTGGTGCTGGTGCTGCTTTTTGGTTTTGGTTTCGGTCTCTTTGTTCCATCGGTTTTAATCTTTAGTCTCGAGGCGCAAAATGCAAAAATGTTATTAGAGCAGCAGACGGGCAAATTTGTGGAGCGTTATTTAATGGACGAGACAGCAGCAGTAGCAGCAGCCACAGCAGCATTGGCAGTAGCAAGCGTACCCAGTTGGACGGAGTTGAACCCTGAGGAGGCTCTTTCAATGGTGCGAGAGAAGAAGCAAGCTCGAGTGGAGGTTTAATGGAATGTTGCTTACCCAGAGAAAGGGTGAGCTGGGTAGTTGAAGGTGTCACTGCGGCTGTCCTAAATTAAAGTCGCTTATCGATTTGCTATCGAGGGTGCTGCACAAACAGCAAGGGGTTACCCTGTCCCAACACTATGATATGAAAGCGATACTAACAAGTTTGTAATAGCAAGTCAGTGTGTTTATTTGCATCAAGTTCTAGTGAGGAAAAACTATCGATAGCACTTCGATAACTGCATTTCTATTGATGGTTTGCTGGCTGCTGATGAACCGTCTTCGATAAACTGTACAAAAATCAGTGCATTTTCACAAACGTCGCGTGCCCGACTGGGTAATCCCAACTGGCGCCCCCCTTTACCTTACCCACCCCTTCCCTCTTCCCTTCAACTCGCCCCTTGCCTTGCCAACTGAAAACGGAATTTATGAGCAGCGACTGTTGCCAGTTTCTGTGCTGTATTTTTTGTTGTTGTGTCGAGCTGTGCGACGAGAGCAAAGCTGCAAAGTCATGAACTGTGACAAAAGGATTACAAGGGGTTACTTGTCAGCCTCCACCCCCACCCCCCAAAGCTCTGGCTCCCCCTCTCTCTGTCGCCTGCCATGCAGTTTATAGGCTAAATAAGATTAATTTAGAGATTAAGCGTGAGTAACAATGTCCTTTTGTATCCTGGCCAAAAGCAGAGCATGCAGCCGGACACACACACACACACACACACTGTCTTTCTATCTGTGTGTGTGTGTGTGTGTGTTAAATAACCATCAAAGCTTGTCTCGTGTACAGCGTTCGTCTCAGTCTCTCCCCCTTCGCTCTGCTTCATCTGCCGAACTCATCTGCTTCATTTGGCTTTTCAATTCATTTTGCCCCCTTTATATGCCACGCCTCCTTCTCTCTAGCATTTCCGTATGTGTTCGCCGCCTACCTGTCGATTTATTCAACGTGCAAATTTATTAGATTAACAGCAAAATATCAAATAGGAAATTAACTGTCGTCTGGACACGGCATGAACGAGCCGCAAATGGGGACAGAAGGGGAGAGGGAGAGAGAGAGAGAGAGATAGGACAGTGGGGAGGAGAGTGGAGAGACAAGCGGATGCTGGACAAGTGTCTCTCACCTGTCTGGGTCTGTAGCCGGACATGTAGTTGGGCCAGACAGACAGACAGACAGACAGCGAGCGAGGCAGGCATTTGGCCGGATGCATTTGTTGTTGCGCATGTTAAGCGTGTTGTCAACATGCTGCACATGCTGCATGCCTCATGCTGCATGCTGGACACTGCGCTGCATTGCACACGCTACTGTCATCGCGCATCGATGTCGTCGTCATCGTCATCGTCATCTTCATCGAGCAACGTGGTGAAACAAAAGCGTTGCCTACTTTTGGCTGTCTTTCAGCTCTTCCCCCCATCCTGATTTCGCAATGCGCTGGCTCGATTTCACATCCTGTTTATCGTCGCATAGCATAAACAAGCAGCTCTGCTAATGGGATATGTCATGCTGTGACCAGCAACAACAACAACAGGAACAACGCTTTCAATTCATTTTATCAACGTTTTAGCCTTTTTATGGCCTATATTGAAATTGAATTTACCATAGCTATAAAACAATAGACATTGTACTCGTATGTGTGTGTGTGTAAAGGAATATAATACTCGGATTATCTTTACAACTGTCTGTTTAACAAGTTTTAGCTTTGTAGCTCACACAATGCATGAACCAAATGAGAAACAAGTTGTTCAGCTTTGGAGTACATTTGTGGCATGATTTGCATAGACAGGCGTATCTGGAACGCTTGAAGTTAGTTATGAACCAAATTTGAGCTTGTTTGCTTAAGTAATATCTGAGATACAGTACTGAACCACTTTTTAGAACGGTTCAATTTGTGAATTTACAAAGATTTTCAAACGATTGTTGACCAAACTGTGTGAATTTGGCCAGATTTATTTTTGAAAGCTAAGAAACACTGGAAGATTTCTTTCAGAACAACTTCTGAACCGGTTCAAAACACTTTTGTCTATCAATTGATGTATTTAGCAAACGAACTTTTAAAAGCATGCTGAATTTCTGTATCATATTCAACAATTTTCACCACTTTTGAACCGGTTCAACATTAAAATTTCTCGCTGAACCACTTGTAAACCGGTTCAGAGACATTTGGTCTATAAATTTTTGTAGTTTCTAATACATATGTTGAATTTCTGTACCACGTCTGACTACTTTAATCAATGTCCCTCAGCGAACCACTTTTGAACCGGTTCATAATTGGTTTTTAATCTCATTTGTCAGTCACTTGCACTCGCTTTGTATTCTAACTCATGAAACCATCAACTAAACACAAAATGTGGCAGTAAACCACTCTCTCCAAACCGGTTCGGAGTTGACCGACTCCAGAATGATAATTAAAGTAAAACGGGAGAAAAAAAGGGCAAACTGAGTATGAAAAGGAATGGGAAAAAGGAAAAGGGAATTAGATTGCGGTGGCTGATGGTGCCACATTCTGTGGCAAATAAGTTTCATCAAGTTGCAGTTGCCACCACCGGCCCCATCGTCGCATCGTGGTGACCCGACGGGGATTACAAATGACGCAATTGCATTTGGCAATGAATACCTGAAGAGCAGAAGTGCCCCGACTCATTCGTCTCTCCCTTTCTCTCTCTCTTTCTCTCACTCTCTGTCAGAGTTTGAGTGACCTTTGATCCTGCTGTTGCTCTAGTGACTTGCCCAACAATTTGTATGCAATTGTTTGTGCAGCAGTAGCAGCAGCAGGTGGCCAGTGGCAAGTGGCAGGTGGCAGGTGGCAGCTGGCAAGTGCAAAGTGCCATCGCATTCAAAGGACACGCATTGCAAGAATACCAGACCCACACAGACATATTCTCAGACTGATATGAATACTCATATGTTTCTGTTTGTATGTGTATGTGTATGTGTGTGTGTGTGTGTGTGTGTGTGTTGATTTGTATTAATATGGCAAATAGCTGAAATACTCGAATCGCATTCCAAGCAACGAAGACAAAGCGAGGCAGAGTCGACTCCAACTGGAGCTGGACCTGGTGCTGGAGCTGTTATCCTTGTTCTGTGTGCCCCAGTGCAATGAGTCAATGTCGCTGGGACACATCCTTTTTCATGTTCAGCCGCAAACTGCATAAGTCTCTCTACCCTCTCTCTCTACCTCTCCCTTCATTCCTTTCTCTGTATCTACGACCACATGTTGCCCGCTTTTGTCAGTTGAAAAGGGTTGACAAATTTTTTTAAATGAATCGCGAGGAAACCGTACATAGAATTTCCCTGTCTACCAACTCCCAATATCTCTCCGTCTCTCTCTCTCTCTTCCTCCTCCTCCCTCTCGTGGGCCTTCGATTTCACACATATTTAACCCATTTTTCCATTTTCCCGTGGCATTTTCCATTCCAACCCATCTGCAAAAGCGTTTTAATTAAATTTCATGGCCAGTTGCATCTCTGCAACAGCAACAGGAACATTTCCGACATTTTCGCATATTATTTATAATCAACGTACCCAGTAGCAACGTACCCCCGTCCCACCCCGATGGCAATCAGCCACCCCCTCCTCCATTTGATTCGCCCACAAATGAGTCTAATGAACAAACCGAACTGACAATTGCAATAAGTGCAAATTCGCCATGAATCGAATTCAATGCACATTTTTGAGGTATTTTACCATACTGCGCACTGTACTGTATGCATTGTGTGTGTAGCTGGCAACCCTAGTCTATGGCATGGTCACCCTAGGGGCGTTTTCTCTTTGTTATGTTGGTACAGTATATTACTGAAAGGAAGTAACTTTATGGAGACTTTTCACGGTTTAATAAAGATTTTTCACGTTTAAATGTTTTTGATAGGTTATTTATATTTGGTATTTTTTAACTACCGAAATGTATAAATATGTGTGAAGTTTTGGCTACAAGTAACAGTTTATTTATATGGCATTTTTTAACCACCAAACTGAATGATATTTATATTAGAATATAAACATATGAACAAAGATAGTAAAGATACCATTCGCATATTTACAAAACTTCACTAGTTCACTCTCGTTCGATCGCAGATTTGTAGTAACTAAAACAAGTTTAAGTACTTTATTAGTACATTCCTTGTATAAGTAATCTTATGATATAATATTAAACTACCACATAGCATAATATAAAAGTAACCACTCATACTTTACAAGCTGGTGAAGTAGCTGGTGGGGTATCTTCATGAATATGATAACATGTTGGTCAATCTGAGGTAAGTTATGAGTTATGATAAGTGTCTTGCTGTGCGACTTCACGTACTACTGCTGTTGTTGCCACTGCATGTCGTCAGTCGTCGTCGCATTTGTGTCTTGTTAAGCAGACATTTTACTCGCGTTATGCCACAGTTGCCCTCTGACATGTCAGGTTTGATTAGCTTCGCCGCGATTTCACCAGGGGATTCTCGGGCTCGTTTTTTTGAATCATGTGAAGGAGAGTGTGTGTGAGAATGTGTGTCCCTGCGACTGTGTGTATATGTGGTGCATGTCTGACTGCAATAAGGCAACTCGAGCTGATCATTTACACAACATTTGCATGGCGTTTTGGAGTATTACGAAATGCAAATAAAGCATAAACTACAAAACAGAACACACACGCAGTGAAAGTGAAGAGAAAGGGGGGGATAGAAAGTGAAACTGTAGACCTCAAACGAGTAGAAAAGCTCTTGAATTTTGATTAGGCATTCAAATAGGTATAAACAATAAAAAGACAACGATACAACGAGACACAAACAACTTAATGTGCCCACATACAAGGACGAGAAACGAAGGCACGAAGAGCAATGAAAGTGTTGCCAAGGGGCGTGGCAACTGTGTGGTGTCATGTGTGCAGCAGTTGAAGGACAAAGCGGGAATCAATTGTTACAACAACAACAAGAACAACTATAAAATGTTTCTGAAACTGGAAATTTGATTGAGATACTGCTTTGGATTGCGTTTCAACATATTTTGAACATATTTCAACCTATTTTTAACCTAATTGAACATACTTTAACCTATTTGAACATTTTTTAATATATTTTAACCTATTTTTAACCTATTTTAACCTATTTTAATCTTTTTTCAACCTATGTAAGTCTAGATAATGTTTATAAGGAATAACATAGAGTTCAATTTTTGAAATTTGTACACTTATAATATTTTGATGCTAGAACAAAGTAGACACCAAACATCATTAAGATAATGATAATTCTAAAGAAACTCTGCTGATTATTGCAAGTCTTTCAGAAGGATAGAGCTGCAACATAGACACAGTTGAGGGAGACTGCAAGCGATTTCTGAATATTATAAAGAGTTCCATCAACTTTATATACCATTTTCTGAGTTGTTTTGTATAGGTTAAGGGGTTTTGACTGTACCAAACCTTTCATTTCAGTTGAGAATGCACTTGTAACACTGAAGGTAAATAACTACGTCGAAGTAAGCACAAGTAGCCAATGCCATTTACACATTTGTTGCATCTAGATGTTGCTTAAATATATCCTATTATATACTATATATAAAATACAATACTCTTTATATATATTTCACTGATACAATCCATATACATACATATATATATATGTTATGTATTTGATATACCTTTCTGTCTGTCCCCTTTGCAGAGTTGAATCATCATGGTACAAGTTTATAATTGTCTCTTAAATGGTCTTTCAACTTTTCACTTCGTTTCTTCATAAAACCAAGTTGAGGCTGTATGTCTGTCTTACTCAATAGAGAAACTGACTATGGTCAAGGGAGGAGAGAGCAGAGAGCAGAAAGTAGGAGAGTCCTGTAGAAAGGTAAGTCCTCACCACGATTTAACAATTTGTAATGGTTGAGGCACATTAAAGCTGCAACTCGAATCGGAGACGTAGTCGAAGGGGCTGCTAACTGGGGCAATTTGTTAGACCATCCACAAGTTGTGCAGCTTCTACTGCTGGTGGCTCCGTCTGGGCTCTTTGTGCATTACGCATACGTCGCGTGGTCCGCAACAGAAATGCAATTTCAGTTGAAAGTGTGCACTAAGCAAAAGGCTTGAGCAAAAAAACATCGAGAGAAGAAAACATTCAAGATGCAAAAGAGAGGGTATGGGGGGAGGGAGGTGGTAACAAAGTTACGTCTGCAGGTGAAGCAGGAAGCTGCCTAAGGGGTGTATACAAAGTGATTTTATTCCATTTCCCCCATTTAGAGATCGGAATCCAATAAGAAATTCCCTAAGTTTACCTCATTTAATTATTGAGTACTTTCCTTATTCGAACTTATTGAGGGTTTCTCCTTTTTATTTTCTAACAAGTTTATCATATTCTTTTTTGGTGTGGGGAACTTTCATCAGGTTTTATTTATTTGCCATCTTCTTTTTATTTTTCCCACATATGTTTGGTCATTTCTTTCTTGTTCTCTCGTCACTGATGCGTTTTTAATTGTGTTTATTTCCGCTCCGCTGTGACACGTCATTTATTAGCTCCCCCTTTTCAGAGCAGTTTAACCGCTTAACAGCTTTTCCTGTCCCCCCAGTCTCTCGCTCTTCTTTCTTGTTCGCCCTTCCCTACTGCTTGCGACTTTCCCCTTTTCTCTCGCTTTGCTCAACTGCCACGCTGGCCTTTTGTTGCCTTATATTGAGTTGTGATTTATATGCATGCAGCGAACAGGGGAGAGAGGCAGTGGTGAAGAGGGGAGAGGGGAGAGAGGAGAATGGAGTGGAAAACACGAGGAAGTGGAAGCAACAATCGCTCGGATCAGAGCTCATGTTACGCATACGCAGCGTATACAAAAAAGAACTTTACAGTTGCATTTTGTTACAATGCTAACTAAATGCGCTCGCACTTGAACGGGGTATGCACAACTAGTAGTTGCTGTTTAGCTATGCAGTGAAATATTTCTGATTTCCCTTTCTCATCTCTCCTCCAAATGGAAATATATCCATTATATCAATGACTGATGATACTCGTGATAAGCTGAATCTTTAGTTTACCTTAGATTGTAGATGACCTTTCTTTGAACTTATAAGAATTATGTTGATATTCTTTAAATGTTTTATACTATTTTATAGAGTTTTGGCGACTTTTGATTGTTAATGTTATTTAATATTGAAATTATTATGATAATTATGAGCAAGTCAAATGTAAATTAAATATTTGCCTGTTTTCTCACTTGATTACCTATTTTTCTTCCAGTGTGTGTGTCTCTTTCTCACATATAATAGGTCAAGTAACATATCCTATGAAATAAAGTCAAGTTCTGTCTCTCTCTATATCTGTCTCTCTGTCTGTCTGTCTACAGGGTATAGAAATAATGATAATAATAAAGAATAATACTAGTTGTAGTTGTCGTTGTAATAACAATGTGGCAACGCTCTCTCATAAGGTCGCAGGACCTAGACACAATGTGCAGGCCACACACACACACACATACACATACACACACACTGGCACATGTTGAGGTCCTTTGTGTGCTGTTGTTTTCACTAACAATTTCATGGAGCTCTTGCTGTTGTTGCTGTTGTTGTTCCGCCTGAATTCCATCATAATTACAGTTTCAATTTCTTTTGTTGCGTTACGCCACATATGTTGCTTGCAGCACAATAAGCAAGTGAGGACGAGAAAGGGGGGTGGGGGAGCAGGAAGGTGAAGGGAGCGCGGGGACACTCGATTTTCATAGTCGGTTTCGCCTTTAATTGCGGCTTTGTGCGATGCGTTTAAACAAAAGGCTCGAACAAAGCGAAACACACGAAATTTATGCTAATTTGTTTTTAATGCACCACGGACATACGAGGTATCGAACATGGGAAGGGGGCGGGCAGAAGACGAGGGTGTGGCTACCCACAACGTCAAGCTAATAAAGCGAGCACAAAGCACATCGAATGCATTTGGCATTATTGACAGTTGCAGTCTCTCACCCGTCTCTCTCTCCCTTTCTGTCTCTGTCTCTCAATCATCATCATTTATTGTGTCTAATTTTCTAGTAATTAACAACAGCGTGAGCGTAGGCGTGGGCGTGGCACCCTGTCACCGCAGCTTAAAATGTAACATGAGATCGAAATGCGTTTTTCGACTGTAATCCAAAAGTGGCTGTAACTGAAGGCAAAAGAGAATACCCAATACAGTAATAGAACTGTAGATAGATTAGCTAGATGCTCTGCTGGCAATTTACAGGGTATTCGCCGCAGTCATACAGCTTTTCTTCTTTTCTTTCTCATATGTCAAACATCATTTTTGGCAAAACAATTTGATAACTAACCAAGCATTTTGGCATTCTGTCAGGCTGCTGTTTAATTACCTCAGGTGGCAACTCTATACGCAGAGGTTCAGTTGCAGAACAGATGCAGAGAGAGAGAGAGACAGCTAATTGGCTGATTTTCTGTCAGCCTCAATTAATGTCGGCAATTTTCACTTAATTATAAATTATTATTTAATTGAAGCGCGTGTTGCCAGATTGTTTTTCGCCTTTTTTTTCCTTCTGCAAAAATGATCTACACAAAGTTTTTCATTGGTAAAAAATTGGCAAAGTTGTATGGAAAATCATCACATCAAAATTTCTGTATTTTCTTGGGACGTAAAAAATGGAATAATTTAGAATATTTCTTCTTTATATATTAAAAATTAGATTTCATTTTTTGTAGAGAACTCTCGAGACTAAAATTTTCGCTTTTAGTTAAAAATAATTTCCTTTATCAAGAAATATATATGCTGAAGCAAAAATTATCTGCAAGTAAATTAATTTAAATGAAAAACATCAGGTGTACAAATTCTCTACTCTTCTAAAATCTGAGCACAATTTCTTAATTTTTAAAGAGTTCTCGAGACAAAAAATGGGAATTTAATTTACACAAAATACGGTTATAAATTAAGAATATTTTTATTAGTAGCAAGAAATATGTTCTTAAGTAACAACTATGCTTAAGTAAATTAAAATAAATTAGAAACTGCGGTTATTAATTAAAAATATTTCTTTTATCGAGAAATATATTTTTTTAACAAAATTGATCAGCAATCGTCTAAGCTTCATGTCTAAAAATAGTTCGTTCTTTCTCAGGAAAGTGTTGTTTTTTTGCCTTTTTAAACTCTTAACAGTGCTCATTTTTTCTCTTATCTTTATCCAAGTTGTCACAAAGATTATACAATGATTTTAAGTATTCGATGATCTTCTCTGAAACTTTTCGACTCTATAAAATTTTGCAATTTGTGCAAACTTTTCGCACAGCAAACAATTTGAAGTTTTAAAGTTTCTGACACTGAATTAATCAAGATGGATTTTATATATATACTATATGTATATATGGCATACAATGTATATTATCTATGTAGTTAAGGCAAAGTAAGAAAACGATTTAAATGGAATTATTAAAAGCCAAGTCAAACTTTTGTTACATTTGACAGAAAAGTGAAATGGTCAAGGAAGCAAGAGTAGTCTGCCAGCCAGCCTGGCTTCTGCTCCTCCTTCTCCTCCTGCTACTTCTCCTCCTGCTCCTTCTCCTCCTTCCCCCAATAGCCATTCCCATTTGCAATTTGCCTTTCCCATTCCCATTCCCATTTGCCATCGCCATTTTCATTTCTTTCTTCTGCTGCAGTTGAGAGCTTACGATACATATGCACAGATATATACAGGGTATACATACCTTACTATATATATAATTTTATTAAATTATAATGTCTGTGTGTGTGTGTGTGGGTGTGGGGAAGGGGGAAATTGCAAGTGTCGACTGTGTGTAAAAATTTATTTAATTAATTAATTTTCATTAAAGGGACGACAAAGTGCGCTGGCAAATGGGCCAAACGGAGATGGAGGCAATGCGAACGCGTAGCGCCGTGTCCTGCCAAAAAGGACAACTCCAACAGCAGCAACATGGAAAAGAACAACAACAACAACAGCAACAAAAGCAAAGGCAAAATAACTGCAAACGTATTTAAGCTGTGAAGCTGAAGCATCTGCTGCTCTGCTGCTTCCCTTCCCCTGCTCCTCCTGCTTCTCCTACATTTCCTCCTGCCTTCCCTTCTCCTTACTGCTCCTCCCCCTCTTGCTGCGCCTGCTGTCAGTCTTGCTGTCATTTACAATTTTAATCTCGTCGTGCAGTTTAGCTTAAGTTGGCTGCAGCATAATGAGCCCAACACCAGCACCCCCTCTCCCCTTCACCAGTCAATTCTCTCTCTTCCCCCGCCCTTTATCCCGTGCCCTGCTCTTGTCTCAAACCCTTTTGTGAGAAATTATTACAGTCTACTTGCAACACTCGCTGCAAGTGGCAAAAAGGCAAAGGCTAAGGCTGTTGTAATTAAAGAGACGCGTTCGTACTGCACTCGCACTCACAGGCCACCTGGCGGCAGCAGCAGCAGCAGTTAAAAAGGGGTAGAAGTTAAAGGGGAACAGGGGGAGGAGGGGGGGGCTCAGAAGGATTCTTCCCTCGTCCAAGTTCGCTTAAGCGCGCACAAATTTCATGGCTAATAAATCACTTTTAATATTAATAAAACATAAATCACGGCGACTAAAAACTTGACAAGGAGAAGGAGAAGGAGACAGCGGCGTGGGCCAAGTTAGAGGCGTGGGCCAAGACAAGTGCGACTACAGAGACGGGGGCCCAAAGACGTGTCTATAGTTTGCGCCTTTTGTCAGTGAAAGTTTTTCGCGTGCGCCGTTTAAAAAGTTACCCTATGAATGGCAAATGGGAGCAAGTTTACCTCTCCCTCTTCCTCTCCCTTCCTTATCGCCCTCTTTGATCCGCCATGCAGCTGATCCGCGTGAGGAGATGGTGGAGCAGGTGCAACAAGACTCGAAGAATGCACTGCGAGTGCAGCAAGTGAATAAAGTGAATAAAACGAGTGCTGCAAGTCGCGTCTCCTCGTCTTAAGTTATTTTCGTGCTTAAGTCGCAACAAAGTTGGCAACGTTGCGCTTTTTCTTAACGGTGCAAAACAAAGTTGGCAACACTTTCTCGTTTCCCGTTCAGAACTTTAAACAAATGTTAAAAAACTTACCTCAGTATTGTTAGCCGCAGCAAACAGTTCGAATCAAAAAAAGTTCACACGTTTTCCAACACACAAGAAAAAATTCGTAAATATTTGGAAATATTCAAAAAACGGATGCTCAAAAAACACTTGAAAAAAATTGTATATATTTTTGAAGAACTTTTCAAAAACTTGTAACGTTTCTCAACACTTTTTTCTACCTCAAAACTTGCTCTGTTTATTTTATCAACGAATGTTTTGGCGATTAACGGTTTTTTCTGTTTGAAAATCGCTCGTTCTATTCGCTTGTTTGGCTTGGTTTGATTTGACTTGGACTTGGACTCGACTTGAGAGTTTTGAATTCACTTGATATTTCACTTCGTTGGCTCTCAACGACCCCGACCGACGCGCTTGGAAGTTGCCCGAGCACTGAAATTGGCAACGGAACGCGACGCTCGCATTGGGCCACAGAATAAGAACAGACGCACAAGAACAGCAGCACGACCGTACGAGCCTGTGGACAGGACCTAACACAATCAGCTTCTACTTCGGCTGGCCAACACGAACCCAACACGACAGCCGAGTGTAACAGAAGCCCCAAGACGAACGAACGAGCGAGCCAACGAAGGAACGAACTGCGTGCTGTGAGCCACGACGAACGTGATGCCTCGCTTCGTATGACGACAGTGGGCCAAGAGCAACATGTTGCTGGCAACAAATGTTGCAAGAGGGTTATTAGGTGCTTTGTGATGCAAGATTTATCGCAGATTTTTGTATGATCTGTGGGGGAAAGCTTCATTATTTTTGGCTTAATTTGGACAATTTTAAAGTAAAATATTTATTAAATTAAAAAATTATGTTGTTATCGAAAGAGATAACGCACAATCAACATCTATCGAAGCAAAGGAAACGAGGTTGCTGACGGTTGTATCGATACCAACAAATTGTCGATATGTGTAATAATGTTATCTATAGCGATAAATTATCCTAATAATTGTATTATGATTGCACTACCATGAATATTATGCTTAACGCTCAGATTGCTGATATCGATAAATAATAGATGCCAATAAATTGTCGATATGCGCATAATATCGATTAATATCCATTTAATTGTTATTTATTAGAACTATTATAATGTTTGATATGAAACAGACGTGTAAACATCGTACTATCGATAAACCAACTGAAGACTATCAAAAGAAACAGAATTCACTCGTCCGCTGATTTGAATTCATCTATAGTAATCATAAATTATCGATAAAAAACATCAGTATCGACAACTTGTGGAAAGACCTATACTGAGGAAAGAATTATGTTCAACCATCAGATTATTGATGTAGAACTGACATGCAATCTTTATATCGATATACCAACTGCAAGCTATCGATATATGTAAATTACATTCGTCCAAGTGTGAAAAGAGCGTTTTCTTGTTGAAATGGTGAATTGACTTGAGTGATTTGCCTTTATGCAGTTGACATGCTATCGATATCCAATCGATAAGTAAATTTCAAACCAGGTATTAATCGATTGACATTTTTATCGAGGTGAGCTACCGTCATCGACTGAAACCCACCCACAAGTAGATGCATTCTGTCTGGAAAAACCTAGTCTACATTGTATCGCCGCCAGTGAAGTAGATAAAAGAGAAAGAATAGGGGGGGGGGGGTGGTGGAGAGAGACATAAAGAGTGAGACGGAGTGGAAGTGAGGAAGTGGGGAAGAGAGGTAACTCGTCAGACCGCATTACCTTTTAGCGTAACATGCTTCAATTAAGTGCGCCATGCGCGCAATGGAAAGCCATTTTCACGTTTGCCAACATTTTCCCGCCATTTTCCAACCGATGTCGAACTGGCTGCAAGTGTTTGCCACCGTTTTAGCCGAAATATAATTAAAAACGCTGCCTGCAGCTGCAGCAAGGATGGTGGAGGGACGGGGAGATGAGGAGAGGGGAAGAGAAGGGAAGGGAATAACTGAAATAACTGCGGCTTTTGCAATCAAAGTCACTTAACGCTCGCCAAATTTAGTTAAACACAACCAGTGGCTGTGCCTGCCTTTCCCTCCGCCCCTCCAGTTCTACTCCTTCCCCCTCTAACCCCTTTACTCCACCCCTGGCAGCTGCTTTCCTCTTTGGCGGCACTTTGGCAGTGCATCCTTTAGCCCAAATCAAGGGGCCCAATAGGGCGAACGTGTGTTTGTGCGAGTGTGTGTGTGTGTGAGTGTGTGTGTGCGGAGCATGTTGCAAAGCACTTCTGCTGCTTGCTTTAATGAAATTCATTGCGTCAACGTCGCATCGACTGCGCTGCCAGCGTCGCTGCCTTTTACCAAATGAACACGAAAATTTTCTTCCATCTCGAAGAAGAAGAAGAAGATGCCACAGAATGAGGCAGCCGAACTCACTTTCATGCTTCATAAGTAAATTCATTTGCCACACAACCCCGCAAACCCTTTTCACCTACACTCGCCCCTTCCCCTTCCCCTTACACCCCCCTTGGGGCGTCCTTGCGTTGATTTTAATGAAATGTCATCAACTGTGAGGTGTTTATTGCGCTGACAAGAAGACAAGAGCTCTACAAGGCCAGAGCAGCTGAAGGGGCGGGGAGGAGGAACCCTTTGAGGCAAAAGTAATCTTTGAGTCTTAATGTCAACCTACTCTTGGTGCAGACAGGAGGGAGGGGGGTAGGGAGGTACGCGGGAAGAGGAGGCAGGTGTCGGCTCTGGCGTAACATTTTCATGTATCATAAATTGTCAAACACTTAAAAAGTGATTACGTGTGCGTGGCAACCCTAAACCAGGCACAATTCTCGAATCGGTACATCAATTTATAGACTCGAGAGCAAGCCCAAGGGTAACGGGTGAAAGGGGGGTGTGCAAAGGGGAGAGGGGATTCTCTGTTGGCACTTTAGATAAACAATTTTGTGCAAGTTGTTAACTTTAACGATGACTCATTAATTTTGTAGATCCAACACGCGTAGTTTTATCTAGGCATAGAAAGAGAGAGGGGGGAGAGCAAAGGGAAGGGGGGGCAGATATTATGTGCCTTGTCCCTTTGCTGAGTCGTTGCTTTTGAGTCTGTGTGTGTGCCTCAAATGGGTAACCCTTTATGTCGCACCGCATCGTCAATTTCAAAAATTCTAATTTCAGTTTTCTGATTTGAAATTTTGAGCTCTGGCAACATTAATTGAGTGACAGAGATATCAATACCTAAGCCGATTTCCCTCTCTCTCTCGTTCTGTCTCAAATCTAAGCTGGACTTGGAATTGCAAATTGGGACTTAAGAGGTTTCTGTGCTGAAAAGCAGATTAAGCTTGTGTGTATGTGTCTCAATTGGACTCCGTTCCCATTGTCTTCATTTCATTACGTTGATGTCTCAAAGTGGCCACGCCTATCCTTAATATCCGCCCCTCAGTGCCTTTTATGCCTTTATGTGAATTGTGTCAAACGGAATCATAGAGAGAATTCAACTGTGTCTAGTTGATCTGATTAGATTGTGAACAAAGGTGCCTTAGTGTATAGTATAGTGTGTATCATAGTTTAATATCAAATTGATTGCAACATCTTTAATAAACCTAACATATTCAATTATCTCAAGGTCTTTTTGGGACTGAACATATTTATGAGGAGGAACTTTAAAGAGTCTGAAGCTACAAAGCTTATCGAAAGGTTCTTGCGCTAAACAATCTATTGATTTTCATACCCTTGCAGAGGGTATATTAATAGACCCTATAAAGTATATATATTCTGAGTCAGCATCACCCGAGGAGTCGATCTAGACATGTTTGTCATTCCGTCTGTTTGTTGCAAATAAGTCTCTCTATTTTAGAGTATTCTTGATGAAGCTGGGCACACGTGCTTCTTATTGCTACACGCTTTATAAAAGTCGCAACGAGCCGTATCGGACCAATATATCGTATAGCTGCAATACAAACTATCGGCAGATTTTTGTTATTTGTCTAAATATTGCAACCAAATTGACTTCATCGGACTTTTTCTAAATATATAATATGCATATAAAATGTTATCAAAATCAGCCGCTATAACATATAGCTGCCAATCGGTCGAAATGCAGGATTTTGTATGAAGACCAGTTCTCATTTTAGCAATAACAATAACAATCAAAGTGAGAAATAATATATATAATACACAACACCATTCAATTCTGCACCATTATATAAAACTAGTATTAGAATGATCGCAGGAGATAATAATATAAGAATATAATAATATAATAATATAATAATATAATAATATAATAATATAATAATATAATAATATAATAATATAATAATATAATAATATAATAATATAATATAATATATAATAATCCATTAATATCATTCGGAATCAAAACTACAAATGAATAGCTGCTTGAGAATAGTTTGTTAGTCAGTTATTATAGTTTATAAGGGGCTGTGGTGGTTCAATATCAAAGATGTTTCTCGGAAATGTTCAAAGATATCATGGCTTGAGTAAAGTACTTGAGCTGAAGTTCTGAAGTGCAAACTTCAGCTCAAGTACTTTTCTCAGTTGATCCTTTCGGAAATCCTTTCAGAACCTGCGACATTATTATCTCGTAGCTGATGCTGCAGCAAGAGATTGCATGGCTAGTTTCTTGTACCTCAAAACGTGCCTCGCAATGTTGCAACAATTTTTGCTGTACCTGCACAACAATTGATCCTTTCCACCTTCCCTCTTCCCTCACCCCTCAGCACCCATATTCCATTCTTTTCTCCTCCGTCTGTGCTCGCTTTGTTTGCCTACGTTTTTCCTGGTGTTGTTCGACAAATCGCTACAAAATGTAACTACTTAACAGCGTCAACATGGGAGGAGTGCGGAGGGCAGGAGAAAGAGTGGTCGAGTAAAGAGAGAACAGAAGAGGGGGAAAGAGTGTGGAAGGGGAGGTGGGTGGCAACGTATAGGCAGCCTGGCAAATTAAGGAATTTTCACTACAAACACACAACACACAAAGCGAAAAACCTGCAAGTCACGCAACAATCATTTGGGCCCACGGGTCAGTCATGGACAGCGAGGAGGGGTGAAGGTGGGGGGGGTAGGCTGAGGAGGGGAGGAGACGAGCGAGTGTCCGAGGCGAACAACATGAGCAGGACACGAAAGCAAACTTGCGCTGTGCGACGCCGCGGCATGTCCATCAATGAAAATATATGGCAAGTACAACAACAACAGCAAACGTTACTCAACACTGACCACCGCCTCTTTCCCTTTCCTGGCCACCCTTGGTGACGCCTGTGCTCGCGCCTTCTACTTTATTATTTCTTATTGAATAATTATGGCTCATTTGGCGGTAGAGGGAGGTGTGAGCAGTAGGGGGGCGTGTCAGCGATAACATCGCCAAATGGCCACAAGCGTCAATCGCCAAGGAAGCAACTTTGAAGGGGGAAGGCGAGAGAGAGAGAGAGAGAGAGGGGAAGAATGGGTCTGGGTCTGGGTGGTACGTCGCTTCACGTGCTTATCTCGTTTCCGTTGCTTCATTTAAAAGTTAATGACTGCTTTCACTGCCCAGCTGCGCAGGATGTGACCTCCCCCACACCCGCTTGCGTTACTCCGCCCCCCCCCCACCTCCGTCCATGCCCTTCGCCTTCGACTGGTTTTGAAGCAACCATCAGAATTGACATTGGTTCGGGTGGCGTGTCATGTCACCAGACAGCTAAATTGATTAGGTTTCCTAAAAAACGAAAAAAGAACTTCAGAGTGAGAGAGGGAAGGACAGAAAGAGAGACAGAGGGGGGAGAGAGACAGAGGGAGAAGAGCTGCCGAAAAAAATCATTGCATACATTAAGCCATATCGGACGCAACGATTTTGTTATTTTCAGTGGGGACTAAAAGTGAAAACGGCTAAATAAACCGGTCGAAATGGGACAAAAATAGCCAGAAATGTTAAAGATAACACCTTCACACACGCGTTAGGACTGCTTAACGAAGACAATCCTATATCTACATATACATATGTCTACACATACCCTATAACTATCATTTATAATAATATCAATATATGAGAATATGTGTAGATATATGTATAAGTTTGTATTTCTTTTACCTTTTTTTGTTGATTCAGCTTGACTTCAATTTTACTATAAAACTATAAGCTATATATCTTTTTATATTACACAATCTATATCATTATCATTAGTTAGTGTTTCTTAACATCTTGTATATGAATTATTAACTTTTATATATATTGAACCAGTTCAAAGTCTTATGCAGCTCAAAACATTTGATAATATGCTTGATCACTCTCTTGTCAGATACTGAAATAAAGAAGAATTGATCGACAACTTTCAAATACATGGAATATATAATCTTATATGTCAGTTGAGGAATTAAAAAAAGAGATCTTATTAATGGCAACAATTCATGTGAATTACTCAAATAAGCAATTCTTAAGATTATATAGTTTCTCGTTCTACAAAAATAAAGTTATAATACTTCAGTGATTATCCCTCTCGAAAGGGTATGCCAGCTTCGTTGCTTCCCTTATTCTAGCACATTCTACTTGCTTTTTAAATTGAAAGTCACGCAACAATTGACCAGGCGCTGCCCCCCTGAGGCGACGCCTCTGACCCCCCCCGTTGCCCAATTCCCTTCCCCCTTTGGCCATTTGCCATTTCCGTCTATCAGTCGGGTCTGCGTCTGCTGCTGCTCTGGAAATGGAAAGTAACATTATTGTGGTCAGGCTGGACTACCCTACCACCTAACCTCCGCCTTACCCCTCACCCCTCGCCCCTCTACGCCACTGTCGACTGCGCTGTTCTTGTCGCAAATCGCATTAATGTCGCTTGTCTCGCCTGCTGTTGGCCATTAAAGGCAAATGTTATTGAATCATTAACACCTAGCAGGGGCAGCAGTACCTCCGTCCATACCCTCAAGACCCCCCGTGGGCACCCAAAGCAGAAGCAGAGA
This sequence comes from Zaprionus camerounensis, assembly GCA_018904165.1. NCBI lineage: Eukaryota > Metazoa > Arthropoda > Insecta > Diptera > Drosophilidae > Zaprionus > Zaprionus camerounensis. Next base: position 88,936 of record JAEIFS010000739.1, read on the forward strand.
GGAAAACAGAGAGGGAGAGAGAGCAAACAGAGGCCAAAGCAGACGCTGAAAAAAAAAACAGAAAAATGATGCCATAAAGTTTATTAGAAGTCGCTTAATGGCAACGGATGTGCGAGTTTATTACAATTTGTAACGAGAGCTCTCAAAAACTGTTGATTTACATACCAAACACACACACACACAGACACACACACACTCCATTGGACTGTTGGCAGACAGGTGAAGGGGACAAGGGGGTGCCCGAAACACTTATAAAATATGCAGCAGTCGCGTGTCTATTTCCAATAAATACTTCCCCAAACAGAGCGAGCCAATAGCTAAAGCCGGAGCTCATTAAGTGGAACGAACGAACGTTTAGGGCGTATAAGCAAAGCTCATTGACTAGCCCATACCCTACAGCAACAAAGGGAAGCAGACGAAGTGAAAGTGATTTGGAAATTTGAAGGTTCATTGAGTATTGCAGGCAGTTCAGCTTCCATGGGCTGCTTATTTATTCGGTTACTTTAACTCACCATGGGCCTTATGTATATACCCGATGTTGTTTTTGGTGTAGGGTATTAAATGCCAAAAGTGCTTGCTAAACTGTAGACAGTCCTGGCTGCCCGATTTGACCACCAAAGTACCTTAAACGACTTGCAGGAGAAGCCAAACGCAAACAGACGACTAATTTCGGAAACGGGAAATACTTGGAACCCTACGAACTGAGCAAGGCAATAGAGAGGGAGGAAGTTAGAAAGGGCGAGAGGGGAATGTAAGGAATACCTAGGGTATATAGTTACAGAGCTGAGGTAGAAGGGTCCTCTCTATTGAGAAAGGTCTTTAGAGGCGACACATGGTAACTTGTTCTCAATAACGGGTAGAATTGTGGATAACTTCCTTGAACAGTGATCACATCTAGACATTTGTGTTTTCACAAACGAAGAGCAAGATGGAATAAGCACTCATGTGTATATTGAGTCTCCATAGATTGCTTACCTTGTCCACAGTCTCAGGGTATGGCAGTGCTGAGCAACCTGCTTCTTCTGTTTCGGAGGGCGAAGTTAGTTAATAATGAAAGTCACCAATTTCTTATTCCAATATGTTACCTTGAATCATACTCATTCTTTAACTCCATATACCCTACTTCGGATATTTAATGCACGGTATATAAGTCAGCTCTTTCCGCTGTTTTAGCTTCAATTGAATACGAACTTTAACCGGTTTGTAAATTCGCGAAATGTGTTTAAGAAACCAAAAGCCAAATGTATTTTTCATAAAGGGAAAAATATTTGTTTCGTTGACGTCGCACACACACACACACAGACAGAGACTTAGAAAGAAAACAGGGTTACCAAGCAGGTAGCAGGTATTTTGACGAGGCGTCACGCAGCAGGCAACGTTTTTAATGTTGCCAACAATTTTTAAGTAGCGCAAAACTGACGCGAGGCAAGAAGGGGACACGATATCAGGCGGCACCACTCGCTTGCCCTCGAGGGAGAGGAGGGCAGGGGGAGCTGGAGGTACTTGCAAAGGACGCGGGTCGTCTCCGGCTTCGGCTTGGTGAAGTCCGTCGGCGACGTCGACGACGCACGCTTAAGCATAAGTACTTCCGACTTTAAAAGGATGTCACATCCGGTTTTGGCTGCCGAGCGTGAAGCGCAGCCCGGCGACGCGATAAGAGCCTCGTGCTGCTACTACTGCTACTACTGCTGCTGCTGCTGCTGCCCCGCTGGCAGTACCTTGTAGGGGGAGCAACCCGTTTGCCCTGTGGCGAGGTTTCAAGGTGCAACTCGGCGGCGCAAGAAATGCGGCCAAGCTGTGGCTTTTTTCTCGCTGCTTTCCTCTTTGTGGCAAACTTTTTGCACTCCTCTCACTTTCTGGTGATGGTGAAGCAGTTGAAGCGAGTTGAATTGCGGCGAGTGGCAGCACTGGCTGGTCACACTGGTAGCACGACAAGATGCGGCTGTCAGTGTTGGTAAGTGCAGCTAAATGCAGTTAAGGTTGTGGCAAAAGATAAATGAGCTGCTTGAATGAATTAAATTGCTGATTGAAAATGAAGTGACGGGGGTACAGACAGTTACTAGTGTTGGTTAGCGCTGTTTGGGGTGTACAACGTCCGTTTGTGGTGTTGGTAAGCGCTGCTACAAAAGGTTAAGAAGATGAGAAAATTTATATCGACTTACATGACTGAATGTGGCTAAGCTTCTTCGAGAAAGCCTTTATATAAAAGAGTTACGCCACTTTTATGAACCTAGTGTTGTAAAGCGTCTGAAAGTTGAAAATCTCTTTTTAAATTGACGGTCAATTTAAGTAGTTTAGAATCAATTAAAGTCTTCTAGAGCAAGATTAATGCCATATCTAGTATTACTTAGACTGCGTGCTCTTGTGCAGTGCTAGTAAATGCTTAAAAGCTATTGAATAAAGTATCAATCTCAGCTCGCTTTCTTCTTCTTCGCTTCGTCAGCAATCAAATTGAGTTTGAAAGGGCTGTGATTCACTGACCTATCAGAGTGGCCGCAAAACAGTGTGACCAGACGCTGGTTGATACTGCCAATGTTGCCAAATGTCAGCCACATGACGGACTGAAGTTGGTAAATCAAAAAAGAAAAAAAAATAGAAGAAAAATCCCAAAGAAGAAGCATTGTCGGGACTAATGATGATGTTGAGTGCAGTTGCAAGTATGGGAAAGGGGTAAGTGAAGGCAGAGGGGTTACCCGGGCATACGGAATACGGCATACGGAATACGAAAAACGGTATACGGTTTCGGGATTGGGCGGAAACAATGGCTGACAGCGCAGACAATGCCTGATGCTGACATTTATGTAGACATAACAACTGCAAAATTGTTCTAAGCGGCAACGAATGACAATAGCGAAGAACGCCTCCCCTTCTCCCGTCTGCACCTCCGCATACCGCATACCCTGCATAACCCTTGGCCGTCGCCACCCCTAGATGGGGGGCTTAGGCCATAAAAGCGGGCAACAGAGCAGCGGGAGAGGCGACCAAGATTGATGAAAAAGCGCCAGTAAAAACAATAAAATGTATCTAAGGCATGGAAAAAAGCAAGTGAGACAGCTAGCAGCAGCAGAGTGGTTGCCAAAAAGATACCCTGTATAACTTACAATGTACGGTATTCACTGTAATTATTTACTATATTAATGAAGGAAATTCAAAGTAAGTTGTGGTAATTTCTTCTCGTTTTCTGATTTATTTGAGGGGATAATGAAAAATATAATGTATCTTTAAATGAACAGGGTATTTGGTAAGTTGCATGCCAAATTTAACAACTCTAGCTCAGCTAAAGCCCGAGATCGACACGTTTCAAAAAGCTGACTAGTCTTTGCTTGGGTTACAGGGTATTAGACACACTGCCTGCAGTGTCTATGTGTATGTGTGTGTGTACATCGCTAGCTCTATCTGCATCTGCAGTTGTATCTGTATCTGTAGCTATTGCTTTGGCTATCGCTGTATCTGTATCTGTATCTGTAGCTGCATTTTGTGACAATAAGTGCAAAAAGGAAGAAACATAAAAAATGCGATTGCAGTGTAGACAAAGGGAAAAAATGAAAAAGAAGGCAAACCGCTGCTAACATAGACAAACAGACCAAGTGAGAAAGAAAGAGAGAGAGAGAGGGAGATGAGGAGAGTGAGAGAAAGAGAGATGGAGAGAGAGAATGATTGTAGCTGAAACAATACATTTGACAAAAGTGGAGTCAACTGCAACTGCAGCAGTCACACATTGCACAAAGTACGACGTGAAGGATACTAGAGAGGGGACAGAAAGAGATAGAGAGATAGAGAGAGATAGAAAGAGCGCACGGGCCGTAGCATGCGACTGTGGCTGCGGTTCGAGGAGGCAATGTCGCCGCATAATATGTGTTAAGCCAAAAGGATTTGTTATTCGAAACCGAGCGAAAAGATAAATAAACAAAAGCAGCTTCTTTCTGTGCACCCATCCCTCATCCCTCCTCCCTAGTGGGTGGGCGCTGAATCCAAGGATGCGGCAGCAACAACAACTGCTACTGCAAAAAGTAACCAGAACATTTTTAATAAGTGCCACAATGCAGCTGCAGTTGAAGAAGAAGTATAAAAGGGATGAAGAAGCAGCAGCAATAATAATGAATGCCCGCTGCTCGGACATGTGTGTGTATGTGTGTGTGTGCCAACATTAGATGTGGCAGCCAGAGGCCAAAACCGAACCCAAAATCCCTCATGCCAAGTCCCAGATCCAGCTCCAGCTTCAGCCCAATTCCGGAGACGTTTGAATGACATGGAAAGCGAGAGCAAATAAAAATACTTGTAGGCAAATTTGTTGTTGCTGCTGTAATGCAATGAGTAAAAGTCGTAGAGAGAGAGAGAGAGAGAGAGAGAGCAGAATGCAATAAGTGATCACGAGGAGAAGTGAGTCACTACTTTTGCAGCCAACGAAACGTTTACGAATGTGAATCAAAAAGGAGAATGGGCTTACACTCTGTGTGGCAGTAAAACCTCAACGAAAGTCGAATAGCAATTAAACTTGTTCGTAAAGCCAGTGAAACGTCTACGAATACGCATCAAAGAGGTGAAGGATTTTCTACAGCCATTGAAACGTTTACGAAAGTAAAGATAATGAATGAGATTTTCTTCGCTCTCAACGGAGCTCTTATTAATAGTAAAACGTTTCATAACATTTTCAAGAAGCCAGCGAAACGTTAACGAATATCGATCGAAGAGGATAATGATTTTCTCCAGCCAGTGAAACGCTTACAAAAGTATAGATAATGAATAAATGATTGCCAATAAAATGTTTACAAAATCAAAGATATTTTAATAACTTATTCAAGAAGCAAGTGAAACGTTTACGAATTCCAATTATATCACTCACTCAGTACTTTCTGCTCCACTGTAACAACTGTAACTATAACTATAACTACAACAACAATTGGTGTTCGCAAGTCTTTTCGATACGAAGAACTATAAAACATACGAGTATTTAGGAGCTTCCGGAACTGGGTCGACTTTTGCCTCGCCAACGAATAAAGAAACAATCACAATAAAAATACAAAAAAAGACAGAAATTAAAATAAAAAGGAAAACAGGCAGAGTAAGCTGGAGGGAGGGGGGAGACAGAGGAAAGAAAGAGAGCGAAATGCAAATAATAACAATAAACGGGGAATTTTCCCCAGAAGTCGTTGCAGCCAACAACGTCGACGGCGACGACGAGAACGATGGTGAGCGGCAAACGGAATTGCGAAATGAAAACAATTTGTGCACAATTTTAATAACTCACATTCACATTTTGTGACCACGTTTGTCTGGCACTTAAAATTAAACAGAGAAAGAGGGAGTGAAGTGAGAGAGCAAAGAATGAAGAAGAATTTTGAGTAAGAATTATGATGTTGCGCCTGAAACTACTTAAGAATCTGCCGGGGGAACTTAAGAAACTCTATGTTATGAACGAGTTTTCAAGACTTAAAGATCTTTAGATCCTATCAGACAGATATACCGACAGAAACACTACTGTATTTGTGCTTAGTGTACTTAGTGTTAAAGAATCAAAGTTTAGTAAAGAGAGTCGAGTTGAAGATATTGAATTTCACTTGGACAAAGTTAAGAGCACTACGCAGAGATGTTTATATTATTTGACTTTACTAAAGAATTTTCTGAAACTTTATTGAAAATCATAAAGGCAACGTTCAAGTATTGAACTGATAGTCAGCGAAAGATTTGAATAATACTTGAGTTGATGTCTGTACTTCAGATTTCATTAATTAATATTGTAGTTTTTCATATGTATTAAGTATTTTGTTACATCTTATCTTATCTTATTATATCCCTCAGCAAGGTATATAATAATATCATATGATATTTGGCAAGTCTAGTCAAGTTGATATCACTGCTAAGTCAACTGCATAACTAACTGTTTTATTTAAGTACATATGATATATCATTTCCCTTAAGCGCTCACTTGTATATATGCTAGTTACCTTATCTATAATGCTGGGTATTCCCTTTGTCAACCTTATCCGTTCGTTCATCACTCGCTTCTTATTTAACTTGTGCGATATTTATGTGAACAATTAATAATTTTTTAAAAAATTAATAACATGTGAAATGCGCTGTAATAATATTGTGATTAATGCATTACACACACACAGACACACACACATACACAGGGCATGCAGGCAGATGCGCTGCGGGCAGGTAGCGATTTTTGAGGTTGTTTGTTAATTTTGTAAATTTATACAATTTAATTGGACACGAGAGCCGCAGCAAAAAGCAACGAGTTGTTATTGACCAGCAAGTTTACTTTTTGTGGTTGACACACAGAGAGAGAGACAGAGATAGAGAGAGAGAGTGATAGGGAGAGAGAGAGAGAGAGAGCTGCAAGTGCAACAATATTCGCATTAATTTTTTTGCGGCTCTAATGATGCGAACCAACTCTCGCCAATTCGCTTTAAATTTAATTAATGCGCAATTTTCGCTTTTAGCCCAGTTGGCATTTCCGCACCTGGCTGGTAAAAACCAACTGCCCTCCGCCCTTCTCCCTTATCCCTTTGTCCCTTTCTCCTGCTGCTGTGGGTTGTTGTTTTTCAAATTGATGAATTACGATTAATTAGCTGCGCGTAATTGCACCACACAGCGACGACGATGACGACGTCAACGACGATGGTCAGCCTGCCACTGTCTACTGCCTCCCATTCGGTGGCTGTGGCTGAGCCGATAAGCAGCAATTTATGCGCCATCCAGTCCACTCTCCACCTCGCCATTGTGCTGCTGCAGGTGTTTGCAGCCCTCGTGATGGATCATCTGCCTAATGAATATTGCCAATTATCGCAATGAGTTTTCGACCATTCAACAATTTGAAAGGACTTCGGAGAGTCCTTGGGCGGCAACCCGAAACCTGACCTCCCCTTCTTCTTCTTGCCTTTCTATCTCGGCTGTGCCACGCACTGGCCTGCCTGTCTGCCTGGTATCCGTAACTTGCCTTGTGGCCAGCTGAATTGCAGCATGTGTATAGAAATTATGGAAGTTTATGCACTGCACTGAGCAGTGCCAGTGCAAGTGGGGTATCATAGACTGTTGATAGGAAGTTTTTTATTTAGATGTAAGCAATTAATTTGGTAGTTTACTTATGATATACATATGTACATGTATGATAAATGTTATGAAGAGATTTGTCATTTTACTTCATTGCATACTTTTTGGGGCTGAAGACAACAAATTTGCATAGCATACTTTTTTGGGCATGAGTTTAATGAGCAAGTTGTAAAGGCATAAATTGACTGTTAATACATACAAAATATGTATCTGTAAGCCTAATATCTTCTGACACAATATAACCACCTATCTAGAGAGTATCTAATTGCTTGTATACCCGCCCACGCGTCATCAATTGCATTTGAGTATCGAACTACACTGATAGGGATACATAGAAATAGATACATTGAAATATACAGATAAAGAGACAGACAGATAGAGAAACAGTCTTAGAGACAGGTGGACAAATAGACATGCAGACAGGCAGATAGAGAGACGGACAGCGACAGATAGAGAGAAGGCTCAACTAACGGAAATGAATTTATTAACTGGATTACTCGAGCTCATTTAGAATAAATTTAAGCTCACAGTGCGTATGTGGCCTACAGGCTGATTAATAAATGTATAGATGTATTGAAATATAACTTAGCCAGTTTCTTTGTATACCCCCCTGCTCTGCCCTCCTCTTCCCTCACTTAATCAATTAAGAAGGTATCAGGATTACTTGAAATTCAGTTGAAAGTCAAGCGAATTAATGTTGCTGCGTTGTCTGTAAATTGAAGATACAAACAATTTTCAGCGTATTCAGCGCGATTTGAGAGGGGAAGGAGAACGAGGGGGAGAGGGGGTGGTTGTAGACCCCAACTAAGCAAGTTTAGGAAGTGAAGCGACCAAAACATTCATTTAAAATCATTTAATAAATTCGCACTAAATTTCAATTCCATTTTCATTAAATGCCACATAAATTATACGCATCGAGGGCTACTGAGGTGTAACCGCTCGGGGTTGGCTTCCTCCCCCTCCTCCCTCACTCTCTCTCTCAATGTTTCTCACTGTGTGTGTGTGTGGGCGCATTGCGGGTCGGTTGGTTGAGCCAAATCGCGTGTTACCATATTTCGTATTCATTTTAAATGGCGCGCGCCATTTGCGCATAAAATGCTTTTAATTTTTCCTACATCTGTCGACGCTCCCTCTCCCTCGCCTTCTCCCTGTGCTACTATCTGCCTGACTCCCTCCCTTCCCCCACTCTTCCCTTCTTAGTCACTTGGGCACATTTTCAATTCGACCTCAATAAAATTTACACAGCGCCCCAAGGCAGCTCGTTGTCAGGGACACCGAGGGGGGAGTAGAAGAGGACAAAGATAGCAATAGGGGCAATTGAGTGAGAAGGGGGCGAGTCAGAGGTGTGGACAAGGGGGTGGGGGAGACTGGCTGTAGACGGAGACAAGGCTACGCAGATAACCAAATGAGTAGCAGCAAAAAGAGGAAGGGAACTGAAGCGAGATGGGTGAGTTAAGTTTAGCCAACTGTGAACACGCGAATACCCTAGCTTATGATGGGTAGGCGTTGTGGGTGTATGCGTGTGCGAGGGTGTTACGCAAGCAATCTTCGCAAGGAATATAATAGGAAAACCAATGAAGATCTTGAACTATTAAAACAGGGTATTTAAGATGCCAGTCTGCCTACACTAGGTTGTTCTAACTGTTACTTTTTCTTTACAGGTTTAGGATACATAACGTTCTCTTAGGTTTCTTCCTGTGACTCGTTAGTGTAACTGTAGCTGATTCTAGTAACTGTGCGCGGTAACTGTGCCCGGTAACTGTGACCAGTAACTGTGACTAGTAACTGTGACTAGTAACTGTGACTATTAACTGTGGTTACTGCTCTTGCTTCTGCAGTGACTCTCACTCTAGCTGTGACAGGGAGTCTAACTGTGACTGAAACTGTAACTGCTCCTGCGACTGTAACTGCTCCTGTAACTGAAATAGTGTCTGTCGACGTATGCTTGTATTTGAATTGTGACCCCGCTTTGAATCGCGCCCAGTTGCCCAAAAAGTGTTCATTTCCTACTTCGGCGTGTTATCATCGTCGTCTTCCGGAGCAGAACGACATTGAACGTGCGCTCTCACTCGCACTCTCCCCCATGCCTTCTCTCTCTCTCTCTCTCCCTCTCTTTTAAATGAGCAAGCTTAAAGGCAGCACCAGAAAATGAATGTAATCGAAAGAGAAACCAAATGAAAAGAAACAGAAAATTAAATGAACAGAAATGGATGAAAACGAAGTGAAATGAAATGAGACAAAACGAAATGAAACTCTTTAATCTTAAGTTTATTTAAGGCAATGCGACCTTGCAGCGGCTTTTTCTTTTACGCCTGGCCGAAAACTTCTTCAGTCTCTCTCTTCTCTCTTCCTCTCTGTTCCACGCTTTGTGCTTCCCTTTTTTGCCTGCTTCTTCATGCAAATACAATTTCTGTGTGGACGCTCTCAGTGTGTCCGCCTGTGGCATCAAATCGACTAGAAAACGTTGCCCAGCGACAGAGCCGGCACCGGGGCGTAGTGAGAGGGACCAGAAGGGGGGTGCCAAAGGGGGTGGGCAAAGGTTAAACTTTTCACTTAATCGCTTTTCGCTGCGTTTGAAAGAAAACAAACACAGCTAATTTGACTTTATCTCCTTGCGAAAAGTTTTCTGCCTGCTTGGCGAAAAGTGCAAAAAGTAAACGGGGCGAAAAATGTGGCCAGACGAGCAGAGAGTGAAGAGTTGGGGGGCGTGGCAAGCTGACCAACTGAGGCTGGCAGTGAAACAACATTATGAACATTGAGCATTCGTAAGGGGGCATTCAACTAGTGTGCCAGTTTGACTGATTCGAGGGAATTATCAAGTGCCATGAATAATTCAAAGCTTTGAAAAAACAGTTGAGGTTATGAGGAGTATTCGACTAGCAGTTACCCTGTACTAGTCAGCCCTACCTAAGTTACTTTGACAGTGCTAAAATACCTATACTTCAATTACTGGTTACTTCATTCCATATACCCCATAGCGCATTTACAGGGTATACCCAAAAAGTAAACGAAGCACTCGAGTTGAGCTAATCCAGATAAGCGTTGATTCAAGATTGATACAACGAGGCAGCTGCTTGAACACTGAATTGAATTCTCCTGCTTAAGCGACATCTAGCGGTCGTGATGTGCAAAGTATTATTTGCATAAATCAGTGCAAGCATTGTGTGTATAGAATATTCCATATGTCATACAGTTATATTTGTTTTATCAAGATACTTGAGAATCTTAACTTGATTTCCTACTAAGTTTAAAATTCCTGCCTTGCCTTGCTTTATATTTCAGCATTTGGAAACTCTTTAAGGATCTCATCCAGCTCATAAATATAAAATTTCATCAGTGTAGTTTGGATAGATCCCTAGATATGACACTGAACCACGTTCCAGATCAGTTTAAAAGTGAATTAAGGAATCAAAAGTCGCAGAACTAGTCTACAAAAGATTTAGATGATAATGTGAAGACCTTTTAAAATATCTTTTGCAAATTGATAGTGTAGATCTTAGCTTGATTTCCAGATTAATTCAGATTTCTTCGCTTGCTTTCATTGTTAACATTTGGTAATCGTTTCAAGATCTTATTCATCATAGTTCGTGTATATACCGAGATATGAAGCTGAAACAGTTTGATAGTTAATTAATTTAAAACTGAATCTTTACTACAGTTTTAATGATTTCAATATCGATTTAGAATCTTTTCAAGAAGTTTCAAGTCAAATAAGATATTACAATAAGTTCATCTTTGACCGAAACTTTTGTTGCATTTTTAACAGCTTCACACAAGGAATTTCCCACTGCTAGCTAAACTTCTATCTACCCTAAACCCTTCCTTCCCTGCCCTCCTTTTCCATTCCCACCTAATTCAAAATGTATAGCAGCCACGCCCACGCCGCCCTCCTGAACCGGCCACAGAGGCAAAATGTTTCACAAATGTTTTGTGAATTTGGTAGCCGCGTTTTTGAAATGCACTTGCGACATTTGACAGCTCTGACTGTCCATTTATTGTATGTGCAGGGGGGAGAGGGAGGTAAAGAGAGAGAGAGAACTGTGTATGAGTGGGTGTGTGTGTGTGCGTGTTCGAGTGTGTGTGCATTCCACTGTTGCATGTTGATTTTCGGTGGAGTTGTTTCATGTGCCATTGCAATTCATTCACGTGGCTCCCGTCAAACTTCCTCTCAGTTTGACCAACCCTACCTCGTTCCTCTCCCCTCCCTTTACTTCTCTTTCGCACTTCTCCCCCTCTCTTTCACTGTTCTCCATCGCTGCCCTTCACTTCTTCCCTTTACTGCGTCCCTTTGTTGCTTGTGCTCGCGTCATTCTCGATCCTGTAGCGTCGTAAATAAATTTGCATTTTTGTCAATTTTGATGGCGACTAAACACACATACACATAGCCACATACATATGTACACAGCCACACATACACACACGCATACACACTTATTGACACACACTGGAACAAAGGCAGACAGTCTGTTGAATGAATGTGTTGAAAGTATGCAAAGTTTATTCATGCAACTCGCACAAATATTGCGGACCCACAAGCGAAGCTAAAAATGAACCTGGACTCGGATAGGGACTACCACGATGTTGTCTATACAGCACCAGGGCTGCAGCATGTTGAAAGTGTATGCAGTCCTAGAAGCAAGGGAAACTTGTGCAGATAGAGGAGTCTCTAATGGAGGGAGGAATAAGAAGAGAAGGTGATCTAACACAGAGAAGAAGTTGTAGAGAGATATAGATTTGTATACACAGGAAGATGGAGATAAATAAAAAGAGAAAAAGAAAAGAGAAAAGAGAGAGGAATATATAGAAAGAGATCAAATAAGTTATAATTATAAACAAAGAGGGTGTTAGGAAGAGAAAGTAAAAGCTAGAGATGCTAAGTTAAAGTCAGATGTATATTGATAAAAAAGAAGAAAGACAGAGTGGAAGAGAGACTGGTAAAGAGAGAAATGAAGAGAAAAAACTAGAGAAGAGAGTAGAATGAAAGAACAGACAAAAAGAGATGGAGATAGGAGGTATCAATGAAGAAAATAGTGATCAGCAGTTAAGTAAGAAAAGATAAAGAGAACAAAATAGAGAGAGCCAAGGAAAGCATTGCGATCAATCAAAGAATGAGCAAGCGAACGTGCGAGCAAGACAGCAACAACTCTCTCTTCATAATCAGGTGACAATGAGAAGCTAAAGTTGTTACTGTTGCTATTGTTGTTGTTGTTGTTATTGTTGCTGGTGTGTCGTGTCGTGGTGCCACAAGCTGTTGCAAGTTCACCTGTCGCGACGGCAGCCTATTCACATGCTTGTGTGGCATGCAATAAGCCCAACAACTGAATGCATGCGCCTCCTCTACCCCCTCGCTCACTCTCTCTCCTCTTTGTCTCCCTCCCCCACATTAACCTCAGTGAAACAAGCCTGTTGCCAGCTGCCTGTGCTCTCTCTCTCTCTGCCGTCTCTGACTGCAGCATCAGTGCATATGTTGGTCAGGCATTGCGGCGGGGGGGCGCTGCGTGTGGGGAGGAGGAGGGCAGCGACGTGCGCGCCATGACAATAACCAAAAATGTTGTTGTTGCTGTTGTTGTTGCTGTTGCTGCTGTTGCAATAGTCACAAAGTTGCTGACTGCGTTTTCTGTCATCATTTTCGTCGTCATTCTTGTGGTAAGCCTCGCTTGCTATTATTGTTGTTGCTGTTGTTGTTGTTACTGGTCGCTCTAAACACTATTATCGCTGCTGTGTGTGTGTGTGTGTAGTATACGTGTGTGTGTGCAGTGTGTGTTTTGGTCAACTCTTTTTTTATAGTTACCACCAAAAATTAATTTGCATAATGGCACAAACACACTTGCTATATCCCTCACTCCCTCTCTCTCTCTCTCTCTCTCTCTCTCTCTCTCTCTCTCTCTCTCTCTCTGCTGTCGCGTGGGCGTCGCAGGGCAGCGCGCCCTCGTCCGCATTGTTGGCATATTTGTGCGAGCAGCAGCAACAACAACAACAACAGCAACAATTGCCCAGACATTGCAATTGTAATGAAATGTATAAAAAGCAGCAACAACAACAATTACAACAACAACAATTACAACAACAACAGCACTGGCAACAATAATAAAAATACCAAAAACTGCAACATCCACAGAAATCCTTTGTAACTCCCCCTTCCCCGTCTCCTTTGCCCGAGGGAGCCTTGATAATGCAAAATAATTATATCACGACATCGCAAACTGATTCCAATGTAATTTCCCCGAAATGAGTTTTCATTAATTTCCTTCTTTTGATTTTTTTTGTTTCATTTATTTTGGAATTTTTCCATTCAAAGAATTTGCAAGAAATATTTTAAATTTGATTTCTTCATTATGAAAGTGTGAAATGTTTTTCTTTTCCTTAATGAAATAAAACGTATTAAATTTCTTCTTAATTATTTGCTTTTTTATTGCTTTCCGGTAATTGTTAAATATTATATTAATGAATTGCCCAATTCCGTTAATTATTTTATTATTCCACTAATGAAATGTCAATAAGGTTTCATTAAATTTCAACACTATCTTAAGTATTTTCTCTTTTTTTATGTTTCTCTGCAGATTCGTCAAGTTCTTCTTTCAGTATTCATTGATTTTTGGTGGGTTTATTTAGCTGGCAAATTTGAGCAGCGATTTTTTGAGGTTTTTCGGTTATTTCTTGCGGGTTTTTTGGGATAGTTGCTTCAACACATTCTCCAAGTTATTTCAATTAAAATGGGCCAAACAAAACGACAGAGGGACGAGAAGGGGACGCAGGGTATTCACTTTGGGCTTAAGGAGAAGGTTTAAGTGGGGGTTGCCTTGAAGTTTGAGGGAGTAGCTTGAGAGGGGGCAGAAGAAGTTTAACGTGGGTGTTTGCCCAAGCATAGAGTAAAATTTTCATAACATTTTTCATAAGTTTTCGTTTCGGTTGCGCTTAAGAATGTTGTAAATATTTCTACAACTTGGCTCTGTGTGGTCATTTCTGACAAACACAACTATATACAGAGTATACTACAATATATCTACATACATACTATGTATAGATAGATGTGTGTGGGTGTGTGTCTGCTCATGTATTGCCACTACTGCACATTTTCCGGCTGCAAAAGCATAATTATTTTTAATGCGGTCTGCAAGAATTTTGGACCTGAAAAGGGGCAGCACAAAATATGTAAAATACCCAAAAAAGGCAACTGATACGAGACAGTGATAGAGAGAGAAGAGAGAGAGAGAGAGAGAGAGAGAGAGAGAAAGAATAAGGAAGCAAAAGTCTCTCAAAACATGAAAATAAACATTCATTAATCGAAAGCATTTGATATTTTAAGAAAAATTGAATCAGTTTGCTTTGTTTTAAATTTCAATAAAAGGACTACAAATTATTGAATACCAATGAAAATGTTACCTTACATATAATCCATTTACAGCGTTGCATTGACATCAGCCAGGGCTATAAATATAGCCCTGCTTTACATCAATAACAATAAACAGTCAGTAGGAGGTATTTCCGACCCCATGTATTGTGTATATTCCTAGTCAAAGTCAACAGTCAAGCTATTTCCATTCTGTTTGTCCGTATGAACACGCAGATCTCAGAAACAATATCAGATATGGCTACCAAACTTGGTGGCAACATGTCTTATTATTGGACGTAGATAAATTATGTTTTGGGATTTGGTCACGCCTCTCTCTGCTACCACAAATCGATAAACATCTAATTTTCAGTGTGGTGTTAAAGCTAGAAGCTTCATTTCGAAGACTTTACAATAAATATCAACATCCAACTGTGTTCTGCGAATGTGATTGAGAACCAATAATAAACATAGAAGTTATTTAAGAAATAAGTTTAGTGGGCAAATAGATTTCGCTGCCTGTAAGTATGCAATACACAATAGACTTTTTTTTTTAGTTACTTGTGATATTTTTCAATAAGCAAGCTCATAAAAATAAACAGTACAAAGCAGTACAGTAGCGAGAGAGTGAGTAGAAGAAAGTAAAATATGTAAACATAGAATTCTGCTAGATTTTCCAGGGTAGACGAAGGCTTCTATTAGGCGCCTCTCTTGATGCAACGTTCTCGATATTCACGGAGAGAGATTATCCTTTTGCCAGATAGTTTGGACTGCTCCGAGGGTAAGTTTAGCTGGTAGAGGGCTGCAAGAGAGAGAGAGAGAGAGATAGGGAATAAGAGAGAAAGTGAGAGGGAGCGTGATGAGGGAAGGGAGATGGGCAGATTAAGACTGAGAGGAAGGTCCACTTACCTGGAGGTGAGCTTGGAGGCTGCTGCTGGGGCGGATGCGATCTATGGCAATGCCTGCCGCCAGATGGCGCTGCCAGAGCATCCACCAAGCAACTCTGGCTGCACTGTGTGGGCGTGGCAAGTTTGTGCATGATGCACGTCCTCTGCTGCATCTCCTGCGCCTGCAACTGCAACTTGGCCTCCGTGAGCAGTTTGTACTTCTGCTCCACTAAGCTCTTCGAGGGCAGCTCAAAGTTGCAGCTCTGCCACATGTGCTCCCACTCGAGCAGCTCACGTGGCTCGTAGTAGCTGTTGGCCAAGTGCTGCAGGGCAAAGACGCGTGGATTGTGATCGATGCGGAGAATTAATGCTGGTTCCATCGATGATGATGGTTGCCATTTGCCTAATCCCTGAATCTGAGCCACGCTATGTCCAGCACCAAACTTCACCCGCACAAAGCAACCCTTGACAAGGCGCTGGAAGTCTGTGCGCTGCTTCAGCAGCAACTGCACCGTGCGTCGACTGAGGAAGAGCTTGTGCAAATTCATGGGATCATCGGCAAAGGTGCGCAGACTTTTGCAGGCCACTGTGCACGTTGCTGGCCGGACCAGGGGCAGGGGTAACTGCTGCTGTCGCTGCTGTTCACGTTGCTCCTCCTGCCACTTGTGGCACATTCGCTTGCGCCACTTGTAGTCAAAAGTGCTTGACATGATAAACACGGAGAAGCGACTGGATCGATACGCGGATGCGCTTCAACTGTCGATCTGCTTGAGCTTGTCGCTCTCTTTGCTGTGCTCACTCTCTCTCTCTCGCTCTCTCGCTCTCGCTCTTTTCTTACACTGCACAACACGAGAACGAGAACTGTAGAACTTGTTATAGTTGCAGATTTAATTAGTAAATAGTGTGCATACAGACATATATTACTATATATAGTAATATTATTATATCTATTATATTTATTATTATGTAATATATATATTTAAAACATGTTGCCTAGTGTTAGCTTTTGCTTATCACATTCGAAACCCTTCGTAGGCTTTGTGCTTCTTCAGTCTCAGGTCTCTTTGACATTAGCTTTCTTTGTTTAGATTTAATCTGTTTGTTTTTTTAAGGCAATATCAGACGGGGCGCCACATGCTTTATTAGGAAGGGGAGGGAGGGAATACCAAGATGTTTATATGCAAATTGAAGATGGTAAATAAAGATCCACAATCAAGTGGAACTTGATCAAGTTTATTATTTCATGATGTGCCGAGAGAGAAGCGACGGAGATGTTCAGGAGTAAGAAGATATAGTAATCTACTTGATTATTATATAAATATACATGCATAAAATAGGAGTATGTTATGTTATATCGTATGTCTGTATAGTTCTTGGTATCATTTAATGATCGTTTTATGTTTTCTTTGACTTCAATAATTTTTTTGGAGTCTTTTTTTGTTAATAAGAGCAATTCTAGAAAGTTTTAAATAACGACGTATCGATTGATTGTTTTTTGATCCCTTCAGGGTTACAGTAGCATTCTCTTATTGTTGTTTAACTCTTGGTTGTTTATCTCTTGGTTGTTTATCTCTTATTTGTTACCTCACATTCTTCTTCTTGTAATTGATTTATATTTCTTTTACTTAATTCTTCTTTGAAGTTTTCTACATTTGTATGAATTATGTCTGCATGGGATCATATCTTCAATGATCTTTCTCTGTCTCTCTCTCTTACTTCTCCATCTTTCTCTCTATCGCTCTGTCTCTCCCTCTCCATCATCTCTCTTTCTGGCTCTCTCTCCCCCTTTCTTTTCTCTCTCAATCTCCCCCTTTACTACCCTGCTGTGTGCATAAAACTGTCATGTCTTTTCTCATCTCGTCGTTTTGCCCTTTCCCTCGGCTGTGCGGGGCACGCAGCAACATGCAACAACATGCAACAACATGCAGCAACATGCAATGTCAGCAATAGTACAAAATGTCAGCGGCAATGCCTCGACGCACATTATTTCTAGGCTGCGGTATAGAAACGAAGCCAGAACCAGAACCAGAAACAGTAACAGTAACAGGAAGCGGAACATTGAGGCAGATGAGGCAGATGAGGCAGTGGAGGTGGAGGTGGGTACATAAAGGGGAAGCGGGTGTGTGTGAGGGGTCAGGGGAGGTGTAGAGTGCTTGCAGGGCGTCTGCGGCTGAGGAATTATGTGCATCATGCTCAGAGAGAGAACACTCTGTCAACGGCAACATATTGTAAGCAAGTGCAGGGCAGCAGTACAGGGTATGTCCGACTGGCAGATACCCTGTATATGTGCAGTGGAAAGCTGTGTGTATATATCAAATTAATAAGGTCGTAAAAGTTAATGGAAAAAGAAATAAATGAGTAACTAATCAACTAAAACATACCCTGTACAAGCTCTTACATAACTAAAGGGGTATCTACAATGCTTTAAACGAACAGCATTTAGCCTTGAGTTCATGAAATTGTGTATAACGACAAACAACGATCACTTAATACCCTATAATTTGAATAAATGCCAAATATACCCTGTAAATAGAATACAAACAAGTCTGTACGCTAGGTACTGCACATGACAAACCTGTTACATACCCTGTAAGCATGGTCAACGTGCTACCCCACTTGAAGCACTCTCCAATTACAGGGTATGTGTTGCAACGTTGTCACCGAATGACTGACTTACTGACTGACTAACTGATGTACACACTGGGGCCGAGGGGGCTGAGCAAGAACAGTAAGTGTCGCCAGGAAGGGAGGGGAAATAGCAGCACAGAGGCGTAGACGGAGTGCCAAGTGAGCAGGAGGGGCGTGGCAAGGGGGAGGGAAGGCACACATGTTGTCGGCTCGCAGTATTTTTGGGGTTTTAGTGTTGCCAACGAACGAGGCAGCAGGAGCAACAGCAGCAGCAGGGTCACAGGGCAGGGGTCATGAGGCAGAGTTCAGAGAGTGGCGAGAGAGGGAGGAAGGCAGGAAGGGAGGGGAAGCCG
Source organism: Zaprionus camerounensis (assembly GCA_018904165.1). Taxonomy (NCBI): domain Eukaryota; kingdom Metazoa; phylum Arthropoda; class Insecta; order Diptera; family Drosophilidae; genus Zaprionus; species Zaprionus camerounensis. Next base: position 107,193 of record JAEIFS010000739.1, read on the forward strand.
CTGCCGCAAAACAGTAAAACGCGCGCATATTTATAACGAAATGCTCAATTTAAATTCCCATCAATCTTGGTCGAATGCCACGCACACACACACACACACACACACACTCAGACACACACACACACACACACTCACACAGACAGGCGCAGTTAGAGAGCGGGTGGAAGAGGGGCAGGGGGGCAGGGAACTGGCATTGTCTGTGTACGCTTCCTTCTTTTTGGGCACTGCACATTCGCCTGCCTGCCTAACTGCCTTCTTTAAGGCGTGGCAACCCAAGAGGCATCTTTGCCTCCTCTTCTTCTACTACTCACCCCCCTATCCCCATCCCCTACTTCCATACCTTCAGTTACTGCTTCTACTGCTTCTTCTTCGTCGCTGCGTTTTAGTCGTAGCAAAACCGAAAAAAAAGCCAAAAAAAAAGAAAAAATTACGCTCCAGCAACCGGAAACGAAACGCGCCAGCAGCTTATTGAGCGTTAAATTAAAAAATTCTTATGGAAAAAAAAGAAAACCAGACAAACACGCCGAACAGAAGAAGCTGCCCAAAAAAAGAGCGCAAGAAGAAAAACTTTGCATCGCATCGCATAAGATGCGATTTTCATAGTCACGCATAGGTTCCACAGTCGGGAGACGATTAAGGTGCTGAACTAATACTGCGTATGAAGGGGATCAAAGCAAAGGACGTTTACTCAAAGAAAAAGAGAAAAAAGGAGTTTGAAGAGAGCTTTTAAGAGCTTTAAAGAATACAAATGCAGGTGAAAATACTTTCTTAGTGCTCGAAATAGACCTTAGAGGCATAAAGAGCTCTAGGAAGAGACTAAAAGGAGCTTTCAACTAAGACAAGTCAACTTTCAAGAGCTTTTAGCAACACCAAATAACTAATAAGTGCTTTAAGGAGCTTTGGAGTGAAAGTTTTAAAAAGATAAAGACTTTAGATTGCTAGAGTAACTGAACTTATTTGAAAAGGTGACTGAGAGAGCTTATTTAGTGAGAGAAACAACTTTCAGGAACTTTAAGTCACCTTTTAATGTATCCTATTGTTAAAAGATTTTGCATTTAAGAGGAGCTTTAAAGTGAGCTGAAACTGTTAGCCTATGAATATGTTATATTAAGATATTGAATATACTTGAACTCTTTGGTAATCTTTTCATGTTCTCGCTGCTTAAAGTAAAGTTCAGTTTACATAGTTCGTTATTGTTTCTATATCTTCGTATGTCTCTTTATCAGTTCTATAAAAACTGTAGACTTTTCAATTGGCTATGAATGAAAAGTAGAAGATCTTAGCCCTCTAACTCTTCTCTTTCCCTGGTTAAAGTTCAGTCATTATCTACATCAGTTCATTGTTGTTTGAATAGTATCTGAATATCCCTATATCATCAGTGCTCCATCTAAACTCTAGATATATTTCTATCCCAGCAGCATCGTCAAGCTCTCTTTGAGCCTGCGTCATCATCAGCTTCCTAAATGCGCTAACCCAGCAGATATCAATAAATATTATTGCACAATTCGATTTGAAAGCGTCGCGACTTTGCGACGCCAAAGTGCAATATAAACACAACGAAATGCTGGATAAACACTGTGTGCGAGAGAGCAAGGTAGAGACGAGAGCAGAGAGAGAGGAAGGAAACTAAAACAAAAAGCAAAATGGGAAAAAATGAAAATAAAATGGAATATATATAAAAGCGAAAAGCGACCGTTTGTGTTGCACATGGTGCACAGTGAGCACAGGTAGTGGTCGCACACGCGCAGCACAGTGGGGCAAATAGCGAGAAAAGCGCAGGAGCTCTAAGAAAAAAAAAAAAATAAAGCTCCAAGCTGATATTGTTTTACTTTTTTGTGGCTTTTGATTATGTTTAATGATCTGCCAAGTCCATTTTACTTAGTCCCATAAAATTGAAGAAGTTTTTAAAAGCTTAACACAGCTTGAAGCTCTCACTTAAGATTGTTAAATGTGTATATAACAAATTATGTTAATTAACTTACTTTAGTCGCATTAATAGCAACTTGCAAGAGCTTACCGCAGCTTAAAGCTTTCGCTGGCGAATGCTTGACGCTTTTGTGGCCTATGGACATTTTTGGACAAGAATAAAAATTATTTTACTTTACTTAGAGGAATTGCAAGCTGTTTTCAGTATCTTTCAGCAGCTTAAAACTTTTACTTGAGATTCTTTAAAGCTTTTGTGGCTTATGAAAATCGTGAACAAGTTATTAAGTTGATTTTAACTTACTTCACTGTTGTCCACCTTTTTCCATAGTACATTTTCACTTGCATCGCAGATCAAAGTGTCGTCTCTCTGCCGCACTTCCACACACCCCCTCCCCTCTCCTCCACTGCCATCTCTTTTAGCTGCACCTCTTGTACTTGTACCGTGCAGCCTCGTCAAGTGCGGCACTTGTGTGCGTAGCCCGTAATGAAAAACGCGACGTGTGTGTGTTGACTGGAAGAAGGAACCGAGTCCGGGCACTGAGCAGTGAGCACTGTGAGAGTGGCCACCACAGGCAGGCAGTGTAGGGTTGCCAGGGTAGCCCAGACTCCCAGGCAGGCACTACTGATAGCACTCGCTGAAGCGGCACTGTTGAAGCGTATTTGCCCGCGCCTTCTACTCGGTTTATGTGTTTCCTTTCCTTTCTTTCACTCTTTTTGTTTTTGCAACAATTTCATTTTCAATTTCAATTACTAAGCCAACCTCTGGTCAACGCGTTGTATAATCACAAGGGAGACAGAGAGAGAGAGAGAGAGAGAGAGAGAGAGGAAGAGTGCAGAGGGAGATTGAAGTGGCAGAGTAATAGGGTAGAGTTAGAGGGGGTGAAGGGGAGGAGGAGCATCAGGGCAGCAAGCATCGCCATTTGCACCTTTGTTGCGAGCATATTTATTTAACTTGATTGTCAGCACAGAGCGACGAGCGTCGACGAGAGCAACGTGACCAACTGATAGATCCAATTTAATTGAAGCGATTAAGTAGCTTCAAATGGCACCGAGGACAGAGGACTGAGGACCCTTCTGCCCTGCCCTGCCCTGCCCTTCCCTGCGACCCTTATGTCATGGTGTGTGTGAAGTCATCAGAAAGTAATTAACAATTTCAGCTGGAGAAAGAAATCGAGGTACAGCTAAAGATACTAACACTGTTACTGAGATACTCATATTAAAATACAGAGAGCAAAACAGATATTCATAGCTGCAGATGGAGATGTTGATGGTAGTGCAAATATTGAGATACAGTAACAGATATAGATGCAGAATGCAGAAAGAAGATACTGAGAAGCATAGATACATGTGCGAATGTTCATGTTGAGATGCAGAGACAGAAACTGGCATACAAGATATACATTTGGAGATGCAGATACTAAAATACAAATACTCAGATGCCGATACAAACATAGATGCATATGCAGATCAAAAGAGTATTCTCAATCAGGTGTAACAGTTCGACTTCACACGACCCCGTCATCAATGCTGGAGTCCCCCAAGGTAGTGTGCTGGGCCCCGTTCTTTACACCCTATACACAGCAGACAAGCCTACAAACTATCAGCTCACAACCTCTACGTTTGCTGACGATACCGCAATACTCAGCCGATCCAAATGCCCATCAAAGGCAACAGAAAAACTTGTCAGTCATCTTAAAACAGTGGAAAGATGGTTTGCGGACTGGCGCATTAAGATAAACGAGACCAAAAGCAGACATGTAACGTTTACACTGAATAGACAAACCTGCCCACCATGTACCCTAAACAATACATTCATCCCACAATCAGACGTAGTAACATATCTCGGCGTTCACCTAGATAGGCGCCTCACCTGGCGGCGGCATATAGAATCTAAAAGGAGGGAAACGCGTCAAAAACCAACATTGAAATTATACAGCGAGCTCAGTCAGCGATTCTGAGAACTATCACTGGGGCACCATAGAGACCTCAACATTAATCTCGTCAACGAGGAAATCCAGAGGAGAAAGAGTAGACATCAAGCAAAGCTCGCCGCACACGAAAATCCTCTCGCGAAGTCGCTCACGCGTGTATGTAGTCAGAGCAGACTAAAGCGCAAAGATTCTCCAGCCCAGCAAAGAAATCCTAGGGCCGTCTCTTACTAATACAATTATTTCAAATTGTAATTAATTTAATTTATATAATAAGATTTGAATAATTATTGTTAGTCTCATAATAAGAGAAGATCCAATAAATAACGCAATAAGTTTGAAAAAAAAAAAAAAAAATATGCAGATAGAAGTACATTTACAAAGAGAGAGAGAGAGAGAGATGCAGGAAGATACAGAGATATATGGTATATAGCTAGACAAATATGCAGATATTAGAATACTGAGAAGAATGTTATTGGGACATAGTTATAGAGACAGCTACAGGTATTGCAATTATGAAATACTAAGAAACAGAAACAGATACCCAGAAACAACTGACGAGATGTAGATTCATACCCTCAGATACAGATGCAGATACAGATACAGATACATTAAGTACAACTTAACTGAAATGGATAAGCCTTGACTCGCCTCCTTAATGAGATACTTTATAATTTCTCACTTCATGTTCCTGTCTCCTCTCTGCTCTAACTCTTCTGCTGTCTTGCTGTTAAACAGAAGAAGAGAGAGAGCGAAAGGCAGAGAAAGGGAGGGGGACAAAGTGAAAGAGAAAGACAGAGAGAAAAATGAAGTGAAACTAAAATAAAAATTGAAAGGCAAACAATGGAGCGACATGTAATAAACTGACTACAGGCGGTTGGTTACCCACCAAGACGGAGGGGGGCTGCCAGTGGGCGGTGTGCCAAGGGCGGGGCAACTTGAAGACAGCAAGCGTCGCCCAGGCCTGGCTGAAGAAGAGTCTCCGCCGGCTGGGAATGCCTGCGCGAGAGATGATAACTCGGCGTAGCCAACGCGTCGCCGTCGTCTTGGCAGCTGCCTCAAGTGATTCTCCTGCTTCTCTCTGGCATCGTTTTATGCATAAGCAAACATGTCAAGCGCAGCCACGCCCCCACCATACGCCCCTGCCTCCCCTCTACTCTGTCGTCTTCCTCTTTTTCGGCTGGCGCAAAATGTTTATCCAGCCGGCAAAGCCGGCGAAAGATGTTTCGCGTGATTTGTGCTGACTTTTGAGAGGGCTAAGGAGAGGAGGAGTGGAGTGAGGGCACCCCGGGGTGGAGGCAGGCCAAAGGGTAGTTCATTTTGGGGTTAATGCCGTGCGGGATGAGCCGCAGGATGCGCGGCTGATGCGCGTCCTTGCAGATTTCATGTGAGTTATGGCCTGCCGCCAGTCGTGGCCTGCCAGCTGTGTTTGACTTACCCCCTGCCCCTCTCCAGCCCTCTTCGCTCTTCTTTCTCCACCTCAAACCTTCCACTGTCGCGCTGTCTGCACCTTGCCACGCCTCCCCCCTTCCCACGAGGTCTTCTCCTGCACTGACTACGCAACCAAATTGACAGAAAATTTAATTTGCACATTTTCCTGCACTTTGTCAAAGCATCCTCGGTTAGAGTAGCAAGGATAGAGAGACTCAACAGGGCAGAAGGGGCGTTGCAGCAACTTTAAGTTGGCAGTCAACATGACGTATGCGCAATATAACCTAATACAACATTGCGCCTTAAAAAGATTAAAATGAAATCAAGAAATAAGATGAAATCGAGGAATAAGTTAAATATATATATAGTATATATCGATATCGAACTGAACTATATATATTATGGGGTTATGAGTATATATATATAAACATTCCCGTCCTTATCTCCTCAAAGGCAACGACTGTCCTTCTACGCTACTCATTCTTCTTTAGCTTCTTCTCTTTCTACGTCTCCTGCGCTGAGAGACCGCGAATCTGCTTATCAATCGCATTCTTTGTGCCTCATCTTGACTGACCTACAGATTGTCCAAAGGGAAAAGGGAAAACAGGCGGAAAATCGAAAGGCAGTGCCGCCACAGAAGCGCGTTACGCATACGCCGCGTGCGGCAGCAATAGACGGCGCGCTTTAAGCGGCATTTATTTTTAATTTCCATTCTCAAAGCGGGGAAGGGGAAGGGGAAGGGAGAAGAGAGTGTGGGGCAAATGCAAAGGTATTGCCAGAGGTACCAAGAAGGAGCGGGGGTAGGGGCAACTGGGGTTACTGGGGCGCGGGGGGTGCCGTAAAAGTTGTCAGAAGTCAGTGTTGTTTATTTTAAAATTCAGCGCGAATCATTTTGTTGGAAAATGTTGCACATAATTCTTGTTTAAGTATCTTGTAAATTGCTTAATAACGCCAAAGGGACTCGAACACACTCTCAGACACACACACACACACAAACACACACAGCAGCAGCAATTACCCCTTTGCCGGAGGCAGGTTGGCAACTTTGTTGCGAGACGAGCTTGGGAAAAATTTAAGACAGAAACTTGGCAAGTCAAAAGGAGCAACTGTAAATTAATGTGTGTGTGTGTGTGTGTGTGCGGGGAGGGGTGCGTGTGTGTGTGGAGTGTATGTGTGAGAGAGGGTGTGGGAAGGGGGTTGGCAGTTGGCACTTGTTTAATTTAATAACAAAATAAATGTTCACGAGCACGTAAATTTATGAGTTGAAAACGCTCGCGCAATGCACACATTAACACGTCCGCCCCCTCCCCTCTCCATCCCTGCTTCTCTGGCCCAGCCTGGTGTGTGTGTGTGTGTGTGTGTGTGCATATTTGAGGCATAACTCTTTTGCGTATTTGCGAGTGAGAAAGTGAGAGAGAGAAAAAAAAATCAACGCCTTCTGCGGAGGGATTGGTTTCTTGTTTGCCATTGCAATTGGGAAAGGCTTGTGGCATGTGGCATGAGGCATGCCATACAAGAAGAAGCGCGGAGCGTGCAGCATGTCCTTAATGCCTCCCTCGTAGGCGCAATGTGGGCGTGGTCAGTTCACGGCTCAGGGCACTATATGCCAGACAGCTGAAGAGTCAGGACGGGTGAATGGACTATCGAAACATGTCTGCTGCGAGTCTAAGCGAAAAAGAAGAGAAAGAAACGTTGAATATCAATAAAAATGTTATCGATACAAATGTTATCGACTAACATGATATCGATTAAATGTTTTTGATACAAATTTGATCAACAAGTTGCCAAAAAGGCACACTGTGACAAATCATTTAAATAAATTCAAATATTATCGATAAGCACAATATCGATAGCTGTCATATCATCAAATATCGATGCTTTACAGGACAGGAATTTTAACTGTGTGTAAATTTGTTTGCAAAATGAAGATTTATCGATTTTGTATCGATTAACATATTTATTATAAACACGATAAACACATTATCGATGACTGTGGAATATACAAAATCAATGAAGAAAAACATAATATGACTTTTAAAATATTTCAAAATTGCTATCGATAAAAGGTTCGTTATCGATTAATGCGTAAAACTGCACAAAAATGTCTAGGCAATATCCGGCATAGTCGAGCATACCCCATTTCAAAGGCAGAGAACGGGGCAGCTACAGGGTATAATTAATAATTAGTAAACAAGCCGCAGCCGCTTTAGAAACTCGAGCCGAGCGTCAGCAGCCCTAAGAAGGGAACGCAATGGGGGATGCAGAGGGGGATAAGGAAGGGGATAAGGAAGGCGACATTGAAGGCAACAAGGAAGTGGATAAGGAAGGGGAACAATGTTGAAGACGACGACAAAGACGGGGTATCCCACGTCCGCGTCCGCGTCCGCGTCTCGTCATTATCATTAACACAGGCACGCACTGAGGGCGCACTTAGGTAAGGCAGGATAGGGGGCGTGGCAGCTTGCCGTGCCAGAGAAATTATGCAAAGTGTTTGACAAATTAGCAAAAGAAACTTGTTAAAAGCGGAAAAGCGGAAAAGCGCATGCATAGCAACGAGTTGCCGAGCATAAAGTGAAAAGTGTGAAATTTGTGAAAATTGTTTTCATAATTAGCTAACTTCAATACGAGGGGGGGGGGAAGAGGAGAAAGTGGGGATGGTGTAGAATAAACAGGCTTATTGCGTGCGTGTGTCTGCCTGTGCCACATGCCACATGGCACATGCCACACGATGCTGCATGCAACAAGCTTTGCCATGCTGTGTTTGGCTCAGAGATTCAGTTCAGCTGCATCTTAAACTGCTCATAATTAGGGGCCAATTGGAGAGAGGGGGAGACGGAGAGAGAGAGGGAGTGAGAGTAAGAGTGAGAGAAGGAGAGATGGGTAGGGAAGAGGGAGAGTGTGTGTGTAAATCCGCCTGTCAAAAGGGCAAACGCAATGCTGGCACTGGCGACGAGCCCATCAAACGTTTATCGTCATTTCACAGCATACACCTCAATGACACACAGACACACACACACAGGCCACACAGTAAACAGTGACACACACACACTCCCATGCACACACACTCACACACACAAAGCAACTCCCCCAGCGCTTATTTGAAAAACGTTTTATTTTTATTGCCCAAGCTCGACGTTGTCCCCCAAGCGCAGAGAGTGCTCAGTGTCAGTGAATGTCATTGCGGCATCAGCCTTAGCTTCGACTCAGCTACAGCTACAGCTACAGCTATAGGATTCCCTGCTCTGATCCGTAGCTCCACGCCTCTCCCCCCTCCTTCCTTTAACCTTGTCGACCTCAGGCCATGAACCCGTTGTCGCCTGCGTCGTTCAGCTCAATCGGCTTGAATTGTTCTGCAGAACATTCATTTATTTGGCAACGAATAGCGTATACCCTATACGAATTTGGGTTGCTATGAGGTAGAGTATGGTATGCTGTAGGGTATATAATATTTACTGGATTTTTACTAGATATATTTCATATTTATTAGCTATTTGTCAGGGGTTTATGGGGAGTAAGTGGGAAAATAAACTGGAGTTGTTTTTAATAATATTTGAACACATTTTGGTGCTTTTTCATAATTAAAAATTCATTAAAATTTTAAATAGATGTTTGTTTACATTAAGCTTCGAATTTATAAGGATTGTATCTTAACTATATACATATTTACTATAATTAGTTCTCAATGAGATGTTTGAGGTAAGTTAAGCGTCAAATGATGTTCTACGATATATACTGAATTTGAAGCTTTAAAAATTATTTAAAGAATTTCTTAAAATTAAATTCATGTTTTAATGCATAGTTAGATAACTCAGCTTCAATTTTATAATGAATATAACTGAACTATCTGCATATATAATTCTGCAAAATGTGTCAAAGTTGCCAATTGAATTTGTGCTTGCCTTGCTCAGAGTATGCAACAGAACCAATAGCTGAGCATGTCCCACACACTCACACACATGCTGTCTCCCTTCCTTACTCTTTCCCCTCTCTCCCTCCCTCACTCTCTCTCTATCTCTCTCTCTCTCTCTTTCTGTGCTTGTGTCTGTGGCAAGTGTCGTTGCTTGTGAGGCCAAAGCGGAGACTTCTTTTCGGCTTGTTTGCATGCCGCTGTCAGCAGAGGCGTAGAGAGCAGATAGATAAAGGGGGAAGGGAGGGAGAGAAGCAGAGAAAGAAGCGGACAAAGAAGCAGAACAGGCATAGGAAGACAAGCAGGGAAGGCAGGGGAAATAGAGGAGGAGGAGGAACAGTTTTTGTCTGGAGCCACGCCGGGTGAATTTGACAAATCAAATGCGGATCAAGCGGAACAGGAGACTGTGCCCAGGCAAGGAGGCGGGTTATGGGTAAGAGGGCGTGGCAAGGGGTGCATCCATTGAATTCCTGTCAGTGAAAATATTCAAAATGAAAATGAAAATGTTGAAGGTTAATACGATGCGATTTGCATCAGCCCGAGAGCCCGAGCGGATTTGTGCGCCCCGCAATCCCTGCCAAGCGAGAGAGAGAGAGAGAGAGAGAGAGCGAGATGAGAGAAAGAGAGGAGAGAGGCAAGAATGAGAGGGTAAAAGTTCATGACATGACACGACAACTGACACACGATATACGGTTAGTACTACACTTAAGAGGGGGCGTGGAGAGGAGAGACAGAGACGGCGACTTGAGTTGACTTTTTGCCGGCAAGTTTTATGGTCCCAAACTGGATTAGGCGACGAGGTGACTTAAAGAGAGCGCAGGGAGAGAGACTGATGGAGAGAGAGAAGAGAGGGGAGTGAAGGAAGAGAGACTGTGGGAGAAGGAAGAGAAGAGGCAGGAGGGTAGTGTCAGTACCAGGCACCAATTGCAGTTTATCAATTTGCGGCAGTTTGAGAAAGAAAGGAAAGTGTTTTAAAGTAACCTGGACACAGTCACTCTCTCTCCCTCCCTCTCTCTCTCCCCCTTCCAGTCTCTTCCTTCCTCACTCTGGTTGAAGCATTCGGCTGTGAAATCCACTTAATTCCATTTACTTAAGCTAATTTCACGCCATATTCAATTTACCACATCATGGTCATTCATTATTTATTCACAACATGTAAAATCAATGGGCTCACAGACCAGACCCAGTGTCGAAGGAAAGGAAAGGGAGGTAGGTAGACAGAGAGAGAGAGGGAGAGCAGCAAAAAAAAATGAATTGTTAAATGTCCGTGTTGGGCAACGAATCAAAAAAAAAAAGAAAGAAAAAGAAAAGCATAAGTGAGGCGGACACTGACTATGACTGACTGCGAGAATACTCTGTAAAAGTAAAAGTCTTTCTACCTTATTAACAACTGTAGCTGAATTTGAAGATCATTAAGTAACTGTTTCCTATTTTTCACTGTTAATAGGATGCATTTCGATAATCTTCTTGCACAATTCGTTAATAGATGTTCCTTTCTAAGCACATAACAAATTTTATCATTGCAGCGCAAGCGATTGCTGAGTTTACTTTGTTTGTTGTAGTTGTTTTGCTCTAAGTGAGGTATATATTAAGTGAAAGAGTTAGTTAGAGGCTCCTTATGGCATCATAAAGGAATATACCAAATGTAGTTACTTTAGCTTTAATAGTTCCAAAGATCGATGAAGTTATGCGATAAGTTTGACATATTTAAAAGCAGATTAAGTTGTTATAGAGAGGATCTTAGAGAAGGAGAGCGTGATAGAGAGAGAGGAAGCCAAATACACTGAGAGATAGTTAATGAATGAGTTTAAGTACATCCCACTCGCTTGCTGCATTGGCACATTTACAGGGTATGCAACAAGGAAAAGAAATGCAGGCGATGGTGGCGGGGGCTGAGGATTGAAGGCAACCCTCGGCCATCAAAAGGCGATGACGTACGCTTAATTTGGAGCGTTGGAATAATTTATGTACGGCATGGTGTGTATCAGTGTGTGTGTGTTTGTGTGAGAGGGAGCGAGAGACAGATAGAGAGAGAGAGAGAGAAGGAGAACAAGCAGAAAAAGAATGCCAACTGGCATTTCTACACACACACACACACACACACATAGACACACACAATGAAGCAATTGGCGGGAATGTTGTGTGGGCGTGAGGGAGGCGTGGCTGGTGGAACGTGCTGAAAAACCGCGTTGTGGCAAAATAAGTGCGAGAAGCATTTTCGGCGTGTGCTCTCTATAAATCCGGCAAACAGTGCCGCCAAATGTTGATGAGACGCACCTGTAAACGGTCAAACTGGGGAATCGCAATCCCCAATGAGGCACTGACAGGGGATAGAGAGAGGGAGAGTGGGAGAGAGGGAGAGAGAAGGGCAGAAGGGCAGGGTAAAATGAGGCTGACAGCTCATGGGGAAAGGGGGGGCTGTGTGCGGGAAAGGGGGCATTGCTGGTTTTTGGGCTTTGCGGATAACTCTGTAATTTGCCTACATTCAATGCCACAAAAAGTCAGAGGGAGAGGGGTGTTGGGAAGAGGGGTGGATGGGGGGAGGGGAGAGGGGTCGTGGCAAGGGCAACGCGGCAAATGGGAAGTTGTTTAAAACAGCTGATTGGATTTGTGGTCAGTTGTTGCGCTTTAACTTTTTGCCCTCCCCGCGGCGTAAGCGAAATGGAAAGCAGACCAATGCCTCCCCCTGAAATCCTCTCCTGCTCAGCATACACCTTATTTTTGGACAGGGGGCAACCTTCACAAATACCGTTAATTACTGCATAACTGTAAAGTTTGAATTTTACGCAAAAAGGAGGTAGTAAAGGGAAGAGGGAGAGGGGAAAGATGGAAGTGACTGGTGCAGATAGGGAGAGTGCATTTAGAAGTGATTATAGATGCATAGGATGGAAGTGGATTAAACCAAATGGAATATGTTTGAACAATCTCCTGAGGTATTTGCAATCATTGCAGCTTTTCCGCATAGATCTTCATAACTGCTCAGCCCACTTAATCGGATGTAAATCTGTCACTCAATACTCAAACTTCACTAACTTCAACTTGACACCAACTTAATAAATAAATAAAACTAAGTAAAGTACTAAGTATTAAGTAGAAAAGTGCTTAATACTAGACTAAACTAAATATATGTGTTACAATACATGTTTATCTAGAATGTGCATACTACCAGACAATAGTTAACTGAGATTTAAATGTATACTTTTTTATATCTCATCAAAAAGCACTCGCTTTATACATATTAAGATGCTTCCCTTGCTATATTACAGCTGAAGTAAGCACGATAACTCAGTTAGATAGTATTTATAATCTTATAGATAAGTATACTGTTATATATCCATATCAAACACGAACTTAACACTCTTCCAACTCTTCTAAGGCAATTGTATGACTCAGTTAGGTGCGATGACTGTGTTACCTATCTAACATATACATACATATATCTCTATATATATCATGTATCTTATCAAAAATCAAACCTTAACCCTCTGCTGAGCTTCAACCATTCGAGTTAGCTGTCCAACTATATTTCTATAGTGCAGAGCAAGAGCTGACTGTGTTATAAAGATATATTTGAATATATATGAAACCAAAGAACGTTTCCGCCTTCTTGTAAACTGTTCAGCAATTGGCATAACGTATCTTTTGTGTCTTATCTGAAATTCGCACTTCATACCGTCAATGACCAAAGGGGAATAGAGAAGCAGAAGACATCTTCTTACGTTCTTCTGATGCATCATTCTGTAAAATGATTGAAAATATATATAGAACGTTCACTTCGATCACGCTCTCTTCAATAACTGAGGGTGGCCAGCATTATTGATCGAAGTGAGTGAAAGACTTGGACATGCATGGAATCTTTGCCTCTTCCGACAGACTGTCAAAAAGAAAGTGGAACAAACTTATGTAACAGGTGCAACTGGACAGGGCCCACCAATGTGGCAGGTGGCAGGTGGCAGGTGGCAGCTGGCAGTCGCTTATATAGCTGATGTTATCTGCCTCGCTACCCTCCCTCTCTCACTCTCTTACTCTCTCTCTCTCGCTCTCTCGGTGTGTGCTCAGCCTTATCTAAACATGTGACAGGCATGCCACGCCTACGCGTTGTCTCTGTGTGTGTGTGTGGGCGAGAACAGGAAGCAGAGACACATGAAATGAAACGAAATGGAATGAATTGAACTGGACTGGACCGGGACTGGGCACAGACTGGGTGAGGGTGAGGAGGAGAGTGGGCAGCGCGGCAGGTGGACATGAAGTTGACGCTGACGTCGAGTTACATTTGCGGCCGGTAACTGGCGCTGCAGCAGCGTATAACGGTAATGGTAATGGTAACGGTAACAGCGCCAAATGTTTGCATGGCCGTCGCTGTGGGAGCTCTGCCAATATTTGCGTAACGTGTTTGACAAAGAAATGAAAACTGAAAGCGCCAGCTTGGAAAATCAAATGAAAGCCCATCTAGGGTGTGGAGTGGGAAGGGGAAGGGGGAGGAGGACGAGGCGACACACAAATCAAATAGGACAGTGCATAAATAAATAGATAATAAATAAACACACATACAGATAGAGTGGGAGAGAGAGAAGGAGAGAGGGAACAACTTGAATTGCTGTGATTCCTCCGATTGATATCAAAAATGTCCAAAGTTCTTTCTTTGTTTTATAGCTCATAATATGCATTGATTATATAAACTTGTTATCATGTTTCGTTCTTGTTCTTCTCTCTCTCTATCTTTTGCTGTTAACCATGGCGTATACGCAACGCATCATCTAATTAATGTCTGCTCAACTGCATAACTTAATTAAATCCACATGAAGCCCAAGCATGCATAACACACATGTATCTATAGTGCCACAGAACCTAATTAACAAGCGAGAGAGAGAGAGAGAGAGAGTTGTTATTATTATTATTACGTTGTGAAAAGCGTGGAAAATTGAAAAATGCCAGCATACAATTTGCTGCTGATAATGCCAAAGAAAGCAGAGCAGCAATTTCATTTCCGTTTACTCACATTTCTCACATGACGAAAAGGAGGATGACATAAAAAGGCGACAAGCAATAGATGGAGGCATAGCGAATAGATTGATACCCTTAAACTAGAGCAAACTAGAGGTCTGTCTTCTTGACTCATTTAGGGTTTGTTCAGGGTCATTCTAGGCTGTATTTAGGGAAGAAGATTTCCTATAGAAAGCAACCAATTCAGATAATCTCGGATTGTTGAAGTATATCAAAAGTTCTTTAGATAGATTAAAGCTTAACACAATGACATTATTTTTAATCTACTTGTAACTAATTTATAAAATAGTGTTAACCTATTAACAACCTATTTATATCTTATTAATAATTTATTTATAGCCAGACAAACCCTATTTATAACATATTTAAAACATATGTATAACCTATTTTTAACCTTTTATAAAGCCTTTTATAACCTTTATTTATTCTTCCCTTACTCATGCTTTTTCATTCCTTCCATACTCCTGCTATCAGAAGGATCAAGATAAAGAAAACTTAATGAATCCTTAAAAAATGAATATCCCAACTAAAGCCTTTGCAACATTATAGCATAGGTTAAGACCACAGCAAACTTTAGCCGGTTTGGACATGCAAAATCATGTTGTCGTTGTGTGTAGAGCAGACGTTCACAAGCTGCTCCTTCTTTTTCGTTTGAGTAAGGGTATTCCCGCATTGCGGTCACATATGTTCGCCGCGTGATGCCGCAGTTTGAATCGAATCGAATCGAATCGCTTTACAGTGTCGTCAGATTTTTTCAATTATTGCAAAGGGTGAGAAGGCTGAAGAAGATGAAGGAGAAGAAGGAGAAGAAGGAGGAGTTTGTGTGTGATAACAAAGCAACAACAAATAGATTTCAATTTGATTGATAAATACGAGAAAGGAGGCTGCGTGTAAATGTGTAAATGATGTTTGAATCGCAGCAACAGCAGCAACAGCAGCAGCAGAAAGGGACACCAGGAATTACACAGGACACGGGACACAGGACATGCAGGACACACAGCCGACAAAAGCCATCAACAACATCGTCAAAAAGAAATACGTATAAAAAAAGAAAGGAAACTGGGTAAGGGAGGCATCGCTGTCTGTTATCTGATACGCCTGGCATTGCCTTATTCCTCTGATAGTCCTTATAGTCCTTGCACACAATCACAATAAGTGGCTGTTACATTTCACACCAAACATTGATGGAGCGACCGAGCGAACCAATGGGCCAAGGCGAGTAGAGAACGACTAGTGCGGGTAGGGAGGGCGAGGGAGAGACGTAGAGACGGAGGGAACCGAGCAGAACCAACCGAACAAGCCGCAGAAATAGTCGAACAGTTGTGGCCTGCGAGAGAAGGAGTAGAGTTGGGAGGGAAAGTCGTGAGAAGTTACCCAGTTGGACTCTACATTTCTAAATGCAACATGCAGTACAGTAGTGCACAAGGTACTGCCAAGTCGGGCACACTTCATGCTACAATTATCACACTCAAAATTAGGATCCAAAACTGAACTATATTCTAATATATTCCCAGTTAGTTTCACATTCGTTGTGCTGCCTTAACCCCTGCCAAATCATGTGCTTTTCATGCCACAAAATTAAAAGTGTTTGGTTCATTTGAATGTTGCGCACTTGCTGTTTCCCACTGGGTTGTCAAATGGGTATGGTCAGTAGTTTCCCCTCTGCCTCAGCACCCTGCCGCCTGTCGTGCCAGTGTTGGGTAACTGTGTCAGCTGCTTGAGTTGAAGCATAAAAGAAAATCACAGAAATTTCACAAAGATGTTTATCATTTTCACTTCGCCAAAGTTTTTCAACGTCCGCTCGCCCTGGCTATGTGTCTCTCCCTCTCCCTCTCTCTCTTACTGTGTGTGTGGTGCGGTGCGAATATTTTCTGCATACAGATTTCGCAAGTAGATAAAGTGGTTAAAAAAAGCATGAAACGAAACGAAACGAAATAAGCAACTGGAAAAAGGAAAACGAGACGGAGCAGGCGGAAAACTTGAAGCAAAAGCACCCAAAGGACATAATCGCCAATGGCCCAAAGAGTAGAAGGAAGAAGAAGAAGAAGAAGAAGAAGAAGAAAGGAAAACCAGGCGGACGTTGTAAACTCACAAGGATAAGGGAAAGGAGCCTCGAAATGGGAGGAGGAACTCTTCGTCCAATCGGAAATAACGGCAAAAGTGGCAGTTAAAATTGTGCTGGGAATAAATCTATCATATAATGCAATATTACAGCGTAATGCTGTCGATAAACCACACACAGCAAGAACCACCAGCACCACCTCGCTTCCCCTGCCTTTCACCTCTCTGGGAAATTCCCCAACCGACAGCCGAAAGATTCATTCAAGTCGATGGAGAGCATCACGTGGCCAAAAAGAGGAATTGTGCGGCGTTTCAGTTAAATGAAGTCGATTATTTGCTTGCCCCAGGGAATACATCAAATATGATTGACCAAGCCAGTGATGCATATGGCAAAGAGAGAAGCCCCACCGCCTCTGCCCACATAAGCAGCGACAAACTCAAGCAGAGAACTAATTAAAGTGTGTGGCAAGCTGAGGCGACCTTCAAGCTCGCACAGCGATTGCCTTATGGAAGCTGAAGTTGTTAAAGGTATAAAAGACTTGCTATGCCAAATTTGCTAGCTCCGGGTTGTATAGTTCCAAAGATTCTAACATTTTTGTAGAGCAAACTTAAGATATCAAATTTATCAATAAAAGATCAAACAGATTCTTAAGTATATTGAAAGCTAACTAGTAAATCAAACTTGCTATAAGCACAATCTATATCAAATATATATCAGCTTTCACATGCCAAATTTCACAGCTCTAACCCCAACAGATCTAGAGATTCACCAAATTAAATGGATGAAAGAGTCGATATATGTTAAAAAAGTGTTTTAGATCAGAAAAACATTATTTATATCTACTGTTCGACCTTAAATACATACGACATACATAGTATGTCCAACTATCATCTGCCAAATTTGACAGCTCTAACCCTAACAGATCCCGAAATTCTCTCGCCTTAATGGAGGAAACCTCCAAGGATAAAGTTTTCTATAATCAGAAAATGTTATTTTTAGTTGTATACAGCTGCATATAGGGAACCTGGGTGTTTTATCGCTGACCTTACGGCAAGGACGCGGACTGGCAGCTCGCCAGGACATTCAGGGTTAATGTGACACAGCTTTGGTGGACAGTTGCGGGCATTGCCAGGAGCACAGCCACAATGGGTTTAGCCATTATTTAAACGATGACGACGACGCCGCTTGCACAGGCAGACAGAGCGAGAGGGAGGAAGAGGGAGACAGCAAGAGAGAGACAAGGGAGAGAGGAAGAACATACACAGGACGTTGGCGCATATCCTGCAGCACAATTGAATTAGGTTAGTCATGCTTTAATGCACATCAACATACGTGCAGCCAGCCAGAGCATAGCTATGTGTGTGTGCAGTAGTGTGTGTGTGTGTAGTAGTAGTAGTAGTAGCAGTGGCTGTGTGTGTGTGTGTGTGTGTGCGGGCTCTCATAAATCTCATTGTCAGTGTTTAACTTTCTTGTTGGTTTAACTTAACTTGAAGCAACAACAACAACAGGAACAACAAGAACAGCGCAGCAAAAGCAAAAGTCATTTGTCATTTCAGTTGGCAACATACACAGACAGGCACACACACACACACACCTCCACCCACACACCCAACCCAACTCTGCATATGCATTCGTATATTGTATCGAAGAATTTCCTTGCCGGGCATAAAACTAAGCATAGCAACGTGGAACTGGCAAGCAGACAGTGTTGAGTAACTCAAGAGACTGTACCTGAAGATATAACCTATTTTATGGCATATATATTCTTGTCCATATTCCCCTATTCAAGTCTAAAAGGCAAGTCTATATGTTTCTTTGTTGTTTTTATATTTGATAAGATATAAATATACTTGTATAGAATATACTGAATAAAATACCTTAAAATGTCAATTAAAGGGAATATATGTGCCTATATAGAAGAGGGCCTCATGTATGTATATAATACGGTGTCAATCAAGTCCCAAATAAAGTCTAAGAGGAAAGAAGTCTTTATATATTTAAGTTCTCTTCAATACTTAATCAGTATCTCATTCATAACGAAATAAGTATGGACCATAAACATACCCTATATACTTTATTAGCTAGAGTATTCACGCTTTGCCAAGCTCCCTGTTATACCCTCTTAAATACCCTCTCGAGTACTCCTTCTCTTCGTGTCTCTTTCCGCGCCTGTTGTGTACCAAAAGCTGCTCAGGCCGCAGCACTCAAGCCTGCGTGCATATCATAGCAGCCAGCTTTTGTGCAAGAGGTAAGTAATTAAGTAATGATCAAGTAATTACGAGTAATTAAGTCGCTTTAGTTTTAAGTTGAAAGTGTAAAATCAGTTGAAATAGACTCTATACAGTTGATGGCATTCACAATTCGCACTTGCGATAATTTACGGCTTACCTCAAGCCATGCACTCGAGTGCAATAAATATTAACGCAGCTTACCAGTTTATTTCTAGGCAATTAAAAATGCCAAGAGGGTCTGTGCAAAACAATATAGAACTCACTTCAAACTCAACAGGGTACCCTCTGTGCTGAAGTTACTTGAGCTAATTAGCTGCGAATTACTTAGAGTGAAAATCGTCAAAATTATCAACGGCTTTGCTCACTGTGTTCTCTGCAAGTTTCCATATTGTGGTTATCCTGTGGTTGCCACATGCTGCCCCCTACCTCTCTGCCCTGCTCTCTCTCTCCAGCTCATTAATGATTTCTGCACTTTCTGGAAAATCTCTCGTGCCTGGAATTCAATTGTTGCAAATACCTCAACAGGCCTCAACATCTGTCGAGTTGCAACCAAAATTGGTTTTGCAAGTCAGTTGAGAAAGAGAGGGAGGGAGGGAGTCAGAGCAAGAGCGAGATCGAGAGAGACAGCAAATAAACGTGTGCTTGCATTGTAGATTTCTTGTCTTCTTGCAAGGAGATCCAACGTAATCGAATTAACTGAGAAATCTCTGCCTGGTTATTGTGCCTGTCAGCAAGGGGTAGCCCACCCCCCCCCCTCCTTCTTGATACTTCTTGTGATAAACCCCACCCCCTCCTTTCTCGGTATGTTTCAATCATATAATCGAGCCGGAACAATGAGAAACTCATTGCAATATGTCCCAAAATTGAAATGAAAATGTAACGAAGTAAATTCATATTGTCCTGCACTGGGCTTCATATCGTGGGGCTTCGAGCCTTTATCTGTGTGTGTCTGTTAATTACCCTACCTGCAAGGCATTTGTAATCTTTGGGAGGAGGCAAGTAGGGAAGGGGGTGGTGGGTGGGGGCACAGTGCTGTATCGCCAGCTTGAAGCATGTCAACAGCATCGAATGTTGTCCCTGCTCAAGCTGGCAGCACCTTCAAAAAAACAGTACTTAAGAAAGGAGGGGAGGGGGGGATGCTGGCGAGGGGTATGTACTAAAGCGGGCATGGGGGAGGGTAGAAACTTTTTCGATTATATGCTCGTAAAAGTTTTCGGTGTTTGTGTAAACCCGCCTGCCACAACGGGACCCACCACAAACCGCAGCTCAACCGCATAACAAGAACGCAGTAGCAGCAGCTTCACCTCTGCTTCTGCTTCTTCTTCTTCTAGTTGGTGCTGTTGTTGTTGTAGTTGGAGATAAGAACTGTCGGGGGGGGGGGGCCCTAACCGGAAAGCGTATGCGGCATACGCTGCTGCTGCTGCTGGCAAAGTAAACTCGGGCAAAAGCAGCTCGTAAACAAGCAATAAAATTGTAAAAAGGACAAGCGGCAAGCGTTGCCACCAATTGGCATTGTCAAAGAGGGCAAACACTAACACACACACACACACACACACACACGCACGCACACCCCTGCAAGCCCTGCAAGCACATGTGTGTGTGTGTAAAGGGAGGGGACAGGGCACCATTTGGCTGGCAACCTCGTTGGCCTTTCCGATAGTTTTCGCTTTTTCGCATAGTTTGAAGGGGGGCGGGGGTTGGGGTCAACAACAACAAAAGCCCAAAATTCCATGCATGATGACAAGGCAAGGCCAAGTGGACTACTGTGCGCACAGTGGCACCAAATGTAGCTAGAATCAAGGCTAGGCTACTTTTACTCCTATCGATGAATTTGAGTATCGATTAATTGCTTGTATATATTTTAAGAAACATTTTTAGCTGTTTTTTGGCTGTTTACCTTGTTACACATGCATTTAAAGATGATGAAGATAATGTTGCGACAATGAAATAGAAATATTTGAAACTATCGATATTTCTGTGATTGTTTTGTCAGCTAGACATACAACCTGCGATTGTTCTGCGATAGTCTTGCAATATGCAGATCGTCTAACATTTTCTCTCTCTCTCTCTCTCCCTGTCTTTTTCTATTTTCTTTCTTTGTCTCTCCATTCTGTTAAATACATTATTCTCAATAATTTGCAACTCTTTTTGCTTGTACTTTTTGCCCCACTGTGCACTGTTTGCGTTTTGCCTCATGTCAAACTTTTATTAAAAGTGTTTTCTTTGCTTATCTTCACACATGCACACGCACACTACACACAGATACACTCTCTCCCTCTCCCTCCCTCTCTCTCTCTCTCAATTTCTCTGTCTCTCTCACACACAGACTCTCACGCAGTCTCCTTTCTTTACGGTCAATGTATGAGACCCTTGGGCTTTCAACGGGTTTGGGTTCTTTTCCTCTTATCCTTCTTACCGTTGTCCACTGCCCACTGTGCCACTCCACACACCCTTTCCCCCTCTCCCTCTTCGCTTGCCTGCTGTCTCTGGCTATTTTGGGATGCCAGTGTCGTGCGCTTAAATATTTTAATCAAGGACCAAGGCCAATATCGAAGTTAATAACGAAGGCAGCTGCAGTTGAAGCCACAGGGTGCTCCACAGGGTGTTTCGTATGTTTGCCGTGCAACTAATTGATTAGCACCTGAAAGTCATCGTTCCATTATGGAATCCCCAAGGGGCAAAGCGCGACGGCAGCAGCTTGACGGGAGCAGCGTTTGACGGCATCTCTTCGCCTTGGCCACTTATAGAAATTAGACCGACAACGTTTATCTCTCTCAGTCTCCACACCTTGCTAGTCTTACTACCCCTGCTCCCCTCCGCCCTTGCTCTGCCTTGCTACCTTCCTGCCTCACTCACATACATTCAACTCTCGTGCATCTCCCCCGTTGCCTTTTGTGAGCTCAACTTTCTTATGCTCTCTTGGCTACAAATCAAGACGGAACTTGAGCCGTGGGAGGCGCTGGCAAGCGAAGCAAGTTGGGGGCTACGAGTTGAGCTACTCCTCTGCTTTCCTCACTCGACTTGCCACTCCCCCCCCCTTGCTACCCCTCTAACTGTGTCATTAAAAAATTAAAAGCGAATTCCTACACGACGACGCAACGGACAACATTGTCGAAGGAAGACGCTTTGTGCCGGATTTAAAGGTCGCTCAGGTGAAAGGGGAACAGGGGATGGCAGCGGCAGCAGGTGCGTCGTTCCTTGCGGCCTCGTCCAGCCCATAAAGTGGCCACAGAACGATGCTACCAGAGAGAAAGGGAGAAAGGGAGAGATAGAGACAGAGAGAGGATGCCAGACAATGTGCCACATTGCAATGCGGCAATTTGGCCGCAGGTCTTAGCGCAGGAATTGCATTGGTTACCCCATACCACCTCACCCCATTCCCCCTATCTGGGATCATGCTGGAATCCAGGCAAACGAAAATAGAACAACACAACGTCAACTTGACCCGAACTCGACTGGAAGGGGACAAGTAATGCGCGATATTCGTTTAGGGTTAGAGTTCTTGGGTCTATCACGCCCATTCCTCTGCTGCCTCTTTCTTTATCACTTGTTCTTTTCCAACTTATATTTTTATAACTTCTTGAATGGTCCAAATGATTGTTGAGGCTCTTGGAAGGCACCAAAGGTATTCTGAAGATGCTTCTCCATTCTTCATTTCAAACTCTCTTCTTGAAATCTCAGCATTTACAAAGTGTTTTTTAGTATTTTGTGGTATCTCGAGCAACTCATTGGGGCGCAGAGAAACGTATTCTTTTTTGCTTTTACGACATTGCACCAGTTGCACCCCTCGAAACTTCACAAGCAACGCATACATTCATATGCGAGCTTGTGCGTACATACACGCACACATGGAAATGATCGCACAGCGCAAAGAAGTGCGCACATGCTAATCGTTCCGCTGTCGTTGTGTGACTGAAGCAGTTTTGATGCTGTGCACTGTTTGTACTGAAAGCCGAATAGGCAGTCGACCCAGCCGAGCGAAGTCTGTAGTACAGACTCTACCATATACTCTCAATGCTTCGGGCTTTGGGGCGGCTGCCGCTGTTTAGGGTCTCTTGTGTTCATTGCTTAGTAAGCTGAGATCGGCAAAATGTTGATTTAGCAGCTGCAAGTACCGCTGTTAGGGACAGCTGATTGATGCATGTGATCGGTAAAAATGTTATGCTACTGTTAGCGTAAATACTGTTTTGCTAATTTGTTGGTTTTAGCAGTATTATCTGGAGCAATGGTGAAAAGGTATGGCAAAGATTTAAGTGTGTGTGCTATATTTCTTTTGACTTTTATTTATAGGACGGCAAGAATGAGTGAACTTATTGGCAAAGAATTGGAGATATGTGACAACCGATATAAACATAAAAGCAGGGATGGACAATAATGTTATGCAGGCTGCATTCTGTTGTGTGTGCATTTCGCAGCCAACGGCGTACGGTTCTCAATGAGTAAGTGGTTAACTAATAATGTTGATTTTTATATTTTAATTTTTCAGGTGAATAGGTTCAAGCGGAGAGTACTTGTTAGTGAGGCGGTGAGCAAATCCTTATACATATGTAGGTGTTTATTAAGTATGTTTGTTGCAGTGGAGTGTGTTGCCACTAACGTATCTTTTTGTTTAACTCTTGATAGCGGCATCCAGCGGAATTCTGAACGGATAGAGGTGAGTTTCATTCATGCAGTTTAAGGACCTGAGTTTTCCTATTGATAATTGTTTTGTTTTGTATTTTAGTTGGCGATATGCAAACAGCTGTTTAGCACGTATGTATAACAGCAGGGATGGCTATTAATATCGGGCTTATTATTTCGATAGGCAACCCTAGTTTTAATGCAATGCGCTGTTTGTTGTGAGAGTCGATTTAAACAACTTAAGCACTGTTTGGGGTCTCTATGTGTTCATTGCTTAGTGAATCACTACGCGACGCGCAAAGAAGAAGCAAAAAACGTGCTGCTTATATTTTAAGGAATTTTGAAGTGATAGTGTTCTGAAAATGAGTAACAAGCCATTCCTTTGCAATTATTGTAAACTCGAGCAGGATGGCAGCCAAATCTATACGGCCAAGAAGAGATGTAATGGCGTCAAAATTGTTGATATATTGCAAACTTTATCGCAGAAATCCGTAAGTACAGTCAAATTAATAATTACATATGCGTAAAATGGATTGTGCTGTCCTAATTCTAGGTACCGGAATCAGCACCCATCAAGCTGTGCAGCATGTGCATCTCCACGTTGCATGCTGCAACGGGCATCGTTGAGAAAACGAAGCAACTGATTGAAACTTTAGCGCCAACACCTACACCAACCAAAAAGCAGCCTGCAGAGCAAAAGGGACTAAATGCTCGCGAGGGAGAAGTTTCAACCGCAATGAAACAAGTTCGGTCAACGGTGTACACAACGGCACAGCAATGCCACAGCAATTGCTCAAAATCGTTTACAAGAATTCATTGAATGTGACAATAAATTTATGCAAATAAATATATAATTAGGTAAAGGTTAAATATGTATCATACATATGTGCCCACATCTCCGATTTGTTTTAATTTGTTTTTACAGTTAGGACTATATTTATGATGAATTTAGGTGAAAGAAATTTTGAAAATAATAAAATTTACATGTATTTTGTTGTTGGCTTACACTGAGTAAAACGTCACACTGATGCGCACAGTGTCCCATAAGCCATATATTTCAAATGAAATGTATGACATATACAAAATGACGCTTAAGTTCGCCAAGATGAAAACAACATTACTCCACGTCCGGCGAACTTATGTATGTCGCTCTTAAGCTTCATAAGATCGCGCGAATGAACGTTGTCTAGAAATTAGTCGTGGCGAACTTACATATGTACATACAGTTAGTCAAGAAACACTTTACACAGATGTACATAACATTAACATGTACATATGTATGTGTAATAATTTTGATTGCTCGCGCTTTGTGAGCTTCGGTGGTCTACCTATAGAGTTATTATGGTGCAGCCGATTTTCTTTTTCTGTCCGGCTTATGATATTGTAAATAGTCCTAAGCTTAATATCAAATATTTCCGACAACTCCTCTGCTGTTTTACCCTTATAATATTTAAAATAAACTAATTATATTACATTTTCGTCAACTCGTTTTCCAGGCATCTTTAAATGTGTTAAATTATGTTGCAATGTGCACTTGAGTAATGCAAAATAGCAAAAGAAGGATAGACAAAGCATAATTAAAGAAAACGTACAAATTTTGGTGGAATATGCAGTCCCGTTACTGAGTTTCATTTCTCTTTTCGATGCGTCTTTGCATTTTGCAAAGAATTACTTGACAGCTGTTTTTCTCCGCATTTTTTGTTTTTGTTTGATTTCGATATGTTTAAATATGAATTTTATATTTTTGTCGATGCTAATTAGTTCATAATTCATTACCTAATAATATAGCAAAAAAAAAAATTAAGAAAACCCTAATTATGTTAATTAAAAACTACTTTAAACGTAAAAATTCATTGCATTTTTCCTTTTGCAATGAATTAGTTGACACACTGTATGTACATATATACAAATGTATGTCGTTTAAAGCGTCATATCTCCGAGCCGACGTACATATGTATGTGTGTCGTTACAAAACGACATTCCGCGCGGAGATATGTCGCCCTAGTTTGGTAGATTAGCGCCATTATTGAGGGTCAAGCAATTAGAATCTCCTAAACAAAGTAAAGCACTGTTTTTTCCCCATGTCTTAAGACTACATATTATTATTATCATCGCAACAATTCTGCATAAGCTGCAACTCACATATATGATGATGCTGATAACAAATTCTTGTTTTTTTTATTATCTTTTAATTTTTGAATAATTCTCATAATTTAAACTTAAATAGTCATGGGAAAAATAAAATTTTTGGAGAAAACATTCTTTTAACAAGTTTATATTGACAATCCGAGAACGCTCTTATTTTTATACCTAACATATTACTCTGGCCATTGGTGTACAACGGGTGGAGTTATTTAGATATTTTTCTGGCGAAGATAAATCGCTTCAACAAAGGATCTCGTATGGCGGCAAACTTATGACGATATTACTTTGAGTGAATGACTCACGTTTCTTACTTCTTCTTCTTCTTCATTTCCTTTAACATCTATCTGTCAGCTAACAGCGCATAAGCACAATTGTTCTAATAACAGTTTTGCACAAAGAGAATTTACAGGCAGAGATATTACATACTATATGGAATTGCTATCGCCGGCTGAGTGCCACTGTTAACTCGCCCATTGTACTAAAGCATGTGCTGTTCCTCTTCGTATCTCATCCGCCTTTCAGCTGCGCAATCCCCGTTTTTTATTCTACTTTATCTTATCTTATCGCATTTGCCGTTTCCCCGCCTGTTCTCTCGCGTTGCTTATGCCTTGCTTTCCGCATTATATGGCGGAACAGCTAAAGAAATCAATGAAACGAGATCTGGTCATACATATATAATACATACATACACAAACATATAAACACATACATACATTGATCGCAATACGAGTCAACAACAGATAAAGAGCAACGTTGCACATCATTGCATGGCGAAATACCGGATATTCCCCTTATTCAAAAGGCAACAATGAGCGTCGGGGAAATAGCCAAAACTATTAAGTTGTTAAGTGTACAGCAATTATCGATTAGCGCTTATCGAAATTAAAAATACTTTTATACTTAACCAAAACGGACATTATACAACACTATTCCTAGTCTCTTCATGAACATTCTGCTTAATTGACACTCACTTTATTTTGGGCTCTTGCCCCGACAAGACCTTTGCTCTTGCTTTTTATTTTTTTTTCACGTTAGTTCTATTCTAACAATGTGAATATTTATTTTATTTTTGTGCACTTGCCTTGGCGAGGCTTTTATTTTATTCTATTGTCATTATTTTATTCCATGTTGAAATTTGTGCATGAAGGGCTCGATGATTGCATTGCTCAGACATATACTTCATAATATTGATTTGATATGCGTGTTTCTTTTGTATTTTATTCCCTTCAATTATAGTTTCCATCTTTTGTGGTCAATTTAGATAATGGAGTCGATGTAAAGTCCAGTTGGTAATAATTTTACAGATGGGGCTATATTTCTGAAGAATTTAGGTGAAAGAATTGTGTCTCGGTGGCTTTTCGTTGTTTTTAAAAGTGGAGATGAGGACGGCACATTTAACCATTACCATCTATTTTATTTTGTTGCAAGTTAACTTATAGTTTTCGACGCATGTAAGTTAGCTTTAATCGGTAAACCAGTCGGTAATTCTTTGTTTTATTTTGTGTAGTTTGTCAAGGACGCGATTCCCTGCTATGTCTACGTCTATAGGCATAGTCCTTTGCATGTAATAATCAACATTTTCTTCGTGGCTCTTCTGTAAGAGACCGTAACGTGGCATAACGACTTGTTTATATTTTGTTTTTTACTTTTGGCTCCAAGACTTATCAATTGAACTGAAACTGACGCGAAATTCTAGCAAGATTTTCGAAGAAGTCGTTAAACGAATTGTCAGTGATGTAGTTTATTTTTCTTTAATTTGGCTTTTTTTTAAACGTAATTTTCTTTTCACCTCGTGATATTGGCAAGATATTAATATAAATATGATTTATTATTATTCGACCTTTATAATCGTTAGTAATTGCTTTCACACTTAGATCCTTTCTTGTAACATTTATAATTTTTCGATTACCGTACAGCGCTGTATATCGTATGTCCCGCATGCCGTATACCGTAACTGAAGTGATCCATTTGGCGCCTTTGTGCGTACAGCTGACCGCAAAATGCATAATTAATTCAATTAATGAAATATTTTAAAATCATAAAAGCTGACGGCGACAGTGCAACCACCAAGCCGCGACCTCCCCCTGTGGCTCCTTTTCGCGCCCACAAGACCAAAAACCGCCCATGCACAGACCCCACGCTCTGTGACCTCAGATGCCAGCCAGACCCTGGACCACAGTTTGACTAAAAGCAATCAACGTCAATTTCAAGGGATATGCAGAGCGAGAGAGAAAAAGAGAGAGAGAGCGCTGTAGAGTGACAGAGACAGTCGGACAGACAGTTGGGTTGGGTAGAGTTGGTTCGTCGCTTGTAATTCGATTTTGGGCGAGACTCATTTATGGCAGACAGACTTTAAATGGCCTCAACACGAGTTCGGTTTGCCCCGCTCTCTCCCGTAACATCACCTTCCGCCCCTTTCCCGCATACCTGTATTCCGAATGGAGGCAATGAGCAGATAATTTCACACAGAGCTGGCATTATACGAGCAAAAATGAGGTGCGAAGAAGGTTTTTAATGCACAGAAATGAAGAGCAAAAAGGGTCAATCTTGTAGGCTCGGAACTTACTTCAACCAATTCCTTATATGTACATATGTGAATTTATATATACACACTATATATATTCACATTCTTTCCATGTTCAAAATATATTTGTTTCTATTTGCATAGCGCTGAAATTCAGACTCATTCATAAGGGTAAGAAATGTAATTTGGTCTCGTCACAACGGTTAGTCTTAGATATAGCAAACGTATATGTAATATACGTATCTGTGCCGATATTTATTGGTGCTCTTATTCCTCTCTTTATTGACACTCCTATGCATTTCAAGCTGCATTTCATTTCTTTCATTTCCTTTCACTTTTGTTCCTTTGGGTTCATTTATACTTGGACTTCTTCTTGTAGGTCCTTTACTTTTTTCCGTTTATTCAATTCACACTTGCTGTCGACATCGCTCGATATTCCAGACATATCGGGGCAACTGGCAACAATTTAAATATTTATCAAATTGCGTTTACGCCAATTTAATTTGCACTCTCTCCGTCCATCCCTCTCTCCCCGTCCCCTGCTGAAAGTGTCAAAAAGTGTGAGTTGAAGACAGGCGACAGCCATGGGCGTCGCATTGAGAGGGTGCCATGGAAAGGGAGGCGGGGTGGGAGGGGGCGTTGCAGGCAGGGCAGTGCAACTTTTTGCAGTTGACAAAGTGTCGCCGGAAGTTTCGATTTATAATTAGCATGACACACACTGCTCGAGTGAGTGAAAAACTGCTAAGAAGTCTGGCGCAAAAATGCAGAACTTTCTAGAGACGAAACTTGCTAGATAGCAACTTGGGGGGCAACTTGAGGGCAAAGTGGGGAGTGCGGGTCATAGCACATAGTGGTAGCTGAGTAGAGGGTGCCTAGACAAGAATCAATATTTCCGCAGGGTTCCCGTTCATAGACAAAGTTTGCAATTTTCGTACCTCAATTGGTTTTGCGACTCGAAGACGCCAAGTTCAAGCGGAACTCAGTGGTTAGGTGTATACGAAGTGCGTAATACCCTGGAGAAAGACAGAGAGAGAGAGAGTAAGTGGGATAAATTGACTAAAAAGTACAAATAATATATAATACATTGTTTTTTTTGTTAAATATTTAATTGACAAGATTTGAGCTTCGATTGTAAATATATAGATTTCTTATGGATTATGCTATTTATTATATAATACAATATTTTAGGTTTTTTTTTCATATTTTGATATATGTACAGTATTTTATTATAATTTATTTCGGTTGTACAGTATTAAAATCACATTCTTTCAACTTAAAATTTGATCTTTAGTTTACACATTAATCCAAAAAAAAAGTGTAAAAAGTTTTCGAAAAAATTTCCGACAATTAAATTTTAGTTTGTCTAAAAAAATAAATGTATTTATTATGGATTATACAATATGTACATTTATTGAGACTTAAGATAAGTTAAATCGGTTGGCTCTCCACCTCTGCGTCTGCCATACCCATTTAGAGGGATCTGTCTGATATTTGTGGAACGGTGGGAAGTTGGGAGGGGAAGGTGTTTGGCGACTTTGTCTAGAAGGTTTTAATTACAAGTTTCGACGCGCGTTCCCGCCTCGGGACAATTTTGAGCTACAGCTGCGTAGTGGGCAAAATCAATGGGAATCAAAAGTGCCACACCCCCCCCCTCCTCCTGTCTTCTGCAACAACCCCCCCACCACCATGACTGACCTAGCCAGCTGACCCGCAGGTTGGGGCCTTTGGCTCTGGCAAAATCGAGCGTAAACTTTATCTCAGTCCAAGAGGGGGGCGTGGCTGAATGCGGTGTCGTCGTCGGTGTCTTCAAGTGCGGCAAAGATTTTGGCTTTTTATGTTAGTTTTAAGTTGCTCTCTGTCCCGCTCTTGCTTTCTTTTCTCTGCCCACCCCCTCCCTCGACGCCCCTGTAGCGGCATTTAAAACTTTATCTAGTGCGGAACTGCGCTTGGGACTGCGCTGCTGCTGCGCGGCTTTATAGCTCGGCGCGTTGCAGCGGATGCTTCTCCCTCTCGGCTTTGCCTTTGCCAGAAATAATTTTATTACTTCTTTCACGTTGCTTCGCCTCGCATTTACAGTTATTCCATAGTCGACGTTGCCTCTGCCTCTGCAGCTGCACTGCAACTTTGACAGTGGGTGAGAGAGAGCGGGGAGGAGAAGGAGAGAGAGGGTGAGATTTCGCTTATTCGCTTCTAATTCGATTTTACTGATTGATCGATTATGCAATAAGCATCGATAAGCATTTATCGAATTGAAGAGTATTTTTTTCTGCTCTGGAATGTAAACAAAAGCAGAACTGCACAGTGGGCCGATCTATTGGAATTTAGTTAAAAATAGACTGATGCTTATACAATAATTTGTCTGCTTTTGCTCTCTCTCTCTCCCATCGATGGCTAGCAGCAGCTCTGCGTACGCATATATCGATATATATATCGCGTGAGTTACGACTTTCATTGAGTGAAATGATTTTTTGGTAATTAACTGACTGAAGTTTTTCCCGCTACTCAAATCAAATATACACACACACACACACATACACACACATGCACACTGGCACACACACTCCATTGATTTGTGCCGGCCACAAAGTTCCCTATCAGCAAACAAAATCAACGAGTTTCGCGTTTTCATCGAGGAATTCGTAGTGGAAGAGAGAGGGGAGAGAGATTGCGGGATTTGTCCAACAAAAAAGGGCATTAGCAGGGACTTTGTGGACACAGCGGCGGAAGTGGGAAGGGGATACAGGCGGGAATTGGGTAAACAGTAACGAAACGCGTGAAGAAATCTGTTATGACATTTGTGTGACGACAAGTTGACGAAAGTCATTAGGGATTAGCAGGCAAAGCGACAAGTGAGAAATTATTGTCGCCGATCCAGAAAATTATTAACAGAACCACAGAGCAAACAACAACAATAACAATACGAGGAGGAGACCAACAGAAAAAAGAAAACAAAGCAATCAAGGCAAAACAAGCAAACCGCAAATAAACGACCGGAATTAGGTGAAAGCCCATAGAATCGAAGTATATATAAATATATATTCGTATGCCATAGAAACTTTAATAAAAGGTTTAAATGGGGAGAAGTAAGGTTGCTTTACAATTATTTGAATATTTAAATCAATGCAAATATTGTTTAATCTGTTTTTTTAGTTATCCTTCAATTTTCCAATCTTATGATAATTTTCATAAGTTCTTATATTAAATCGAAAGCCTTTTAGTCGTAGTCATTAGTTACAATATTTAATTTTATTCTCTATAGTACTTCTCTAGATTTCAGTCTTTAAAACTTTTCTTCTTTTTTTCTCAAATTTATGATGTATTTTCGTTCTTAAACTGAATGCTTATCAATTGTTGAGTATAGATACCATATTTTGTAAGATTATCTCTGAAAGTTTCCGAGTTAAAAGTCTCAAAAAGTTTTCTTAAATTTATTTTGAAATTGTTCTCATTTCAATTGCAAATCTTTTGTCGAAATAATCGATTGAGATCCAATCTGTTTAGATTTGTTAAGCCACAACTCTCTGTTAGCTATTTAGTTACCTGTGTGAGGCACTTTTAACTCCCCTCCACCCCTTGCGCACCAACCACTCTCCCTCAATTCTACTGTGTGAAGAACTTCAAAAGGCTTTGATTTGTTGCTGATGGCGTGCGTGAAGTTCAGTTTGGCACTCAGCAAAATTGAATCCTTTCGCTCGTTTCACTTTTCATGGGGCAAACAAACCGAACAAAACCGAACCGAACCGAACTGAACAGAACTGAACCGAGAAGTCGCACGCGACGTTGTCTTGAGATTGAAAACACGGCGCAAGTTTTTGATCTTTTTGTAAAACTCTTTGCCCCCTTCACACATGAGGGTCGCAGCTTGGGGTCATGGTTGTTGTTGTTGTTTATTTTGTTTCTTTACTAAAAAATAAGCTGAAAACTTAATCGGATTTAGCCTGCAGCACCCTTTACAGCAGGGTGTGCAGGATGCTTTGATTTAGAGGTTGAATATGTGCAGCAGGTCGTCGCCTCATTAGTTTTGCATTTTCATTTTGCATCTGTCAGCTCTCAACTTGCTCATTTCATTGTCAATCCTGTTGGGCTGAAACATTTCAATTTGCTTAAATACCAGAATATTCACTAAAATATAACTAGAAATGCTTCATAATTATGTAAACTAATCCACGCACAGTGAAAAGTTCTTGAAATTCAAATTGCACATTGGGTTGCATAGTACGGCAAGGGGGTATTGTATTTCTGAGTATTTATGCCATGTACATTTATTTCGCTGTACATTTTGATGGATATAAACATAGTAAATAGTGAATAAATAGTACAAATTGAATAAGTGTTGAGAAGAAAAGGAATATAGTTCTAGTAGGATATTCAAAGATAAGGTGCTAAAGATAGAGATGAATATACACTAAGTAGTTATGGAAATAATGGTATAGATATAGTTGATATCTAAACATTGTACAATAATAGTTATTAAGTAAAAAGAACATTATTCAAAGGGTTAGATCTATAGAAGTTTAGCTCAGACCTGCAAAATATTTAAAATACTTAAAATACTTTATAATAATAAAATGCTACAACAACTATAATATGTATTCAGGGAAAACCATTCAATGTAGCTTGAACTCAAGTCCATTTTAAACTCGATTCACTATGAACTATTTTAAAAGTAAGGGTACTTACGAAGCAGTATACTTCCGTCTCTGGTTTCTGCACTTTTCTATTGTTGTTGCTGGTTGAAGAAAGAGTAGAGAGACGCAGAAGAAGGAGAAGGTGAAGAAGCAACTAAAATTTTAAAATTCAACCGGCATAAATCAAACACGGAGAACGCGCCGGCTTCGTGTGCCTGCCTGGAAGTGTGCCGCGCATAAAGGATAAACAGGCGGCTTTTGCTGCCTGCCTTTGTCTTCTGCCTGCGTCACGGCCAGCAGCAGCAGCAGACCCGACTCTGCTCGGCTGTGCTGGCTTGGGATGCCTGGCAAGGATGCTGGAGGATTCCAGGCAGGCTGCCACAAAATATTTACGCCTCAGAAAACTTTTTTCCAAACTCATATTTAAACTTTGCGTGTGGGTTACGAACGTACAGAGTGGGAAGGGGGAAGGGGGAAGAGGGATGTAGAGGGGGGTTGTGGGTCGTGACTCTTACTTATGTTGTTGTAGTCAGCCATGTGTGAGTGCGTGTGTGTGTATGCCTTGTATTGTTGATTTTGAAAATCTAATTTTGACTTAAATTGATTTTTACTTGCACATTTTTCTAACAGGGGCGTTGAGAGATGGCCAAAGGAGGGGAGGGAGAGAGCAACAACAGACTGTTGTTTAAGCTCAAAGAGATTCAAATTTCTATATCACACACGTAAGTACACACACACACATGCGCACACACAATGTTGAACATATCTGACTCCGGACATCATATATTATTTCATTACGAGACAATGCGAAAGGCTTTTCGAAGCGATTCCCTCGTTGCGTTTTGCTGCTTTCATCTTCACTCAGCTGCGCTTCAATGCGTTTCCAGGAGTGTGTGTGTGTGTGTGTGTGTGGGTGTGTGTGTGTGTGAATGTGTGCGGTCACTTAAGCAAATTAAATTCAACTGCGGTCAAGCAGGGACAGAGGTATAGTGGGGTCAAACTTGTGCGTATTGCATTCTTACTAATCCCCCTCCACCTCCCTCCCTCTACCCCCTGCAAGCAGGGACACTTAAGGATTTATAACATTTCATTTCATTCGTTTCGCTTATTTGAGAATCTTATGCTGCAACCTTAGGAGCCACAGACGGGGATCACGTTGCGTATACGTGATGTGCTATTGAAGGCAATCGCAGCGAAATGTAGAAGATTTTAAGCTTATATTTATCTATTTAAGCTATTGTTTTATATGTATATAAATCTTGATAATTATCTATATATCTCTAGGTATATATTGTATATGTACATAGATCGAATATGCAATATATATAGTATATATTTACTGCTTTCATTTGTGTAACTGTGCAGTAAAGTAAAAGTTCACGTCAAGTTTTCCTCATTGCTTTGTGCCCTCAGTCATCACCACTGTGTCTTAGGCGCCTCTACAGGGCATAGTCTATATATATAATATATATTATAAGTCCCTGATATAACATGCAGAGCTCCAGCTACTATATAAAATTCCCCCAAAAGTCAAGAACTTGTCTTAAAAAACGTTGTAAAAGAGAATCACGCAATTAATTTTTTGGACTTGTTTATGATTCACACTCACTTGTAGAGTGAATACATTCACTTGTACTCGCTAGCTAGGGTTGCCCCCTGTCCAACGAGTACTCGCAAATGACTCACAAAATGTTAAATGAATAATTGAGCAGCTGCTGGTGCTGTGTGTGAATCTGCTTTAAAATTGCGCAAAAGGTGCAAATAATAATGAAATTCTTAGCATGTGGTTGTTGCTGTGGCAAGTGTGGAGGGGGGTTGCGTGGCATGTGGCATGCGGGCGGGTGGCAAGTGGCATGCGGCAACTGTGCCCTGCGCTTTGAATACAAAATAAATAAACGAAATGAATACAACAAACAAAAGACAAAAGTCGCTTGCCAATTTTAAAGCGGCAGCAGCAGGTCACAGTTTGCAGGTCACAGGTCACAGGCGTGCCGCACCCTTGTTCTTGTTGTTGTTGTTGTTGCTACTGTTGTTGTTGTTGTTATCCTCGCACGGTACGTTCAATTTTTAGCAGCCACAATTTGAAATATTTCTCTAGCATATTTGACAGACAGCTAAAGTTGCGGCGTCCTGCGAGGGCGCATAGCGCTGTGGAGGAAGGGACGAAGGGCGGGGGTAGCATGACAGAACACACACATTGCAATGCAAAAGGTAACGTTGAGCCAGCTACAGCTCCCTCTCTGTTTTTGGCCCTCTTCCGCTGCAGCTTCTGCTTGCTTTGCGCGCTTCCCTCTTTGGGGCATTCGCTTTGTTTCCCTGCCAGAAAGTGTGAAAGGAGAATGTGAAGCAGGACAACAAATGAAACGTTGCTCATTCCATAGTTGCACACATACATATGTTTCTGTATGTACGTGTGCCAGTGTGTGTACGTAGAGAAGAGAGAGAGCATAAGGGAATGTGTGAGCACGATCTAGAGATGGAAACAATTTTAACTTTGCCTGTTAAATAGATTAAGTATTTTTAAAAAATATATCAAGCAGTACATATACCATATATACACTGAATACTAATTTTACAGGGTATGTATTAGTCAGTTTTATATTTTTGCATTTATTTAAGAAGGGGAAAAGGGAAGAGCGAGAAAGAATATATGAACACGAGCTAGAGATGGAACTTGGCTTGGTAAACGGATTAAGTATTGTTTAAAAATATATCAAGAAGTACATATACCATATGCACTAAATACTGATAGTACAGGGTATTTAAAAGTCAGTTAACATTCTATAAACATTAAATCTTAAAGCGTTTCAGCTTTAAGGTTAACCTCAAACAAGAGAAAGTTCTTTTGCTTACTTGGCCAAATTCACGTTATTAATTGAGATGAGCTGTTGCGATAGTTGCGATACTATCGGCACTATCGTAAGAGCCGAGTATGTTAGTCAAGGTAGCCTTAAAGTCGTGTTTGCTCTTGCTCTAGCATGTTCAATCCTGCTAAGTCATGTTTAGTTCCATAAAATCTGGCTAAGCCTCTTTAAATCACAAAGCTCGAATTGTCATGCAGTCTCAGTATAAAGCAACACGTTATCGTCTCACGCACGCTGCCCCGCACTAGCTCCAGTGTTAAACAACAAGACTGGAGAATACTGCTACAATAACAACAACAACAGCAACAGCAACAACAACAGGGACAAACGCGTACACAATCGAGCGAAATAATGAAGTAGGTTTTTGGCAGCCACCACAGCGGGAAAGGGAGAGGGGGGGGGGAGAAGAAAGAGAGTGAGAGAGAGAGAGAGAGTGAGGCGGGTGTTGTCTGGAGACTGGTGCTGCTGGCTGGTCAAGGTATCATATGTGGGCGGCTGTTGGGCGTGTCACTCAAGCGAACTACAATAGCTCTAACGAGCTAGTCCTGGGGACACTCAGTTTATGTGATTTTCGAGTTAAAATCCTTACAGACGTCGCACCTAGCCCACTAACCTCTCCCCCCCGCCCCGCTTTACCCCCTCCATGTCTTCACTGTGTGCTGAAATTTTTTGGTTTATTTGGGTTTTCTCTTCTCTTCGTTTCGTTCGGTTTCGCCTCGCATTGTTTGTTTGCCTGTTTATTTGTTGGCTTATTTGCTCATCCTCCATCATTCACAATCACATGTGTCTGCAACAGGAGCAGAGAGAGAGAGACAGAGAGAGGGGAGGGGAAAGGGGGAAGGAGCAGGAACTGCTGCTGGTCAGTTCACATTGTGTGAAATTCCTTGCTTCCACTTCATTTGGCATTTTGTGCCAGGGACACTCAACAAATTCACTCGACTTGACCAACATAGAAAATATTTGCGTTTTTGCTAGATAACCTCCCCCCCCCTTCGAATCTCTCCTTGTTCTTGCTGTCATCCCTGGCTACCGTTAGGTGTAACAAATAAGCCAACATCAGATTTATACTCAGCTCAGTCCTCCTACCCCTTCTCCATCCATTCCATAGATTATCTTGCCACATATTGGCTTATAGACTTGCTCTCATTCTCAACTCAATCTGTTCTTAAGGATTTAATCCGACAAGTTGCTTTTGCTCTTGTTCTCCCTCCCCACCTACTCCTCGAAGCTCAGAGAACTATCAATTTGTGTCCTGAGCTTTTGTTTGTTTCTGCTTAATCGAAGTTTAAACACTTTACTTGTTTTGGTTATTTTGAAATTCGATACATTTCTACTAGAATACAAATTTGTGGAGATTGCATTCTATATCAATCGATGACTGCGAATGCAGGTAAATAATATATATAATATTCATATTAATATGAAAAACTGTATGTAAGAGAGCAAAAATATGATATATTGTAAGACGATTTCTTTGTGTTCTTTGACTTTGACCCAAAGGAACTCATCGAGAGTTCAACTTAGCTCTCTCAAATTTGGTAGTCAGAAAGATCTGGACAATATAGAACATTGTCCACGCAAATCGTATATGATTTGAACACATATTTGCAAAGGAATTTGAATTACTTTATAATATAATAATCTCATTATTACAATCATCTCTTTTATATGTTTGCTGTTATTGTTTACCGTTCTGCACTCTTACTTCTCATTCTCTGTTCTGCACTAAATTGTTTGCTAAGCCTGCACTTTGCTCCTAAAGCTCCACATGGCAACGGACTGGAGAAGGAGATTAGGTGGACTCACTGTATTTTGGCCAATCCATCAGGAGACTTGTGCGAATGCGGGTCAAAATACTTTTCAAAGGCCTCAAAAAAGAAAATTAAACATATGGAGAGAGAACGGAAAGTTGAAATTAAGTGAGAGGACGTTGTGAAGAGGAGAGAGAGGGGAGTGGGAGGAGACTGGCGCAGCCAGATAAATTCTCAAAGAATGTGCATGAAAATGTGGCAGCTGCTGAAGGTCAAAAGCGGCACAGGGAGGGGGGTGGTGACAGGGGAGTGGGAGATTGGTGGGAACAGAAAAAATGAAAGCTCCTTGTTGAACCCCAAGATGAACCGCATTTCGCCAGACATTGGCTTTGCCCGTATGCACCGTTATGTCTGCCTGCCAGCCAGCCAACCAGCTTGTGTGTGTGTGTGTGTGTGTGTGTGTGTGTGTGTGTGTGTGTGTGTGTGTAATATGAGCAAATGAATTTTTAATAAAAGCGCCACATGTTGCCAATAGAAGTGCAAATACAAATGGAAATGGCAGACCATGTCATAGCACTCCATTCCAGGGCCTTCTACTCCTCTCCCTTCCCCCTCGCAGCTCCATTCAGCATCACTGCAGTGACGAGCCATTAGTGAATGACTTTTTATGGGCGCTGAGGCCAGGGCAACGGCAGGTGGCGCCACTGTCAGTGCCAGCGATGTTGCCTTTTAATGTTGCCTCAAAGCGTTTTGTGCTCCATTTATCTTATGCACATTCCGCATTCCCGATCCCGAAAACGAACCCGATTCCCCTTCGCCGCTTCCCGATACGTTTCCCTTCTCTTTAACTCAACTGAACCCAACCCAACCCTTAACCCCAGGCCAGTGCTTCAGCTGCAGTTCCAGTTCCAGTCATGGTTTGTTTTGCGGTTCACTCAGAGTGAAAGTCGCTTTAAGCGAAAGGGTTAAGTGGTTCAGGAAGAGGGAGTTAAACATGTAAATATAGAATACACATTAAAGATACACACATGAGTGTAATTTGATAACATTCAGCAAGACTTTTATCTCTGATGCTCTTAGGCATTTGTATTCCTAATCAGTATTAACATTAGTTTATCTCTTCTGCCTCTTATGGAACTGTTGCATTCATATTTCCTTGTACACCTCCTTCATAGTTGTCATAGTAACTAGAGGTCAGTGCATCCTTACCAAACTACAACACATCATAGCCTTACATTCCCCTCCCTATCTGTTAACTAAAGTAGAAGATTTGGAATGACAGTGCTGTCGTCAGCTCTGAAGAGGCAGTGTCTAGTGTAGTCTTAGTCTTAGGAAGTTCAAAACTTCTGTACGACATACTCCCGTATTGCCATGAATCCTTATCATCTCCGTTATCTCAACACCTAACCCACCCCACTCCCCCCTGCGACTTAGTATCTGAGCAATCTCCAAGATGCAAGTTAAAGGGGGCCTAAGGCGAGCAGAAGAGCAGGAGAAAGTAGCCTCCACTGCCAACTAGACTCGCTGCTGCGTTAAGGATGCACTTGAGCGTAATGTAGTTTTGTCCCGTTGAGCTCGCTGAGCTGAGGAAAGGTCTTGTCCACTTCCTTCTCCCTTTGTATTTGCACAATTTCCGCCTAGTGGTTTTTCCATTCCGCATGCTTCGATTCGAGCATTCTTCCAAGCGATTTGCATTGTATGTACCCCCAAAGAGGAGCCTAACCCCCTGCCAAAGAAGACCTTCTCCCACAACCCTCGTACCAAAGAGAATATAGAACATTGTGGAAATTATGTCGAGAAACTTCAATTTTCAAAATTTAGTTGGCAAAAAACATTTGCTGGAAGTCAGAAAAGGAAAATATAATATATATGGGAAGCTGGAGCAGCACAATTATGTGAGGCGTGGCATGCTCTGGCGCAACCAGTTGCCAAAACGCATCCAGAAGGACATGCGACGATGGAGCTTGACGTCGACGGGCTCCTCGTACTCACTGAGATAATCACTGGGATCCTCGACGTCCGTCAGGGTGGCGCTGTCCTCGAAGAATGGCAGAAAGTCCTCAGTTGGGTTTGATGATGGGTTGCCACCACCACCGCCAACGCGCCCGCCTTCTTCTTCACTCGTCGGCTCTTTGATCATTCGATGTTGTTCCTCTTCGGGGTCTGTCGATGCTGTTGTTGTTGTTATCGTCGTTGTTGTTGCTGTGGTTGTTTCCATTGTCATTGTTGTTGCGTTCAGCTCGTCCAGGCACATGATTTCCTCTGCTTCTGTCTTCGTCTCGGTATCGGTATCATCGGCATCGGCATCGGCATTGGCATCGTTATCGTTATCGGCACCGCCGCCAGCTGCTTCATCCTGCTCAGCCTCAGTCTCAGCCTGAGCCTCAGCCTTGTTGGCCTTTATATCCTCTACATCTGAATTTTTCTGCTCCTGCTCCTGCTCCTGCTCCTGGCCCCCCTCTTGGCCGGCTGCCGCCCTTGGCTCGACCGCGTAGATATGTATCTGTAGGCTAGGCAGCTCCTTGACCACGATCTTGCCATCGGCCTGCACCTGCACATTGTAGCTGGGCCGCCCCATCACCACATCGACCTCTACACCCGATTCGGGCAAGATTTGTATGCGCTGCAACGATGTCGTCAGACTGCTCAGCAGTTCCAGATCATTGATACGCTGCTGCAACATCATTTCCCCCAAAGACTGCTCGGCCGGCATCAACTGCCCGATGAGTGCCCAGTCAAAGATCGACGGCAACAGGCCACTCTGCACAAGCGAAACGGCCACTTCGATCGGATACTTACGGGGCTTCCACATGGATCGCAGTTGGTCCAGTTCCACCATGCCGTATAGCTTACAGTCTTGCTGCATGTCGCTCAGCAGAGAAAATTCATTGTTCATGACTGAGAGAAGGGAGAAATCAATGTTTAAAGTAAGCTAGTGTCGGCTTGAGGACGAGATACTGAGTAACAATCAGTTTAACCACGAACCGGTTCAAAATTATAAACAAGATTGAAATGCTTTAGCCTACAAATCAATTGAGTTTAAACTGTATTAATAATATAAGCCATGTATAAATATATATATATATATACTGAATAATATATACTGTATCCTAAATGCCTCCTGATATGCAAAATATATTCCATTCTAGTGACTAATGCACTTCAAAAGGGGTTCAAGGAAAAATCATATGATACTTTACAATTAAAGAACAAACTTTCATGTAAGAACAACAATTTTTAACCAATCTAGGCTATGGCATTTCTGATTAATCAATTACGTTCTGCTTTTTATGCAATAATCGCACAGGTAACATATATTTTGGATCTTCAAGTGGTTTAAATTGCGGTTCAGTGTTCTATCTCAGGATTTACTTGTGTTGTCAAGTTAAAGTTTTATACGACTTTTGATATGTTTAGAAAGTCTCAATGGCGTGCCTTGAATGGTGTTTCAAATCTGACTCAGTGCCAAATCTCAGGATCCATCAGCGTTATTAAGCTGAAAATTGATATTAAGGCAATGGAGAATAAGCAAAGACAAAGCTACCACTAAACTGAAGATATCTGTTGTGCAAATGATGTTACAAGTGTTTTAGGATTGTATCTCAGGGTCTATGTAGGTTATAAAGCTGAAATTTTGTACATCGACCAATGAGATACCCCACTTAAAAATACTGATAGTGTAGAGAAGAAATCTATAGTCTAGAAACGCCAAAGCGAATGTCAAAGCGAATTCTCTTACTGTAATATACATATACATATATACACCCGACTAGCCACCATTTGTGCCCAAAATCATCTCAAGGGAAAGTCGAGTCAAGTGCTCTTGGTCGTTTCCGTAGTTGCTTAATGTGCTGACTGCAGTTGCCGTCCAAATGTTCAACAGTCCAACTGGCGACAGCTTCAATTGTGTTTATTGTATTTAAATTAACTTATTTATTGTTATTGCTCGCAGCAATGGTCCCCACCAAAAAAAAAAGAGGGAGAGAGCGACAAAGCAAGAGAAGGCGAAGGGTAAGGAAAGGTAAGAAAAAAACTGCCGCGGGGCACCAAACAAAAGTTGACAACGAAAGTAATAAAAACTGAAATTTGTCGCCGCTTGTAAATGGAATTGTTTAAAGGTGAATGCGACAACAACAACTGAGCAACGGGGCAAACAAATAAACAAATTAAGAGGCTGCACTGGTGCGAGGAGAGGGAGAGGGAGAGGGAGCAGGAGAAGGAGGGAGAGAGAGAGAGAGAGGATGAAAGGAGGGCGAGCTGTTTGCCCGGCAGAGAATCCGCAACGGATACGCATTATTTTTGCCAGGCCAACGAACAGGAGCCTGCAGGAAGAAGCCGACGCCGCAACAATAAGCCAGCCCAAAAGGGGTAGAAGAAAGGGGGGGAGAGAGAGAGAGAGAAAGGGGAATGAGAAAGAGAGGGCATACGTCTGGGAATTGCAGACGACGACGACGACGACGGCAGTGTCGACGGCTCATGGCGATTTAATCTTTGCAGACATTTTTATTCAAATTTATTTTAATATTTTCTTTCTGCTGCGGATGCGGACGCACAATGCACGCGAATTATGGCAGAGCAAAAGAGAGAGAGATCGAGAGATAGAGAGAGAGAGAAAAAGGGGCTCAAGAGAAAGAGAGGGGGAGAGAGGTTGTTGCTGGGAAGCCAATTTACCTTTAAACTGCTTTACGCCCGTAGTTTGTGTCCCTCTCGCTGATACAGCGGCCCCTTCCATAGGTACTCGGACCCACCAGGACACGACACGACACACTCACAATGCACGACTTAAGACTCACGACGCTTCACACGTTCCTACAACTGAACCTTTCTCAACTCGCTTCCCATGCACTCAACGCTGCAGTGTCTTCTTCTTCTAACAGCTTCTTTCTTCATTAAAACAAAAACAAAAAATTTTGTAAAT
The DNA here is from genome assembly GCA_018904165.1 of Zaprionus camerounensis. Classification (NCBI taxonomy): domain Eukaryota; kingdom Metazoa; phylum Arthropoda; class Insecta; order Diptera; family Drosophilidae; genus Zaprionus; species Zaprionus camerounensis. The sequence goes on from JAEIFS010000739.1 coordinate 149,132, forward strand.
TTCGAAAAACTTGCTCGTGTTAAAAAGGCCGCGCTATCGCAAGGAACTCTCCATCAATTTGTCGACAGTACTGGCAAACACACCGTCTCGCACTCGTTTCATGCAATTTCCAAAGAACAGATCCTAACGCTCACCAATGGTTCAGTGTTTAAAATATAATATATGAATGTGAATATCTGACTGGGCACGGCCAAGTTGATTATCGGTAATTTCGAACTTTAATTTTTGTATTAGAATTTAAATTCATTGCTTAGCAGACGAAAATTCAAAGAGATAAACGATAAAAAAACGAGAACAAAGGACAACTTCAGCAAGTCGAAGGTTCTATGCCTTTGCAGGTCCGTATCTTCCCCCATTCGTTCCAATACTAGTTATATATAATGGTGCAGAATGGTATTATTTATATTCAATATTATGTCCCACATTGATTGACACTAATAAGTTATTTCTAAAATCAGAACTAGTCTACATACAAAGCCCTGCATTTCGGCCGATTGTTCCTATGGCAGCTATATGATAAAGTGTTCCGATTTTAATGAAAATTTATATGTATATTATATATATGGAAAAAGTCGGGTGTAGTAAATTTGGTTGCAATACCTTGACATATAACAACAATCGGCCGATAGTTTGTATGACAGCTATACGATATATCGGTCCAATCCGGCTCGTTCCGATTTATAAACTGCGTGCATCAATAAGAAGCATGTATATTAAGTTTCATCAGGATTCCTTTTAAACTAAGATGGGCACACGGACAGACGGACAGGGCTGGTTGGATTCCTCTCTTGATGCTGATTCAGAATATATACATATACTTTATAGGATCGGATATGTTTCCTAAGGTGCGTTGCAAAATCCTGACCAAAATTAAAAACCCTCTGCAAGGGTATAAAAATAAAATAAAATAATTGGTGCAACTACTATATCTATGTTAATTTACGTCTAAACGGAACTTTGATGAGGAATCATTTGGCAACTTGATATGGGGTGAAAATAGGAAAAACTCTGGAATAATAAAGCTCAATCAATTCCATTATAGAAACCCAAGCTACAAATGTAATTGCTCATATATAAAAGCTATGTCTTAGTTTTCTCACTCGCTATAAACTGAAAAGAATTCTAAATTTTGTCATATTAAAGATTGTAATTCGGTGCTTCACTCAAGTACGTCGTGTGGAACAAGCTCGTATGAATTATTTCTGTACCCAACTTCGTTCGCTCATTAAAGTTGTTTAATTTGTCCGGCGCACCGCAAACTGCATTTGCCGGACAGCCTCCACTGGCCGCCGTAATGCGCTTAAGTGTGTGACAGTTGGCCGGGATGCTCTGCCAGGACTGTCCGATGAGGACACGAGGCAGCAGCTGCGACACCGAAGATTGTTGTAAAGCCCGTCCAAAAAAAGAAAGCAAGAGAGTAACACACAAAGAGAGAGAGAGGGAGAGAAAGAGAGAGAGAGGGAGAGAAAGAGAGAGAGAGGGAGATAGAGCAACCAAAAAACTGCACAAACTAGTTATACTCTGTCCACGGAACTGATGGGAACGGCATATTTATTGGGTGCCAGAAGTAAAGATTCTACTTCCTCAAAGTGTGCCCAGGAACTTTAGTCATGTAAAGTATATTTCGCAGAACTTTTCAAGACATCAGATAGGATGATATAATAATCATATACTGATCTCAATGATCTTTGAAAGTGGGACTGTAGACCTTTAAGAATCGAGTGCAATAAGAGAACTCGAGTCCAAGTAAGGCAGAGCATATTGAGTAGCTCTGGTATAGTTGAGAAGCACTCACCTTATATTCAATAATTCGTTGAAATTTATAGTAAGAAATTTATAGTTTTTTTTTTTTTGATATTGAGAATTTGTTAATTTTTGGGGAAATTTTTACTTTTGAATAACAGTAATATCTATGAGAAGCAAACAGAGTTTAGGATAGTTCAATATTAGTGCAGGGCATATAAAGATTCGATCTACCTTGGAAGTGTACAGTTTGCTGTAGAAGAAACTGGTTCATGGTCAGAACCTGCTAGAGCGTAGTCGCTTGCATGGAAGCTGCTGGAGGACTGGGCAGCTGGGCGGGCAGGCAAGGCCAGATTGCATAGGAGGACACTGGGACAGACGGACAGGAGTACAGTGGGACAGGGAAAGGGACAGGGCCGGAGGACAGAGGCTGGCGGCAGACATGTTGTCAACTCGGCAAAAAGCGGAAGTTAGAAATTTCACAGTGTGCTGGCAGCCAGCGACGACTTCTGCTTCTGCCCTTCTTCTTCTTCTTGTTTGGCCTCGTCCTGGTACCGTGATGCAGTCCGTGATGCCTTCCGTGATGCCACATAGTATTCATTACGGCGGAAAATGTAAAAGGCATAAACAGCATCGCACAACATCCGCATGTCCACTCTCAGTCCACACACATATCCGGAGACGAGTCCGAGTCCAAGTGCACGACAGCGCGACGAAAGAGAGTACAGGGTATACCAGGAGAGAGAGGGAGAGAGAGAAAGAGAGAGAGTGGAGAAAGGCGAGAGAAACAAGATACCATGAGAGAAGGAGAACAGAAGAGAGAAGCAGAGTCAGAACTCCGGATTTGTCCTTTCTGCCGGTTCGACTTGGGTGCCCCGCTTAATATGCTAAATGTTGAAATGTGGAAACTTACGTACGAATTTAATGCGAGTTACGGCGAGAGCACAGGCCACGCCCCTCCTCCCCTACAGTCTGGGAGGGCAGGGTTTGCCTCAGCATGTCACAGTTCAGGAGGTGCACAGTTAAAGCAGTTCCTGATTTCTACACATGTCAAAGTGCTGTGACTTTAAGTGAACCTTAGCAAATCCTAGAGCCAGTGTATGTGGTTGTACTATCGCTGTACTATCGGCAACTGCTGATGAACTATTCTTGATATTGCTTAACTTGTCGATTGCAAATGATTTGCGGTACCTAACCTGTTACTTTCAACACACAACTATCGATTAGTTATTAGGATGCTACCGTCATTTATTCAATACCAATTCAATAAAATTCTTCAGCTGCAAACGGTGTAGGTACAGTGTACTATAGGTCTGTCATCGATTTGCTATTGCTATTAAGTCTTTTGATCAATTATAGTTTACTATCGATAACATTTGCTATCGGTCTTTGATCGTTATACTATTGCTTTGATGATTATTGACTGATTATCGATTACTATCGGTAACTACTATTATGTAGGATCAGTACTATCGGCATGTTACACGTATTTTTATCGTTTTATCGTCTGTATTGTTGTATGTTATCGATATTTAAAGGCTATTGACTAGTTATCGATTACTATCGATAACAATTGCAATGCTGGCTCATCCCTGTCGGCATTTTAAACCCCAGTTTTGTCTTATTTACGATTGTATTACAATAAATCAATCGATATTTACATTATTACCGTACTATCGATTAGCTGTTTAATTTAAGAGATATGTTTGCGCCTCAGTGAATTGTACAGGGTATCAACTAGTCGTGGCAACGTTGCCTTAACTCTGGCGATTATCTGAGGCAAATGCTGAAATTTATTTATCGATTGCCGACTCTCGAGTACATGTCGCGCACAGGCATCGAGTACGTGTACAAGCGATAAGCCGACCAGGCACAACCATCGATAGTCTGTATGCGAGTGTGTGTGTGTGTGTGTGTACGGGTATAGCCTATGCAAATGGCTGCGATTTGTGGGCGGGCCAAATCGAAATCGAAATGAAAATCTACAACTTGTTGGCGGCAAAGGCATAAAAAATTGTTAAAGCCAATATCCTTGCAAGTGGGCGGGGCAATGGGAGTGGGAGGGCAGAGACGGAGAGACGGTGAGAAGGAGAGGGGGGTAACTGGTTGCTGCTGCTGCTGTTATCGACGCCGGCATTGTCAAGCTAATTCATGTGTCGCCTGCAGCAGGCGAAGCTGCTAAATCGATTAAAGAGTCAACAGATTCGATGATTCCGTCGGATTTCGGATTCCGATTTCGATGCCGAATGCCGCAGGACATGAAATATGCATAGAAATTGGGATGACACCCACTCGCAACTGCCTCTTTTGAAAATCTTTGCATAGCTTAGGCGGCATTTAATTGCCACGCCCCCTCACTTTCCAGCATCCCCTCTTTCTACGTCTCCTCAATTAAGTGTAAAATAAATGCGGACAAGTTTTTAAATGCATTTCAATTATAATAAACAAACCGCAACAATTGAATTCGAATGTCACAAACAATCGCATACATGCAAACTATATACAGATATATCTTTATATATATAGATATATATATGTGTGTGTGTGTGTGTAAAGATATATTTGTATCTGTGTGTGCGTGCTTGTATCTGTTTATCTGCGCAATTATTCCGTGTGAATGATTATTGTAAATGTCACAATTAAATTAATAGCCACATCTCATATGGCACTTAATTTGCCTCGTAATTTCATAATTACCGTTATAATTTGGCCCAATGGCTCCATACCACATCAGCTTCCCGGTTTCGACAGACGCCTCCTCGATCCACTTGTCATATATCACGTTTCATCGTTGATTTCGTTCAATTTTTAAGGGCCTGCTTACTTTTCCAATCATGTGTGTGAGGAGGTTTCACGAGTAGGAGTAAGAGAAGAAAGTCCTAATGGTAATTGCCAGGGTATCTCTCTCTCTCTCTCACTCTCTTTGTCTCTCTCTGTCTCTCGACAGGACTGTAATATAAGCTCTGCCTGATTATGCCAATGTTTAGTGGAATGTTGCAACAAGGAACTCAGTTGCCAAAGAGTTACCAAACTTGATATGTTGCTTGCTTTCGACTAGGGTCATTAGGGTTATTAGGGTCACTTAGGTGCCCATGGTTATCATAAAGATCGTTTGCTTTCTTCATATATAAAACACATGGCATAGTTACGGATACGTAATTCATGTAATTTGAGGAATGCTCAACAGTCAACACTTTCAGTTTTTGGTCTACCTACATATGTAACTTAAATACAGCTGAATGAGGTACCTGCCTAACTTCTATGCTTGCTTCATTGAGTTCAGCTTCGATCAGCTATTTAGTTCTTCATGTTCCTGATTGCAACTTCAGCTAAAGTTTGTTTTTTAGAGGGTATGCAGGAGGGTATACAACCTGCTAGACTCACCTTAAAGTGCATTGAGATGCCTTCTTCTTCTTGCTTTTGCGCTCTCTTCTTGTTTTGGCATACTTTCAGGTCAAAATATTGCCACACACACACATACACACACTTTCGTTTGGGGTAGCGGTATTAAAATCGCTTGCAACACATTAAATAACATCAAGTTGAGCACATCGTCGTCGTCGAAAGGGGCCTCTCATCGTTGTTGTTGCTGCTTTGGCTTTATGCGCCTGTGGCCCATTCAAAAAGGGACACATAAGAGTGGAGCTCTTGAAAACAACACACACTCTTCGGCACACACACACACACACATACACGGCTACACACACTCCCACACACACTGCTACACACATACATACAGATGCGACAGGTATAAATCCGCTGCTTTTGTGCGCGCCAACAACATTTTTAACATACTAATTAGTCTTTTGTAAGATTCATTATCATAATTGTAATTAACAACAAAAACGCGCACAGTGTGCACCACCTGGAGGAGGGGGGCGTGGCTGGGCTTACCCATGCTCGCGGCCATGTCAACAAAAACGTTTGGCAAAGCGCGGAAAGAGCTAAAAAAAAAAACGAGACTCGAGCAGAAGAGCCCCGCATCGACTGCTGCCTCCCTCAGCCTCTGCCTCTCGCTCTCTTTCACTCTCTGCCTCTCTTTCTCTACTCTTCTCCCTCTTCCGGCTGCCTGTGGCCACCTAATCCATGTCAGCCTCCTCGCAGCAGGCGGCAAAGGCCGCCAACGTTAACTAACAAATCACATTAATCCGTTGATTACGCTGACTTTCGGCTCGTAATTAACTCGAGCCCGGAGTGGTTCAACGCGGGCTCAAAGCGGCTTCGAACCAAGTCAGGAATTAGCTTTAAAGGCATTCGATTTTTAGTGTGTTAATAACACTGAGCTTTTAACTTGAGTATTAAATTGTCTGGTAGCTTAGTTGCGCACTTGGCTGTGAACCGGTTCGCAAGTGGTTCAAGATGAGGCTCACTGCTAAGGAGGATACATTAATAAAGCGTAAAAATAACTCTAAAATTGCACTCCTAATTGACCTGGCAACTCTTTAAGTGGCTTGGCTTGCGAACCGGTTCGCATGCGGTTCAACGCTAAAGAACTTGTGATTTGCATACTCGATTCTATAATATTGATTTTGTGTTAAGTGGAACCGGTTTAAAACCGGTTTAGAGAAGTGGTTTAACAATGGTTCAACCATGGTAATAAATGCTGTATATTTCTTTTTTAGAAATCTCTTGCAAATTTGTGTGAAAACCGGTTCAAAGCTAATATTCATTCATTCGGTTTCATTCACTTTAGTCTGATTCAGCATCGAATAAATGTAAATTTATCAACTATTAAAATAAACCTGCCATTGACTGCAAGGTGTTTCAAAACAGATTCAAAACTGGTTCAGCTCTGTCTAAAAACCGGTTTAAACATCATAAATGTGGACTGCCCAGAGCAGCTCCTAGAACTTTGAATAAAGATTGATTCAATACAGATTGTGCTGTGAATTCAATTCTGAGTAATCTGCAAATGAATTGAAACATATTAGTGCTACCAAACCGGTTCAATGCTGTACTTTGTTTCGCTGTGAACTTACCTGCAATTTGATGCAATTCTCATCGGGCTTAATTAGTGGCTTCGGGCCAAGCTGGACAGGCCGGACTGGGCTGGGCAATCCGCTTACTAGTTCTATAAATGATATTTAATGTGGTTGATTCATAATAACAGACAAACACAGACAGATAAAACCCGGATTAAGCACATACACTGGCATATGCAGAGTGTTAAAGAGAGATAGCAAGAGAATGAATGTGTGGGAGAGGGAGAGAGAGAGAGAGAGAGAGAGATGGAGGGTGCGGACATTAGCTATGCATATGACATGTCATTTGTTGTGGGAAAAACAATCAACGCAGTCATTGACAATCCTATTCAAACAGATAGACAGATATACAACCACACACAGCCAAACAGGGATTCATATTCACATTCACATTCTCACTCACATTCACATTCGAGAGCCTCCTCCATTCATGGACGCATCCATTCACGATAATTTATTATGTAATCGTTTTAATGAACTCTAATTGAATTACAGTCTCAACCTGGATTTGCGTTGTGGATGCGATTATAACATATTTCATTTGCCATTTATTGAGAGAATATAGGTATCGGTTTATCGAGTAGGGGTTGGCACTCTAACTGTCTCGCTCGCACACTTTCTATCCTTAGCTAGGGCCATAAAATTTCAATTAGGCAAAAAACCATTGAAGAAATTAATTGACAAAAGCGCGCTCCGAGGAGAAGCTGCTTGAGTTGAGAACCCACACACACACACACACACACACACACACACAAGAAAACACACTCCATTTCAATGGGTGCCATCTTGCTCGCACCAACAGCAGCATCTCTCTATTGCCATCTCTGTTGCTCAACGCAATTTGCAGCTTTTCAACATGAAAATTAATTTTCGACAATTTACTGCGCAATCTTACGCAAAAGTTCAACAAAAGCGACGACGTTGCTCTTAACTCTCCTTGGCTGGTAACCCTGTATACACCCCCATCCCCCCACCCACGCCCTTGACTGGGGGCACCCCTGGCACAGTTAAACCAAACAATCTGCAGCTGCGTGAGCCAAGTGAGAGCGGCATTTAACGGCAAAGCGTTAAAATTCCTTTACACTTGGACTGATGCCGCGAGTGCCAGACAGCAGGGTGTAGGAGGGGGGAGGGTATGTCAGTGGCATTAGGGTAGGGGGAGGGGGGATGGGCAAAGTTCAACACACACGCAGACGAAAAATTGCATAAAACTTGTTGAAAAATTGTTGAGCTGAAGCTGCTGCGCGGGTAGCATATGAGTAGGTTATACTCCCCCCCCTCTGCCCTCTATCCCACCCCCTACTACTCCTTCCCCTCTGCAGCATTTGGTACTCATCTCACTCACTCACCCCATACCCCGCACTTCAGCTCATCCTTGGCTTTTCAACTACATTGTCATTTAATTTTGGCAATAAATGTGAGCCTCCACTCCGGATGCGGCCACGCCCCCGTCTGCCTCTCTCTCTCTCCCCCTGCTTGCCGGAGATGAGGACAACATTGTGTGCAAACTGTCTGATAATCGTCTTCCGCCTATTTTAACGTGGCTTCTCCCCCGCTGCTCTCTTGCTCCCTACTCCCTACTCCCTGCCCCCTTGGGGTAGGTTGCCTTTTTCGTGCACATGTGCGCGCTTAAATTATTCAACGGAAGCGAGTCCAGGCTCCAACATCGCTTCGCATACGCCTCTGTGTGTACACCCCCACCCCCACCCACCTCCCCTCTCCTGTCTGCCTGCTTTTCCCCTTCCCTACCCTACGACTTTCCTTGTGTAAAATATGATATTATGGCGCTCAAATAAATTACGCGGAAAATTATTATGGCCGATTCGTAGCTTCGCTCGAGCAGCTTCCTCTGCCACCTTTCTCTCTCTCTCCTTCCCTGTCTCTCCCCTTCCCTGTCTCTCTCCTTCCCTGTCTCTCTCCTTGTCTGTCTCTTTTACTCTCTGTGTTCCATCTGTTGGCACTTCATGTGATAAAACTCCTCCTCCTCCTTCTTCTCCTGTAATGAATGCAGCCCGCACTGCCGCACTGCGATTGCAATTGACTGGGAATCAGTTCGCCATTGTTTGTCAGCTTCCCTTGTTGGGCAGCTCGACCAACACGATTCGGGTCTGGCAAAGGCAAATAACATATGGTTATAACGTAAAGGGAATCACATTTTAATATATCATCAAAGTAAGTTGCACGAGTCCTTAATGAGGAAGAAGGAATAAACCTGATCAGGTTTGTAAAGCATTCATTGTTGAGGGCATTTCGAACATTGTCATTCCGAAGATATCTCAGCATATACATACATACATTATTGGCCTTTCTTTCCATGATGCACACAGAATGTTCTACGGAGTAATATGTATGTAGATTAGGAAAGGATCAATGCCAACTTACTAGCTGCACATTGCAGTTGCTAAACATTTCCAGTAAACAATTTCTGCAAAATATATTAAGCACGTGTCTTGATTCTTCTTCTTTAGCGATTCTGTCTAAGATAACAGTGCATTAACACCTTTCTACTTTTAACCAACTCCCAATAACAGTTTTTTGAAGAAACTGAACGTGCAGCTTAAACATCGACGAACTCTGTTGGTGGTGACTGTTAAGTAGTGCTGTGTCATTCGTGAACGAACGAACTAAATTGAACTATTCACCAAACTGAACGAACGAACTAGGTCTGTCTTTATAGTTCAATATAGTTCGTTAGTTCAATTTAGTTCACTTAATTCAATATAGTTCACTTAGTTCAATAAAATATATAAACTCTTGATTATTTCTTATTATTATTATGTATAAGTGTTTTTGACATAAATTGAATAAATAATATTAATTTTCAATGACAGCATTGTATGAAATAAATTCATAACATTTTTTTTTAAGCACCTTTAAGCAAGTTTAAAAAATTAACGATTGAACTAAATGAACGACCTAGTTCATTGATTTTAAACGAACGAACGAACTTATTCCTCAAATTGAACTAGGATTACCCAACACTACTGTTAAGTGTACAGCAATTATCGATTGGCGCTTATCGATAATAAAAATACTTTTATACTTAACCAAAACGGACATTATACAACACTATTCCTAGTCTCTTCATGAACATTCTGCTTAATTGCCACTCACTTTATTTTGGGCTCTTGCCCCGACAAGACCTTTCTCTTGTTTTTTATTTTTTTCACGTTAGTTTCTATTCTAACAATGTGAATATTTATTTTATTTTTGTGCACTTGCCTTGGCGAGACTTTTATTTTATTCTATTGTCATTATTTATTTTTTTTCTTGCTAAAACCGAGATATTCGAAAAAATCGTTGAGGAACGGGATTTACTTTATTTACTCTACTTTTCGATGCTTTATTTTTATCCTTGTAGTATTCCATGTTGAAATTTGTGCATGAAGAGCTCAATGATTGCATTGCACAGACATATACTTACATAATATTGATTTGATATGCGTGTTTCTTTTGTATTTTATTCCCTTCAATTATAGTTTCCATCTTTTGTGGAGAATTTAGATAATGGAGTCGATGTAAAGTCCAGTTGGTAATAATTTTACAGATGGGGCTATATTTCTGAAGAATTTAGGTGAAAGAATTGTGTCTCGGTGACTTTTGGTTGTTTTTAAAAGTGGAGATCAGGATGAGGGCGGCACATTTAACCATTACCATCTATTTTATTTTGTTGCTAGTTAACTTATAGTTTTCGACGCATCTAAGTTGGCTTTAATCGGTAAACCAGTCGTTAATTTCTTTCTTTTATTTTGTGTAGTTTATCATGGACACAATTTCTAACCAAATCTATCGGCTGCAAGTCTTCTGTGTCCCTGTTAGACTAATAATTTCCTTAAATTGACGTAAATCCACATGTACTTAAGTAATTTAATTTTATTTATGTTCAGTTTGCGGTAAATTGGTAAAGCGATTCTAATTATAAAATGTGATGGATATATAGCATACTCTGGCTTATCTTTCGGTTAGATGAAAAAGAGAGAGCTAGAGCAACTGAAACTTGTGAGAAAACTTTTCGAAGAATTGTATTATGTTCAAAGTAACTGCAATAGTTTCTCATAAATATTTAATTTATTGTTGTTTACATAAATTAAACTTTCACTTGAATTTTATATCGAGCTTGGGCAGATTGCAAAACACCTGAGAGCTTCTGTTTGCCGCAAAGTGTAAGCGAATATTAAAGCTTTAAACTTGTTTCCCTGTTTACTAGCAGATGAGTGTAACTCTCGCATTTCGGTTCATTTCTTCTGTTATGCCAATACTTGTTGCCTTCTTCCCTTCCTTTCCTTCCCCAGGCCCCTCCCACTCGAGGAGGTCTGCCTGAAGGCAGCATCCACAGACAGTTTAAAATTTTGTGCTGTGCCCATTAAACTGGCAGCACAATCAAATATTAGCACAAGGGTTAGGCCAAGGGTCGCACTGGAAGAGGGGAGGAGGGGGGCTATGGACGGGGGCTACGCCTATGGCAGGCAAAAGTGCGTTTGGCATGAAATGAGCTGCAAATCCTTTTGGCAACATTTCAAGAAGCACAAGAACAGGAGGTGGGTAACGAGACGAGCGGCAGCAAGAGACTCTGTTTGACTGCCAAAGGTCAGCCGAGGGTGGCGAAGGGGAGGATGGTGGGAAACTGCTGTAATCTCAACGCTTACGTCAGTTTTTTGGGAGCACTTGAGTTGTCCGTCCGTCGAGTCGAGTTTGGCATCCTTTCGGGGCATGGGGCGGGGCGGTGCGGGGCTGAGCGAATCTTGCTGCCGCCAGCAGTAAATATTTATGCTTGTGTTTTATTTATTTACATTGTCAAAACCAATTTTGCCCAAGGGTTCAATTGTTTTTCACTTTTATGCCACGCCCACTCCCTACCTAACTCCCTCCCTTCCTCGCTACCTACCTAGCTATGCAACCCACTCCAGCTACGCCCCTGTGCTGCTACTGTCAGCGACACACATGCAAAGCATGGACGAAAGTGTTGTTTGTTTTCAATTAAAAACCTTTCGAGCACCATCGCGCGGTCCAAACTAATTCCGGGCCCGCTCATTGGGTCACGCCAAGTGCTTAACCGGCAGATACCTTAAGATGCACGCCCCCGCTTCGAAAAGATATAAAGATACACGCACTACAAGATACTCACATTGAGTTGAGTTCCTCGAGCTGCGATTGCGATTGCTCCCCAGTCGCCACTCGCAGCTTTCGCCATTGCAGCTCGTTCTGAATTATGAGTCAATTAGCCTCCGTACTTCTCCTGCCACTCCTCCCACTCGTCTCCCCCGCTCTAGCAACGGGATATTTTACCACATGGCCTTGCCATTTCATTTATATCGCACATCGCATTGTCTTTTATCGCTTTTCATTTTATTTATTAATTTTTATTGGCTTTCATTGCGAGGCGATAAAAGCTCCACGAGGATTTCGAAGAGGATTTCGCCAACAGCAAATCCATTTCCAAAATTGATTGAGTCGACAACGGATAATTGTTCTATTCGGCTCTTTTCCTGCAGTACTCTTCACTTCTTCTATTTAGGACCCTTGCACCATTCAACTTTTAGTACTTACTGGAAGATTCACATGGATTCAAAGATTATGAAGATTCCCTCTACTTGGGAACTTCTTCTTGGTAACCTCTTCAAAAGTGAATTCAGATTGTTAACCTTTGCAAGGTAGTCAATGCTAAGTAACCTTACTAAGGTTATGTCTTCTAAGTTGATCACCTTAAGTGTCTCCGCTTTGCAATATCTCCATAAGAACCTTATTAAGGTAACATCTCTCATTTTGGCTTTTCTTAGAAGCCTCTCCTCAGTAGCTTTTCCCTTAGTGAAATCTTTAAAGAAACCTATCGTCAATAGCCTGACTTCATAAATCTTCTATACCCTGGAAGGTAAGCCTCCTAATATTCAATCTTCTTAATATCCTCTTGAAGGTAAAGTCTTTTTAGTATTCTCTCTCCAGAGACTCTATAGTTCATATTTATAGCTTCTTAGTAAACTCTCCTTAAACGCCTTTCAAGGTAACCTTTCCACTTCAGGCTCTTTTCAAAGACTCTTTTAAAATACCTACTCTTAGTAGACTCTCCAAGGAAACTTTACTTGCTCTTAATTCTATTATTAGCACTTCTTTAATCCCTGCTTAATCTCATTCGGAACTCAAACTGCATCTCAATGCAATTGTGAGCCCATTCAAATGAAAGTGCTATCATAACAGACTTGTTTGCTAACTAAACAAGTTACACTTACAATATGATATGTCTCACACGATTCGCTGTCCCCCCTTCTCTTGTCCTCCCCTGCCTCCCTTTAAGCAGTTCCTTCCTGCGATTGTGAGTGGGATTCTTCTTTTTGTACTGCATTATCTGCTATTTTCCAATCCAATTTACTCGCATAACGAGGGCTCTATAGAGTGGGCGAGAGCACAGTTTGTATATGTGTGTGCTGTGTGTGTGTTGTGTGTATGTGTGCGTGTGCATTAGGCTCTTTATCACGTTAAAAGATTGAATGGACTCTCCAGAATCGCCACAAAAGACAACTAAAGCACTTGGGCTCCGGTGCTTTGTGTTGTTGTACCAGCTGCCCTTTCCTCCTCATTCTCCTTCCCCATCTCCTTTCCCTGTTGCTTCTCACTACCGTCTTGTTGCTGTTGCTGTTGCTGTGTACAAAACGGGAAGTCTGTGGGAAGCTCTCACTTGCCTCGCCCATCATGGTCCATTCGCATGTCAACAGAAATGCCTTTCAATTTATTTAATAATGACCCCAATCAGTGGCTGACGGTCCCAGCTTTAGTTGGGTTCTCTGCTTCGCACAGCTATCCCTCCTTCTCCCCCTCCTTGAGCCCCTCTATGCCTTTGCTGTTTGTGGGGAGAGAGAGACGGAGCTCGCTTGTCTGTGTGTTTGAATGAAAAGTTTTATTAATGCCAGATCCAGAGCCAAAGCCGTAGCTGACTGCCACGCCTCCTGCTGCGCCCCTGCTTTTGCCCCCATCCACTCCTGGCTGCTGTTGCAACGTTTCGATGCAGCGTCGGAACGCTTCATTATGCGCCTGGAATTATGCAAGCAACTTTAATCCCTGGCAACAGGCAACAAGCAAATGCACCCGACACGAGATATTAGCACTTGGCTTTCCATCTCCCTCAACCCCCATCCCCCATCCTCCTACCTCCCCCCTTCTCTCTCTCTCTCTCTCTGTCTCTCCTCTGTCTCTTCCTCGCGTTGTCACGCACTTATCTGCAACTTACTTTATGCATAAATGGCGCGACTTTGTCGGTGCAACATTCGCATACAGCCTGCAAGTTGGCAAGGGGAGAGAAAGAGAAGGGCGCAGGGATAGGGCTATCAGGTAGGCGTGGCACTCATTTAACGCTACGTGGGCGTGGCCCCGTTAAACTTTCCCATGAAGGGAGCAGAAGTTGTGCAGCTGAATGCGCTCAATCAATCAATTACTCGCCCATTTCCATGGCAACTCGTCGTACTCATCACTCGTCGCTTTACTTACAAACACGGAATGGAATATGTGAATCATATGAGTGTAAGTATGACTATGAGTATGAGCATGACTGTGTAGCGCGAGCAAGTTCTTCAAGCAACTTGTTTGCAACTGTTTGCTGTTTGCAGTTCAGTTGAAATCATTCTATTAAATTCTAAAAATAAACAATTTAACTTGAGTGTTATATATACAAGATATATATAATATATATTATATATACATCTAATTTATATATATATATATTTATATATACATATATCAGATAGATCATTGATGAGGATGATGAATGACCAAGTTAGCTTGGAGAGTATGGAAGGGAGTCTAGATATCAATTTATAGATCTTCTACATCAATTGGGATAAGTCATTTACTAACTCAGCTATTATATGGAATTTGTAAGTTTTTGCTCAGTATTCTCTACCTTCGTTCAATTAGGCATTGAGATCGGTTGTTGCTTAAGCTAAGGAGTATAGCAACATCACCCAATGTACTCCTCGACCAGCGAATCGCTTCTCTCTGGGTTCTTATTGTAATAACATAACAGATTTATTGCTGTAATGTGCAGGAGATTAATCGTCTATACTTACCTGACTAACTTCTCAATTTTGCTTATTTTTGGTACTCGTTACTCTCTGCTAGATACGAGTAACTACTCGCTAGTTTCTTAATATTGTCAAGTGTTTGCATTTGACGATAATCTCAATAGATTGATTGGCTAACACACTCTAAATTTACTCGTTACTCGCTCTATCATCTACTCGTTGCTCTGAGATCTTTAGGCTAACTTAACCTCACTCAGCAAGTAACACTTCAATCGCTGCTCTGCATGTTCCTTTAGCGCTGAATTTGTCAATAGTTTCTTCCTTTTATTGATCTATCTTTCTAACTTCCTCTCTTCCTTGTCGGTGTTTTTCTGTTACTCGTTGTTAAGCACTCGTCTATTGCTATCTTCCTACTTATCCCTTGGCATATATCGTCATGGCTTGCTCTCTCTTCTTCTTTCTCTCTCTTCATTCCCCTTCTTCCTCTTTATGTATGCTTAGCTTGAGACCGACACTCAACAAGGTCCCTCCTTGCCTAGGGCTTTCCCCTCTCTCCCCTCATATCTTGCCTGTAAAGAGTGCCCTCTCTATCTCTATCATTCTCTCCCTGTCCCGCTCATTCAACCGAAATGCAATTAGTGGCCACAAAATGGCGGAATGCGGGGGAATGGAGGGGGTGAAGAACGATCGAATCGGACAAGCGAGTCGGTTCGGTCGTCGGTTTTATTGACGTCAAAATGTAAATGGAAAACGAAAGCGAAAATGAAAGATGGCGACCACAAGTTTCAAAAATCACTAATGGATTTTTAATACAATAAATAATGCTCTCGACGAGGGCAGGAGAAGTTGTCGCCTCCACCGCCTCATGGGGCCTCAAAGGCGACGCACAGCACACTTCGATCCGCCTCCCTCCCCCCTGCCACACTCCCTCCCGGAAAAACGAAAAGAGGCAACTATTATATGCATGCATATTCTTGTCATCCATTAGAAGCGAAGAAGGAAGGGAGGGAGGTAGGAGGAGGGGTGGCAACTGTGATGAGCCTGCACCTCTTTGGGTAAAGACTGAAAGCATATCGAAAGGGGGGCATCGATATAATTGAATAGATGCGGCTTTATTGCTATTAATGCCCTCTGCAAAGTACCCTGTACCCACAATATACACACGCACACACGCACACCCGCCCACACTCACACACACACACAAAGTGCTATTTCTGGCCACAAAAACCACACAATACATCGAACTCGAACCCGAACCCAAAGCCGAACCTGAACCAAAGCATTGAACAAAAAGCATTGAAAGTGAAGACGAAGCTTTATCAATAGCCCAAGATACTCTCGCACTACCCTCCAGTACCCTCCACTACTACTCGTGACTCGTGACTCATTACAATAGCCCCGCATCTATTCAATGTGAATTAGGCATTATAAATTATACGACAATGTGAATGCAGGCAACGGTGGACAGTAGTGTAGGAGAGGGAGTGGAGATGGGGGAGTGTGAGTAGGGGTTAATGGGTTAAAGGTCTGTTTAGGGTTAAGGCTCTTACATTAGTTATAATAACTTGATCAGCATAAGATGATGAACATTGCAACAGTAGAGATGAAGTTGCTTGTGCCATGAGTAACATTTTCGAATGAATTATCGACATATTTTCCATAGAGATGAGTAGAAAATTGTGCGATAATTATGTTAGCATTTCACACCTAGAGATGGGAATTGCTTATTAATGCAGAGCCTATCGACAAATTATATACTTAACATAATATACTAACTTGAAATATCAGTTTATTCTTGGTGGTTGAGTATTTAAAAGTGAACTAAAGAAAAGGAGGGAGGTTGACTTATATATTATATTATGCTATTTTATATATACAAGTATATAGTATATAGAAAATGGATGAATGGAATATAAATAGATAAAAGATCAGAGTATCAATATAGAATCAATGGAAGTAAGATCATTTAGGTCAGTTAAGTTAGGTTAAATATTCTACTTGTTCTGTTTGCTGAGTAAACTAAGCTGACTTTGTTTCTGGTACCCTTATAGTATACCCTTATAATTACAGGGTGTGTACGTGTCTGCTACTGTTCTGGCTGTTACTGTTGTTGGAGAATGGCATTAAATTGAACGAAATCAATAATTCATTAAAATAATGTATGCAGAAAGGATGAATATTTATGGTTATTCGATGGGCGATAACAACAACAGCAACACGGCATAAACTATGCAAATCGACTGTGGGAATGTGTATCTGTGTGCTCGTGTATGAGAGAGTATTGGGCAATTGGCTACCTCCCTTTCCCTCTTCCTCTTCATCTCCCTTGAAAACCCGCCCACGTAATCCCCGACAATGTTGTTAACAACTGGCGGATTGAAGCTGCCAACAGTGGCGGATGACTCTGCTTAGCTGGAGATAATAACTGACAGAGGAAATGAAGATGGTTACTTTCCCCGCACTCTCGTTCTTCCTCTCGCTCTCTCTCTCTCTCTCTCTCGCTCTCTGTGTATCTCAGTTGCAGCAACTGAATGCCGAAAAGGAAGATGAAGTTGAAAGGATGCGCTCGAGTCGTAGTCGGAGCCAAGGCGCGGGCAAAACAATCAAGGAAGCACTTAACCGAATGAAACACAAGTAAACAAATGAAAGTAAGCAAACACAAGACAAGCCATACAGCAAATAGCCAGCGACAGAGGGAGAGAAAGAGAGAGGACTGGAGAGAGGGAGAGGAGACTAAACAAAGCACAAGCTGAGGCAGTCGTTGGCAGTTGGGACTGGTCAAAACTAAAGCAATGAAATAAAATGAAAATGAAAATGCATTAAGTATGCAGCATGCAGATGCGGATGCAAATGGAACTGAAGGGGGGGAGGGAGGCAGACAGGCGGGGCAGGAGAAGAGAGGGCGACGCTGCAATAGTCGACTGTTGGAGTCGCAGTTGGAGCTGGGTAAATAAAGACGCTAACGGCCATAACGAAGTTGCCAGCGGAGCCACCAGACGATCATCAACTTGATACATGGCCAACTGGCAGGCAGACCAAGACAGAGAGAGAAAGCGTGAGATAGCGAGACAGAGAGAGAGAGAGAGGGAGAGAGATTGCTGTAGTTGTCACTCAGTGAGTCTTTCAGTCAGTCACTCAGTCAGTTGGCACATGATGCAATCCGACTGCATTTAAATCATTTTTATGGCCAGGCAACATGCCGCCGCCTTCCCCGCTTCCTGTTTGCCACTTGCCACTTGCCACATGCAACAGGAAGTGCAACAACTTAAAGCCTCAGCGAAGAAGATGAGCGCGTAAATTAAATAAACTCGCGATTCTCGCCCCATTTAATGAAGACGAGGAGAGAGAAATATATATATAAGTACATGCAGAATGAGGTCACTTTGTACCTCTAGATATTGCAAGATATCGAAGAATTGACATTTAATAACCATCTATAGAATGAAATGTACATTATCTGGAGACTTGGTGTCTTAAGCTCTTATAATCTCCGAAATATAGGTGTTCATACAGACGGATTGGAAGATTAGTCAAGTTCCCTTAGCTGAGTAGGCAACTGTAGGGCCGGAGTATGAGTTTTAGCTAAAAAATTAAGCTAAGTTAAGCTCCTTTAAATATAATACCCTACAAATATATTCTGTATAGGGTATATCATCAGCTGTTACTCCTTCTTCTTTCTCCTCTTCCCTTTCCTGCATTACACAACTTTTTCTATTAGCGAAAATTTGCGATTTTCTTTGAATTTTATGCGATTTTTTGACAAATTTCTGATGCGTCTTTGATAACAGTTTGTTCTCCACTTCCTCTTCCTCCTCCTCCTTCTCCTCCTTCTTCCCATAAACTGATTATCATCAGCAGTGGCAATAACATGAGGACAACAGGAGGACAACAATCGACAGCTGTTCCCCGGCGCTAATACGATGTGGGACACATTTTCCTGATGAGTTTTCTCGGGGTAAGCAAAAACAATAAAATATGAGAGAACATTTTTCAAAGAGCACTTTGTAATGCGACTTACAAGTGAAAGAGTCAGAGACAGAGAGAGAGAGAGAGAGAGATAGAGATGATATAAGGGAAAGTAAGTTAGTGAGAAGGGAATAAGGAAGGGAAAGAGTGTGAGAGCATTCATTAGAAGTGCGATTACTTCTTATGAGAGATTAGCTCAGCGATTGGCAACTATCGATTTATCGGTCTGTCGATGTAATGTGCTAAAATATTGCAAAGAAATTAGAAAGTCGCAAGCCCAGAGAAAACAAGACAAAGAGACAGCAAGATATTGTTAACAGAGAGGAAAATGGAAAATGATGACGACAGACAGAGAAACCTAAGAAAGAAAAGGAAAACACGCACACATAAAGCACAGGGAAAGTAAAGAGTATGTAAGTGCAAACCAGATATGCCTGAGAGATATGGAAAGGTCTCTCTTTAAATTGCTAACTTTTCTCCGAGTTTCCCGAGATTTTCCACAGGCTGAAAACTTGTTGGAGTTTGCCTTGAAGTCGAGCGGGGCAACCTAATTGATTTGAACTTTATTAAATGTTGTTTATTAAATTGCGCCCTCCCAAAGAGGCCACTGAGAATGGGGTGAAAATGGTGAAAGTTTTACACGGGGCAGGGGCAAGAGAAAGGAGAGAGGGTGGAGAGGGGGGAGAGGGGGGAGAGGGAGGAGGGGTGCAGGTTGCCACAGCAAGTGAATTGAGCTGGCGAATAAATCAAATGCGGCCGGCGTTGATTGCGAATCAATGAACTCGACACCAGGCCAAGCAGGATGCGGCAGCAACTGAACCAGGAGTCGTAGCCGTAGCTGCTGTGGCAAGTGGCAAGTGGCAAGTGCAGCTGCGGCGCTAATTTACTAACGTTAATTAATGGCGAAAATCGAAAATGTTCGCTTTGAACTTTGAACTTTTGCCGCGCGACACAGTGTGCCAGAGGGAGAAGGGGCAACTCAACTGCCTCCTGCCCCTTTGCGGCATCTCTCAAGATGCTTGCAACAGCGGAAGCTGCGTGCCACCCGTTGAGGCATTGCGCCACACAAAGGAAATGAACACTTTGCCACGGCCCGGCGCAGGCAGAGGCAGCTGCGGTCGCTGGCGAAAGTTGCAAATTGACTCGAGCAAAATGGAAAATGAAAATGGAAAAGGAAAACAAAGGAAAGCAAAGGAAAGAAAGGAAAGGAAAGGCTTTTCCAAACGCAGCAACACGCAAGTCGAAACCGTTGCGAACCGCAGCGAAGCAAAGCAAAAAGAAACCAAATCGAAGCGAATCGAAACAGATCGCAAACAGATGCAGAGTGGGGGGCTGAGAGGGGTGCAGAGGGGACGTGGCAAAGTGGGGCAGGTAATTTATGCCGAGAAATAGAAATTCTTAATTTGCCGTTGCATCTCTCAAGGATATCGATATGGCCAAGAGTGCCGGAAACGGATATGATACAGGCCACTGAATGGGGTGGTGGTGGGGGAAGACGAAGGGGGTGAAGCAAAAGTGGGAAAGACGGGGAGTGGGAGTGGAAGGAAGGCGAGCACGGAACATGGGACTCAACTCAAGGTCCTGCCAAACATTTGATTTGACTTGGCACAGTGGGACATATAAGCAAGTTACCAGGTAAAAAAGAGAGTGATTATCAATAAGTGAAAATAAATAAAAATAATAAATAAATGATAAGCATGAATACTACCTTGTAGTATAGTGTACCTTGTAGCCCCCTTATGAACGCACACATTCCTGTATATTCTTGAACAACTTGTCCTTCTCTTGAGCGGACAAAAGTTGCCTGAAGCCTTACAGAGTGTCCGGCCAAGAGAGTTTTCTCTTTAAATATAGTTTATGATTCCTGGACAATTCATTATAGATACTTATAATATACACATTAAAGAACTTTGCCTTAATTTTTATCAGTATTTAAAATATATTAAGATAATTTGTTTGAAACATATTGACAAGTTTGCAATATTTAATTCCATATTTTTTAAATTTTGCCAACAATTCTTAAAAGAAATTTTTAGTTTATTATTAATTTACTTTTCTCAAACATTTTTCAAAGAATTTCTTTATATGTCATTTAAGTTATCCCAAGATTCAGTTTCCTTAAAATTCTCCCATTCTAAAGTAATTATGCATAAACAAATTAATTTAGAATGGAACATTGTTCAATAAATTATAACTTCTGATGCCGATAGTTTGAAATGTTTGCGAACGTTTTCTTCTGCTGAACCTTAAATACTGTTAATGAGTTTGTCCTAAGAATTTCTTTATTTATTCTCAAATTTTATTAAATATTCAATCAGAAATGTTATCTACATTTTTCTTATCAATTTAGTTACCAAATTAAGCGCTTTCGCTCCACTGTGCAGCGTGGAGCGTGGCACATCGTCGCACAGCCTAATTTTGCATGCAGCGCACAAAGACGACGACGACGACGGCGCCGAAATAAACTCGCAAACTGGCTTTAGCCCTGGCACAAAGGCAGTCAGAGCGAGATGGCAGAAGGAGAGAGATGAGAGAGAGAGGGGGAGATGCTGTAGTTGGGGGGCGGCAAGTCGGCACAGTCACGCAGACGATTGATTTGGAAACGGGCCATTGTCACGCCGTATACAATCGCGAGAGGGAGGTTGGGGTGGAGGAGGGTGAGGCGGGGGAAAAGAGGCTGCAGCAGACGAAGACGCACATGGAAAAAGGATTTGCTTAAAGTCAAGTAAACACGGCACGAAGCAGAAGGCGGAAGGGGAACGGGGGACTTAAAGTCTCGACCAGGCAGGCAGGCAGGCAACAACTCCTCTCCCTTCCACTCCCCCTGCCCTGCCCAGTCGGGAGTGGACTTAATGTCTGTGGACTATCACCAACACGTACGCATTGGCTATTGAAAACACACACACACACGCACACTCACACTTCGAGACACACTCAAGCCACTCAACACACACTCGGGCACACCCAGCACACACACACACACACTTGCAGTCGGACAGCATTTTGGTAGTTTGAACACGAAATATTTTATTATTATATATAATTTGCCATTATGATGATTATACGTGGAATGTGGATACGGATCTGGATTTGGATTTGGATTTGGACTTGAATTCCTTACTTCGATTTCGATTCTCGGATTCAGGCGGCGTTTCTTGCAGAGCGTCGCGACGCTTCGTTGTGTTGCATACTTTATGGCCTTGGCGCAATCACAGTCAGCTTCAAGTATTTTCCCCCTCTCCCTCCCTCCTCTCTGGCACCACACAAGTGGCTTGCTCGCTCATAGCAATTGAATTAGCCTTCTCCCTTCCCCTTTACATCATTCTGTGGTAGCTTACAGCAGACTCTTGTCCAGGTAAGACGTGAATTCACACTCAATTTCAATTTCTGAAGTTAAGCAAAAGCTTTAAGCTCATTTTACATCAGGCATCAATCTGTCAGTTCTATTCAATAAAGTATGAATGAACAGCCAAGAAACTTGCATTGCTCTGTCAAATGACATCAATCAAACTACGCTCAGTCTCTCAGCTAACATTCTACAGCCATCAATCAGATATACATCTATTTACATCACTCTTACATTGTGTACAGCAGACTGCTGTCGAGGTAAGTTGTGAGCTTAACTTCTACTTTAATATTGTTTGCTTTGAAACACTTTAGCCTAACTTTGTTATATTTTGCGCGTACATCATGCATCAATCTGTTTGTATTTCATAAACTATATGGTATTTTTAAGTGGGTATTTAAGGTACTCTGTGAATACTCTCTTTCTCTAAGGTTACGATTAAATGTTGCTGCTCATCAATCATTTAACCTGCTCATCAATCATTTATCTATCACTCAATCCCAAATACACCTCATATCTACGATGTTTATTTTTGTTTAAAGAGCTACCTCTTGAATCTACTCTTTAAAAACTTGTCAGATAGCCCTAATGATCCACGAATCAATCATATATCAGCCTTGCATCAGCCACGCATGCACCAGCTTAACTACATACAGACTAACCACAAACACTCTTTGAACTCTTCCTTTTCAAGCAGTCATTAGCTCAGCATTTGGGGCTATATCAATTATGCATACATCAGACATACATCAGACATGCATCCATCAAGTACTTTACTTAATTTTACGAGCACTTATGAAGTTCTGCATTTTTAAAGCCTTCTTTCGCTTTCAACTTATACTGCACAGCGCAGCAATCAGTCTGACATCAATCAATTAGCGCAGACAATTAACTCCGACACGGAAAGAGAGTTTGGCTGAGTGAGAGAGAGAGGTAGAGTGAGAAGATTGTTATCTACTTTTGCACAGCTACTCTCCTCTCCTTTCTCTTTCTATGCCTTTCTCTCAGTCTCCATCTCTCTCTCTCTCTCTCTCTCTCCATCTCTCTCTCTCTCTCTCTCTTGGCATTGCATTTGATTGACGGGTTAAATTTGCGGCAATTAGCCGGATTATCATGGCCGGAATTGTCATCTGATTGTCAGCGCTTTGACATGCACATCATCAGCACCAGCAGCAGTGGCAGTGGCATAGGGAGGGACAGGCAGGGGCAGGGGAGGCAGAGAAAGACGACTTTGCTTCGCGCATAAATTAAGCAGCTTGCAACAGCCTTGTGGCAGGCAGCGAGAGGAGGGGCGGTGGCTCGGTGGCCGTGGATGTTGGATGAACTCAAGTTGCACTTAATTAACTGCAATAAGAAACTGAAATGAACCCCGAGCAGAGGCGGAGGCGGAGGCAAAGTTTCATTGCCGCAGAGCGAGGCAGAGATAATTATCATAATGGAGGGAGAGAGATGACGATAATGACAATAATGATGATTATAATGATGTGGCAGGAGGCTGATGTTGCATGCAACAAAGGCTGGCAAACTTTGCACTCCTTGGAGCCTCATAATTCTGTTAGCTAATTTGCCTCGTGCTCAGACAGAGATAGAGAGAGAGAGAAAGAGAGAAGGAGAGAGAGGGAGACAGAGACAGAGAAAGGGAAAGTGGGCCGTCAACTCGGTAGGCGTGGCCTGCAACAATAATTGCGTTAATAATTTGCTAATGGGGCAATCAGTCGCATGTTGCAACATGTTTATTGCAACATGTTGCACGGCAACCTTTGGCATGTTGCCGCGCTGCGATTGGCTGCCGATAGCGCCTCGTGTTGCTCTCGTTGCGCCTCGTTGTGGCACGTTTCGGCTACGCTCGGCGTGGCTCGACTTGTCTCGACTTGCCTCGCCAGGAGTCGCCTCACAGTTGTTGCAGCGTGGGCAACTGATCCCGAGCGGGTAAAGAGGGGCGAGCTAGCTCTCTCTCGCTCTGTCTCTGTCGCACACTCTAAGCTGTGTGCTATACATATTCATATCCCGTTTCAGTGTCAATTGCAGTTTACCATTTCGTGTTGCCACGGCGAGGCGCCACAAGCAGCAGCAGCAACAGCAGCAGCGCGAGCGAGTTGCGAAAATATTTCAAGTATTTCCGGCAGCATCTGAAGGCGAGGCAGCTCCAGGGGGAGTGGCGGGTCAAGGGGGGGGGAGGGGGCAAGGAATACAAACGGCCTTTTGGCATTCCGCGCATTGCTCCGCACGCAAACAGTACGGGGCAAGGAAAAGGCGAGGCGAGGCGATGAAAATGAAAACGAAAACAAAACAAAGCGAAAGAGAACTGCAAACAGAAAACCAGTACAAAAGAAGAAAAAACACACACAGACAGACAGAGAAAGGGAGAGAGAAAGAGAGAGAGGGAGAGAGAGAAGAAGAGAAAGGCACAGAGAGAGAGACACCGCTAACGGCCTCAGCAGGTGAAGCAGCTAAAGAATCCTCGGCACAAAATACCCAAGACCAACACTCAAACGCAGTTCGACTTAACCTTTAACCTCCACCAGGCTGGAGGGAGGTGAGGACAGCAACAACATCATCTTCTACCTGTGGCTCTACCTGTGGTTACCTCTACCTGCGCGTGTGTTGCTGTGTGTGTGCCACGCTTCTCCAATGGCTTAAAGCGCATGCAAGCAAAATCGGCTTTCCTTGCCCCAACTCCCCCCCTCCTTCCACTTACACCAAGCTGTTGCAACTGCTATGGGGATTCTTTGAAGAAGATTTTCTGATTTTGAATTTTCCGTTTGCAATTCTCCTATTAAATTCTATGCTTCTTATATCCGCTTATGAATATGCAACTAAGTGTTGCATACTTTTCAGCGTCGATTCGAGGCAGGGCAATTGAATAATGCAAATAAACATTTTAAGAATTTTCAGAATTAAATCATCATGTGAGAATATGAAGTTCAGCCTGTAAATAGCTATTTTCTTCCCTGTGAAGTGAACTATTTAATTTAGCTGTTAGAGTTCTTTACTTAATGAGAATATGAAGAAAACAATTTCTGGAACATGCCTAGAATAGAAGTTTAGCATATCAGAAGAGAATTCAATATCAGTTATGCATATTAAAAATAACCTATATCATTCATATCAGTGAGGAGCACAACTCTTATTCAGTAATGTGACTAATTTAATTAAAAAAGCAGTTGAAAATTGAAAAAGAATTGAATATTAAATACAAAAACATACATTTCTAAACTCTTTCTTTGACTTTAATATTTATTAATATCACATTATCCTATAGTTTTAGTTTTATGCCTAGTCGTGTTGTTCCTAAAGAATTTCATTTTTATTCACCCTCAAACAGAACGCAATATCGCTTTATATACTTACCTGTTCATGAATATATAACTCAAGTTTCCGTTGCAATTCCTTACTCATTTCTTCAGGAATGAGAAAAGTAATTCAATGTGATTTGCAGCCATTTCGAAAATTGTTTTTAACTCCATATTGGGTAATCGTTTTAATAGTAAGTCAAGTAAACTAGAAAGAAATGATATATACATCTATATATATATAGTTACATTCTATATACTGTATCTTAGTAATTTATCCGATCAAAGGAAAGCCTTTAACTCGAGCAGAGTCAAATCAAATCAAAAGAAGAAGTTAGAAAGGGAAGGACCAGACGCAGAGTGGGAGAGAAAGAGAGAGGTAGTGAGAGTTGGAGAGAGAGGGGGGAAGGCAGGGACAACAATGGGGGCCACTTTAGCAATTTAAACTGAAAGTAATTTCACTAAAATGTTTTAACAAATTCAAATACAAATGGCAGACAGAAGGGAATGGCAAACAGGACGCGGATGTGGATAGCAATAGGAATAAGCATAAGGGAGCAAATAGAGGAGAGATAGAGAGAGAGAGAGAGGGAGAGAGAAGGGGTTGGGAGTGAGGGGAAGGGGGTACTCACGGCAATGGCGGCTACCAACTGCAGGTGAACCCTGCAGACAAAACGATGCCAAAACTGAACCGAGTGGAACGAAACTCTGCGCATTGTTTACCCCCCTCCCCTCTCCACCATAGCACACACACACACAGAGCATGCTATTATATCTAGAGAGAGACTACATATAGACACACATACACACATATACGTACATATAGACGGCATGAAAAGTCGTCTGAGTAAGCAGACGAAAATTTGAAAGTGAAATCAAACAATGCGAAAATAACTTGAAAACAATGTCAAGTGTTCGTTTATTTTTACCGTTGCGGGCGGGGAAGGAGGCGTGAATATCCAAGAAGCAATGCGCTACAAGTTCTGACTTGTTCGCCAATCTCCCCTCCCCTCCGCACCCCCACCTCTTCCTCACTTTTATTTGTCTTGTACATTTCTAGCGAATTTTGCAGCTTAAAAACTTTTGCTCGATTTCGTATTTGGTATTTGCCAGCATTATCCGTTAATATTCAAAGTCATCTTTGATCTGCTGCAAACTTTGATCAAAGCATTTATTAATTGTCTTTTTAGGTTATCTACCCTCTCTCTTCTCTCTTCTATTTGCCATTTGTTCTTCACAATTATTTATAGATCTTTCTTGAGTACTTTTACTTTGCCAATTGCTTTCGCTCTTTGATCTCTTGAGTTGACACAATAGTTTCAAGTGAAAATCTAACTTACTGTTTGGCCTACACTGTGAGAAATAGTATACACAGTAATCTTTGTTTTGGTCTTTCTTGGTCAAGGATTTGTTCAGATTATTGTAAATTGCATTCAAAGCCAGTTTGACAACAAAGTTCGCAACTTTTTCTGAGTACATGAATATGTTTAAATTGCTTATAAATATTTTGTACACTGCAAACAAATAGATCATAACTTATTACTTGTTTACTACTTGTAACTGATTACAAATTTCTTAAAATAGTTTACAAAGAGCATACAATTTTCATAAATGATTATTTAAACTGGTTGAACATTTCTTGCTTACAACATTCGGAAAATGTTTTGAAAACTTCTTGAAATACTTAATTTTGTCTTAAAAAAATGTTCATATAATACAGTTTACACATTTCTTGATCTTATTATATATTACTTTATGTATTTTATATATATTTAATTATATGATTGTTTGCCAAGAATATTAGTTGTTTTTTATCATTCCGTATACCATTTTGTGCAGTGTAGCGCAGCGTTTAGGATTTGTTTTGACGTGGCCAAAAGGCTTTGCTTGCGTCTTCGCTAGCTGCCTATGTGTGTGTGTGTGTGTGTGTGTGTGTGTGTAGGTGTGTCTATGTGTGTGTTGTAGTTGCAACCGCAACAGTTGTGGTGACACTTTTGTCGCTTTGAAGCCGTAGCAGGACACTTGACTCAAGTGCATCCTGGGACGCCTGGCAAGGAGATCAAGAGTTGAGCCCGGAGCTGCGAGTCGCAGCTAAGAGACTGAGAGTAGGGTAGGGGCAGGAGCCACTGAAAAGGGCGAGGGTGTGGGGGAGGGGGATAACGCCAGGCGGAACACGGTAAACGTTGATGTTATTCTGCGTTTCATCGCATTGTCAACACGGTGAAAGGGAGAAGGGCATGGCAGAGCATAGGGAGGGGCAGGGAGACAGTTGCCTTGCTCGCACGATGATATGCTGTGCCACAACACCCTCCCCCCCACCGCCCTTTCGCTTTCCCTCCTCACCCCCTTGCTACGCCTGCATGTGGTTGTCGCCAAGTAAAAGTTAACTTAAGCAGCTGCCAAGTGAGTTGAAAGTACTTGAGCGCATCCTTAAGCAGGATATCAACTGGCAAAAGCGTCGCAAGGAGGCAAGGAGAGACCTGTGTGTGTGTGTGTGTGTGTGCGGGGGGGAATGTGTTGTACAACAAGCTGGCGAGACACAAAGACGGACGAGGCAAAATCTCAGCCAATGTCAAAGAAGCAACAAACAAACAAATACACACACACACACACACACACGCACGCACAGCCAGGATGTGTCCGTATCCTGGACGCACAAAGCAACACTCCATACGCCACTCTCCCCCCCCTGCCGTTCCTCTGACACGCCCATGTCCATCAGTTGGTCGCGTTGCCGCGCGCGCAGCACGTTGTGGCCTTTTATTAGATACGTGCTGTATCTCTGTTTGCCAACTTTGATGGTGTTAATGCCTTTTGTTCTGGCTACACCACACCCCACACCCCTTTCCCCTCTCTCCCACATACCCCTCGCCACATTCCTTTGCCACGATATACATCTATGTCAACCAGGCACACACAGACACACTGAGCAAGACAGCAAGAGAAAGGGTGAGAGGTGCAAAAAGTGCATCGTATGTATGTTTCATCAACAGTAGGAGAGGGGGAGGGAGAGAGGGGCAGGTCGTCAAAGGGCGTGGCAACCTTGACTGGTTATGCCAAAGTGCAGAAAGTCAGCTTGAAGCTCATCTTTTAGCTTTAAACTGAAAAGGAATATCAATAATGCTTTCAAGGTATTGCTTTGGTGCACTTTGAACATGAGTTGGTTAGTTCCCTCATTACTTTGACACTACTTACATTGATCTGCAATGCATCAACAAATCTGGGGCCAAACAACAGTAAGTATCTGCTGCTTCCTGACTTCTTATTGGTATTGTCAGTCATTTTGAGCTTTCATTTCTATAAACTTCCTTTAGGTAAATGCAGCACGTTAGCTGTTTCTTCTTCTTTGTCGTTCATCTGTTACCCAACAGAGGATTAACAGGTTTGTACGTTTTTCTAACTGCTAACAGTAACTTACTGAGCTGTACTTTACATAAATAGAAGCGATAAATGCTGTCCAGTTTATCGAAATTAACAGTACTTTTATACTAAACCAAAAACTAAACATTATACAACACTATTCCTAGTCTCTTCATGAACATTCTGCTCAATTGCCACTCACTTTATTTTGGGCTCTTGCCCTGACAAGACCTTTGCTCTTGCTTTTTATTTTTTTTTCACGTTAGTTCTATTCTAACAATGTGAATATTTATTTTATTTTTGTGCACTTGCCTTGGCGAGACTTTTATTTTATTCTATTGTCATTATTTTATTCCATGTTGAAATTTGTTCATGAAGAGCTCGATGGTTGCATTGCTCAGACATATACTTCATAATATTGATTTGATATGCGTGTTTCTTTTGTATTTTATTCCCTTCAATTATAGTTTCCATCTTTTGTGGTGAATTTAGATAATGGAGTCGATGTAAAGTCCAGTTGGTAATAATTTTACAGATGGGGCTATATTTCTGAAGAATTTAGCTGAAAGAATTGTGTCTCGGTGACTTTTGGTTGTTTTTAAAAGTGGAGATGAGGATGAGGGCGGCACATTTTTAACCTTTACCATCTATTTTATTTTGTTGCAAGTTAACTTATAGTTTTCGACGCATCTAAGTTGGCTATAATCGGTAAACCAATTGGTAATTTCTTTCATTTATTTTGTGTAATTTATTGACACAGTATGTTATTTCCTTTTTTATTGAATTTTTTATTCCATTCCGTGCTTTTGTTATTGCGCGCTCTCTCTCTCTTTCTTTGACTTTTCTCTCTCTGATTATTCTGTCTGATTCTTCTCTCTGATTTTTTTTTCTGTATTTTGTTCTTTGGCCCCTTTCATGAAGGAAACTCGCGTCGTTGAATCTCGTTGTGCCTTCGCTCGCTATTGTTATTGTTGTTGTTGCTGCGGCTAACCGGAAATGCGCAAAACTAACGGGATAATGGAAAATGGCCTTTGGCAGTAGCAATTCGACAGGGGGGCGTGGGGGAGAAGGGGGTAGATGACAGTGCGACACATGGAGCACAAGTTCGCCTGATAGCAGCAGCAGAAACAGCAGCAGCAGCAGTAGTAGGAAGTGTCAGAGGTGAGTGGGAGAGGGGGCAGTGGAAGGGGAGGAAGAGAGATTGGGGAAGGGGGGTAGGCAGCTGGCCACATAAACTGCAAAATAACTGTAAATGTCATGGTTATGTTTACATGCGGTGCAAATTGCAACGGAAGCTAAAGCTGAGAATCGCATGGAGAAACTTTTTCAAAGGGGCGGGTCGAGGGGCAGGCAGTTGCAATTAAAGCAAATTAATGCAAAATTCATGAAACGAGGGGCAGAGAGAGAGAGAGAGAGAGGGAGAGACTGGGAGATAGAGACAGAGGGGTTGGCGGGAGGCAGTTTGGGGTGTTGCCTTAAGCTGATGAAGCGCAGAGCGCTGGCAGCAATCAGCAGAGCTGTAAATTAACCAAACACACATCATTCATGTGGGGCGTGCGGCATGTGGCATGTGGCAGGCACAGAGCGATGCAAATGACGCAGCCGAATCCGGCAACAGCAAATGCAAATTCAACCAAGCAGGGGCTGTGTCAGAGGGTGGAAAGAGGGGGGGGGGGAAGTAGCAAACTTCCGATCGCTGCCACACAGTGCTGCAGGCAGCATTTAGGTTGCAGGATCGAGCTGCGCCTGTCTGTCTGTCTGCAACAAGCAGTTGCAGCTCAAATCAAAATTGGAGGCACGTCAATAGGCCAGGCCAGGCTGCGGTGTATGGGGGGAAAGGTGGAGGGAGCTTAGCCAAACACAAACAAACACACACACATATGCAACATGTGCTGTGTGGCACGCGGCATTAAACGGGGCTGTGGGCCAGCTGCCACATCCCCTACGCCCTCGTTGCCTTCGCCTTTAGTCTCAGTCTCAGCTCCGTCTCAGCTCCGTCTCCGTCTTCGACTTCGACTCCTTTGCCAGCTTGCTCTTAATTGCTATTCTAAACATGTTGCACTTCATTGTTGCCACACACACACACACATACACACACACACACACACAGACATACACACTCTCACACTGAGATCGAATCAAGCCCAACACGCCTTGGCACGTTGCGGTAATTAAATTATGTGCAGCAATAGCAGCAGCAGCAGCAGCTTGAGCTCCGGGTGGCAAGAAGTGCCGCCGCAACAGGGTGCCATGGGCTGCCACAGGGTGACGCATGCCACCAACTCAGTCCAGTTCAGTCCAGTCCAGCTCAGTCCCGCTCAGTCGACGCCTTTCCACAGACATTGTGGCAAATTAGGTTTGTCTCCACAATGACCAAAGACGATGAAAGGGAGAGAGCGGCAGACAGAGAATGTGAGAGGCAGTGGGAGACGGGAAGCGTGAGGAGGACAGAGAACGGCAGAGAAAGGGAGACAGA
This sequence comes from Zaprionus camerounensis, assembly GCA_018904165.1. NCBI lineage: Eukaryota > Metazoa > Arthropoda > Insecta > Diptera > Drosophilidae > Zaprionus > Zaprionus camerounensis. Next base: position 180,307 of record JAEIFS010000739.1, read on the forward strand.
GCAGAAAAGTGAGAGGGAGGGGGAGATGAGGGCAGCCAAGTGTCAGCACAGCTCGCGGCTTCTTCTCATCTATCTTCATCCCTCTCTATAAGGTAGTCCCTTTACCTATCTTGGCCTACTTCATAATCAAAGTCCTTGCTGCTCAGTTTTCTGTGTTTAACTCTCTATATTTCTCTATCACTATATATATAAATATCCCTATGTATATATATCTACATCTCATTCTCTATCTCTCTCTGTCCATATCAGATTCTCTTTGAATACACAATACTTTTCATGTTGCATTGAGGCTTTAAATCTAATGAAGACTTCTTTCTTAATATAGAAAGCCTCTATCACCTAACCGTCCTTTTGTAACCAATCGTGCCCTCTCCAAGGCACCATTGATTGTATTGACTTGGTTAGCCTACTACTACTTACTACTAACTCTTCTTTATTGTAGATGGACCTAAGCCCTGCATGAGTGCATAATTTATCGTAGCTTGCCTGATCTCATTTGGTTTGTAGGCCATGGACTATTATTATCCGTCTTTCTTTCTGGATTTAATTTGGAAGTGCCTTTTATTTCCCCGTTTAACATATAGATACCCATTAAGGTGCCCTTTCCTAAGCACTTATTATAAGTGCCTATGCTCATACTTTGATATGCTTCAGATCTAAATACAATATCGTACATACATATTTACACATAGATTAATAGGTAGATGGATCACAATGTGTTCACTTTCAAAAGCGTCTTAGGTATTTTATATTTAGTTCATCTCAAATGCAAGTCAGCACCCTCTCGGCATATTCCATTCATATCAATTGTACCTTTAATCGTCAGTTTGGGTTTCCTTTCTGCTGATGCATTGTTCTTCTTCGTTTACTCGAAGGCAAAGGAGGCGATGGCGAAGGCGAAGGCCTTCTCTGCGCAATCAGATTGACAAAGTGAGGGTGGCAGTGCGTTCTGTTCGCTACACACATGCACTGACATGCACTGGCATGTCCCAACGTGTCCCAGCATGTCCTGACTTGTTCCTTTATTATCCTGACTCATTGTTTGACTCTTTGGTCTTTGCCTTTGCCATTTCACTTTGCCAAGCTCCAGAGAAACTGCAAATACGGCAGCACTTAACATTTATTTATTTGTCCAGCATACCCCCTTCTCTCTTCTCCCTTTCCTTCTCACTCTGCACACCCCTTTCGGATGGATACGCACATGTGTGTGCGATGCAACCGGGCTGCAAAAGGACACGCCTGGCCAATTTGCAGTCCTTTTAATTAGTTTGTGCAAAGGCCACAAAACTCACAACGAGCAAACAAATAAACAAACAGACAGACCTAGAGACAGATGCATGGACAGACAGAGACAGCAACACGAAGGCATAGAGAGAGACTGAGATAGAGGGGGGCGAGAGAGAGAACGGCAAATAAATAAATAAATATGTAAATAAATGCGAAAATATCAACAAAAGAATTCAATTATGCATGGCTAATTGCATTTGGGACACCTTACTGTTAGTCTGGTCAGCCACGCCCCCGTCCCCGCCCCACATTTACCTCCCACAGTTTTTTGGCTGCCTTGCACTTCTTTGGGAAGGAGACAGGGAGAGGGGGAGAGAGGAGTCCAATCTGAATTTGTATTTTTGTAACCAAAAGGAAACGAAGAGTTTTACAGGTCGTATGCATATCGATGTGGTTAATATCTATCGATATGTTTATCGATATTCCAAAATAAATAAAAATTCGAATTACAAGCAAGAATAAATTGCTTAAGACGTGCCTCAAAAACCTAAGCAATAAATAATAATACAGACTATCGATAATATTATCGATAATATAACAATCGTTTGTTACTTCTATAATACAAGTTAAATTCAATTATGTAGAAACCCTATCGATAACAGTTGGTTTGAATATGGTTTGTGTTCTGAGTATTCTTACATTTCTATCGATTTGTTATCGATAAATACTCATCAACATTCAAACCCATCAACATATGTTAATACCAATAAATGCCATGCAAATCTCATTGATACAAGACACTTTACATTAAATATCGATAAATACATATCCGAAATATCGATAAATCCAGTATACTGCAACACTTCGATTTGGCTTCTTTCATTTCGACGTCTCATCCCTTTTTCTTTCCAACTCATTTCACACAAATTATCCTTTTCTATTTCCACTTATCGAGTGGGTCATTTAAACTTCGATAGACCGATAAATGGTATATTTTAAAATCAAAGGAGGCCACATTTCAAATTTGCTCGCTGTTTATTCTCAACCAATTTCGGGGTACCCATTCAATATTGCTGCTTCTTATAGCTTCTTGATGGTGCCCGCGGCGCTCTCGATAATGCGTCCAGTTTTATTACATATTGTGAGCTTATTGTCATCCAGACACACACCCCTACACACTCACGCAAACACACACAGAGAGAGAGAGAGAGAGATGCTCCACACAACCGAGAAACGCTTCCACACATATTTGTTAAAAATATATAGAAAAAGAAAATAGTTTCATTTAGATCTATTGACGAATCTTCTATACACTTTGAGGTTCCAGACTCTTTGGCAAGTTCTTGTTAATTTCGATTGGAGTTCAGCAGGGTAGCATAGGGGTATTCGAAAGGTACTTAAGATGTTTAGGAATACTTGGATTTATCAATATTTGAATATGTTTTTGATTGTTTCAACTTCTTTTTCGTCTGCTACGGCCAAGCGATTCATAGTCTTTGGTTAGGGTATTGGGAAAATAGTAGAAAACAGCATTGGATGTGGTCTGGGTGTGGGAGGTGGCCGTTTGAGGGGGTGGCAACAGCCAAATGCCCCAGAGCCCAATAAGGGATGATGGGAATTTTGCTAAGAATTTTTCATTTCCTTTAACGCAGCGTAGAGTGTGTGTCAAACAGAGAAGAAGGAAGGAAGGGGCAGCAGGATGGGGAGGGGGAGGGGCATAGCCTGTTATTGCTGCCTCGAACTGCCTTAGCTTAGCACCCGTACCCCCTGCCTGCCCCATCCTCTGTTTCTCTTCCCTACCTCTCTGCCTGTCCCTACTTCCATACAATTTCAAATGCGGCTACTGTCCTCTTCTGTCTGCCAGCTACTTACACACACACACACACACACACACGCGCACACACAGAAGTACAAATGGATGGACAACAAGAGAATCTATTGAGAGCATTCAATCCATATACATATGTATGCATGTATGTATGTAAGTGCCTAGATGTGTCTCTATATATCTCCCTGTTCCCATACATATATCAGTTGAGCATATTGTCCTTAGCGGCAGCCAATGAAGTGTCCACCAATAGACTGAGACTGTCCCCAGCTCACACACACAAACACACACACTGAGCAAGACATATGAACATTCAATGGGGAATTGAATGGAACCCTACAAAGTTTGGTACTACTAAATGTCTAAGGGAACTCAAAATACTGTTGAGATTCTCATTTGATTAGCTTGCAGCAGAACGGGAGAGTTTTGTCAGTCCATAGTTGCTAAGGACTCTCTTTAATGACTTAAACGGAGAACTTAAGAACAAAAAGAAACTAGTCTCAGTCTTTGTTCGTATGCACAACAAAAAAGTTGATTATCATAGAAGTGTTTGATGGCTCTCAAAAACCTGTGTGTTACTACAATTCATAGCTAGTAAATGCTGATAAAGTGATTCAATAGAGGAACTACACAAGGAGAGAATAAACATTTAGTATGCAGATGCCCAAATATCAAACACACTCGATACTTGCAACCGTTCAATTGGAGCCCTTGAACTCATCTTGAAAGTCTCTCTTTATATCAAACACAATTTCTCTTTTTCATTTCGGGATTACTCTTTGTAATTCCCAATTATATTTACAGTCAGTTACAAGCAGCAATGTTAATTGCATCTCTGCACACTTAACCTCAACTTCATACCTCCCCTACCCTCCTCCCATGTAGCATTTTCGAAATGGTTTATGAAACCATTTACTTTTTTCGTACCTTTCCGTTTCGGAAATGATTTTTGTTGAAAATGTTATCAAGCTGATTTTATGACATTTCCGCCATAAACTCTGATTTCCAAAAATACATATAAAAAAGAAGGCCAACTTTAAAATGCTATTTTGCAATTTTACATCCTCTCCAAACCCCCCCCCCCACCAGGTCGTACCCCCTGCCATTCCTACTTGCCCTCCAATTGGGTCCTGTCATGTACAATAAATGAAATCAAAAAGGCAAAACCGATTACAAAACTTGTCAAAGTTGTTTGCCTGGCCGACAATCTACTGATAATTACTATCTGGGGAGCACTAACTTATAGCTCTGAGTCTTCACCCAGCTCCACCCACCTCCCCTCCCCCTAGCCCCTCCTTCTCCTCCTCTTCCTCCTGCACTTCTCGCTTGTCTTCGTTTCCAACTTGAAGATACTTTGCGGCGACTTGAACTTTGCTCAATTTCGTTTTTTATACGTATTTATTTTTATTTGCCCACCGAGGTTATTTCGATTATGTGAGTGAGTGTGCACGGCATGGCACGAAACATCGCACAACTATCGATAAAGCGGTAGAGACGCAGAGAGGGAGAGTGAATGCGACTTATAAGTAGGAGAGTCACAATGTATTTGTGTAAAAAGGCATTGATCAAACAATTTAGAACTATCGCTAAACTATCGGCTTAGAACTATCGGCTTACCGTAAGGCAACTTGCAAAATAACCGCTAAATACTCACTGAGCCAATACACCTCAAGGTAATGTATAGATATAATGTTAAGACAACTATCGCTGGACTATCGCAAGAAAAATTGTCAAACTATCGCCAAAGTCATAGATTTCCTTGGTCAATTACACTCAAATTCAGTCTGATACGAGCTATGAGTGTGGAGCGTGTCTCAGAGAACTATCGCATAACTATCGAATCGACATAATCAACTCTCATTGATATTTCTAGAGTATTTCAGTTGCTGCAAAGCATTTAAATCGCCTCAGTGTCTTTTAGGCGAGCGTTTAAAGGGGGAGAGACGGGGAGGGGGATGATGTGGATGGGGGAATGGGGGGATGGCAATCAGCGAATCGAAATCGGAATGGCAAAACGTGTGTCAGCAGAAAGCAGAGAGCGGAAAGCAGAAACTGAGCTCAAAGCGAAACACGCCAAACACGACGCCTGTCAAAAGTTGCAAGTTGCCAGTTGTGCGTTGAGCCACGCCCCCCTTCTGCCTCCCTCTGCCTGCTGACAGTTTCCAGTTGGATTTGTCAGTGTGCTGGGGTCTGTGTGTGTGTGTGTGTGTGTGTGCGTGTCCTGAGTGTGTTTGTTGTTGGTGCAATTATTTAACTTTTCATAACTCGTCTAACTAATAATGCAATATAACGGCAAATATTTGTTGACAACACACACACACACACACACACACACCCGCATGCACACTGCACTGTAATCAACTTGGAGAGGGGCGTAAGGAAGCTGGGGGCAGGGGCGTGTCTTGTGTGACGTGTGCGACAACATTGTTGACTCGGCTCAGAAGTCGCTGCAAACTCAGCAAGTTGCAACTTGGGGATTTTCGCCGAAAATTACTTCATAACTGTTGCAACAGGGCAGTGGGAAAGGGGAGGGGGGGATGAGGAATTGCAGCTTGGTTGCCCATCTGCGTGTTTTGTTGCAACTTGCAACTTGCAACGCGAGCAATGCGGACTAATTAAATATGATAAATATGAAACAAGAGCGCGCGTGTCAACAGCTGAGAGGATGCCACGCCTACCCCTCCCCACCACGGCCCACTTGACTACGCCTCTGCTACAGTCTGAGCTTATCAAGTTGCAGTGGCAGCGGCGCATCAATTTCTAAGGCAGCGCAACACGAGCAGCTCTCAAGTCGGTAACCACACAGAGGATTTTCCACCAGCTAATGAGTCGGAAAATGCTCAACAAGAGTGTGAGAGAGAGGAGGGAGAGAGGAAAAAGAGAAGAGGGAGAGAAGAGGGAGGGAGGGAGAGAGGCACAGCTCGTGGGGATTATTTCGAGAGTACTTAACGCTCATGGAATTCATATCAAATTTTCACTTCAAACAGCGCATTTCTTCAGTGGCTTAGCGAGCAGAAGACAGAGAGAGAGAGAGAGAGAAGGGGGAAGAGAGTGTGGGAGAGGGAAAAAGAACGAGTAGGCCTTTTGCTTAGTGCTTAGTCTAAGTTTTGCATATGAAGCTAATGAGGCCAGCGAGAACTGCCTAAGTTGTGCAATTAGTCAGGGATTATCAATGAAAAGCGCAACTAAAACTGTGAAGAAATAACTAGATACCCCTTGAAGTAAGCTTACGAAGAGTGGTTGCATGGATGAGAATATAAGAGGGAGACATGCAGGAAGAAAGCGTCAAGTACCTGTGTGCCTGTGAAACTAATGAGGCCAGCGAGAACTGCCTAAGTTGTGCAATTAGTCAGGGATTATCTATGAGAGGAGAACCTAAAACTTTATCATTTTTTACCGCAGCTTGTCAGTATCAATTAAGGTTTCTATACCCGCTAACAATTGGGTAGAAGGTGAGGTATCAGAGCAAGAGGCAGTGGAAGATACCTCTTAGCCCACATATGTATATGTATATTCCTGATCAGCGTCAACAGTCGAATCATTTTATTTAGGTATATCCTTAACTACCAATTTTGTTAACAATATGTTTTACATGTACCAAAACTACAGCCAAGTGTCTCTACCCGATGTCCACCTATTTGCCCACTTACATTATTTTTACGTAGCTTCAATGCTTCACATATTTTGTGTAGCACACTTTGGGGCGCCAATAGTTGATTTGACTTTTAAGTAAAATTCTGTATAACTTCACTATTTACTATCCCATCCACAACAGATTTTCAGAAAACATTTGTGTGTTATTCGTATTTGTATACACCAAAAATGAAAGTTCCGCCTATTGAAATTAGTTTACAATTCGATTTTTATTTATTAACGGGGACGGAAAAAGGCGTGAGAAAGTATGAATTTATGAATTCGGAGTACACACGAGTGTTGTAACAAAATTTGGTGGCTTTAGCTCTGATAATCTTTGAGATAGAGGCATTCATACAGACAAGAAATAAATGTCCTGCTGATGTAAATAGAATTAATTAAATTTTATGTATATATAATTATAATGTCAATCTTGAGGCTAAGTCAATAAAATGTTGGACATCTGTGTGGAGTTATCTTATTTCTCGATCCACCAAATTTAATCAAAATCAGAACAACCTGAACTGAGTTAGCAGACAACAACTGCAACTGTTCAGTTGGTCTCGAAATCGATTTGACGCATTGTCAGAAACCTTGCATGAAGCTGCTTGTGTCCAGCCCTTTCTCTCTTTCTCACTCTCTCTATCTCTCTCTCTCTTTTCGCTGGCAGACAGACAAATGCGAAATCAAAAAGTCGCGCAGACAATTAGCAAAGTCAGACAGACTGACGGACAGGGAGACGGACAGAGACAGGGGCAAGGACAAGGACGAGTCGAGGATACGAGTGCAGGCCGCAGGACATGGGGCACAGGTCGCCGCCAGTTGTTGCAAATGGCATTGTTGTTGTTGCTACTGCTGTTACTGTTGCTGTTGCTGTCGTAAAACAAGCGACAGTTTTAGGCCCATACACCCCTTGTTCTTGCCCCCTTTCCCACCAGCACCCACGACAAGGGAAGTTTTTCGATTATGCGCTCGTAAAAGTTGCCTCGTTTGTTGCTTTTGTTGCTTTTGTATCCTTTGTCCATGCGAAAAACAACAGCCACATGTTTCACCAGGGGCAGAGTGAGAGCTGAGCAGGGGGAGGGCAGGGGAAGTAGGTGCGTGGCTCTTAAGGGGGCTTATGCCAATGTCATAAACAAGCAATAAAAAAATATAAAAAGCTGAAAGCGCGTCGCACTGTGATTACCATGTGATCATCATCATCAGCACGAGGAGTAGCATAGCCTGCCCCCAGCTTCCACCCCTCTCTCTGTCTCTCTCTCTTTCTCTCTCGTTCCTGTTTCCCTCTTCTCTTTTAGCCTTTTCCAGCCCAGCTGCTGCAAGACTTGCTTTGTTGTCTCTTCTCCAAACTGCGAAAGCAACTTTCCAAATACTTGGAAAGGCCGCGAAGACATTCCAGGCAACTATTTTGCCTTGTGAATATCCCAGTTTAAGGTACTTTAAGAGACCAATCCGACGTTTTCGGCTTGAAATATATGTTTCTTTACTATTCCCTCTGTTGAATGAACAGATGATTGAGATATTTCGAAGTGTTTCATGCTGGAGAAAAGGATTCTGGACACGGTCTTGCCACCTTTTTAATGCTTTCAATCCTTAAAGTTCATTTCTCATCATCATCCACGTAGATTGCGAATATCAAATATGGTTATAATATAACACAAATCATTTAAAATATTCTGAACTGTCTTTGAAGACTTTTCAGTAAGTCAAATCAACATAGAAATCAATGCAAAAACGATTGTTTTGTTATTCTGTACGTCATTGTATCTTCGACAACTTTTATTTCCTGATATGCCCAGCAACCCTTCATGTTATTATACTGTCAATAATATCGATAAGTATCGATTATATGGAACTGTTGTTGATTATGAATTTCGTTTGAATTTTAGTAAGTATAAATAAATAGTATACTATGTAAATAATGTGACCATAATAAAGTAAATTCTCAACATTTGCATAAACTGGTCACACTTTTTATGTGAAGTCTATAGAAACAATACTCGAGCGAATTTTCATTATTTTTATTATTCATTCATTCTTTTATATTTTCAAATGATATTCCCTCATTTTCATTAACTGAGCACACCATATTGCAGTCGTTTGCATACGCCTGCAGGGTATGCAATGGTTTTTTTATTGCCAATTCTACAAGTGAATTCTACAAGAGTCTGTCTGCTTGCTGCCTGCCTTAAGTGCTGCTACTTATGGAGCAACCCTCGTGCTCTTGTCAAGCTGTCACAGCGAGGGTCGCCACTAATATTTGAGTATGTTGCCTGCAAGCTGCATGTGTAAGTGTTGTTGTTGCTGTTGTTGTTCATGTTGCTGTTGCTGTTGTTGCTGTTGTTGTTGGTTTAGAGCCGCACGTCGTGTTTATTGTTCTTAGGCTATTTTTGGCACGTTTTGTTTGCTCCTGCGCCATTTGCCTTGCCAATGTCACACACACACACACACATACATGCACACACACATATAGTCTACCCCCCTCTCATTCCCCCTTCCACTCCCACCGTGTCCTTCGCCTGCGCCTTTGGCGCTTCTCAGACTGTGAATTTATTGTTCGCTTGAGGTTTCATTGCGCTTTTCATGTGTATCGCATGTGCCGCTTACCCCCTGACCCCCCTGGCCCCTCTGCCCTCCTCCACTCTCTCCCCCTCTCTTGCCCCCTCTCTTTGTTTACTTATGCATGCACACTTTAAAGTTCGCCACCCCCTCCTTGCACGTCTTCCTTTCCTCCGCCTACACAAACAATTCATTTTTAATGCAAATATTTTTCTTGATTTTTTTAACGTTCATCTTCACACACACACACACAGAGAGAGAGAGAGAGAGAGAGAGAGCAACAGCAGGTGCCGGCAGCAGCGCCAGCAGCAGCAGTAACAGCAGCAGCGACGCTGGCCCGATCAAAGGTTAAAATAAACTGGGGCACGTCATGTAAATGTTTACACATCATCACCAACATAGTCAGCTAAGCAAACATATCGACCTCATCGACATGGGGCACCCTCTCTCTCCCTCCCTCTCTCTCTGTCGCCCACGCTGTCTCTCTCTCTCTCTGTGTATGTGTATGTGTGTCTGTGGCAGAGGTGTAGAAGAGTGGGGCGGAAGGGGGGTTACATTATTGGCGCATATGTTCGACACAAATTCCACAGATTGATGTTGGAATTTTTTTATTAGCATTTCTATTTGCCCAAGAGCCAAGGCAGAAACAGAGGCAGAGAGAGAAAGAGAAGGAGAGAGAAAGAGAGAGAGAGACAGAGACAGGAAGAGGGCGAAAGAGAGAGACAGTGCTATACTCTCCCTCCTCCTTTCTGCCTGGTTTTGTGTTGTGCTACTTTAGCCACGCCTACTACGCGCGACATGTTTGGGCAGTCTTTGTTGTTTTTGTTTATACCCGCTACCCTAGGACTTAAGGGGTATTCTAATTTTGTGGCAACCAACAACAGTCAGAAGAAGGCGCGGCACATGCCACAAGATACACATGTATATATTCTTGACAAGCAACCATAGAGTGGATATACATAGTCATTTCTGTCTGTATGAACACCCTGATCTGAAACAATAAAGGAACTACAGCTAATAAAATTTATAAAAATATGTCATTTTATTGCATGCAAATAAAGTTTATATTGGAATTTGACCACGCCCTATTTGGCCACCTTCAATCATTTAAAATTGCATTGTAAGCTGAATTTTAAAGCTAAAATGTTCAAATGTTCCCAAGAAGAAGAAGAAGAATTAGAAATGATTTCTGCAGATGATACTGAACGATTAATACTGATTATAGTAATAATAATAAAATAACTTTGATATCAGTTTTTCGAGGGCGGCGCCTGTAAGTTTGCAATGCGAAATACGCTAACATAAATGCGCACATTTAAGAAATCATTTTAATGGCGGGTATTAAACGTATCCAGGTGATGCAAAATCGCGCACTACTCCACACTCCATAAAGACCTCAATCTTCACACAAATTGGGAGACACACAAGTCGATACAGGGACAGATTACTGAGTCATAGCAGCCTTCTTGCAAGACGTCTTATCCCCACTCGACCTCTGAGACGACTCAAACGGCAAGGCTTTGCCAAGACAATTGGACAGCAGTAAAAACTTTTCACTTATGTTCCTACTTCACTCATTTTGATATAGTGTTTGGTAATTCTTAAGAATATTTCTCCACCCTGTGATGTTAAGATACAATATTATGATGTACGGATTCTTCACTTAATAAATATAATAAATATAAATATTAAAAAAAAAAAAAAATTGGCGGGTATCAACCAGTCGAGCACATACGCCTGTAAGTTTCTTACTTGTTTTGTTGCTGCCGTTGTTGTTGTCGGGCTGTTGTTGTTTCTGTTTTTCTTGTTGCTGTTGTGTCCTTTGTCTGCAATTTTCGACACAAAGGCATTTTTCAATTGTTTTTGTTTTTGCTGTCGTCGTTTTATTATTACTTTGATTTTCACTCTCTCGCTCTGTCTCCCTCTCTTAATGTTTCACTCTCTCTCTCTCTCTCTCTCTGTCTGTCTAACATGTGTGTGTGTTTTGGCAAATAAATCGTATCGAATGCGCCTAAAAAGCGTAAATCGATTGATTTCATGTTGATTACATTGATTTGTTGTACCTTTCCCGCTCTCTACCTCCCTCTTTCGCTTAGCTTGTTGCTGTTACTGTTTCTGTTGATGTTGTTGTTGTTACTTTAAGCCTTACATTGCCCGAAGATTTACTGATAATTTACTCAGTGCATGTAAATCTGCTCAATGATCTGTGGAAATGAGCCGCGACTTCTGCATCTTCTTCTCCTTAACTTTCTTCATATTCTGCTTCTGCTTTTGCTTCTTCATTCTTAATTCTTTTCTTCTTATTCTTCTCGTTGTTTTTCTTTCCAGCTTCTCTTATTTTAATATTCTTTGCCTCCTTCGCTTTCTTCTCCTCAGTCGCTACTTATACATATGAGATAACACGCCATATAATCGGTCTCCTCTATCAGACATTGCCATACATATGACACATAAGTGAATGTGGGAACATCCGACTTAGATGGCACAAAGTATGACAGACGAGCATAGTCTGACAATCTACATATGTGTGATGTATGCGTATCAATGACAGTCTTTCTTCAAGTCATATCGTAATAAATATGATACTATCATATGTTAGCTGGTGACACTTGTATGACAACTCTTGACAGCTCAAATCAGCGCAATATGACGACCCATCGACATGTCACGACATGCTCAACTCAGACAACTTTGTTAGCTTGGCTCGATATGCTCTTTTATCTTCTACGTAGAACAACCTTGAGAGCCTGTTATCCCTTAACGGGCCAAGGCACTCACTGGAGGAGGGAGAAGAAGAGAGTGTAAAAGGGAGAGAGGGGAGAAACAATGCGTGAGGCACACTATTCAATGATTTATACAAGTACCCAAGGGTTACAGCTTTAACTTTGACGATGATGATGTTTACACAGTGTGGGGAGCTAAGAGGGGTGGGAGGGAATGGGGAAGAGTCGCGGGGTGTACAAGCCAAGTATGAAAAAGAGTGAAATAGAAATTTGAAAATCTGCAAATAGAAAGGCAGGCGCAGCTTGTGCTAAAAGTGGAAGTCACGCCGAAATTTTCCGTATTTCGTATGCCAAACACGACACGAAACTTAAAAACTTTGCACGATAAGCCAAGGCAAACGAGGAGCACAGGGAGGGGCCGGGGGGAAGAGGCACTGGGGATGGATTAGGAGTTGCTTCTCTCATTCAGTTCTCAGTGTCAACTCTGAATAAACGAGAAGGGGAAAGGTGGGAGGAGAAGGAGGAAAGTGCTGACAAGAAAAAAAATAGGGAAAAGATTCGCTATGATAAAGTCGAAGATTGTATGACCTACATGTGTCATATGTGGTAGGGCACATAGGTTGCAATATAAACTGTTGTTTTCATTATTTGAAACAATTATATGGCAGAAAAGTAGATCATATAAACAATTTGAATATGACGTCATATGGCAATATCTGGCAACACATGGCAGTGGAAAAGTGGGTTGTACAAATTTGATATTTGTAACTTTCTCTGTTGCTTTCAAGCCATATTTAAATATATGACAGCATATGGCACATATGTATTACCAGTGCGTCAGTATATTAAAAACTATGGAAACTGGAAACTGTTTCTCTTATTTTGATATATAGAATATGGCAAGTCATAAGATCAAATATGATAGCATAAGTCAATTTATGAATTTAATGAGTTGGATAAGTACAATCTGGCGACCTTTTCGTTTTGTTTCCAATGCAAATATGGCAAGCTCTGACGCCGCTGAAGACCAAACTTAGCGAAAAACTGAACTGATCTTTTTATATGGCAACACAACTGTCAGCTCTGCATCTCCATCGCTTCAGTTGCATGTTGCTCATTAAGGTAAGCATACTTCAGATTGCGGCAGGGTATGCAACAGGGAAAATACAAAGTGAAATGAGCGCCAAATAGAAGAAAGCCGAAGGTTGGCTATGTGATTGCAAGGGGTGCCAAATTGTCAGAAGGTTGTCAAGTAAAAAAGAAACGTCGAAACGAAACGAAACGAGATGAAACGAGACGAGGCGAAAGAATAAGAAATACGTAGAGAAAAATTTGACATTAAGGCTGGAAATCACGTACGCCGGATTTCTGTTCCTGTATTTCTATGTCAACCGATGCCGACGACAACGACAACGACGATTCTGACAATGACAATGACGAACGCGATGATGAGCCAGTTCCGCAAGCCGATCATTCTCGTCAGGAAGGGGAAGTGGGGAGTGGGGCAGGAAGAGGGTAGTGGAGCTACGACGTCTCTGTAGGCCTTGACAAAGCGTTGGTGAATTGAAATGAAATTGAAAATTATCGCTGTATGTACGTCTGAGTGTGTGTGTGTGTGTGCGTGTGCGTGTGCGGGTGTGTGTGTTGATGATGAAGCTGCCTGTTTGCCGAGACTGGTTAATCAAGTTGTTTAGTGAATTGGCTGAGTGCGATATAAAACCACAGTGAGGTCTACATAAAATTGGTAGTAGCTGCTGCTGAAAGGGTGTTTAAAGGAACAGGGACTACTGCTAAAAGAGCTTTGTATTTGTCACTGGTGACACTAGTGAATAATCACTACTTTTGACAGGAAATATCTTACAGGATATAGTTAACTTTCGCTACACGTAGTACTACCTTCATATGGAGGGTGGCTCTATTCGTTACTGCTTGTACCAGACACTTGAGCAGCTAACTCTCTTAGTAAACAGTTTCCTTATCATTTCGATTTGATATCAAACCATATTCCTCTGTGTATAGCTCGTCTTTGGATAGTTTAACTTTGAGGTACTTACCCCTTAAGGGTCTCCTTTAATAAAGTTAAGTAAAAGTAACTAATGCAATGTTCAAACAACCGCAGACTCGTGAAAAGTCACTACTTATGACAGGGAATACCTCTCAGGGTATAGTAAACTTCTGATTAAAAATGTACTGCCTCCATTAGGAGGGTAGCTATTTTTGTTGCAGTACGTACAGAGTGTCTTTCCCACATATCGGTTTCCTAATCATTTTGATAGTATTTTTGCAAAAGTTAGCCATGTTTAACTCGTCGATAATTCCAACTTGAGCTGCCTTAACCTAGTCACTTGTTACACAACTATCGCCCCACTCAACTATCGGAATGCTAAAACTATCGCAGCTCTACTAAAATATTATATGATGCTGGGCAAAATTTGGTGCGCATAACTGCGTCTTATCTTAAAATGCCTGTTACGCTGTCCCAAGCTAACCACATTCCTTTTATCAGCCAGCACCCCCTCCCTTTGGCACGCCCCCTCTTCCTCCTTCCCCTGTGCAGTTGTTCACAGTTGAGAGCTTTTCTCTCCACTTCGCCTTTAAAATAAACACAATTTTCGCTGCGCCCCTGCGCCCTTCTGTCTCCTCTCTCTTTGCTGCACCACTGACTTTCACCCTTTAGCTTGGTTCATAGTTTCCAATTGCGCTGTCCTTCTCCTTCCTCCCTCTCCCTCTCCCCCTCCCCCTCCCGCACCCCACTCCCCTCCTGCTTCTTTATCTTCTCGTCTTGTCCGACCACAACGCGAGTGTTTGTTGTAGTTTAATTTTTCCACTTTTCCACAGCGAATTTTCCTTCTTCTTCCTTTTTTGCTGCATCTGCTTGTACTGCAGCAGCAGACCACGCCTTCCCTCCCTCCCCTACTGCCCCTTGCCCACAGCTTAACCGTTTTGGCCGCGTTCCATTTGGTTTTTGGCTAACGAAAATTTTATTACAAGTTTTCTATAATCGACTTTTCGGGGCTTATCGCGAATATCGTAAAAATGGTTAGTTAGCTACCCCACCCCTTCCTCCGCAAAACACTGTGTATTGCA
This sequence comes from Zaprionus camerounensis, assembly GCA_018904165.1. Taxonomy (NCBI): domain Eukaryota; kingdom Metazoa; phylum Arthropoda; class Insecta; order Diptera; family Drosophilidae; genus Zaprionus; species Zaprionus camerounensis. The sequence goes on from JAEIFS010000739.1 coordinate 195,364, forward strand.
TTTATGTGTGTTTGCATTTCTTTTCCAGCGAAACGTGCTTATCGAAATCAGCTCAGCGACAGTTATCGAATATTCGCAAGCGCAAATCAATTGCAAGTCGCAGTGAGAGAGAGAGAAGGAGAAACGGGTGTTGGAGTTAGTGTAGAAAGAGGAAGAAGAAGTGCAGTTGTGAATTGTCGGACTCTTTAGCAGCTGATTGATTGATACTATCGATTAGTTATCGATAAACACAAAACTTACTCGTAATTTTCTGCATTTGTCCATCTTTGTAGCTCTTCTTTCTTTATTCTTACTCACAATACCTTTGAGGGACATCGTCTTCATTTAATTAGACTTTATTTATTTAGTTTGATCATCGATTAATCGATAGTAGTTTAACCAATGGAACAGGAATCAATATCTATATGCTGTCGTCATCTCTTGCTGCATAAACTCTACAGGGGAAGCAAAGTTGATTATATACTTACTTCCACTTTCCTTTAATTTCCACGTGTTAATCGATAATCGATTGACAGCTAAGGCCCCAGGCGTGCCAACTTAAATTAAAGTTTTGCCTTCCTTTAAGTTAATCTCTTAAGGCAACAGCAGACTCCAAATGAATTCTTATTCCCCTTACCACAAGTCTGTCGCACGCTTAACCGCAAATTGCCAATCGATTAGTTTGTTATCGATAAAAGGGTAAAGCAGCCAAGACACGTTTCACGCGCGTTCCCCACTCTTGATTCACCTTGTCGGCATTTGACCTTCAAACTAAGGAGAGCGAATCAGCAGGGAGGAAGGTAAAATGGTGGGGGGAAGGGGGCAGGGATTGGCAATTTATTTGGCAACTAATAGCAGACCTGCCACGCCCCCCTTGAGCCCCTCTCAGCCGCGGGGCGTACACTTGAGTCATGCAACTTAAATTTATAGAGGCACATTAAACTTTTAAATGATAAATTGCTGAATATAATTTACGAAACGCCCCTCGCAGCACCCTCGCAGTGAAATGAGCAGCAGCAGAGAGGGGCGTGGTAGGGGCAGAGCCAGATGCAGGGGTGTCGGAGCAGGGGGGGCTTGACAGGAGTTAGCACTCTGCTGTGGCAGGCAAGTTAATAACTCTTTCGCAGCTGCGTGAAAGAGGGAGGGGTGGGGAGAGGGTGCACGGGGTACAGGGGGGCGCGAGGAGGGTACTGGCTGAAGCTGTGCGTGTGTCTGTGTGTGTGCGAGAGTGTGTTAACTGTTTAATATGCACGCAATGTCGGCGTAAATGTTTGTTGATTAGTCTGTCCTTAGTTTTTAGTGGCATTTGGCAACGCGACGAGAATGACGAGGAGGAGGAGTAGGAGGATGAGGAGGCGTAGGGGAAGGAGAATGCAGAGCACAGCAAGGAGTAGGAGTAGGACCAGGGGGCATGGGGTGGCAACGACAGTCGATGCCCGATTGACGAATGCGTCTCGTTTGACAGCGTCGCATACCGCAGCGTCTCAGCTGTGGTACTGCCAGCGAAGAAGGGGTTAGAGCACCCAGTGGGAAACTGAAAGGGTACTGAGTAACAGACTGTAAGAGATATTGCAATATTCAGCTCACATATGCTCGCTTCACTCACCTCAGAGACAACACATCATCGGTTCTTGGTACTGCAGTAACCTCTTCTTTGCCTTGCTTTACTTACTTCCTAACCTCGGTAGTGCTCCCTCACTACCCTCTATTCAAGAAGGAACAAGGCATTGACAAGTCGGCTTGGACTTTCAAAACGTGCTTAATGTGGCTTTAACTTAGGGTAGAACAAGGTTCTTAGATTAGGTAGTGTACCTGGCTTACCTCAGTGAACTGAAAGGGTACCTCAAATTGAATGTAGCCTAAGGTCATATTCTATGCTTCTCTAGCTTGCTTCAACTAATTGCTCATATGAAACCTTTACAGCACCTTATCAACTAGTAGAGTAGTCTCTTAGTAGAGTAGTCTCCTGCCTGGGAAGTACCTCCCTCCAGCACTACCTTTTCACTAGCTGTATTTCAGTGTGTAAATGGAAAAAGCTCATAGAAACACAGCCCCCTGACATTCTAACTGACTCTCTTAAGCGAGTACCTTCCTTAAGGCACTGGCATAGTAAGTACCTTTTCAGTAGTGCCATTTTCCAATTGATTTAGCAGGCCACGCGCACTATGCCAACTCAAGTCACCTCAGTCACTTTTGTCGGCTTCACGTCGTGACTTTTCCCCCAAACCTAAGTTGCTTCTCAGTCAGCCCCCCCTTCCCTAGTTCGACTGGGTTCGCTGCTTGTGCTCATTGACAACACGCTAACGGCATATAAATTGACAGGCAAAGGCTTTGACACGCCCCCCTCACCACTCCCCCCTCCCCCCACTCTACCAACAACACGCCTCGTTTCCTGTTGCTGTCTCCCTTCAACTTCAAAGTTCGCACTGCGTTTTGTGTTGTGTTTTGTTTTGTGTTGTTTATCCTTTTGCTGCTGCAGTTGTTGTTGTTACTCTGGTTGTTGTTGCTGTAGTTGCTGCTGTTGTTGTTGTTGTTGTTGTTGTTGTTGCTGCTGTTGCTGTTGTCTTTGCATTTTCATTTTCAATTACAAATGACACAAGTGCCTCACGCTCCAGTTTTCCCGGCATCCCGAACCAGACGGGCGTATTCATACGTATCTCTCTCTCTCTCTCTCTCGCTTGCTATACGTGTATTCGAGTGTGTGAGTGTCCCATAATAATAACGAGTACCACAATTTGCTTCTCTAAAGAGACCACATCAAGAGCAACAGCAACAACAACGGGAACAGGAACAACAATTGCAATTTAACACGTTTCCGTTTCAGTTTCAATCGTCGCATTCAATGAATACGAGTGTGAATACGAGTGTAGCAGCACGGGTACTCGAGCAAATACTCGCAGCAGATTCATGAGAACGTTTTAGACTTCAAATGGATGTTGAGTTCTGGTTCATATTTCATTGACTTACTTCTCTCTGGGGGAAAACACTCTGCTAAAGACGACACGAACTCCCGAAGTCGATGCGGGTTCATCTATACGAGTATATATTCTTATTCAGCATGAGCTTATTTGTAAAGCAAGACTAACAAGACATAGGTGTCACTTCGTAGACATGGTGACTATCCTATTTATATTGCCCACTAGGGAAGTAGATTCCTCAACAAGTTGGAATATCTACAAGGTGCTTATAGAGTGGTTAGACCTAAGGGATAACCTCTTCCCAATCTTCTCCAGCATTGGAATTAAGCCAGAGAAGCCGAAGATCGTATTGCTGCCTCTAAAGTTACATTAAGTTAAGGACTAGGGTGACCATATTTCCTGCGAAAGAGTGTGAAGGCAGAGGGACTAAAACAGTTGAAGCATATTGGGGACAACTATTTGTGGCGAAGTTTGGAGGCAAGTTGAAGAAGTCGCACGAGGAAAAAGAGAATGAGGAGGAAGAGCAGTAGAGGGAGCAGGAGAGAGTGCAGGAGAGGGAGCAGGAGGGAGAGCAGGAGGGAGAGCAGGAGAGAGTGCTGGAGAGGGAACAGGAGGGAGAGCAGGAGGGAGAGTAGATGTAGAGCTGGAAGAAGGTGCGAGGAATGCGACGGCTGACGGAGAACGTACACCACGTGGCACGTGGCAGGTCACAGGAAGGAAGTGGGGCACAAGCAGCGGAAGAGCCGCACGACAGGACAGTGGTAAGAAGGGGAGACAGGGGAAGGCAAGACTGTAAGGACTGAGGAAGAGAAGGACACTTCACTTGAGTCTGTGAAGGCATGCAATTTGTTTAGTGTGTGAAAATGAAACATTTTTTTGCACCGCTACTGCCGCCTACTACACCTCCCTGGCTCCCTCCCCTAGCACGACCCTTAGCCCATACCCTTGCAGTCTCTGCTCTTTACTCAGTGCCTGCTTTGTGTCCTGTTCGTCGTCCTGCAAGACGTCGCACACCACGGCGAATGATTGATGGTTGTTCTGAAACGCAGAAGCGCTGCAAACAAATGAAACTTTTGTTTCTTGCATAATAAAAGAACGTAAACAGAACCGAAGACCGGGCCAAGAAGAGAGTCAGAGGTAGGAAGGAGGAGGGGAAGAAGAAACAGCGTAGTACGAAAGAATCAACTTACGCTTAATTCCTTCTCCCTTATACACAAAGAATTTTTCAATTTTACGCCAAAATAAGTTTTCGACCAGGCGCCGCAATTTTTCAAAATCAGCCCAAAATGGAAGAGGTTCAAAATGGTAGCGGGGGGGGGGGCGAGGGTGCACACTGTTAGCTCGCTGGCAGCTATAGAGAGAGAGAGGGAGAGAGCGGGGTACTGCCTACGTCTGTACTGATGGTAGAAGAAGGGAAAGAAATGAAGAGCAACTTGGGATGTAGCTGTATTGTCTGAGATCGGATATATTCATAATACATAGAGTATTTTTAAACTGTGCCTAATTTCAGTTGCATTTTGGAGAATCGGACAGTAGCTGAAATACCTATGAATAACCTTAAAGGTATCTCCAAGAACAAGGCAGCTAAATATCACTCCAAATATTACTATGCTCACTTCGTGTCTACCCCACTGCACCTTCAGGTTGCGTAATGTTGTCTAATAGAACCACATACCATAAGTTCGACTCTGTTTCCCTTGAGGATTATCTAGCTAATTGAATGTATCTAGCTTCTATATCTGTTGGACTTCCATGGGGTAAAGAGGTAATCCTTTTTGAACTTCGGCTTTCTTCGGGTTTCTGGGAGAGACTTACTTTATAGTTCTTTTATAGAGAAGACTATAAAAAAGACATGAGGATTGATCCTGCAGCACCTTCATAGGGTTTACCCTGCAATACCTTAAAAGGGTTTACACTGTAGTACCTTCTTAAGGTATGCTTTGTAGAACCTTTCTAAAGTATGCCCTGTAGTACCTACTAAAGATTGATACTGTAGCACCTTCATGGAATTAACCACGATACCGTGTAGTATCTGCTTACGGTAAACGCTTAACTACCTTCTATGGATTGATCGTGTTGTACCTTCTAAGGCTTTATCCTGTAGTACCTTCTTAGGGATTGCCCTTCCTTACTCCCTTACAGAAACATCCTTGTTTGCTAACTCTATGAAACCATTGACCCGCCATACTCCAGTTCCTAAATCAGCACAGCTAAGGTAAGCAGCTTGCACTACCCTCTCCTTCTCTCTCTTTCCCTCTACCTCCTTACTGCCCCCTCTCTGCTAGTGCAACTGGACGAATTCAAGTGCTTCTGCAATGCTTTAAAGCCAGTCAAAGTACTTCCCCTCTCTCTCCCTTTTTCTTTCTCTCAGTGTGTGGGCTGTACATATACATATGTGTGTGTGGGCTGTGCATGTGTGGCAGTGTGTGTGTGTCTGTGTGTGTGTGTGTGTGTTAGCCATGTTACCGAAAACCGAAAGTGTCAAAGCTTATAAACGTCAGACATAATTACGCCTGCAGGATAATTGTTTAGACACTGAGCATAATGAAAACATGACACGGCATCCTGCGAGGATCAAATGAGTGCGCCCGTGTAGCCCCCTCTGCCCCTCTCCTCACACTCACTCCTTATGTCCCCCCCCTCCCTTCCTCCACACTCTACGCCTCTGTCTACGCCGCTGTCTCTGCCTTCTGTCTCTGTCTATGTGTGGCAAGACTTGGGCATTCGCAAGCGCCAAAGGCGTGTGGCATGTGGCAGTCAGCATAGCTGACTGGGAAGGGCAAGCGGGCGGAGGGGGGGTGGTTGTAGGCGCGCACGACACTCTGCCTAGACAGGGCGGTGGGGGCGTGGCAAGCACAGCAGCCAGCGCCGGCAGCAAGTCGCCAAGCGGCAACTCGCTGCGAAACTCCTTCCACGTTTGCCTGCCTGCCCGCCACGCCCCCCTTCCTCTCTCCCTCTCCCTCACACACACACACACATAGACACACACACAGACATTTTAATTACTGTTATCGTTATGAATCGCATGCGGACTAATTAGTGTGTTACGCTTTCGTCTATGTATTGTTTAGGGAGCAACATGGCAGAGCGAGAGGGGGAGAGAGAGAGACAGAAAGAGAGAGAGAGAGAGAGAGAGAGAGAGAGGGAGAGGGAGATACATTTCCCCTGCCACACATGCATATTCTCGCTAAGTGTTTAGCATAATGAACAAGCGTATTACGTGGGAATTAACATGACAGTTAACAAGTTTGATGAGGAGAGGGAAGAAGGGGGGTTGAGGCACAATAAGAAGGTGCCACCTATACGACGCAGTAATACCCTGTAAAAGGAACTTGGCAATGTTGAGCTAAGCTAGAAGCAAGCTACAAATAATATATGATAGGCGTATGCATACCCTGTAATTTATAGCTCAGTGTTTGTACATTTGCTTAGATCAATCATTCACTCTTGTTATAGCAGTTGAATGATATCCTGTATACCCTGTAAACGAAGTATAGCATTGCTAGACTTCTGCATACCCTGTAATATGAACTTAGATCGATCATTTACTACTTCATTAGCTTCTGTATACCCTGTAAGCAAATGCATTTTTAATAGCAAACGCAGCTGGCTGACCTTATGCATTCCCTCAGCTCATTTAGCCATTTTCCCGCCAAAGAAATAAAAACCCTTTGACAAATTCCCGCTGATTCCGTTTGATCAGCATTTTAATTAGCTTCGTTGATTAATTATTCAACAGAGCAAAAGATAAATAGAGGGAAAAAGATAAAGACAAAACAAAAGATAAATAGACTGAGAGGCAAGGGAGAAAGAAGAAGAGAGAGATAGAGCCAAAGAGACTATATGCGAATGCGATAATATGAAATATGAAAATTAAATTCAATCAGCAAAGTTGACAAATACCATTCCCTCCTCCACCCCCACCCAAAAAAAGTCAAAGGGCATTAAACCAAAGCGTTTCATTTTTTAATTAAGGCAAAATGCGTGACACTCGCATTTGGGATATCAATAGCACAGAGCAGAGCAGAAAGTACACATACACATTGAGGTTATGTGACTGCAAAATGTTATAAATAATAATTCCGCTAAAGAGCTTTCTGTATTACGGTTAGAAACTCGACTACAAGCTCTAAAAAGTTTACGCCTTATTGAGCTTTTATTTACTTGTTACCATATCCTTTTACCTTAACTTAATATTCGAAATCTCCGTCGTTCAGTTCTGTTGGCGCCACATCGATAGCTCGATTTCGATCAATTAATCACCCAAACTAGTGTGCGCCAAACAAAGTGCGCAGAATAGACATATATTTATGTCTGATGACCTCTAATATATTCAAATATTTGATAAAACTCACGAAAATGCAACATAAATGTTGCAATCCAATAAAATTGTTTAAATTTGCATTACTCTAATATAAATTTGCGTTTTCGATAACTGCACTTTTTGATATGCTATCAACCTGCCGCCACAATTTTAACAGCTTTCGATATGTTGCTATCAGCCTGCCGCCACATTGATAACAGCTTTCGTACTGTTAGCGCCTGCAGCGGTCATTTTACAAACTAAACCGCAATCAAAGCGGACTTTTTCTTTGAGTTTTAATTTCTGCAGTAAAAGTTAAAGATAAATTTAAATGGCAGCACAATCACTTCTGGTTCTGCTTTGTCCCGCCAGACAGTGAAAATCCCCATGGAGTTTTATTGTAGTTGCCCCGCTAGAATGTCGCTTCTCTTCTTCATCGTTTTAACTTATTGGCGAGCAGCTTCTGCTTGGAATATATACTAATTGAATCCTATAATCTTTTTTCTACTTCTACCATTAATATATATATCAGAATTTTTAAAATTACATGCAAATGTTCTTTTTAAAGTGCCCGCGTACGTCTGTTTCGTGCAATTAACGCCAGAGTGCGCTGCACCCAATGCAGAGTCTTAACATTGCCGATGCTTAGTGATTGCCGGCAGTTAACAGCATGATCTTTTATACGCTTGTCTGTTAATAACAGTTGGATTCCGCTGTGAATGCCATAGCATAGCGATAGTTAACAGCGAGCTAACAGGTGTTAGCATTGTGTGACGATGTATCGATCACGCTGCACTCACATATCGATATGCCAGAGCATCGCTGTGTTACCTGCTGCTGCTGCTATCTCTCCTGCTGTGTTGTTGTCTTACTCAGTTGTTATTGTTCATTTTTACCCTCTTCTTCGTTCGGTTCGGTTCGGTTATTGTTGCTGTGCTCCTTGCGCATCCGCGCGCGATTCATTTTGTGTTATTGTAAAATTAAAATGTTTTTTTTAATGTTGGCGCAAAGCCAAGCTTAGTTTATTCCAAGTTAAACCCGCAGTTAAAAAGGAAAAGAAAAAGAGCAACAAGTGCCGAAGACGGTTGTGAGGAGAGGCACGACGAGACGCGGCTAAAGTGCTCGACTTTTTGTACGGTTACCTTCTTTTTTTTCTTGTTTTTACTAATACCCTGTGTTACATGCATGGGAGAGTGTGTGGCTTTGTGTGATAGTTGTATTTGCTTAACTAACTTTAAAGTGTTTTGCCCACACACACACACACTAACAAAACGAAACAGAAACAGCGCGACAGCCATTGAAATTTCACCGAAAAATCAAAAAATAAAAAACCGAAAAACCAAAAAGAAAAAAGAAAAAACAACAACGAAGAAAAAAAACAACAACTCAGTTTGTACTAAAAACATGAACGCAAAACGTGACTAGTTTATTTAATTAATGCAGCAACCGCAGACAGCAACAGCAGCAACAACAACAAGTGAAGTGGGCAGATGACGTCGGGGCTGCCGTTGCTGCCGCACCGCCGTCGCTGTTGCGCCGTCGCTGTTGTCGCATTTCCTCTGGTTGTCTGTGTGTGAGAGAGTGAGTGTGTCATGGTCCGTGTGTGCCTGTGTGTGTGGCTAAAGGGCGGCGACGTCGTGGTCTTGCGCGCTGCTGCCTATGCTGTCGTTGAAATGAATGCGTGCAATTAGCATTAATATAATTACTAAAATGAGGGTGCAACAATAACAATTGAGGAACAGATACAACAACAATTTCTTAGTAATTGCCGTTTCGTAATGCCGTACAGCAGAAGCTGCTACACCAACAAAACAGATAACAGCAGCAGCGGAGGCAGAGACAGCGCGAGCAACTGCGTCGGTTGTAAAGCGCCGTTATTACACGCCAGCATACGTACACACACTCACACATACAAAGAGAGAGAGGGACCACGCACAGGCTCGTACACACGCACACGGAGAGAGACACACACACACTCTCCCGCACTTGTGCTTGGCTGCGCTGCTCTTGCACCACAACCTGCAGGCGCAACAGCGTCGCGCTGCTGTCGTCGTTTCGTTTCGTTCATTCATTTGCTTTCTACCTGCAGCCACAGTGGCAGCGCAGTCGCAGCGACGCCGCGTCGCGACGCTTTCGCTTGTTGCTCCTCAGCTGCTGCCCTCTCTCTGTCTCTCTCGCAGCATATTGTGCACTCTCGAGAGAGCGTAAGATGATCTGTTACGCTCTCAGTAGCAACAGCGCAGCAGTAGCGGCGTCCGCAGTGGCGTCGACAGTGCTGTGACAGTGCCGTTATAATTTTGTTTGGCATCGCCGCATTCCTCGAATCGCAGGCGTCGCAGTCGCAGCCCCGCGTCATTTGCCGCAGCAATAAAAACAGCAACAAAGAAATAGTGGGAGGGGGAGGCGGAGAACAAGCTCCGTTCGCCTTTTTCATTTCTTTTGTTTCTTCTTCGTTCCATCAGCTGTAAACAAGTGCAATATAAATTAAGTGACGACCTATCGAGAGAGTGATTAACACACACACACACACGCACGCACACGCATGCAGCCCTGTGTGCTGCCGACGCCGACAGAGACAGAATTATGTTATAACAAAGCGGCGAAAGGGCGCAAAGAGAGTTAACAGAGTTTACGGAGTTTCTACTGTACTCGAAATGGGAAGCAACAACAACAATCACAGCAATAACAACAACAACAAGAACAACAGCAATAAAAGCAGCAGCAGCATGGAGCCGCAACAACAACAACATCCACAGAGACAAAAGCAACAACAACAAAAACAAATGTGGCTTGTTTTGAGCATTTTGACAATATTCTGGCCACAGGTGAGTGACGTTTACACTGTTATACCCTAGAATTTGTATGTGCACTGCTGAGGGGTATTTATGATTGAATCATCATGATGATGAAAGAAGACTTTGATTGAGTTTTTATTGTTGTAGTATAAAGAATAAATTATCGATAGATGAATCTTGAATAATCGATAGGTAATTATGGCACATGGTCGATAACCGTTAATACTATAACAGAACTTATCGACAAATATGATGACAACAGTGAAACGATTTCCAGCACAATCCAAATGTCTCGTTAACTTGATGCGTGATGTATCGATAAGCGATAAACGATAAATAATAGTATACTTAATAGAATGTTAAACTATTGTTAGCAACTGTAAAATGATTACCAGCACAATGTAAAGAGCTCTAGAACATTCTACAGGGTATACAATCGTCGTTGCTATAGCTATGACTCTCATTGTACTCTTATCTCTCGCTCCAAAGCCAGACGCGACGTTGCGAAGCGAGGTGAGTTGCCTTGCTTCACAGTCCGTCAGTCTCTTCTCTCTCTCTCTCTTGCTGCCTTCTCCCTCTCCTGGTGTGCAGGTCGGGCCTCCGAAATGCAAAAGGAATTAACGATAAATAATTCGCTTTGTTTGACAAACTTGACAATTTAATGTGTAACAGTGGGTAAATTGTTAAATGTGTAATGGGTATCAGGTAGAGTGGCTAGTGGGCTCTACAAATACTAGAGAGGGAGAGAGAGAGAGGAGGGTAGGGAAGGGGGAGTGTCTAGACTTTGTTGAGCTACTGTATTTAAGTATTTTTGGAATCAAGCGATAAATTTCGCTTGCTGACTAAATAAGTAAATATCGCGTATTTGCGCGACTGTTTATCGAGGCTGAGAGAGAGCGAGAGAGAGATGAGGAGGGTGGTGTAGAGAGGGGGGCATATTGCTAAGAATGTGAGGTTCTTGCACCCTCTCTGATTCAGTTTTATTTTTGCTGCACACACTCCTTCAACATTTACAATTCCAATTTAGAATTGAGTAAACAAAATCTTCAAGAACTTCTGCCCCTTTGAGGGAGTTCGGTATGCCGACAGGCGATAAAGAAGAGAAGGGAGTATACCACATTGGAGTGCACACTGTACAGGGTATCTAGCAGTTCGTCTTAGCTGTTTCCCCCCATCTGTTGTGGGGCTTCTGGGGCGAACCTGTCGCTGGGATCATAAAACACTGATTGTTGTTATTGTAAGTTCGATCGGCAGGCGGATTTACTATATATCTTAATCTATTGCGCCTCCTCCTACGCCCCTCCTGTGCTTCCTCTTTCACGCCTCCCCTTCTCCCCTTACGTTGCATTGAAAGTCTTGTGCATTTTCTGTAATTTTATTGATTTGTTTTGCTTTTGTCTGCTCTTCTCTTGCTTCACTATCTCTCCCGCCTCCTCTTTCTCTTCTTCTCCTTGTGCTGCCCCTTCTCTTTCTCCTTCTCCTCCTCCTCCCCCTCCTCTTTCTCCTTGTGCCTCTCACTCTCTCTTTGGTGTCATAAACATTTTAATCACTTGTCCCAGTCGATTCGGTTTTAGTTTTTGTTGTTGTTGTTTTATCTTTTATGCCATTTTGGCTTTTGTTTTGCTTTGTCTTTTTATTGTTGTTGTTGTTGTTGTTGTTGCTGCTATTGTTGTTGCTCTGTAAATGGGAGGTAAAACCCGCAATTCCGTAACTCCGTAATGCCGTAATCGCACTCGCAATGCGCGCCACATGCGATGCCGCTACGCCGCAGAGAACCCGTTCTCCGATTTAATTCAAAGATCGCAACCAGTTGTGCATATATTAAACCAGATATTGAGATAGTACTGGTATTATCTTGGATTCTGCTCCACATTTTCTAAGAAGAGTCGAGAGTTTCTTCTCTTCTCCTTCTCCTTCTTTTGTCGACTATCGTCATCGACGTCGATTAACCTTTCTCTCACTCACTCGATGTTTTATCTTCATGAACTTTTGTTTTTGGCATTTACTTTTTACAAAACTCGTTTCGTTAAGCGTGCAACATACGAAAAACAAACGAAGAACAACTTGAAATACCCTTTAAAATATGTTAAGATGTTAGTTCCATGTTTGAAGAGTCTCTCTGGAAAGAGATCTCATTGTGATAACTTGTTTCTCATTTGAGTTTTGCATGATATTGTTGTGGATCATGCCACGATAACCCTGCCCTCCCCATCACGACTGTGTGTGTATAGGGTATTCAAGGGGAAACAATTCGATAAGCAAATGAAACAGAAACCAGCTTGAAGCATCGAAAAGCATCGAGTAAATCTCGAAAACGTCTCTCAAGGTTGATCTGTCTGCCTCTCTCTCTCTCTCTCTCTGTCTCTCTTCCTCTACGGCTTGCCGGCTTAAGTTGTCCTGTCGCGCGTGTGTGCATCTTCTATCTCTGTCTCTCTCTCTCTCTCTTCTGATTTATTTGTTTATGAGGCGCAAAAAAGATGAACTGAAACAGCATCGAAATGAGAATCGGAATCCGAATCAGAGAACGATTGTCGCGTCTCCGACGTTGTTGTTGCAATTAAAGTCATTCGGAATGCGGCCGCGGCGGTGGCGGCAGTTGCGTGTGTTTCTTGGCTCACGTGCCAATGAAAACAATAACAAAAACAAGAGTTAAAGACAATAACAATAACAATAACAATATGAGAGACTAGCAAGAAGAGTCTCTTGCCTTGGCGTGGCCAAGTTGCTCATAATGTGTCAAGTTGGTGTCGGGGCGACATTACGTGCCCGGCTTAAGCACAGACCCCTCAACGTCTCTCTGAGCCCCTCCCACTCTCGATACTTGGCACACATTACTCACCACAGTCACCACGACTCACCACTTTCTGTACAACTCACCTCACACGCCCCACGTTGTCCACGAGAGATCAACTTATCCACCCAAAAAGGCCGATGACATCAGCTCTCGTGGAGTATACTTTGCTCTCTCTCTCTCCGTCTCTCTCTCTCTCTCTCTCTCTGCGTCATGTTCTTCTTACTAAGGGGTGTTTCACTGTTTCAAAGATTGACTGAGAAAGGTTAAAGCTCAACTTATCATATAAATTGTCTAAGAAGTTTATTTGATCTTTTCGTAGAGTTGCACGGTTCTCAAAGGTTTTGTAGATCTATCGTTCTATATCTATATCTCTGAGTTTCTTATGAATTGTATCTTAAGTCCTATAAAGATATACAAAGTCTATAAAGAACTATATTGCTTGCCTATCCGGTTTCTACTTATTAAAACTTTCCATAAAACTATTATTAAAACTTAACTGTTTCTACAGATATTTCGTGTCATGAAACTTTAATATTTCTCAGCTTTATATCATATAGTATACAGTATGTACACGTCTAGAGTGTACATAGAGTATAGCCCACAGTTGAGCTGTCCAGCGCTTGCGAATTTCGGCGTGGATGGATCACTTGTATCTACAAGATACGCAAATAGTTTCGCCTAATGACTGATGATGTCGCGGGGTGTCGCGCTGTCTGGCAACGCCAGCGATAATTCAATTTGAAATTACGATCGGGCGCAGATCAAACGTCGCGTAGGAGACGCCGTCGTTTCAATTGGCTTAGCTCTTATTGGAAGGCAAGCTCAGCACTTTGAGGGGTCTCTCGCCTCCCTTCCCCTATTATTCCTCTATTTTTGCTTAAGTCAGCTCGTTGTGTGTGCTATACCCTATAAAAAGAGGGATTGCAGGCTGTGCTCAACTTTGGCTAAAGATGCAATTAGTATTTATTATGGTACGAGGCAATTACATGCCATAATTTATGGCATGTGTATAGCGAGTCTCGCTACTTCATATTCTTCTTTCTATACCTGATTGCACAATGCACACATTATTTTAAATTCTTCGCATGTTAAGCACGTTTCATCTCTCTCTATCTCTTTCTCCTGCCCTCCCTCTTTCTCTATTGCAATTCTAGAGATTCTACTGGCTTTGTTTTCAGTTGATCGAGTGTTATTCAAGATATTTGGTAACAGATCAAAGCAAAGTGGGGAGGATGAGGGACAAAATGAGACAGAGAGATAGGAAGAGAGAGAGAGAGAGAGCGAGTCTGAATTGCAGTCAGGTGTAGAGAAGAGTCTACAATTGCATTAGGGTTGCCTTCCTAATCAAGTTTAAAGGAAATTCTAGCATCTTGCAGCGGCCTTTTAAGCGTTCATATATCGTTAGTGTTGTATTACTCTACTACGTTGTACCCTGTAATAATACCCTTTAAATACTTTACTGGCTTGACGTGGTTAAAGAAATTTCAAATACAAATTTGAGCAATTTATAGGGTGCCTTTAAGTTTTGCAACCTCAACTGCAAGTCAAGCCACTTACAGGGTATCAATAATGAGTACATATGATTAAATAACTGTCATTACACATTATGACAACTTACAGGGTATCTTTACAGCGAAGATGTGGTTAAATAGGTTTCTCAATGTGCTCAAGCGAATTACAGGGTATCTTAGTTGGGTTGTAGCAATTAAATAAACGACTACATACACTTTAGTCACTTTATAGGGTATCTTTATTGTGTTGATGTGGTTAAATAAGTTTCCCATTACACTTATGACAATTTACAGGGTGTCTTAGTTGGGTAGTTGTCGCTTAATAAGTTCCCCCTTAATCTCTGTTTGTTGTTTTAGCTCATGTCTTTTCTTGTTTATCACTTTCTACAGGGTATTCCACTAGTCGAGCATTGAACATGAAGTGCAATGAATTCTCGAGCTGTTTGTACATTTTTTGGTGTTGTAAATTAAAGTTTTTACTCGTGTATGCAGCCACATTCCCATTGCTCTTGTTGTTATTGTTATTCTCAAGTTGTTGTTGTTGTTGTTGTCGAGTTGTTGTTGCTGCTGCTGAACTTGTTGTGCGATGCACTTGCGCGATCGTCTGATCTAATTTTAATTAATTAAACCGTAAGCAAACTCGGGCAGCGGGTTTCTCGGTTCCCCCCTCCCCCCTGCCACGCCCCTACCCCCAATCCCTACTCCTCTGTCTTATTTTTTTTTTTTTGATTTTTATGCTCGTTTTTTATTGTTGGGTGTGGTCTGTTTTTTGTCGAAACTTTTGGCTTGTAATATCTGTTTTTGTTTACTGGAATGCAACGCTATAGAGAGAGGGAGAAAGGGGGGGGGGTAGGGAGCTGAGATGGAAAAGCGGGAGATACGGGAGACTCACGGGCTGCTAATTGACATGCACAGCGAGTTGCCACCGATACCAAGTCGAAGTTGAAGTTGAAGTTAAAGCTGAAGTTGAATCTCAGCTGAGGTTGAGGTCGTAGCTGTCCCTGCTGAGGGTGCCTACTGCCCCCTCCTCTACAACTTCAATAACAGAGAGATGCGAAGGGGGAGGGGGGAAGAGTCTCTCTGCGGACAACTGCGTTGCCGAGTTGCAGCTGGTTTTTGTCGCCAACTTCTCTCTCTGTCTCTCTCACTATCTCTTGGAGACCAGATAGAGTCGAGTCTAAAGTCTGGAATATGCAACATGCAGACAAGCAGACTGACTCCCTGTCTCTGTCTCTGTCTGTCTGTGTGTGTGTGTGTTTGTGGTGAGTGTGGCATGCCACCACCATCCGGCATCGCCTGATGTAGTGCCCGCCTTTCAAAAATAGCCCACCATTTAGCGGCAAATTATTTTCGCTGTCAGGCAGCGAGTGCTGTGCAAAGCAGCAAGCTGCGAACTAGTCTAAAGAACTCAACGCTGATCCCTCTCTCAAGTGTAGGAATCCCAAAAAACCCCCATAAATACGTTTTATTTTTTTTTTTGCAAAATGGGGAAAAAACCTAACTCGAGGGAGAGAGAGAGAGAGACCCTACAACCTACAACTTTTTGTCGAACCCGGAACGAACTTGCATCAACGGTGTCTCTTGAGTGGCAATAGCTGATTAGCGCTGAAACTCTAGTTTATCTGACAAGCTTTTTGCAGCGGGGCAACTTGGCAACGACCTAGTGAGGCACATTGATTGGTTACCTTAAGAGAGACACTTTCAACTCACTCTAAAGCTTATTCAATATTCATTTCCTTGTTGATACGTCTCTACATTGACAGAGAATCAAAATCTCTTGCATTTTCTATTTATTCCATTGATTGTAGTCTTTCAATTCTCAATAACTCAATCGAGATTCATGTGAAATATATCTTTAGGACCTTCGTTTAGGACACCAACACTCCCTAACTCCAGCAAGAGTCACTCGAATTTCATATGAAATGAAGATCACCTTACGAATCTCTGCTGAATTCATAGTAAACGATACCCAGATACAGATACCAATTGATAACTATCGCTTTGACTATCGGATGTCATAAAGAAGAAACGCAACAAGTGCGAGAAGTGCAGAACTTATCAATTATGTGCTGCCAGATTCTGTAGGATTTCGGCGCAATCTGTAGTTATGCTAGAGAGGCGTCGCGTCGGGTATTATCAATGATAGATTAGCAGATTGTCTCGACTCCAGTCTGCTGCGATAGTAACAACTATCGCACGTCGTTGTCTGTTGCTGTATGTTGCTGTCTGTTGCTGTCGGTGACAGGCGACACACAACCCCGAGGCGAATGTGGAGCAAGCTGCGCTTAATGCGTTTACCTTCCTCTCTTTCTCTCTCTCTCTCTCTCTCTCTCTCTCTTACCCCTCTCTCTATGTTGCCAACGATTGAGACTCTTGATTTGACTATGAACTCAATTCATAAGGTTTTCTTTCCATTAAACTGCCAATTGGGCCTACCTAAATGGCCACAAAGAGCAGCGTTAATTGGCCAATTGCCTTCGCTGAGGTTGGCTTAGCTTGGCTTGGCTTGGCTTGGCGTGATCAACGGGCGCCAACACGTGGCTCAGCTCAGCCCTCCCCTTGCTCCTCCACCTGATCAGGTGTTATATAATTGCAGCTATGGGATGCCGTGCGATGGGCAGGGGGATGGTAAGGTGTATCTATATCTGCATTTATGGCTAATGATGGGCCGTAAAACAGCTGTTAAACTTGGCTACGACTGCACTGAGCTGCAACAACAATAGCAAAATTAACAACAGCAAATTTTGCATTAATTAATGTTAATTACGCCTGCCTTTTACAGCAGCCAGATAGAGAGAGAGGGAGAGATCGAGTGAGCGAGCGACCGAGCGAGCGAGAGGGCAACTGTTTTTAACTGGGCCAAGTCGAAAAGTTTTTGAACAATTTTGTTTTGCGGCTCACAACACAACGCAACGTCGAATTCAATTGCAAATTATTCATTTACTCACTTATATTCACATGTTCACATAGCATATTCACATATTTCTTTTCTCGATACCCGACGCCAATTTGTTGTTTATTGAATTCCAAAAATGAACAAAAAAATAAATCGAAAAAAAAACACTTTGAATAGGAAAATAAAACTAAACAAATAAAAAAGTTGGTGCTCGCCTAACTGGTTTCGGCGGCTGCCATATAAATAATTAGCAAAAGCCAACAACGTTTTATAAATCACACACTCACATCATACATACACAGACACACAGACATATGTACAACCGGCCCAGTGCCCCGTTCGCACCTGGCTGAAGCTGCTTCTCCTCCTCGTCTTGACGCACCTGCTGTGTCTGTGCAGCACTTGGAATACCCAGTATAATGTAGGTAGGAGGACGTTAGATGTACCACTGCATGACTATATTGTACATATATTGTCAGATATTATAATTAACTGGCAGCCTTGTCGAATTAAACTCAAACATAACTATGTGGCAACACTAATTGTAATCGATATCAGATATTGTAAGAAAAGGAAGTCTCAGTCATATTATTGATTATAAAATAGAGCAAATAGAGTCGTTCTAGTCTCTATATCCATCTCTCTGTCTCTCTTTTCTATTTTAATTTTATCTTTAGTTTTCTATAATATTTTCATTGAAAACAACTATTATGATCATGTGGCTCCCATTAGAGTGTAATCGTTATCGAATTGAGTTGTTTGTATACATATTTTATTAAGCATAATTTATTCATTCAGAATTAGCCAGGCGAAAATTAAGTAAAATTTGAAACGATTATAATAGTTTAGATGAGGATGGAATTTCATTATATATAGTTTATAATTAATGATTATTTTAGTCTTATTTATTTTACTTTGTATTCAGTTTTATTGATCTAGGGTGGATCTAGGACTAACCTTTCTTTAGATATCACAATTTGTTTCACTGTCAATTACAGAGTATCTTACTGTCCTGCATACTTCACAACTTAATCTGTAGCTTTTTATTTGTTTTTAATTTGGCAAGTCAACGAAAAAATCTTGAGCTTCGCTTAAATTTTGTTTGATTTTTTTCGACCGACATTTATTGTTGTTTTTTGTTGTTGTTAGTTGTTTTTGGGTATATATTTTTAAATATCTTGTTTAGTTTTGTAATTATTACAAATTTAGTCCAGAAAATTAACGCATCGTGGAATTATTTGGTCCCCCTTTGCCCTCTTTGCCTTTCCTTTGGTCCACAACTTTATCTCTCTCCCCCCAGAGAAGAGTAGAACGCTTTTGTCGTCGGCATCAAGATCATTATCATAAGCATTGCATGACATTGGCTTTTTTTTTTGCTCGGTATCGTTATTGAATCATACCCTGTAAAATGAAGTGTGGTTGATTTGTTTAAGCTGTGAATCAGTTTGTTTCTATGAAATATAATATAAATTGTGTTGAATTTTTTACATTTTTATTAACTGTTAACCGTTACATTATTATCGATATCATGGTTATCGATATCATTGTTATCGATATCGTGGTTATCGAAATCACTATTATTAATACCATTGTTATCGATATCGTGATTATAGATCTCACAATTATCGATATCGTGGTTGTCAATATCATTCTGATCGATTTAATTGTTATCGATATACATAGCTATCGGTGCTATTGAAAGAGAGTTCTTTAGTTTCTCCATATAGAAGTAACCCAAAGTTATACCTTCGACTACAGGGTAAGTGTGTAGTAGGAATTTCTATTTCTAGTTATAGAAGGTTTGTGTGTGCCATGTGCAATGTGGTGGGGTGTGTTCGCATGGTCAGGGAAGGCGAGGAGGGGGGTGCGTGCTGTGTCAGTTTGATGAGGGCAATGAGGGCATCGGACAACAGGCAATAAATGATGGAGCCTGAACATGCATCGGGCATCGGGTGTAGGGTGTGCGATTCGGGTTGAGTTTATATGGGGTGGGCTCATCGGGTGATTGGGTGATTAGATTGCTTCATGACCTTGTCGTCTCGTTTTGGCTTTCGCTTGGATCGCATCAGATCGCAGACTAATTGCAGCTGCAGCTGCGGACGGGCGACAATTGCATTTGTAATGAGCCAACAAGGTCGTGTCATTAATGAAGGCAGCACGCAGCTGACATAAGCTGACTGCTATAAGGAGAGCTAGAGTCACTGGCAGCAACTTTCCCGAATTTGAAATTAAAATAAAAATAAATACCGAAAATCAAAACGGAAAGTGAAAGGCTGATGAAAACAACAAGAGACGGAGACTGAGAGAAAGAGTAGAAGTGGGAGAGGGAGAGATAAGTGCCGCAATGTCAATCGCAAGTGCTTTATAAATAGCTCAGCCGCCCACAAACACACACACATACACAGCAGTATCTGAAGTCGCAACTGTCGTATGTCAAGAAATGCCTGAGAGTCACATTAAATATGAATTCGATTCCAAAGACTTTCCTTTCTCAGGTCTCTGGTAAATTTGTCGAGGGAAACTTAAAAATCTATACAATAAATTTGCACTCTCGGACACAATATGATACAACAAACATCTCTCGAGTTTCTAGATATTTTCGCATGCCCCTGCAAATCAATAAACAAAATATCAATTAAGCTGACGCTATATGCGATCGATGAGTGTTGTGGGCACAACCAGAGGAAACGCAAATACCAAAACTTTATAAAAATCACACACACTCAGATATCGCATAGTAATGCCATAGAGGAGAAGGAGGGGGAGGGAAGGAGATACTTCTATCTGGATTAAGTTTATTTACTTTGCATAAACACGGGTAAATTTTCAATTCACGTAGCGAAATCTTATAGGCTTTGCATTAATGGATGAGAATAGCACGTTGCCCCCTACACTATTCCCCTTGCTGCCTGCTTCGTTCACAGTACTTCTCTTTGTCACCTGTCATTTCGTTTTGCGTGCTATGTACTTTGCTTCCTTCTCGAGAATTCATCATAGATAAAGTTCCCGATACGAAAATCATTTGATTTATCTTAAAGAATTATGGATTATTGCAGTTTCCGCTTTGCACATCATTCTTAACTGTTTCTCCCATGTTTTCTGCACAGAATTCCCTATACGACTTAAGGTAATTAGGCTACCTTCTTCTTTGCCTACATTATTCTAGAGCTTCTCACTTGTGTTTGCATATTCCTTTTGTGCGCCTCATTCTTAATCGTTGAACTGGCAGCAAAATCTCTGCAAATGCAGCTTCAACTGCAATACAAACACAATCGAACCACAAACAAAATCTAACTACAAATGCAACCACAGAAAAACAAACCCAACCCATTGCCATTTATGTTTTCTATCAGTGTTCTTAAACGTTTTACTAGATTATCTCATATCACGCCAACAGGGGGGGCTTGAGAGTGTGTGGACTATCAACTCTTTGAATGGAAATCGATTATTCAATTTTACGCTCAGATTCATCCTGTAACCGCTGCGTGCTGCTGCCAATTACGCGCACCGCCTGCTACTACTGCTGCTGTTGCTCACTCACGCCTCACTCGGCGTGTGCTCTTTAATACAGGGTATTTTCATGGCCACCACTCAATCGATTCACAAAGCGATCGCGTGGGGGATTGTGTGAGTCATCTGCCATGCAAGTGATTGAATGTCAAATGGAATTGAAGCTAGACCCAAGTAAATAGCCTACCTACAATCAATCCGAAATTCCGAATCACAACTTCCGCAGTTTCAATTGTTCGCATGTTACATGCAACACCAACACCAATAACAACAACAGCAACAACACCTCGATCAACTCTCGAACAAAAGCCAAATTCATATTTCATATTCAAAGTGAATTGTTTTGTTTTGTTTGGTTTGCCTTGTTTTGTTTTGCTTTGTGTGTGGAAAGTTTGAAAATCAATTGCGTGCTTTTCCATTGTGATTTTCCATGAGAAAACTATTTCATTCACAATTAAGTTTCAAGTTCTAAAAGAGGGAGAGAGAGAGAGAGAGATATGGATAGATCACCTCATCTCGGAATCGTTGTCGCAACGCAATCACGTGTCTTTCTCGATCAGCGCATCGTGACAAAGTGCGTCATTCCTTCTCCTGTGCGGGTAATTATCGCATCGAGTTGGGAGTTGGATCGAAGATCCGCTATATTAGCATCTACTATATATAGAAAGAGTCGTGCGTTAATTATCGTTGGACGACTCTAATTAATATTTGCGACGATCTCGTTCCGATCGCGTGTAATTGCGGTTTTCATTAGTCTCTCAACCCCAACTGGTTTTTCCTGGCTCCTCATTTGAGAAATGGGAAATGGAAATCGCGTGAACTGACTCAACCTCAAAAGGAAGAAGATAAAACACAATCCGCCTTGCAAGTAGGAACTATACAGACTGTACTGCTATATGTAGATTGCTATTGTGTTTCCTAGAAATAAGTATAAATCTATATAAGAGATAAATGGGGAGACTCTCGTCATGTATCAGATACAACAACAACAATAACGAAACCTGTTAAGCATTTGCCTTATGCAACTGGTTTAGTTTTCGGAATCATTATAATAATCGCACTAAAGTATATGTACATATATAGTATAGATTAGTGTAAGCTTAATGAGCGACAGATGCAATCGCTGTGTTGGGCCTACGTTGGGCGCCCAAGGGAGGTGGAAAACAAGGGAATGCGGCCCTAGCCGTGACATTGTGTCTCACAACTTGACTTTTTGGCATTGCAACAAAGTGTCGCATTGTCTTTGTATTTGTGTATCGCCCTATCTCTTTCCCTTCGCGTGTGTATGTGTGTGTGCGTGTGTTTGTCCCTCTCTGTCGCTGCTTATCGCTGTGATTAATGAGTTGGGAAACTGAAAGCGAGCAAGCGGAAGGGGGAACAGTGACGGCGACAACAGATTACAGATTTCACAATGTAGGTCAGTTATGCCTCGGCCCCAGTCTAGAGACAGTGAGAGAGTAACAACACCAACTACAATAACAACTCATTAACTTATCTTTTCTCTCTCTCTTTCTCTTTCTCTCTCTCTCACCCACAGGCCGCACATGGCGCCGATCTGGTCATCAGCGTGCCGAATGCCAGCAGCAATGACAACGCCTTCTATCGCATCGACTACAGTCCGCCGTCCGGCTACCCAGAGCCGAACACCACCATCCCGGCCAGTGAGATTGGGCAGGACATCAAGCTGTCCCGCGTGCTGCCGGGCAGTGATTACAACTTTTGGTTGTATTACACTAACTCGACGCATCGTGAGCTGCTCACCTGGACGGTGAACATAACCACAGGTGAGTTGCCCCTGATTTGAATTGATTGATTGCATGATCCACTGATTGATTGCCCCTCTCTCTCTTTCTCTCTCTCTCTGCTGCAGCACCTGACCCGCCCGAGAATCTCAGCGTACAGCTGCGCTCCAGCAAGAGCGCATTAATCACATGGAAGCCACCTGGGACGGGACACTACTCCGGCTTCAAGATCAAGGTTCTAGGCCTCGGAGATCCAGCGAACACCGAGTACAATCGCAGCTTCCTGTTTAACGGCAACGACACGCTGCAGTTGTCCGCAAAGGAACTGACACCGGGCGGCACCTATCAAGTGCAGGCGTACACCATGTACCAGGGCAAGGAGTCGGTCGCTTACACGAGTCGCAACTTCACCACAAGTAAGTCCCGGCCAGGAGGCACTCGCAGTCCCAACCACCGCTGCAATTTTTAATTGTCAATCTAATCTCGCAAGGTCTTGGTATTAATTGCTCTCGTGGTGTCGGTGTCTTCCCCTCTTTCTCTCTCTACTCTCTCTCTCTCTCTCTCTCTCTCTCTCTCTCTCTCTGTATCTCTCTTATTTCGATATTTCTCTCTAAACACTCAACTCTTTATCTTTGATTCCTTTTGCTCGTGCTCTGCAGCTGAGCCCAGGAGTCTTTCGAGGTAACCTTAAGCATTTTTCGCATATCACTTTGTGTTCTGTTCTGTAGTTTGTGCCAGTGTATTGAGTATTACATAATATAGTTATTATACTGACTCCAAGTGACTCAAAAAGCGCCACGCACAGTGATCCCCAAATCTGCAAATACGCCAAGTTAAGATAACTCATGAAGGTTGATTTCAATAGGTTAACGATCTTTTTAGTTACGATGTAGTTGTAGTCATCATCTTGTTCGGTTCTCTTTCTCTCTTTCTTTTCGGATGACTTTCTGTATAATTACTCCATAGTTTCCTTCAAGGTAGATCGGTCTATCTTCAAAACAGTCTTACGACTGTCTCTCTGTCTTTAAAATTATCCTATATCTCCTATCTGATAGTGCCTACCCTCCAGGGTAGTAAAGCAGCCCTCACTTAATTGTTTGGCTTCGGTGTTGGCTCCATCGATTTGGTGTTCCCTGTGCGTGCGTGTGTTGCGTCTTTTTTACCACGTATGTTTTGGCTTATTTACCACTCACCATCTCCCCATCCTGCTCATTAACCACCTCTACTTTCCCCTACATGGTTTGGTGGTAGAAACCTCCGCCCAATTTGAGACCCTCCACAATTGAAGCATATTTGTAATTCATCTCACAAATCCCAATCCACATCGCCCGTCAACTCCGCACAGAGCCCAATACGCCCGGCAAGTTCATCGTATGGTTCCGGAACGAAACGACTCTGTTGGTGCTGTGGCAGCCGCCTTACCCGGCCGGCCTGTACACGCACTACAAGGTCTCCATAACACCGGACGATGCCATCGAGAGTGTGCAGAATGTGCAGCGCGAGGGCGAACCTCCTGGTCCGGCACAGGCAGCCTTCAAGGGTCTTGTACCGGGGAGAGCCTACAACATATCCGTGCAGACAGTGTCGGAGAACGAGACATCGGTGCCGACGACGGCACGTTATCTCACCGTACCGGAACGGCCGCTCAACGTGACCTTCGATCCACGCTACACGACCACCAACTCGTTCCGAGTGCTCTGGGAGGCGCCTCGAACGTACAGTGAGTATGACAGCTTTCAGGTGTCACTCTCGACCACGCGTCGGGTGTTTACTGTGCCTCGTGCCGAGGCAAATACGATGTTCTTCGATTATCCCGATATTCTGGAGTCGGGCAAAACCTACGACGTGGTGGTCAAGACAATTGCCGACAATGTGAACTCGTGGCCAGCCAATGGAGAGATCACTCTGCGTCCTCGTCCTGTGCGTAGTCTACGCGGCTACCTTGATGACCGCAGCAATGCGGTGCATCTCTCCTGGGAACCCGCTGAGACGGGTAAGCAGGACAGCTATCGCATTAGGTAAGTGGACTATGTAGACCCTTCCAGGCTGCAGTAATAACTCTCTCACTCTCTATCCTTTCCTTAGCTACTACGAGAAGCGCAATGAAACGGAGGAGGAGCCCGCACCGCCGCAGGTGGTGCAGACTACGCAGACGGAATACAAGCTGGAGTCACTGCTACCAGGTAGACGCTACCAGATCGATGTACAGGCGCTGTCCAATGGGGTTAGCTCAAATTCGAGCAGCCTTTTACGTAGCACACGTCCCTCGGCGCCCATTATCCAGGAGCTACGCAGCATTCCGCAGGGTCTTAATATCAGCTGGCGAAGTGATGTCAATTCGTATCAGGATCGCTACGAAGTGCACTACCAGCGTAACGGCACCAACGAGGAGCGCACCATCAACACCAACCAGACCAGTTTGGTGATCAAGTACCTCCATGCCGGCTCTGGCTACGAGATCAAGGTCTATGCCATTAGTCACGACATGCGGAGTGAACCACATTCCTATTTCCAGGCAGTCTGTAAGTAGAGCACGAAAGAAGGCGCTAGAAATATGTGTGGAATATGTGGGGATATGTTAACAACATGAGTCAAATGTCTATATATGATATCGAATTTCAATTTATCTGATATACCTGTGTAATAGGTAGAATAAAAAGAGGAGGGCAGACGGGATTAGTGTAGAGTAAAATATATATGGCGATCGTCTTTAAGTAATTCACCGATTCGATCGGTACACCGATATATCTATGTATATAATATCTGATTGTCTGTAGAAGGAACTGCAGCTGTGCCAAGTCTATGATGCTTGAGATATATAAAGGTTTTCATATTGTGAACAAGAAGATATATACTATATATAGTTTGCCACTATATACTATATTGCCCACAACAACTCCACATCTTGGTTGTATATGAACTTCATCTTCAAATTGAACAAGAATATATAAAGTATACTGTATCTACCATTTAGGGTCTTGACACCCATAAGAATAATCCACATTCTAGACCTTCCTTCCTCCCACTACCTTTGTCTCTACTGACTGAACTTACCTCCCTCTCTCTTTTTTTCTCTCCCCCGTGCAGTTCCCAAGCCACCTCGCAATCTGACGCATCACACGGTCAACACAAACCTGGTACTGCTCAACTGGCTAGCCCCCGAGGGCAGCGACTACAGTGAATATGCCGTGCGATATCGCACAGCAGCCTCCACTTGGCAGCGTCTGGTGAATGTCCATGAGCCTCAAGCGCGCATCGAGGACATGCACTATGGGGAGAAGTACCTGGTGCAGGTGAACACGGTTAGCTTTGGTGTCGAGAGTCCTGCTCCGCTTGAGCTGAACATATCGATGCCACCTCAGCCTGTCTCGAATGTGGTTCCCCTGGTGGATTCACGCAATCTGACCCTGGAGTGGCCACGCCCCGATGGACATGTGGATTACTACACCATCAAGTGGTGGGCAACAGATGAGCCGCAGCTGGTAGAATACAAGAACGTGTCGCAGCAACCCGAGGAAGGTGAGTGGAGTAACCTTTCATGCCTGTGAATACCTCACTGAATATATTGCCACGCCTTCTTCCTCATTCCAGTGAGCTCCAGCAGTGTGCGCATTCCCATCGAGGAACTGGCACCGGGCAGGCAATACAAGTTCGAGGTGCAGGCCAGTTCCAATGGCATTCGTTCAGGCATCACGCATCTCTCGACTCGGACAATGCCACTCATTCA
This sequence comes from Zaprionus camerounensis, assembly GCA_018904165.1. Classification (NCBI taxonomy): domain Eukaryota; kingdom Metazoa; phylum Arthropoda; class Insecta; order Diptera; family Drosophilidae; genus Zaprionus; species Zaprionus camerounensis. Next base: position 221,539 of record JAEIFS010000739.1, read on the forward strand.
ATCCGATGTATTCGTCTCGAATGCACTTGATCAACAGGGAACAGATGAGCAGGGAGCAGATGGAACAGGAGGAGGAGGAGGTGGAGGAGCAGAGCAGAGCAACAGTATCACAATAAACTACACACCAACGCCAGCGTCGAGCACTCGCTTCGATATCTATCGCTTCTCACTGGGCGATCCACTGATCAAGGACAAGGAGAAGCTGGCAAACGATACGGAACGCAAGTTGAGCTTTACGGGGTTGACGCCTGGAAGACTCTACAACATCACCGTGTGGACAGTGAGTGGAGGCGTCGCCAGTTTGCCCACACAGCGATTGTATCGTCTGCATCCGTTGCCCATTGGTGAACTACAAGCAACGCAGCTGGACGCGAGAGAGATTACGCTGCGCTGGACTGCACCCGCCGGAGAGTTTAGTGACTTCGAGCTACAGTATCTGAGTGGAGCTGGAGGAGATGAGGAAACAACGCCGCCACAGCTGCTGCAGAATGTAACAACGCAAACGCAACTGACGCTGCAGCATCTGCAGCCGTATCACAACTACACCTTCACCGTATCCGTGCGAGCGGGTAGTGAGCCTGGTAGTGCCATGATGCGCACCAGTGCCCCCATCTCGGCCAGCTATCAGACACTGCCAGCACCCCCGGGACGTGTTGATTACTTCCAGCCAAGCGATGTGCAGCCTGGTGAAATTAGTTTTGAGTGGTTGCTATCACAACAGGAGCAGCACGGACCCATCGAACACTTCCGCATCAGTTGCCAGAACGTCGATGATGCGGCGGACAATGCTGCCTACGAATTGCCGGCGAATGCTACGAGAGAACGGATAGATGGCCTTGTGCCGGGCAACAGCTACGTCTTTCGCATACAGGCCAAGTCTGCCCTGGGCTATGGCTATGGGGCAGAGCGTGAGCATCGCCAGCAAATGCCCATACTGGCACCTCCAGTGCCTGCAGCTCACATTATGCCCATCGAAGTGAGTCGCAGTAGTTCCACCATTCAGATTCGATTCCGACAAAGCTACTTCTCCAATGCACACGGTCTAGTACGCATGTACACCATCATTGTGGCCGAGGATGTCGGCAAGAATGCCTCCGGCCTGGAGATGCCCAGCTGGCAGGATGTGCAATCGTATACAGTCTGGTTACCCTACCAGGCCATCGAACCCTACAACCCTTGGAGCGGCAATGCGAGTGGAACCAGCACTGGTGTGGAGGAATTTACCATAGGCAGCGCTGGTTGCGAAAAACATCGCACTGGCTACTGCAATGGACCACTCAAGTCGGCGACAACATATCGCATCAAGGTGCGCGCCTTCACGGACGACGATAAGTTCACAGACACGGTGTATAGTGAACCCATTACCACAGATCGTGACGATGTGCTGTGGATGGCTAGTCTGGCAGTGAGTTTGATAATCCTCTGTCTTGTTCTCGTTGTGGTCTACTATCGCTATCGATGCCTCAGCATGAGGCGAGCCACCAACAAGTTAGCCCGCATGCAGGACGAACTTACGGCCCTGCCCGAGGGTTACATAGTGCCCAATCGTCCCATACATGTCAAGGACTTCGCGGAGCATTATCGACAAATGTCCGCCGACTCGGACTTTCGTTTCAGCGAAGAGTTTGAGGAACTTAAGCACGTGGGACGCGATCAGGCCTGCAGCTTTGCGGATCTGCCTTGCAATCGACCCAAGAATCGCTTCACCAACATTCTTCCCTTCGATCACTCACGCTTCAAGCTGCAACCCGTCGACGATGACGATGGCTCGGACTACATTAATGCCAACTACATGCCCGGCCACAATTCGCCGCGTGAGTTCATCGTCACTCAGGGTCCACTGCACTCAACGCGCGAGGAGTTCTGGCGCATGTGCTGGGAGAGCAATTCGCGTGCGATAGTCATGCTCACCCGCTGCATCGAGAAGGGGCGCGAGAAGTGCGATCAGTACTGGCCCATCGATAGGGTGCCCATCTTCTATGGGGACATCAAGGTGCAGCTAATCACCGATACGCACTTCATGGACTGGTCCATTGCAGAGTTTATGGTCTCCAGGGTAAGTAGACAACTGTGGAAATGTGAAAAGGAGTAGGACAGAGATGCCATATAAGAGAAGGGACCTTAAAGGGATACCCAGAAGAACACCCATTCTGCTGTTATTCTTCTCTCTCCTTATCTCTTTAAGAAGAATCGCAAAGAAATACAAAAAAGAGTGAAACTACAATATGTTAGAATCAACCTAAAAACTTGTCCCTGTATTACTTTTTTTTTTGTCGCTTTCGCTTTCTCACGCTCCCATCACCAATGCATCATTGAAACACAACTAATGTATGCCCTTTCTCTATCTCCCCTGTAGAATTGTGAATCGAGAATAATGCGGCACTTCCATTTCACGACGTGGCCCGATTTCGGGGTACCGGAACCGCCACAGTCGTTGGTACGTTTCGTGCGTGCTTTTCGTGATGTTATCGGCACCGATATGCGGCCGATAATTGTGCACTGCAGCGCTGGAGTTGGCAGATCGGGAACGTTTATAGCCCTGGATCGAATACTGCAGCACATCAATAAGTCCGATTATGTGGACATCTTTGGCATTGTATTTGCCATGCGCAAGGGTAAAGAATATGTGCAAATTGAGAGAGACAGCTAAACTATCGGCAGTACTATCGGCAATGGCAAAGAGTAGTGATTTCTAGTGATAGCTTGATTTGCTTTATAAAACTAAGATACAAGTAATTGTTTGTACTGTGCGTATTCTCAAGCACCTGCGATAACACGATCTCGCTATCGATAGCACTATCGTAAAGAGAAGGAGATTCAAAAGAGAGAGAAATTCGTATGGACAAAGAAACTTATGAGAGAAATTCGTTCAATTTAAATGCATTAATAATTCTCTTTACCTAACTCTGCCAATAGTACACTCGATAGGTCTCTTATTCACCCTTTTCTAATTTCTGCTCATTATTAATATATTCTCTCTCTTTCTCCACCCACCCCTTTAGAGCGCGTCTTCATGGTGCAAACAGAGCAGCAATATGTGTGCATCCATCAGTGCCTGCTGGCGGTGCTGGAGGGCAAGGAGCATCTGCTTGCGGATTCGCATGAGCTGCACGAGAACGATGGCTACGAGGGTGAGTAAGTGAGTAGTGTGGCAGAAGAGGTAACCCCCTCTCCCCCCTAGAAGAGAGACAGGACTCTCTTCCCCATCTTCTCCTTCTATTTTTACCCCCGCCCCCCACAACGTCGCTGTTGCTGCTGCTGTTTTCTCTCTAATCAAAATAATTTATTAACTGTTTGACTAACGCCAACACACACAAACACACACCAACAACTACAACTACACACACACAGACGCAGCGCGAACTGTTTTTAATTGGTGTTTGTGTATTTTGATTTTAATAATTTTCTTTTTTTTCCCTTCTTTGAGAATTTTGTAACTAACCGAATAATATGTGAAATTTAATGATTTTCTTCTCTCTTTTCAAACACACACACACATACAAACACACACACACACACTCATACAATATGTATATATCTAACACACACATACACAACCTAACACCCACATACACACACACTTGCACTCACAAACTGCTCAACTGCTGCTAAAAAAATGAAAATGAAATGAAAAACTTGTAAAAATTCAGTGAAAAATTGCCTGGAGCAGGCAACGACGCCTATGCGTGCCTCGCTAGCCCTGGCCGAGGAGTTGGAACTGGAGCTGGAGAGAGCCGTGGTGGAGCAGCAGCTACATGAGGAAGACGAGCTCCAAGCAGAGGGGGAAGAGGAGGAGGAAGACGATGATGACGACGACGATGACGATCAGCAACCTTTAAACAATGAGACGACGGCAACGTTGTCCACTGCCAGCAGCAGCAACAGCAGCAGTGGCAGTGGAAACAACAACAACAACACTAGCAGCAGTCAGGAGCAAATACAACAACAGCAACAACATAAACAACTTTCACAACAACAACACAACGAGCAGCAGCAGCAACAACAAGAGACTGAAAACATTTGCACTACTAGCACAGACACTGAGGATGAGGATGGTGATGGTATTGATAAGAGTCCGCTTTTAGGTTTGTACCATAAACAACAACAACAACAACAAAACACAACAACAACATACAAAAACACCAACAATAACAAGCATCACACAAACAAACGCATAACATGTTAAACAAGCAACAACAACAACAACTAAAAAAGCATGTGCAATTTCTTCATGTAGTTCGCAACTTAACTTATTTGGTATGCGGTATTTACTCCCCCCTCTCTACAGCCTACAGTCTATACCCCTTTCCAAATATATAACTAAGTCTATCTATGCCCATATCTATATATTTGTCCATCTATATCTTTGACAATATCTACGACAATTCAACTGTTTTATCTCCAATTTAACTTTAAGACTCTCAATGTTGAGGTCCTTCAGAAAAGCTGAAGAAATATATATGTTCTTGAACAGTAGTTGAATTGAAACACTTAATATGCTCTATATATTCATATCCGTCTATTTCTATGCATATTTAAATATATATATTCTTGAACAGTATCTGATGCAAGATGCAAAAGATTATTGTAGAATATTATATTGTTAATATAATCCCTAGCATATTATAATGGAAAATATGTTATTATGAAATAGTAAGAATGCTTTTCAAACTCACCAGTTCTTGGCTTCATTATTTACTATCTATTTACTAGTATGTTATTCTCTATATTCTCTTTACGCCTTGGCTGAAAAAATACTAAAAACGTATTCTAAAGATTTAATTCCCAAAATAATATGATTTTAGATACTTCCACATTTCTTTCCTAAACTATTATACCTTTTAGTAACTAGCTAATTTAGTAATACTAACCAACCTGGTGCTGAGTATAGTTTAGTGTAATATCTCTCCAAAATACACACACACACACACACACATATATGCTAACTAATGCTTGGGCATGTGCGATTGACTGCAATAAAATTTTATGAAATATTAAAAAATATGTTCCCTCTCAAAAAATGAAATAATATTTAAGAAAATTAATAAAAACATTTCTTTGGTTTTGCAGATGATGAAGGCATCGCTGAAACGGGTATATGAGATGGAGCACAGTGTGCAAAAGAGAAGCAGCACATGCAGGACTGAGTGAGAGAGAGAATGCTGCTTCTGCTGGCGATACATATATTTATATAATTTATACACTCGATATAAATGATATATTATAAGCATACATATACACACATACATATATACCTAGATATATATATATATATACTATATATATATATACTTTGTATGTAAAAATCTGCCTGTGATGTGCTGGATGTGATTTGTCTACTAATTTTATGGCAATTGACAACGAGTCGAGCGAGTGTGAGAGAGAGAGATATAGTTAGAGAGGGTTAGAATTAAATGAATATTTTTTTTTATATATTTGCCATAGTGCCTTGTCCCCCCAACCTGACCCTGCCCCCCGTCCCAGAGTCCCCGTATTAGACCAAACAGAGCGTAATCTTAAGTTTCAGGTATATCTAGAGATATTCGTAATACAACAGAACACTTAATGGCAACTAAGTATTTTAACCACACACTAATTTTAATCAGTTTTTGCTCGATAGTGTAACCTATGTATCATATTATATTTGTACTTATGTTTATATATGTATGTTTTTTTTTTTGTTCGTTCGTTTGTTTTGCGTTTCTCTCTGTAAATTTTGCGTATGCCTGTTTGTATTTTAAGTATATAGTATATGGTATTCTTGCAATCCAATCTTTGTATTATTGATATCGAACGATCATTATAACTTTATACACTACTTAGATATATTGTATACTGTATTGTTTTTATATATACTTGATATTCTTAGTCAATTAATGTTTTTGTAATTCTCTTTGTCGTTCGATTGGTGCTGCTGCTGATGCTGTTGTCGGTATTTCTAGGATATATATGGAAGATATATGTGGATATGCGTATCGTGTCCACTCATCTCTTGTCTGTTTGCCATACGAACAATGGAATTAACTGTAGTTGTTAACTGTATAGTCAAAGCAATCAATCAATCAATCTTGTTGTAAGTCTTGATTCTCGATTTATAGAGAGTGCAATACACCACAGCAACAGCAGCGGCAGCAGCAGCAGCACAGCGACTGCAATCGAATATACGATTGTATTATAGCATTTATTTCTGCATTGAAGGAAGAAAACACGAAAAGCGATAGAGACCACAAAGTAAAGTCCAAGAGAAAGAGAAAAATAAAGGAAATTTTGTAAAAAAAATAAAATCAAATTAAACTAAAATGTTAAAGTTGCAAATTGTATTACTTTGAAGGACATTGCCGAGACGGGAAACCAATTTCTACTGTACTGTGTTGGTTTGCTGCTCAACCATTATGGAGTCACCTAGAAATTCGGGGCTTGTCAAAGTTGACATGAAGTTTGTCCAAATTCACAAAATACTGCATATATCGGGTATTTTGCAGTCGATTAAAATGGCCTTCGGTAAGGCGATAGTCCTGGTATGGGTTCATCATTTACATTCTGGATCTGCCAGGATGCTTCCGAGTTATATCTTGTTTTGTATAAACCACAATATGTCCTGTAGCTCAGCTTTGAAAAGGACCTTTATCCTTGCGATAAGGTGTTGTGAAGCGGCAATTTGAGAACTATCTTCAGTCAAAGGGACATCCGGTAGGTGCTTCAAGTTGCGAAGCTATGCCCAACTTTACACTTTTTAATTTTTTCCCTTGCAAAAATTTCAAGAATGTAAAGTGTTTTTTGTTTCGATCAGATTTTGAAAATGCCGCAGACTTGTTCGCCATGGGGAAACCTCTTCACTGAAAACACCCTGTATAAAAGAATCTCACTTTGGGGGTTATGAAATCGGCTAAGGAATGTATTCGGTTAACCGCTTCGCAGGGTGCCTGAAAGTAGGCAACACAAGGTGCTGCACAGTGTGTGCAATTTAACAGAAGTCGCCGCTTAATTAGCGTGTCGGCGCCACTGTGCAACTTCTGACTTCCAATTGGAATTCATTGAATTTTCGGCTAAGCAATTTTGAATGTGCGTGCACTTATCGATAAACGATCGATACACAGACACAGACACATCGAAATGCAGTTGCTGAGTTGTTGTTGTGCTTGAAGAAACATTTGAGCAATCTTAATAAGCTGCACAAAGCCAAATACAGCGGAAAAGAGTAGAATAATCTGGGCAATTATAAAGCTGGCTGTGCCAACTGATACCACAAACAGAGTCCACGACGGAGACCGATCCGAGTTCCAAAGAAAAGCCACACAAGCATGCCAGGCTGAGAGTGTGTTTGTGTGTGTGTGTGTGTGTATGCGTAGTGTGTGTGTGTGCGTAGTGTCTGTGTCGGCATTCGCTTAAACAAATAAAGCTCGGGACTAATTGCATTTGCACTTGTTGTGCGATATTTCTATGTTGAAATTATATGGACACGAGGCCCGAGCGAGGAGCGACGCGACGGAAGCGAGTCACGAATGCCAAATGCGTAGCAAGTCGAGTTAACTATTTGCAATACTCTAACAGAGGGTATATCGTTGGGATGGGTAGACTTCTACTTGACAGGGAACTGGACTCTCTAATTTGGAAGTTACTTTCAGCAGGTAATATAGCACTAGATCAGTTAGCATTGGAACTGAAGCACTATATCATATGATACACAAGGAAATAAGAGTACCAAATCCTTTTAAGGCCAGCGAAGAATGTTTTCTACTTGCTTCCGTTTTATACTTCTTATTTTTTCTAGTACAATTTTCTAATTACGGGTAATACGACTCTAGATCAGTTAGAATAAGAATCTAGGCACTACAAGGCACTCGTATATCATATGTTAAACAGCGCGAAACCTTTTCTACATTAAGTTCTTTATATGAAAGTCTTTGTTTTTCAACCAAATTTCAAGTTTGAAGTCAGCTAAGAAAGTTCTTCACTTAAAACTATAGTAATTTAGAGTTATTGTATAAAAATATACGATATATATACTATATCTATTTACTTTTGGCTAGGGTAGCTCCAGTTCGTCTTTATAGATATTGTTCTTGTTGCTGGTTTATTGCAATTTTGTTAGCAAGTGGAAAAGACACGTCATTTGTCATTTATCTTTTAACTGAGTTCGGCTTAATTGACTTCTTGCTGAGAGCGAAAGAGAGAAAGGGGAGAGAGGGAGAAAGGGATAGGGGGATACTGAAATAGTTGTGGCCATAGAAATAGAACCGAATACGCAGACGCAGCATGCCTCGCCAGCATGGCATAACCAAACCGATCCAATGCGATCCAATGCGATGCGATCCGATTCGACCCGACTTGAGCTGCTTCTTCTCCTTCTGCCTCTTCTTCCTCTTCTTCTGCTGCTGCCTCTTCTTTTACTGCTGCTTCTTCTTCTTCTGCTGCTTTTAACCATCCGTAGTGTATTATGGCCAATGGCAATTGGCCATAGCGCGGAACATTTAGCTTCATTACGTCAAACCATTTCAAGTTGGCGGCGCGCACTGCAGAACCGTTTTAATTAGATGTAACCATAATAAATCAACAACAACAACAACTAGGCATAGCTATGCCAACTGTGTGTGTGTGTGTGTATGTGTGTGTGCGTAGTTGAGCGTGAGCCCAGGACACTTTTTTTGTTCCCATAAGCCACAGAAGACAAATGATGCAACAGGCAGCAGAGTTGAAGAAGAAGTCCATAACAAACCAAGCAGCAGTAAGGAGGAGAAGGAGAAGGAGGAGGAGAAACTGAGGAAGATGCACACTTGACTTGCCATTATATAATCACAGCAGCAGCAGCAGCAGCTGCACAACAGCTGAGCAACTGTTGAGCTTCGAGAGAGCGAGGCAAATGAGCAATTGACATGCGAGGCGGCACTTTGCCGTCAATCTTCCAGCTCGCTGGCCCCCATCCCCCTCCCCAATACTCCTCTCTCTTCCATACTCTCCTCTCTCTTCCCTTCTCCCCCTATTCTTTGTCTCCCTCTCTTGGTCTTGCCATCTTCAGTGAGTAATTTGAATTTGTGTGCAGTAATTTTTCATTGCTTGCTTTTTAAATAGAGTTATTAAATTTAATTCTGATATTTCGCATGGTACAAGTTGGTAAAAGAAAGATATTGAGAACTAAAAATGCAACTTCCTTATAGAGCACTTAGTATTCTGTACATATTGTTATACTTTGTTAAACTTTGCTAAATTTTTGAATTGATTTTCCTTGTTTATTTGAGTATTTCATTCGGTTTTTATTTCCAAGCAAATAAAATAAGTTGAGTTTCAATGCATTCCCAACTCTTAAGTTATTTCTGATGCAAATTTATTCTCATATAATACAATATAATGCAAACTCACCTGCTGCAAAGGTCTCTTATTGATTGTCTTCGGTTTTCCCATTACCAGCTGTTTGTTTGTTTCTTTCCTCAATGTCCGAATGTAATGTAATACTTTTTTAAAGGACTGCGAATATTTCCTTAAAGTGCGGAGTATTTGTTCTTGTTACGCTCTGCAATGAATGATGATCGGATGGAAAATAATATATATTCTTTACACATTTGTAGAAGTCCAGCTGAAGAATAGATTTGCAGAGTAATGATCTAAAATATATAATATAATCCATATCAAATGCACAGTTTCCATTGAGAGAGAGTGCATTGATAGTACAGAAGAATGTTTATGATTTTTCAGTTAGTATTATTTACCTTATTTATCATATTAATGAATATATTTTATATATATATGTATATTTATATATTCTTTTCAAGATATTTTATGTTCTATTTTATGTTCATCAATAATAAGTACAACACGATACTCAAGGTGAATCCAGGTTTTTAAAAGTATTTCAGACTACTTTCAATATTGAAACTATCTGTACCATCATTAACTATCCTTACTACTATATAATGACCCACAAATCATCGTACGGGATATTCTGATGCGATCTACGATATCTTTCACATATGTATTACGATAAGTTTCGTTACGCAGTCGAAAATATCGCTTTAGTTTCAGTAAATTATTTCAAATTTGATGGCAGTGCAATAGAATTGTGAGTGAGGGAGAGGGAGGAAGGAAGAGAGGGAGAGGAACCACCCTCACCCCTAGGGGCGCCACTTGATGATCCATCTAAAGTCGGGCAATTGCCATGGTTATCTGCCCCCGATTGAAATTCGCTTTGCTTTTCAAAGTTGATCGCACAGTTTAAGCCAAGTTAAGATTCGATGTCGATATTGATTGGACGATATTATCGATAAATGGCAACAGAAATAAAAAAACATATACGCCGCTGTGGCACTTGGGGGCTCAAAGAAAATACTTCCCCTCTCCTTCTCCTCTCTCCACCTCTCTCCCTCTCTCACACACTCTCTGCCAATTTTCCAGCTTTGGTTTTAAGCTCAGTTTAACCCAGATTCGCGCCTCGCTGACTCTGCAGCCGCCAATCGGGGCAGGCCCGCCCAGGCCCCTTGACAAACGCCTTGGCCGCATGCGCAATGCAAATTGCAGGCAGACACCGTCTTCCCTCTCCCTCTCTTCCCCCATCTGCCTCTGTCTGTGTCTCGCTCTGTGGCTCGTGCAGTGCACATGCAATTTTGGCTTGAAAAAAGCTAGCGACCCTACTGAGAGCTGAGCTGGACTTGAACTTGCGAATTTGCTAGACGACGAATCAAGGCAACAACAACTGCAACAACAACTACAACAACAACTGCAACAAAAAATGCAACAACAACTGCAGCAGCAACGCCAGCAGCAATCAGCGGCAAGTGAATGAGCCTAAATTGTCCATGGCAGGCAGCAGCAGCAGCAGCAGCGTGTGGCACGAGAAGTGGGAGGCACGCGGAGGCAGGAGGCGAATGGCGATTTTGTCTAGTGCGCACAGTGGGCAGAAATATATAGAGTGAGTTATAATCATATATAACAGTATACAGAATGGATACAATTCTTAAAGATCACAAAAACCAGCAGGAGAAAGATACTAAAAATAAACATAAATCTTGACTATATCGAAAACTCCCTTAAGCGGACACTTATTTAAGCAATGGCCGAGTATTGTCCTTGACCGGATAAAACTTGAAGGGTGTGTGGTAAGTGTTCCTTCAAGAGAGTTTTAACTGAATGAGTGTCCGGTCAAAAAAGTTTTTACTGCTAGAGTGTCTGGTCAAGAGAATTTTAACTTAACAAGTTCCCGGTCATGAGAGATTTAGCTATATAAGTGTCCGGTCAAGAGAGTTTTTACTGTTTGAGTGTCAAGAGAATTTTTAGTGTATTAAATAATTTAATTTGTTTTAGCACACCTCTTGTGAGCGGACACCTCCTTTAAGTGGACACTTTGTATAAGGAAGTTCATGTATATCCTTAATTATAAAATATGTGTTTAAATTTCGACCTTAACTTTCCAAAAAATGTTGCTTCTCTTAAACGGACACATCCCTTGGCTGTCCGGACAGTAGAGTTTTTTAGCTTATATCATATGTAGCACAAGCTTTAAATGTTTCATACTCAATTTTTTCAATTTCTACACCCTCAACTCATTTCTCCCAGCGCATTCAATGATTCTGTTTGCATTTTCACTGCACTTGTACCACTGTGCGCTTGGGCTTAGCTTGATGACTTACGGCGTCGCTGGCCGACGGCCTTTGCCTGCACTATGAGTGCCTCCGTCTCTGCATTTGTCCCTCCTGTCCTCTCCTTCCCCTCTCTCTTCTCCAACACCCACTGTCTTGCCTGCTTCCCCCTGTCGCCCCTTCCCCCTTACTCTGCCTCTGGCTCATTGCCTCAACTGGCTGGGGCTGACTGGGCCGACTTAGTTGGTTTATCTTGTGCGGCAGCAGCTTGTTGCATGTTGCATTGCTCGACGCCCTCAGTACGTTATTATGCGGTTGTTGTTGTTGCTGCTGCTGCTGCAGTTGATGTTGTTGCAGTTGTTGTCTGGTCGATCGTCTGTGGAGCATCAAGGCACTGGGGCAGCGAGGCATCAAGTTCGCAACGGGCGACAGGAGCACGCAGCCAAAGAGTGAAACAGACAGACAAAGAAAGGAAGGGAGAGAGAGGGGGCAGGCTTAGAGGGGCAGCTCAGCGGCTTAGACGGATGCAGAGCAACCGCAGTTACTCTTGCTAGGCACACACTGCAGACACACACACACATTACACACACACGCACACACATGCAACACATTCACATGAAACAAACACATGCAACACACTCTGCTGCATAGACAAGCTTCAATTAAGTTGCAATTGCTGTTGTTGCTGCATGTTGTTGTTGCTGTTTGTTGTTGTTGTCGCTCTTAGAGTTGCTGTTGCTGCTTGTTGCTGTTGCTGTAACGTGTTGGCGGCGTAGGAATTTCGCTCGCTGCTACCCACGCGTCGCTGCCGTCAGTTGCTGCCGTCAGTTGCTGCTGCTGCTTGTGCTGCTGTTGCTGATAAAGTCCAAAATGATGTACTACCTGATGCTGGTGGTTTGCTGCTGCTGCTGCTGTTGTTGCAGCTTGTTTGCGTCAGAGTTCTAAGCAGTGCGCCACACAATGCAGAGCAGGAGCGCATTGCGGTTGCTTTCAGCAAGGCCCCCAATTGCAGTGAATGCACTGTGAATCGGGACATAGAAAAGATTTGTGCTCATCTACAAATTGAGAAAGAAAAAATAAGCTTAAGATAAGGAGACAGAGAGAGAGAGAGAGAGAGAACAAGGGAGGGAGAGAAATTTGGTTGAAATAACAAAGTAATTTGGAAAAGAACTGAAGAGAGGGAGAAATCGAATGGAAAAGGAACTAAATGAAAGAAAGATAGAAAGGAGAACCGCATATTCAGAATTGGGTAACCAATTTCCTTACTAGCAATTATTTTATTTACCCCCCTGTCTCGCTGTGTCTTCTTCTCTGTCTCCCATCTCACTCAGTCCCACTATTGGAATATCTATACAACTTCGACTCTCTGCTTTCTTAATCTCTCTGCCCCCTCGTTCACATGGCGACTCATTACCAACATCAACTGTAGACCTCCCACTTTATTATTATTATTATATGTTGTTATTATATTTTGACTATATGTTATTTTTCTTTGTGCCTTTAGTTATTATTATGTAATTCTGTACATTTTGTTCATTCCGTCAAGTACACATGCTAATTTGATTCCATATCTTCCTCAATCCTAATGCATATATCATATAACTAAATAATAAATTTAGAGCTTAAACAAGTTGTGAATCATAATCGAAATCGAAATTGCTTCCTCTTCAGGCCTCCTCTTCGTTAACGAAATCTTGTTCCTTTGATTCGTTCATCGAGCTGTCTGCTTCTTCCTCATCCTTGGACCTAAGGTACGAGTAGCGTCGTACGACATCCCTGTGCAGATCATCAGCATACAGGGTAACCTCGTCTAGCTCCGAGTGAAACTCGCGCAGATCGTGGCGCAGTAGTGTCCATGAGACAAAGGTCTTTCGACGCTTGTACGCCTTGTTGAAGTTAGCATCGATCACGAACTTGGCTTCGGATTTTGAGAGCTTTTGTTTCAGGAGGCAATCATAGCGTTGCTTGCAAACATTCATTTCCCGTCCCACCTGCAGGCTCCACTCATGATATTCATTCGTAACAGCACCTAGTTTGCGTAGCCTACGGTTCTCTATGGCCATCTGAGTGCGTAGATTGCGTAGGATCTGACGCAGTTGACTGAAATTGCAGATCATCTCGTCCAGTTCGCATTGGATGGTACGATGCGACTTCTCCAAGTCACGCACCTCGAGCTTCTCAGTGCAACTGATGGTCCATCTATCTCCATCCTTCACGTACTCGTCCAACAGCTTTTGCCTTTCCTTCTCCTCTTCCGTTGGCTCTGGCTTTGGTACCTGGCACCGCAGCGGCACCAGCTCCTTCTCTGGCTCCGATTCCGGTGGCGCATCCGCATCCCTCATTTGTAGAATCTTCCACTGCTTTTCCTCGCGCAACTCATTGATCAGCAGCTGCATCTGCTCAATGCGCCTGATCAGACAATCCAGATCGGCAACCAACTCCAAAGTACGTTCTATATCGTCAGTGTGATCCGAGTAGAGTGGACCCCAACCATATTCCGTTGCTTCCTCCTCCTCGTCGGGTGTGAAGCTCACCGGATCATCGTAGTGAAAGATTTCGATCTGGTGACATCGCATACGATGATTCACCAGATCGATATGATGGACGGGCACCTGAGAACAGTTGCCCAGTTGCTTCACTAACGTATCCAACGCATCGGGTAGAACTTCCATCGTTCCCGATTCTTTCTATTGTGCTATAAGTTCAAAAACAACAAAACTATATGTAATATTTCTACGGAAATTTAAATAGAAATGAAGCAACTTTTGAAATGTTTTCTCATTGTGCAAATTAAATTTAAAAGATCAAAGCCTACTTTGCCTAGTTGCAAGCTATAATTCTTCTCTTCTCATAAGAATTCTTAGTTAAAACTCATAAAAAAGAATCTCCTTCTTATTTTTCTTGCGTTTTGCCCTTAACTTTTCAGCTTCTTGTATTCTACAAAAATATCTCTTAACATGAAATTTCTTCAAGAGATTTCTTCTATATTCTTTTCTACTGGCAGCTTAAGTTTTGCATCTTTACCGTATACCAACTGCATCCTCCCTTGGACTAATTACTATCCAGCTACAGTCTACACAGATTTGTTCTTACTTCCCCCTTAGTTCCGCTCCTGCACCAAAAATAGACTGATAAGAAAATTTATGGTTAGCCCGTCGCAGTGGCGGCATAATTGCGCACCCACATTCGCCTGCACAACCAACTGTGGCACATGCAAGGCTCAAAGCCAGCACAGAGACCCGTGGAGAGCAGAGCCAAGCCACGGGCCGTGGGCTTTGGCGTGTGTCTTCGGTTGGAGTGGACTCTTCTCATGTCTCTTACAGCAGCTCTGTCTTCAGTGTGTGTGTGTGTGTGTCTTCTGTGTCTTCTGCACAGTCTCAGTCTTAGTCCCAGCTGCAACTGCTCTTCAGCTCTTCAGCTTTTCAGACTGTGGGCCCCGCGGTTGACTTTGTTTACCCGCAAGTTGTAATTTTCTGCGAAACCATCAGCCGCAGAATTGCTTTCTGCTGCCGCCGACGACAAAGACGGAGACGGAGAGAGAGACAGAGACAGAGACGTCGCTGATAAGTCCCGCTTCTGTCTGTCGCTTCTGCTGCAGCATCGCCGTAGCCTTTGCCTTCGCCTTTTGCCTTCGCCTTCGCTTGGGCATTGCTAATTGCTTTTCCAGATTTCGGCTGCAAGGGCATTATTATGTTACGTATGCGCCCCGTGTGCGACCCACTCCTCCCCTCCCTTCCAACCCCGTTGACAGGCTTTTAGAGGCGACAGCTCGATCAGCCACTGCAAATGGGGGTCAACTGAGTAGCCTCCTCCTACTACCACTCTTCTCTTCTTTCTTAATGTCACTCCATCAAGACAACACTTTTTCTTCCCCAAGTGCTGCGATTTATTTTGCCTCTTAATTGAATAAGTTTAGCCATTGAGTTAGTTATGATCTAGAGAAAAGCTTGTCTTCAAAAAATAGCACAAGAAATAGAGAAGGCAGAGACAAGTTGCAAAAACAATTTGCAATATTTTGGCGCCTTAGCAAAGTTCAACTGTTTTTATATCGATTTCTCTACTTCTTTTCACTGTCCTAATGTGAAGTGAAATGTAAATTTTAGAAGCATAGCCAATTTGGGGGGTACTTTGTATTAAATTAAGAAAAATTGAATCTAGAGACGAAGCCATGAAGAATATTATACGTAGAACAACCCTTTCAATCACTTAGCTCCATCATATTATAATGGTAGCCCATTCAAGAGGCGATACAATGGGGAAAGAATTATTACAAATACAATTTCAATTGATTTGTAAGTAAGCTATGAAGGCTGGAAAACTTTTCCTGTGTCCCGATCGTGTTCAGGTTCTTTGAAGAGAGTAACATAAGATCTATGGCATTAATTAGCATAACCTAACTCTGATATTTGTTGATGATTTCCATTTCTATTGAGAAAGAAATTGATACCACAATTTCAGAATCTTGAAAGGAAGTTGCGTGAAATAACCTAGGAATCGTTTAATAGTGTGATCATTAAATCATTAAAAAGAACATAATTTCAATACATATCGAATATATATTAGGTATGTTATAAAGATCACAAGTCTAGTTGCGATCTGGCTACGATCATTGATTAACTTATGATAAAAAGTAAGTAAACCTTTAAGAATTTCATTCCAGTTTGAAAAAATAAACAGAAAAACATAACTGTACTGTAGAAGAGATCAGGTATTGCCCAGAACCTTATCATATTCTTTGGTATATTACGTGAATGGAATAGTCAACTCACGTAATATCTGCAGTCTCACAGTGTGACTCTTTTCGGTTCTCACTAATCTCTTAAGAGCAGCGAAGAGGTAAGCAGGGAAGAGGGAAGGGAAGGCAAGAAAAAAAAGTGTACCGCTAAAGCGCCTAATCACATCACATGAGCGTGGAACTGCCCAGATGACCAAGCCAAGAAGAGCCCAAGTTGCGACCCCAAGCTGAATGAACTGGCGAACTTGCTCAGTGTGTGAACTCTCTCTGTCATGGAGGAAGTTCAAGTGCACAAGACAGAGAGAGAAAAAAGGAGAGAGGGAGATGGCAGGCAAAACGAGTAGCAGAATGCAATATGCATTAGATATAGTCAGAACGAGGCTATAGAAACGATTACGAATTATGTAACAAGTCGAAGAATCCATTCAAGGCGCATTCGTTTCCGCATCTGGCAAAAACAAAGACAGATGAAGAAGAACATTGAGAGGGCGGGGGGGACAGGGACAGTGAGATGGAGATGCAGTGCAGCATCTTCGTCATCGTCGTAATAGACAGTAAGTCAGTCATTCATGCAGAGACAGATTGACTGGGCAGACAGATGGAGAGAGATGTGGACGGATAGAAGAGTCGCTCGGTTATTAAATGTGACCATAAGAAGCGCGCGATGCCGACTTCGCTGCCTTCTGCCCTCATCTCCGCTGCTCTCCAAGCTGTTGGCGAGTTATTACATAAGACGACAGCGAAGACTGAGAGTGAGACAGAGACAGAGATGGCCTAGCCTAGTCGGAGAGTCTTATAAAAATCGTAGCGAAGCGTAAAAGCAAAAGAATTATAATTTTCCAATCAACTGATAAATTTTTAATGACGACAACGAACTGCGAGGAAAATGTTGTCCAAAGTGCATGCTGGAATTCCGTCTCCCCTCTCTCTCCCTCTCTCTCTCTCTCTCTCTCTCTCTCTCTCTCGGTGTGTGTCTCTATCTCTGTCTTCAACATGTGTAAGAAACATTCCCATAGGTGTGATTGCAGGCGCGCAAGAACAAGTAAAACACCAAATTACTGTTACACTGGGCAGACGAGGCACACCAAGCCGAAGGGGAGAAGGAAGGAGAGGATGTAGAGGAGAGGGAAGAGGAGGGTAGCCGCCTCTAATGCACTGCGGCCATTGGCATTGGCATTGGCGTCGCCGTGATCGATGATGAGCTGATGATGCGGTCGACTGCCCCGAAGATGCTGACTCTACTCGAACAAGAAGAAGATAAAGCCTCACCACGTTCATGAGGAGCACACGTTGCACGTTGCTTGTTGCACGGTCCGCATGGTCTGCTTGGTCTGCCTGGTCTGCCTGATCTACACAGTCTCAGCACTGTCAGTTGTCGCTTTCGCACTTGCTTAGCTCCTCCATCCACAACTCAACCTCCGACACATTTCTCATGCAAATAATAAACAGCGATTCGAACTCGACTCGTTGAGCCATCATTGACTTGCTCCAATCCATCTCGACCACCTCGACCACTCTCAATATGCAAAAGAGCCAGTGGTACTGCCCACTGGGTACTGCCTGCTGTCTTGGGTGCCTTCTCTGCTACTTCCCAATTTGAAGTAACGTTTGCATATTGCATACAAATTGCATTGGGCTGAAGAGAAGGGAGGTAGCGAAAGGGGATAACTGCCCGAGTTGAGACTGAGAAGGTAGCCCAAGCTGGTACTGAGAGTGAAGTAAACCAATTGTGACACAGATCTGTAGCAAGTAGAAACGCATGAGTATGAGCAGGAGTCCGTTCTGTATTACTTTAGTCCACAAGGTAGCCAGAGCTATACTGTCTGCAATTAGCACTACAGTTGGCACAAGCACATAGGAAGATAAACCTATAACAGACACTCAGTAGCTGTTTGGTTAGGACATGACAAGAATAACATAATGTAGAGTCAAGTTATGAAGGTCCTTTGGCTCTTAGTTGCTTAGATAAACCCTTAGGGTTTAGGTGCTTAGGTTCCTTGGTTCTTACAGCATAGTTTACAAAGGTGTTCAGGTATAGCTCTGAAGCAACTCTATTTAAAAACAGAGTGAGCAGATATTTCTTAAGTAAGTATAGGAAGAACTGAAGTATTCCTAGCTCAAATCCTAAGTGACAACAGCCACAATATAGAGAGGAGATTACAGCTACACTCATTTGTTAGAATTGCCTAATAAATCGATCTTGCTGGATACCCCTTTCTTGCCTTGCCTGCCTGCCCCTCTTGTGATCGAGCAAGACCTTCTCAGCCTCCGTCTCCGATCAGAGACAACATTTGAATACAGATTTGAGCTATGGCTGCTTGTCGCAAATCCAGCGATTGTCGATAGTTTCTTATTGATAGACCATCGAGAGGGAATCGGGGAGGGGGAAAGCGGAAAGGGGGTAACCAGCAGGGAGCAGTGGACGATGGAGACGATGCACCTGCTGCTGCTTCTGCTGCTGCTGCCTGCCTTGGGATAAGCTGGGCGAGTTGGGTGAGCTGGCACAGCTGGGAAGAGTTCACGAACATCGAGTCATTGAATCGCATGTGCAGATTCGAATACGAATACGAGTGTTAGTGTGAGTGTAAGCATGAATACGAGTGTGAGTGTGTGAGTGCCAGTATGAATATTTTCTTTTCATTCTTTTGCGGCTTCTTCTGCTTCTTCACGCCGCTTTGGCGACCGTTATTTAATAAGGAAATTTAAAGTTTATATTTTCATTTGGCCGATCGTGAGTCGTCTGCCTGCCTGACTAGCCTGACTAGCCTGGCCTGGCCTGGCCAGGGGCCACTCCAGACACGGCTCAGGTGTCTGCTTGGCAGGCGCCAAATGGGCAGCAAACTCAGCCACGCTGCACGCATACAAATTGCGAAAATGCAAAGAGGAAAATTCTCAGCAAGGGGAGGGGGATTACCCAGAGGGGCCTTCCACTGTTCCCTGTTCCCTGTTCCCTGTTCTCTGTTCTCTGTGTGTTCTGACCAAATTGTTCGCACGCTTCGACTCAGCGTCGGCTTTGGCTTTGGCGTCGGCTTCGAATGCGTTTCGCGATTTTCTTTTTTGGATTTTCAATTATCCATCACACACGGTTAACTGGTTTCCCTCCTCCTCCCCATTCACTCCTCCCCTCCTCCTTGCAGCACCTCATCAAATGGTCTTTTGTCAATTAATTGATTGCGCTTCGAGACAGCAACAACAACAACAACAATAATAACTGTCGTATTTGCGCTCAATTGGCCAAGATCAACTTGGTTTCAGCTCTCCCTCTTTTCCCACACTCTCCTTCTAGCACAAACCCCCCCCCACCCCCTTGAAGAGTTTTCTGCTTTTTGCCTCGCCGTGCTGCGACTACGACTGGTGTAAAAGTTGTTTGGGTTTTTTTCTTCCCCTTGTCGCTCTTTGTTCGATACGCCCGAGGGTTGTCGACTCACTCATCAATTGATTTATCATATTTGGAGCTATAATGAGTCTGTCTCTTCCACGGCGGGCTGCCTGACTCTCCTTCGCGGGCAAGTACCGCAAGTCCGCTTGACCCATATGCAATTTATTCCTCAGTCTCAGTCTTGACTTTCTACGATTCGTTGCGGTTGGTTGCATTGTCTGAGGCATCGCTTTGATCATAGACTAGGCCGAGTAACTTTATAAAACAATGCCTAGACCTTATGGCACTGTACGACCAGTGAAGTCTGATCAAAACAACTGATGAATGAGTTAAGGACTCAGCCAAGGCAGAGATCCCCGTTTCTATTAAAGAATATACCATAGATAAGTACTGTAACTGTGTGATAATGCCTTATAGCTGTACTTCACTCAAAGGTTTCTTTAAATTTCCATATATGTACCAAACTCTATGTCTAATAACTCAACAAATTCCAAGCATAGATAGTATGCAAAGAGTAAAGACTACTCAAACATACGTCGAAGATACCTACTAAATTTGTATACTTAACTTATCTAACTAATCTGCATAGACATCAGTTTTTGTTGCCTGGCAATCAAGTAGTATTCTCTCGTTAAAGGGCTCTCTATATGGTATATGGCAAAACAAGTTTATCGATAAAGAATTCGCAATAATCATAGACAGAAGCACATCAAACTGATATTGACCTAGTAGAGGCTGGCCCTTGGTTAGGCCTATCAGGTACTGCCCAGAGAAGAGGTGCTGACGCGACCTTGCTGCAGCAGGGAAAGATGAGGGGAAGACGAGGCTGATGCTGCTTCTTTCTCCGAAACTTACCAATTAAAAACCTATAAAAATAGTTAACACAATAGTTCCCTCTCCAAATAACCGAGCAACAATACATCCAAGCTGGCAAACAACAATGAATTTCTGAATTTTGGGGTAATGGAATCAACAAGAGAGTTTTACAAACTGTGATGAGAGGGGGACGGGATTCGAACTGCATTCATTAAAAGCCAATCAAGTAAAATAAACTCATTGGCTTTCTATAGAGAATCCTAATTGGGCAACAAAAAGACAGTTAAAAAATGAATTCAATTAAGTTAAGAGAGAAAAGAAAAGAAAAGCAACGCGAGAAACAATAGATAAGAAATAAAACAAAAACAAAAGCATCGAATCTATCGAAAATCCATATAGACTATAGTGCTGTCAATAGTTTCTCTCTCTCTCTCTCTCTCTCTGTCTGTCGCTATCTCGCCCGTGATTTAGTTGCCATAAAAACAATCAATTTACATATGCGTCAGCCTAAACTTCTAAATTCTCTCTTTAAACTGATTTTTTATATTGATTAACTGACCCCATAAAAGAATCAAGAGAAATATAAAAAGCAGAACAAATGTTTAACAACAAAGTTTATAGTGGGAAAATAATAACAGAAAACTAATCAATAATAAGGGAAGTATGTGAGGCCAATAAAGAAAAGTCCCCAGTTCTGTCAGTCATGATAATATAAGAAGAACAAGAACATTGATATAGTCTACTTTATACTTTCGAGTTTAGTGATCTTCATGGGATGAAGAGAGTGTAGAAGAGTGATCTTCAGATCACTAAAAGACTGCTAAAATAGATAGATCGTCATACAGTTTAGAATGTTTAAGAGTTAAGTGATCTTTGATACACATAAAAGTGATCTTACAGACCTGCAATTCGTCACACAAATCTACAGACTGTTTAGAGAGATCTCAACTCCAACTCCAAGTCTGTTTGCAGAGAAGGATCTCAACTTCAGTTGCCCTCGTCTCCACTGCGAACTTCCGTTTCCCATAGCGGATCGCTTTGATTCCTTTCGGGGGTTTCTTTCTTCAACGCTGTATTTGTATTTGAATTGAATCTGTTCTGGGACTATTTCGCGGTATTCCGTTTCAAAAGCATCTGCGGAAGCGCCGTTCATACTTCTGGCTCCCTTCTCTCCTTCTCCTCCTCTCTTCTTCTCTATTCCTTGAGATCTTTGCTCTTTCTTCTTTTCATTTTGGCGTTATTTCTAACCCAAAACAAGCGGCATAAAATATCGTTTTATGGTGTCTATGGTAGGCGTCGCTTGCCCCTAGACAGACAATAGTCAAAGTGGAGAGTTTCCTTTGCAGGTTCCCAGGATGCGCAACCCTTTCAGCGCACTCCCTTTCTCTCTGTCGCTCTCTCTCTCTCTGTTGCACCCTGTCGGAAATCTGTCACGAGGGTAGTAAGAACAGCAGGTAGCAGGTAGCACATCCTCCATCCCCCTTGCATCTCCTGCCATGCAAAGTAGTTCCCATTCGAACCCTGGCTCAGCTATCGATCAACACGGGAGTTTGATTCGCATTTGCAGCGAGTTGCTGCCACTGCTGCTGCCGTGCGGATGGTGTATGCAACGTGGGAACTGCTCACAGGTGCTGTTTCCCGATGAGCTTGGGAAATCCGATAGGCGCGTCATAGGCGAATTCATATTCAGCTGCTGCACAGAGAAGAGAGCGGAGAATTATTATTTGTTGCAAATATTTGCTCGAGTTCGTCTTTCTTTGTTTCCCCCTTCCAAATTCCCTTCCTCTTCTTCTTCTGCTTCTGCTTCTTCTGTTGCGTCTGCCTCTTCTTCTTGGGATTGTATAATTTCTCGTATTGTTCGCTTTTACCAGGGAAAATGGGATTTGGATTACGACGCTCTGTCTCCGACGTTGTCGGCAATTAACAGTGATGATATGAGAGAATATCATATTTGCCGCACAGTAGTTAGTGGAGGGAGAAGGAGAATGTGGAAGAAGCAGCAGAAGAAGCTGATCAACCGCAATAATGACAGTCGCCGGACAACACATCAACAAATCACGATCGAAGGCAAACGAAGAAAACTCACGATTTCTGTTAGTACAACCAAAAAAAAAGAATCGAAGAAACGAAGGGAGGAAGGGGGAAGATTTTAGTTCTTTGCTGTTGTTGTTGCTGTTGTTGTTGTTGTTGCAGAAGCAGAACAAGACCATGTCGCATGTAGCAGCAGCATGTAGCAAGTGCCTCTGTTCGATTCGATTGCCCAAGCTCTGCTCAGGTCGAGCTTCACTGGGCCTAAGTTCGCCTAGGCCAGTACACCCCAAGGGGAGGGAGAGGGGAGAAAGGATGCACAGACTAAGCCAGACAGTCGGTCAGTTGTTGTATTGGCAATTGACCATTGTTGTTTGCTGCTGTTGACGACATTTTGATCATGGCGCATGCTTCAGTAGCTAACAAGACTGTGGCCAAAATGTCCCTGTATGCATGTGTATATGTGTGTGTGTGTGTGTGTGTATGTGAGTGTAGGCAATTTGTCAATATGTTATGATGACAACGGCAGCAGCAGTAGCAACAGCAACAGCAACAGCAACAGTTGAGGTAGCAGCAGCAGCAGCAACAGCAACAGCAACATTATTGACATTAGGGCACCTGTTTGTTTGCCAACTTAAAACTCTGATTACCGTTGTTGTTGTTGCTGTTGCTGGCATTGTCATCGTAGCACGCGTACGTACGACACACACACACACATACAGAGATAGAGAGAGAGTCACACACCCAAAGAGAACTCGTGACTGACTCCAAAAGACGCCAGTCGCAAGTCGCAAGTCGCGCAGACAACGTTAATCACAGACAAAATAAACCACACGGGGGCAAGAAGAAGAATGAGAAGAAGGAGAAGGAGAAGAAGCAGTAGGCAGAAGTGAAAGAGACGGAGAGGGGGGCGAAGATGTTGCTGGAAGACAGGGCAGTGCGCATTTGCAATGTTGTTATTGTTGCTGTTGCTTTAGAGTTTTTGGTCAATGAACAAGAAAAATGGGTTTTCACGGTTACATGCGTCTTGCGAGTGAGTTGGCTTACACACACACACACACACACATACACACACACACACACACACACACACACACAGAGACACATGACACACACACGAGCATAAGTAAACAACATGCATATGACATGTTGTCTAGAAGCAACAACGGCGAAAACACACACTCCACTCCAGAAATTGTATGAAGCAAGTTCGTTGCCTAAGTCTTTTCGTTTGTAGCAACCGCCGCCGTCGCTATTACCATCGCCATCGCCGTTGCCGTCACCGTTGTCGCTTCAGTTTCTTTCCGGTTTCGGCATAACTAAAGCAAAATTTAGGATCAAACAGCAGGAATATAAGATTGATGTAGAACGGTCTGATATACTGTCTAAAATACCTAGAAAATACTATAATACTGCATTTTAAATATATGGTAATATGGTGTATGGATTCTGCTATATAGAGGGTATTTTATTTCCAATAAATATTATGATATTGCCTAAAATTGGAACTGGAATATGTTGTATGGGGAACATTTTATATACTAGACTTCTATATCGTATATCGTATATCTTATAATACGATTAGATATCAAAATATCATTGAAGAGTTGATATGCAATATAGTCAGATATAATGAGGGCAGGAAATGCTTTAGAGAAGGCTTCCTATAACTAGATTTCCTTTAGGCAAGATAAACCAAGTAAATTCTACATGTTATTTTTATAAAGAGTACATATACATTTAATATAAGAGAATAAGATAAGAAACTGATATATTACAAGTTAGTTTGTGCAATTAATGATGTATATGCATATATAGAGAACGTAGTTAAACCCATAAGTTTCCTTCTCTTTTCTATTACATCATAAACTAAGAGCATTATTATGATCATTCTTTTTTAACATCTATTATATTCCAATTTATTTGTGTAGCACACCCCGCAGGAAGCACACCCCGTCGTAGGAGTACCGTAACCCAACAAGGTACTTCCTTTTCCCACGCAAACGATACACGAGGGGAGGCGTCAATAGGCACGCCCTCAGCTAAAGGATCGAGCAGGTACCCATTCTTGTCCTAGGCTGAGTACAGGGACCCCGTGGACTGGCAGGGATAGAGCAGGTAGAGCAGGTAGATCAGGTGGCGACTGCCAGACGAGCGGCAGCAGTTCGTCGTGCCTGACAAGGGATTCTGTTCCGCTTATCGCTTTGACAGCCATTTGGCTGGCACACTTATCAACGTGTCCTTGTCCCTGATCCCCTTGATCATCCTCATTGTCCTCGATGTGCGATTCTTCTCTGTGTCGTCGAGATTTAAATCGCTTTTCCCACTTTCCATTTGTCCCCGGACACTTTTCACTTTCACTTTCTCCTCTCGCTCTCTGTCCCGCACTAATCTCAATTGTTGTGCGTCCTAATGAGGCCATCATCAGTCTCTTTAATGAGTTCAAACCCGATGAGCAATCGCACTCGAGACTGCGTCTCCAGACCCCCCGAGGGTCGTTCAGTTCGGCTTCGTCGAGCGGAAGAAGCTTATGCAGGTGCGAGGGAAGCAAGTAAACATTTAACGAATATGGAAATTCAAATGTAAAGAACTTCTCAACGGAATATTACACGGCTCAGCAATCTTCGCCCCTCCACACGCTCTCCCCTCTATCTCCTGTCTGCACTGCCATCAGGTGGGTGAGCTGTTTGTTCTCAGAAGAAGCGAGTCGAGTTATGCGTTTAGCATAAACGAAACGAAATAAACTATCGACGCGTCTTTAATTAAGCCGTGAATGCGCCTTCTCGCTTCGCAGCGATTTATGCTGCGCGATAGTGATGTGCGTGAGTTGTCGTGCTCGACGTGCGTGACTTTTGTAGTTATCTCTCTCTCCCTCTCCCTCTCTCTCTCTTTCTCTCGACTGAAAGCAGCCCAAACCTCAAGGCAATAAATTCACTTCGACTGTCAACAACTCAATTAGCTGCCGGACAAAGCTAATCGAGACGCGAGAGAACTAAGAAAAAGAGCTGAACGTTCCGTTAGAATGCTCCAGAGAGGCAGTTAACATAAGAGTGCAAGATAGAGAGAGAGAAGAAATAACGTTTATGTTGAAAGAAATCAAATTTAAGTTACTTGTAGATAATGTGTTTACTATACATAAATTCGAATAATGGAAAATATATTATATTTTCGGTATTCATTCTGAATAAATCTCTTAAATATATCGTATTTATACTAAAACTGATATACCAGCCAAATTTGAGTTGCACATAAAATAAAAATAAACATTGCAACGTATATCTGTAAAGAAACCACAATATTTAACTTATAAAAACAAAATTTTAAGGCATTGCCATGTAACGATTTGCTAACTTTTAATATAGTTTCAAATAAACAACCTTAAGCAATTATTATACCAAGTTTCATGACGATTGCAGCACTGGAAGTCGAGTTCGCATAGACAGTTTGCTTGATATAGTATTCTCTTATAGTTACAAATGATTTGTATATATCCTAAGCATCAACAATTCCAATTAACAAGTTTCATACACTTCTCTGTTAAGAAACAATGCAAAATTTGTATATAAATTCGATTATTATGGGTTGCTATGTAACAATTCCATTGATTCTTGAAAATGTTATGCTAATAGACAGTAGCAATACCCACACCAAGTTTCATTGAGAAAGCTACACTGAAAGTTGAGTTGGCATAGGGCAATTTTCGTAGGATAGTCAAGCATCTTAATGCGCTGTCACGTGCACATCTCCAACTTTGCTTACGCCCACGCATGCTACGCTTTGCTTGCACTCCCACTCTCTTTCTTGCTCTCTCTCCCCCCTCTCTCTCTCTCTCTCTCTCTCTCTCTTTCATTCACTGCCACCCAGGGGTACCAGCCCCAAAGTCGCCTAAAGACTGTCTTCAGACTGTCGTGGCCCACTGCACAGCGAGGCAGATGACAACTTTGTGTACATAATTAATGTACTTGACCAACAGCAGCAACAGCAGTACCCGCAGCAACATCGCTGTTGTTGTGGGGATTTAATAACTTGCTTATAGTCATGAATACACTCGTGAATCATGGGTATTCATCAAGCGGGCGCAGCTGACCACAAAGCTTAATAGGGCACGTGCCCTGCTTGTTAGGCCAAGCGACCAAAGCGGCTGCCTCTTGTGGTTGCTGCTGCTGCTGTTGCTGCCGCTGTTGCTATTGCTGTTGTTGTTGCACGCAGCGCTTGGCTCAACTGTACCTGAACTTGGTCAAGGGGGCGGGGCAGAGGAGAGGCCAAATTTCAGGCCTTTTTGCCAGCTGCAGATAAAGTTATTAAAACTTGTTGCCAGCTAATGTTGCCGCTGCTGCTGCTGCTGTTGTTGTTGTAGTTGCTGCTGTTGTCAGTTGATGTTGCTGTTGTCAGTTATTGTTGCTGGCCAAATCAAAACAAGAAATGCAATTGCTAATGCTGCAGCGGCAGATGTTGCAGCTGGCACTGGCTCTTTGGCAAGTGCTGCTCGCATTGCATGTGGAGCAGCAACAGTTGCTGCTGCTGCTGCACTCGGCTGCCTGCACGTTGTCTTTCAAGTATTTGTCAATTAGATTTTTAATTGCTGAAATATGAATGTAGGCGCAACAGCAACTGCAACAGCAGCAGCAGCAACGCATTTGCCATGACTTTGACGTTGACAGCAGCAACAGCAACAGCAACAACAATGTTCTCTGGCTGCTTTTTTAGCCAGTTTTGCCTGTTGCAAACTTGTTGAGGCTGCAACAGACGACGACGACGACGACGATTATTAAATGCAACTTAGATCGGATCAGCAGCAGCAGCAGCAGCAGCAACAACAGCAATAGCAACAGCGAACTCGATTAAATCGAAATGCAATGCTTCTTAGCTGCCCCTGCCCCTGTTTTTGCAACTGCTGCTGCTGTAGCCAAGCAAGATGAATCGCGTGCCGGGCAACTGCGACTAGCTGAAATATTATTATTATGCTTTGGCTAAAAGTGAATGATTGCCGTGGTGGGGCGCAGCTGCAACAGCAACAGCAACAGCAACTGAGGCAGCAGCAGACGCAGCGCAACTGTAACGCACAGCAGCAGCAGCAACATGATGCGCGCTGATAGACGACGATAGATTATCAGCTAGAAAAAGAAGCAAGCTGAAGCTGAATAAAAGCCAAACATTTAGCTGTCGCTTCGCTAATTTACGAGCCAAGGCAGCTAGAGAGAGAAGGCGAGAGAGGGAGAGAGGGAAGAAAGCAGTTTGTGGCTGCTGCTGCCGGTTCGGTTCAGTCTAATTAGCGACACACATTGCGCATACGCCACGTGTGCCGTGCCCGAGACGGAGTCAAAGACGGAGCCCAGGCAGGCATCATATTAGCCATATATGTTTGCATAGTTAACTGTTAATCACACACACACGCACACACGAAGAGTGTAAGAGAAAGAGAGAGAGAGAGAGACAGGGTGCTAGGGAGAGAGAGGGATACAGACTGTGTTTACTTGCCGCACGGCCGCTTCGCTGGGGCAACGTGCCTCGTTAGATTTGCTTGCATGCTGCGACTGTCGGTGCAACAGTTGCTGTCGTGCTGCTGCTGGTGCTGCCGCCACAGACCTTGGCCATGGCCAGGTTTGCAACTTACAGCAGCCCCAGCAGCCAACTGGCTTGCTGGCCTTGCTTTGGACAGCTTGTTGCATATGTCAAGTCCGGCAGCAACAACAACATACGTAACAAACACCTGCAAGCTGAGCACATCTTTCTTTCCTGCTGGAAATACACGTAGTATCAGGCAAAACATCTCCCCAAACCCTCCTCTACTTCTTCTTCTCATCTCCCTCAATTCCCCTTCGTCTTTTCTCCCCATCACCTTCCCCTGCTCGAACTCCTCATTCGCGCAGCATTTGCTCATCTATCTGCATATCTATTATGACTTGTTCATAGTTATTTTTTCACCTCTTCCTCTCATTCTCTTCCCCTCTCCTCGTGTATCTTCTTCTTCTACTATTATGCAGTGAGATTCCTTTCTCTTTTCACAAAACATCTCAATATATTTGAAAAACAAAAAAGGAACACAAAAGACTCGCGCAAAGAATCGAATTCGATTCCAAAGCTCGACAAGTCTAGACAAAAGCTTGTGATATGTTCCCCGGATAAAGATAACTCTACGCAGATACCCTGTAAGCTGTTCCCCAATGAGTTTTAGAATGTGATTGTGAAAGAGTTCTAAATCGATTAGTTTTGTTTTGAGTTGAAAAGTCAAACAACTGAGGGGATTAGGAAATGAGTGCTAACGACTTATTGATACTCTGTCAAGTTGTTGAAGGTGACTTTAACTATACATTTGATTCCACAGTACCTTCTTTTGCACAAACTGTGTATTAACATGACCAACAGAATGTTAAACTGTTAGTAGAAGTACGTCAGAGATAGTCTACGACTGTTAGTAACAGCTGTCATAAAAATATTACTATACAGCCCACAAAACACTCGCTCAACATACTGTGTTACAGGATACTAACATTCTCTGTTAATAGCAGCAGTACGTTCGATTCAGTGTTAGTAACAACCCATAAAATGTTATTCGATTGACAGCCACCTTCCTCATTCTGTGCCAGGCTTAACAGCTGCTTAACAGCTGCTTAACATTGTGTTAACATTTCAATTTAGTAACAGCGCGCCACAGCTTTGTTAACTTTCTTCTGCCTTCTTCCCCGATCATGGATCAACTACTACTGGAAGAATGTCGCGCTGTCGTGGGCTCGTCTATGCCAGAAGGAAGAAGAAGCAGCACCACTAAAAGACTCCAACAAATCTTCTCAAGTGTCGTGGGGTGGGAGAGGGGTTTGGTTAGACTACGACTTGTCGTTCATAATTCAACGATTTGTCATTTTGTATTCAAATATTTCCTATTTATACACATGAGTGTGCCTGTTTGCCCCAGAGTGTGAGTGTGTGTATGTGTGTGTTGTGTCTTCTCTCCTGTCAACTGACTGCGACATTTGCATCTCAATTGACTCGTCCGCCGGCGACGGCGACGAGTGTTGAACTTTAGCGCGCGCCAGAATGAAGAATCGTTTACATTCACATTCACATTCACATTGATATTCACATTGACATTCACATTCACATGCTGCTGCTGCTGCTGATGCTGCTGATGCTGCTGTTGGATGTTGCTGCTGCTTCTGCTGCTTACTGTGGCTTTTTCACACCTTCCATCGTCTAATAAGTCTTGGGGGCGCTGCTAACTAGAGAAAGAGCGAGAAGGAGGAGACCCAAGCCAGATAAAGATATCAGTTTCGATGGGGAACAACACCTGTTCTAAAATATGGAATACGACTCCGACTACGATATATGATTTCGTATAGTCCCTCCTCCTTCTTCATTCTTCGTTGCCTGTTCGAGTTCTTAGTGGCTTTTGACACTTTCGAAAATTTGTTAGCAATGATTTGCATAATTTCACAGTAAATTCCTAATTCTAATCTATGCCGGCAGTTGAAGTATCAACTCCAGTCTCAGTTCCAGTCCCAACTCCGATTCCCACTTCGACTCCAGAAGAGACAGTGGAGATGGTATGGGATCCGGGATGGAGATGCAGATGGAGATGGGTCTCGCCTTTCATATACAATATGTATATTTATGTTTGATACTTAATCGCTAATAAATACACGTTCGTATTTCAAAACTGCCAAGACAACTCGCACTCGAATTTGAATATTTTTGAAAGGGCCTCCAAATAGGAAAGAGAGAGAGAGAGAGAGAGAGGGAGAGGGAGAGGGAGAGGGAGAGGGAGAGGGAGAGGGAGAAAAAGCTCATTGAGTTGTGGCTGTTGCTGCTGTGCGACTCCTGTGGCGTTTGTTTGTTTGAAATCAAAACATTTCTCACTTATTTTCAGCCCCCTTACTCATGTCTTCCTCTACCTCTCTCTCTTATGTTTAGACAAAGTTCTTGACCCAAGTCGAACATATATTTTACACCTAAGCAGCGATTAAAACCTTGGCTGACGCCTCATTCAATTGACAACTCAATGAAGTACAACATAATCTTCAAACGAAACTTGTCAAATTTGTCTTTATCTGTCAGGGCAGAGTTGCTTAGATCATCTGTGGCAAATAAAATTAAACTGAGTTTTAAATACTCTACACTAAGCCAAGGGAAAGGGAGTTAATCGAGGCTATTAGAGAAAGATATTACTAATTTAACCTGTAGATCTCTTAAAAAAGAAGTGCCAACTTAGCCGGGAGATATCTCCATAGAAGTCTGTAGGATGTAAAGACTTTGTTTTGATCGCAGTTCACGTTATGTCCCCATAATATTTAAGTATATCAAACTCTAGCTGGACTTTCACAACACTTGCCAAAACAAATTACATATCACTAATGTAGAATGGACCATTTAGCCAGTAGATTAATTTCTCATCTCGTTTCGGTCTCATCTCATCGCGATTCAACTCGAATTAATTTCACATCAGCTGCGACTAATCGACCGTTAGTTGCAGCTTAATCAAAACTTGCCGCGACACCTTCAACTTCTCGCTCCAGTTTCAGTTACACTTCCAGCTCCAATTTCATATACATTTTTCCAACTCCATTTGCATTTCCAGCTTTAATTTTGAAGTTCTCCTACTCCGAATACAATATGAATAGTCGTCGATTGAAATATATAGCTCAAGTCTCTACATAGCATGAATATATTATGAATATATTCACAGCAATTTATGTATCTTAATTGTGGCCTATTCGAAGTGTAAATGACAGAGAACCTTTTTCCGGTTCATAGAGAGAGGTGTGAGGTCACTTTCCGAATATTCAAACTGCACTCGTATTTCACTGATCAATGAATCCGAGCAGGGTCTTGTCATTCTCCATTCTCACGATCTTTGCCTTTGACTTGGCTACTTTAAACACTTGCTTTATAGATTGATATTTATGGCTGATAATTTGAGTTTATGTCAAATGGGTGAAAGGTGCCTGGGTTCGAAATCAATGGACATAACATATGTTTAATATGTCCACCACCTGAACAAGCATAGAAAGTTTTGATAAATGAACTATGCAAATGTTGAACTTGCAGCAAGATTTTAGGATAGTTCCACAGTTCCTTTTTTCTTTTTCATTTAATACACATTATACAGTATTTAAATTGAACTTAAGATTTCTATATCCCTTGTCTACTTTTAGTTCTATGTACCTCTATACCTTTAGGATCTGTAGGTCGTTTTTTAGACTAATTCCCTTATTGGTTCATAAAGATCCACAATAAATTATTAAAATTAAAGAAATCCAAGCTAAGATCAATAGTTATCATAACTTCCTTTAGAATCTCTTATCTTCCCTTCTTCTCTTATCTAATCATCTGAATCACGCTGATTTTGTAGCTCTTTCATAGCGATTCTACAGTCTATCGATTCTTAAATAGCAACAACAACTAGAAAAAAGAAGAGTAAGAAGCGCTTGTTAACATTTTTATAGACTTCAATGCCGCGCATATTTAAGACTTAGCGAAGAAGGCGACAACACTTTTGATTCTATATCGACTTGCTAAATTTCTCTTTCCCTCTCGCTCTCACCTCGCTACCGCAGCCGCTCTATTGATAATATTTTAGAGATTTAAATGAGTTCCATTCGCATGCGAGCTTGTGGAATGCCACTGCGTGCTTGATCTGTCTGTCTGTCCGATTGTTCGACTGTCAACGGCATTAGCTTCACGTCGTACCCCCAAGTCCGGCCCGAATGCGGCTCAGACTCGGAGCTGAGTCGGAGAGCGAGTCCAAGTCCGACTGTGTATTGGCAGCTTCATAACAGCCGGTGCTAATGTTTGGCCCAATAAATTAGACGCTCTTTAGTCTCTGGCCGGCATTATGCAAAGAGCTTCTCGACTCTCCTCCATATCGCTGCTTATAGTTTTGAAAGATTTGATAAATCGTTGTGACACTCACTGATTTAATATTGACTGGCTATTGTTGATCATCATCAAATGATTTGATTTTATCGCTTCTCTAATCTAGGTTTAAAGTCTTCTCATCTCTCTCTGGGCGCCGAAGAAATGCAGATGAGCCATTTATGGCGTATAATTGGGAAGGAATTTCGGATATCAATATGGAAATATATATATTAAAAGGCACTTAAGAGATTTGCCATGTGGTCTGAGGAAGGAAGAGAGCAATCACTTTGGGAAAGTTCGCAAATGCACTGAAATTTATCTAGTTTTGAATAAACTGGTAAGACCTAAGTATTATTGTAATATATGTAATATATATAATATTGCATATAATATTGTATATGTAGCTGAAGCATCTAAGAGAAACAAGTATGACAACTTAGATATATTTGAAAGAATGAAATGAATATAATATCTGAATACCTGAACTTAGATATGATTGATATATTTTTAATGGCAATAGATACCTTAATATAAAATGTATATCAAAACTTGATTATCAGAGAGAGAACGTGACTAATAGATAAAGGTCATTCACTGCACTTTAATGCCAATAGATCTAGAAAGATTGTAGATATATCAGAATAATTGGAATCTGTTATTAATACAAACATTGATTCTATGCAGATATTACTACTAATTTACTTGGGTAATCTCGCCTAAAATATGAGCACAAAATAAATTCGTTTTATTTACCTTTTCAGTTCTCACTTTTCTACCTTTTCCTCATATTAATCAGTTACATCTTTTATATATTAAGAGTATTACGCACTTAAGTTGCGAGATCACTTTGAATAATTGCAGACATTTTTGCCAAGACTTTCTCGGTTGACTTTGGATTTGGATTTGAAGCGAAAAATGCAAATCAAAATTCGCAAAAAAAAAACTAAAACTTAAATCAAAATAAAAATAAATGATGGAACAAAAGATTTTTGTTATCTGCCCGACAAACTAGTTAACTATTTGGTAACGGTTTTAATTGTCAACGTGTGGCACACACACTCGCACACACACGCACACAAACCAGTCAAGTTGTGGTTTTGTTTGTTTTTTTTTTTTTTTTGATCGGGCATTTCTTCAGTCTTTTGTGTGATGGGTGTATTGACTTAGATTGCCAGACAATAGTCCTGATTTTTATTGTTCAGCTTCGGCAGCAGCACTCAAATCATATGCGACATGCGTCAGAGCGGGAAAGGCAGAAGGAGTGAGATAGGGAGAGAGAGAAGATGATAATAATGGCAACGCACAAGACGAACAAAAGATTGTCATAAAATTTATTATATTTTACCGATATTTTGGCTTTAGTTTAAGTGCCACACAACGACGATGACCACGAAGACTACGAAGACGATGACGACGTTGATGTCTTTCTGTCTTTCAGTCCATATATCTATCTGTCTATCTTTGTTTTGCCAATCTGCCAATCTGTTGGCTGTCTCTCTTCCTCTCACTGTATCTAACAATGTTGCTTAGCCAGCCTGTTCGATATTTAAATGTTCTGCAAATTCAACAAAAATATTTCAATTCGTGTTGCATACGAATTGACTGCTAAGTGTATGCGAATGTGTGTGCGTGAGTGTGTATACCTTGTTTATATGCTGATATGATGATAGCAAGCGAATTGTTAACTTTTTATCAGGTTGTTGAACTTGCTTTAGAGCACCTCCTATCGCTCTCTCTCTCTCTCTCTCTCTCTCTGGAAACTGGCAACCTCCCTCAGCTCTCCCTCTCCCTTTCTTTCTATCATGCGCTCTCACTAGTAAGTTTTAGTGCGCTTTTAATTAAATTTACGGCCGTTACATTATAAAATCCAACACGATCTATAATTATTATAATGGCTGTTAAAATGTTTCGGTTTTACTTTTAAGCGTTGATCGCACGAGGCGATAAATTCAATTTGCGACTTCTTAACAGGCTTCTAACTGGGACGTAGTGTAGACTTGCAGACACACACACACACACACACACTACACACACCTGATCACACACACAGACACTCAAAATAAAGCAGACAAGGTGACAAATGCTAAACACGTGTATCCAATTGGGCCACGATGTGTCTGAATCCTCAGCTGAGCTCGCAAATCAAATGCAACAAGAGATGGACACTGTGCACAGTGTGTCCTGTGCGTGTTACGCGTGACTCTATGCGATAGTTATAGATTACTCTAGATAAGGTAGAAGAAGGTTAGAGAAACAGAGCGAAGATATAAGAGAATTAAGAGTTTCACATCTTCTCTATCCAGTAGTTTTCAGTTGAGTTCTCTAAGGATTTCACTATCTTTCTTTTATCATATTTTCAATAAGATCTTATAGTACTCCACAACGAGTTCCTACTCCAAGCTTTTCCCCAAAATCAATTTTCTTAAACTGGTTCGACAAACGGTTCGAAAGTGGTTCAACGACAAAACTCGAAAACTATTTTGGGTACGTCATTGTCATGAAATTAAGTATACTGATTTTTCTTATATATAGATAGATCTATAGTTAGGTTTAATAGACAAACTGGTTCAAGGTCTTGTTGTCCAGTCTTTGAACAGGTTATAAGCAATATTTACAAATGTGGAGATAAGTTCACCTGTGCAAATGTCTTTCTACATTCTACAAAGGAATGCCTTGAAAGGATTTTTGGATTCACAAGTTTTTATCTTAGTGATGTGCAACATACACATAAGACCCTATTAAAAAAGCATTTGCATTAGGTCCATCTCTAAGCTGGAGAATCGAGAAGGCAGCATGCAACAGTGTTGCATATTTGCGCTTGTCTTCTTGGTCAGCAAATTAACGCTTGATTAAGAATGAGAACCAGGTAAGCAACCGGGCAAGCAAGCACTTAGCCAGCCTCGACCGAGCCGGGCCGGGCGCAATCTCTGGCTGGGTTCTGGTTCTACCGAGACGACATCCGAGAAGCCCGATTCTTCCAGGTCTCCCCGAAGTCTCTCCCCGTGTCTCTCTTGCCTCACTTGTCTTGCGGGTCTGCTTGAGTGAATGTCCATTTGTCTGTTTGTCTGCCTGCCCGTTCGGTTCTCTATGCAGCATCTCATCTCTCTCTGTACCCCTCTCTCGCTCTCTATCTCTATCGTCTTGTGGCACTTTGCTGAAAATGTGTTGCTAATTGTTGCACTAAACTGTTGTTGGCATGCATTTGACAGTCAGTCCAAGTGATGGCCATCAAATTGGCACCAGCTTCAGCCCGACTCAGCTCGGCTCGGCTTGACTTGGCTCGACTCTCGGATCTTGCCAAGCTCCCAGAGACTGACCAAATTGCCATCATTTGTTTTTTTCTTTATTTATTTTTGTGTTTAATACTCTACAGCGTGGCGGAGTTAAGTACATTGGTTACAGCATGCGTTATGCCTTGTAACTATCGCATAAAATATGATACTATCGTACGGATTAATCATGAAGTGAATCCATGATAGGTAACGATAGTTATCATATCAAAGAACTAACATATTACATAAAATTTGTATAGATTATTCAGATTTATAACTGATTATCCTTATCGACCGATAGTCTCTATAGTAAAGAAAGTCATATATTTAAAGTTTCACATACCAAATCGATATCAACTTTAAATAAACAATTCTCATATACATACATACATCTACTTACATGTCGCGTCAACTATCGATAACTGGTGTCGATTGTAAGTTAATTGTGTAGTTAATTATCAATACCTACAGTTTCGATAGTAACTGCATGGCTAATCAACTGTACTGCATGCGAACATCAAAACAAGGAGAACATTGAACTCTCCCTTCTCTCCTTCTCACTGACTCTCATTCAGCACCCTCTCATCTTCAGGGTATTCAGAGTTCGGCTATCGAAATAATAATAATCAACTGGACTTTTCAGCTGTTTCAATTATTTTTTATATTCTGAAATTTCTCTCGTCTCGTCTCATTTTGCCACAGCCTGTCGTCAATTTATTTTGATTGAGTTATTAAAATTCTTGTTTATGCACAAACAAATGCGGCACTTGCGTAATCAATTACCCAGTGAGTTGAGAGTTGCGAGTGCCCCTTTCCCGCATCCCTGGTACGTCTGCTTCTACTCTGCAGGTACCTATACTCCCTGTTCCCGCCTGTAGCTCCCTCAGTGTCATTTGTTTGCAATTTACAGCGGTTTGTTGTTTTACGATATTGTTTAATTGCATTTTAATTTCGCATATGGCAAACTTCCGTACGTCCGTTTGCTGCGTGTGGCGGCACACAGGTGCCACTGCCACTGCCACAGCCACTACCACTGCCGCTTCCGCCCAGTTGTGTGTGGCAGGATGTACATTGTGCCTTAGAAATTGCCTCAATTTCGATTTAATGCACAATTTTCATCGCAATATCGAGGGGTTGAGGGGCAGAGGGGGATGCCTAATTAGCATTACTGCCGCATCTCATTGAAGCTGGGCGACACATTTGCATGATTATGCGCTCAGTTCCGGTCGATTTGATCGTATCGGATCGTTTCGGATCGAGGCATATCTCAAGTCGATCGCAATTTCGCATCTCATTTGATCCCGATTACGATTTGTTGTTAGTTTAATTTGCCATTTGCATTCATTTAACTGTTCATAATTGATACTAAACGCCACTGGCAGCACTTGCTAATCGATGCCACACTTTGTTGCACTTGCCACATGCCACATGCCACATGCCACACGACTTCTCCCTGCCTGCCCCAACTGTTAACGCGATTCAGTTGGGAATTTTAAATGATCTCGCCTTATTTACGCAATGCACAATTTACATTTTGTTGTTCAATCACTTTGAACATTTATCCGCACTCTTTATATCTAAAATGGTCTACGTATCAGCAAACTCGGTTGCCATTGAAGTTATGCTGATGAAACTTGATATATTGTGTTTTATAATCAAAGTAAGCGCTCTTCTTACTGACCTTAAAAGTCAAGTGCAACCAGATGCAAATCATGGCATTCATTCTATTCAAACCTATTCAAACTTAGTTACAATCGAGCATATTTTCATGAAATTGGATAGAGCTGTTGCCTATAATCTAACTGAGTGCGATATTGTATATTCTTAAACATTTAATATAGTAATTCTTAATATACCATTTAAACTCAGTTGTTGTCAAGTTTGTAGCTGAAATTTTGTACAACTATTGCTTACAGCCTAATTGAGTTATTTCCATCAAGTTCTCAAATATCCCCACACATATTACCTTGTAAACCTATTCGAACTCAGTGGTTATTGAAGTTAATTTACTGCTGTTTATAATTTAAGTATACTTTCATTTACTTCGTATAACCACAGCCCTCTGCATATATTTCCGACACTATCTAAGCAAACCCGATTTCTTTTACAGCTCTGATGATGAAATTTAATACAGTCGTTTCATATGAGCTCAGCTTAATATACGCTCGACATCAACTATATCATTTTACAGATTATCGAAAATAAACGTTATGCTAATTTCACAAAAATAACCTCTAGAGTTCTTTATAAAGATATTCACTCAGTCAGTCTATGAAAATATTAAGCTTGCAGAAAAGAAAAGGCTATTAAAACTTGCGACTGAACAAAAATAGCTATCTTTATTGATGCTAATGGATTAATCGAGAGCTCTGATTTCTTTTTTTTTTCGAACGAAAAAAAGAAATATTCCACTCGTGGAATCGCGACTTGTTTGCCAAAAAATATTTTCGATAATAACTTTTTAATCGATCACGAATAATTAAGCTAGAAGTGATATATCAATGCTCTAAGCGAAATATCTTAATTTTGGCTATAGATTTAATGACTTTATAGGAGCACAAAACTATCTATGGGAACTTTAAAGTTTCTGTCGACCATATCAACTACGGATGACTGCATTATCAATGCAGAAAAGAGGGGCACAGCTTGTCAGATTCTCAGTGGAGGGTTTTTTATGTCCTTCGGCGTGTCAAGCCATAAAGAAAATGAGAGACCTTAACTCATCATCATGCCAAATCGACAGGGTACCCCTCCTCTCTCTCTCTCTCTCTCTCTCTCTCTACAGACATGACTGCGGCTCGGTTTGTTCTTGTTTGCGTTTTTATCGGATCACAGATCGGGATACAATACACGATACGATACGATACGATACCATACGATGCGATGCGATGCGATGCGATGCGAATCGATTTCGATTGGATTTTGGGTTTTGTTTTGTTGTGTTTTTGTTTTTTCGGTGACTGATTTAGCAAACAATAAAGCAATAAATCAATCAATTATCAGTTAAACGCCGGACCCAGAGCTGCAATATGAAAATTGCTCAAGCAACCTTTTTTGGCAACTCTTTTTGTATTTAAGCGCGGCAAGAAAGACAGAGGCAGAGAGAGATGGGAAGATGGAGAGAGTGAGAGCGATAGCGAGTGTATTTCATATTTGTCGGAAGTGCAAAGAGCTGAGGCACACGACTGTGGAATACCCTACATACTTACTACATACTAAGCTGATATATCGTTTGGTTTTAATGAAATATGACAGCATAGAAAGGTATTATAAGAAACAAACTGTGTATTAAATTTCATAGAAGTAGCTCACTTACAAACTGAATTATAGGAATTACACTAAATACTACTACAAACTGAGCTATAGGTATTATACAGTTTAGTTCCTCTAAAACTGAGCCATACTTGGGTGGTTAGAAAGCCCCGTACTTGCATATTAGTTGCCTCCATCAGTAGAGTCACATGCCAAATTTGATAAGTCTAGCTCCTATAGTCTCCGAGATCCGAGGTGTTTATACAGACAAAGTCTTGTCTCGTTTCGTCTCGTCTCGTTTGCCTGATGCTGATTAAGAATGTACAATATAACACACACTCCGCCACTTGTTGCATACATAATACCCTTGTGCTGTGTATAAAAACGTATCTGTCAGATACATTCGTACGACTGCAGGCGCAATTTGTTGACTGTTTTTGGATTTTAGCCAAAAGCGCGCACTGGCGCCTAAGTAGGTCAGCTCCAGCTCCACACACAGTCCCAGTCCCGCAGCCCCGCAGTCCCGCAGTCACTGTTCCAAGCCCCTTTCCCAGACCCAGTCACAATAGTTGCCAATTTGGGCGCACAAATTCCTGGCCTGACAGGCTACAGACGACTCCAACGACGATGCCGACGCGGACGACGGCGCAGTCGACGCATGCCAATTAGCCCGGCCTGGAAGAGGTAGCGCCTGTTGGTATGCTATGTGCCTATGGCGGCAACTGCCGAGGGAGGGGCGACGCCCCCGTCAGGCCATTGTTTAAGACAATAAGATATCATTTAGAATATATAAAGACAAAAGCCACACAAAGTGGCGAAATATGCTTACGCATAATTATAATATGTCTATCTGTTGGATATATCTGCATATACGATCCAGTTTATATTTTACAGTTGTCCCAACAATTCCAAATTATGAACTACATAATGGGGCGAGATATCACAAAGCATAAAGTATATTATTTTAATCGCTCCCTTTGTTCTCTCGCCACACAATTTATGCGAAATACGTTGTCTCTTTTTCGCAAATCCCATGCATACGAGGGTCGTTTGATAAGTCCGTGACTTTTTGAATAAAATATATTTTTTTCGTCAAAGAAGCGTTTTATTTCTCAACATAATCTCCTTTTAGCTCTATACATTTAGTCCAGCGTTTTTCCAATTTTTTTATTCCTTCCAAATAATAGGTTTTCTCAAGGCCCTCAAAATAGTCGTTTGTTTCTGTGATGACCTCTTCATTTGACCCGAATCTCTTACCGCCGAGCCATTTCTTCATGTTTGGAAACAAAAAATAGTCACAGGGGGCTAAATCTGGAGAATATGCTGGATGGGGTAGCAGTTCGTAGCCCAATTTATGAAATTTTGCCATGCTGACTACACACGTGTGCACCCGTGCATTGTCCTGATGGAACAGCACTTTTTTTTCGCCAAATGCGGTCGTTTCTGCTT
Source organism: Zaprionus camerounensis (assembly GCA_018904165.1). Classification (NCBI taxonomy): domain Eukaryota; kingdom Metazoa; phylum Arthropoda; class Insecta; order Diptera; family Drosophilidae; genus Zaprionus; species Zaprionus camerounensis. Next base: position 261,889 of record JAEIFS010000739.1, read on the forward strand.
CAAATCAATATCGAATCTGTCCAAAAGCTCTGAATAATATTCGCCGGTGATCGTTTTACCCTTTTCAAGGTAATCGATGTGAATGATACCTTGTGCATCCCAAAAAACTGTGGCCATGACCTTGTTGGCCGACAGACCCACCTTGGCCTTCTTTGGTGCACGTTCACCCGGAGAAACCCACTGTCTTGATTGTTCTTTGGTCTCTGGTGTGGTGTGGTGGATCCATGTTTCGTCTACGGTAACGAAACGGCGCAAAAATTCGTTTGGATTGCGGTTGAACATCGCCAAACACTCCTTTGAAATGGTCACACGGTTGCGCTTATGGTCGTGTGTGAGCAATCGCGGCACCCATCCCGCGGAAAGCTTTTTCATGTCCAAATATTCATGTAAAATGTGATGTACCCGTTCAGTTGAGATGCCTACAGCCTCAGCTACCTCACGCACTTTCATTCTCCGATCATCCAATATCATTCCATGGATTTTGTCGACGATTTCTGGCATGACGACCTCTTTTGGGCGACCTGAACGTTCGGCATCACTTGTACTGGTACGACCACAACGGAACTCAGTAAACCATTTCTTAACCATTGAAATTGATGGTGCAGAGTCCCCATAATATTTATCAAGTCTTTCCTTGGTTTCGGTGATGGATTTTTTACGCAAAAAATAATGCTTAATTAGCACACGAAATTCACTTTTTTCCATTTTCGTTAAAATTCACGAGATCGTCTGCTTTCAATGCCTATAAAACGCAAACTAAGAAACGCAGCTTTCTCAAAATTTTACAGTCAGCTGTTAATCGATAACTGCTGACAGGAGCAGTGTTGTATTTAGAGCAGGTGCGCGGCAAATACAAAAAGTCACGGACTTATCAAACGACCCTCGTATTTATAGCAAATCTTGAGATCGCTTCAAACTATCGAACTATCTGGCGCGCCTCAGATTTAGCATTTCATGTTCTGGGCATTTTTGCAATATTTGCCCAACTTTTAAATCAATGCTATTTTAATGGATCCATCTGTAAATATATTCCATTAGCATAAGAAGAGCAGGAATGACGAGTTCAATGGGGGAGAAGATTTGCTATCGCGCGTGGCAGAAGTTGTTCGGATTTTAATACGAATAAAAGTGTGGGCGAGCTGAGAATTATATCATATTGGATTATTATGTACTGTATTATTTTGTATTATATTTATTGAACGATCTTATTAAAATTGAAATAAGAAGAGAGATTCACACGTAGATAAGAGAAACCCTGAAAGCCATTGATCTCGGAGTACCATAAACATAATCAAACTTCAATATATAAAGATGATCCCTACAACTAAAAATGATTCCTTTAACTGAAGTTGAACCTTACTTCTCAAATAGGAACTGCATTGGGAGTTCCTATTACAATGTACTTATCATTTTCTGCCAAGAAAAAGTATTGAGAAATGCTTTCTACTTTCTGCACAGTTCTTTTCTTCTCAGCAAGGAGAATATTCTTAGCTCAGTTGGATATTACGTTGTCGTAAGTTGATATTAATAGTTGGCCAAGTCAAAGAATTGACCTTAGACATCTCAGAGAGAGAGAAAAGGAAGGGGGAAAACTGCTGACAAGCCATTAGACCTGCGGCCAGTTTCACAGCTCAAATGATCGGTGCGAATAGATTTATATAACGGCTTTCGTTAGTTTTGTCAGCTCAGCAAGAAGGAGGTGGAAAGGTGTCTTCGGGGGGGGAGTGAGGTCACTTGTCCCCTCTTGGTCTGCCTTTACGTTAAACACACATCATCACAGAGAGGGCCGTCACCTGTAGCTGGTGCTTGTATTGCCTCAAGGGGGGCCACAAATTGGTTGCAAGAAGCTAAATATTTGCCAGAGAGCGCTTTAGCTAATGAACTGTTAATTTCGCCACAGTGCAAAAGAGATAGACCGATACATTGGATCGGAGGGGATATGCTGAAAACTTAATTGTTTTTAATGGTCCAAGGGGCGCTATCCGCACTACCTTCCTTCCCCTCTCCCCCTACTCATCTCACCCCTTTCTTGCGCTTGGTATGCAAACTTCTTGCCCTGTCATTTTTTTTCTTTTTTTTTGGCACTCGATTATGCAAAGTCTTAATTTGACCGAAAAAACACTTGGGACACGCATTAATTGCCCTACCACAAATATGAGAAAAGCAAAGGAAAATCAGCTGGAGAATGGAGTAAGTAGCATGTGCAATACCCTAGAAAGTTATCATCAAAATATTTAAACAGATATCGTAGCTATAGTTATAAGCATCAGCAAGTTAAATCTATTTAGTATAAAGATATATCTAATACACTTTTCATAGACCATTACTATAGCATACAGTCTACCGATGCATCTCATTTGAACACATTTACTAGCTATAGTTACCAGCAATCGCCATACCAAATTTCATTAAGTAAACTCTACGCACTGCTCAGTTCGCATAGTTAGCCACGCTGTATACCCTGCAAAATTCGTCTTCGCATCGCCCTGGGGACACACGAGCTACTCGCGCCAAATATTTGGACAACATTTGTGGCTGGGCTGACTAGACTGACACGGGGCTTTCTATGAGAAATATCAAATATGAAATATGATGTATGAAATACTGAAATATATATATTCGATAATTGCGATTGCCGCTGGGATATATGCGGCAGAGTCGGACATGTTGTTGCTGATGTTGCACCGCTCTAATGGCATTTTAATAATAGATTACGATGATGGCGACGACAGGCCCCGAACAGACTCCGAACAGGCCCCGAAAACGGAACAGAGACTAGCAACTGCCCAGGTGATGAGCGCTGATGCTGACGATGCGCCCCGAAGACAAATGAGACGAAGCCACACACGAAAAGAAAACACTAGGAAATTCTTGAGTGTGACCAGGTGTCTGTGTGTGTGTGTGTGACAGTTGACAGTTAGAAAGCAAAGACTGAGAGACTGAGAAAATCTTCAAATCGCGCATTATTTGCATAATTAAACTGCTAATACACATTGGCAATGGGGCGGGCAGAAAGACATAAAGAGAGAGAAAGAGAGAGAGACAGAGAGAGAGAGAGAGAGAGAGAAAGAGAAGTAGTGAGGGAAAATGGTGCAGAGGTGCATAGTCTGAGAACTTGGTTTTGTTATCACTTTGTTGGCAAATCATCCGCATCATTGTGCATCACTGAGAGGAAAGGCGGAGGCAAGATAATAGCAGTATGGAGCCAAACGGAAGAGGGGGAGAGAAACCAATGACGCAAGTTGTTGCAGCATTTTCAGAGATTCTCTCACAATCAACTTGCAACAGTCGCAGCGTTGCCAGAATGCCGCAGTGCTAAGATTGCCTTGGAATAGAAAGAAATATCGATAAAGACACTTCACCATAATGAATTTAAGATGCTTTCTATAGAAAGAGTCCAATAGACTCTTCCATAACTGACTCGATATATGTATCGATATATGCATGTGTTTCTATCCAGATATATCTCATCTACAGTTCGTATGGATATACTTAGGAAATCCACTTAACAGTTATAAATTACTTTATCGAATTGACTTACTAAAACTGATAAATTGTTAGATCGGGGAAATTGTTCATGAATATATATTCATTATATAGTCTGCCCTGCCGTCTTCTGCCAAGATCCTATTACAAATTACAGTTAGACCTAATGAATCGCTGGAACAACTGACGATTGCTTTGATTGAACCTGAATATATATGCATATAATGCACTTATATAATTTATGATTTATAAAGTATATAAAGTAAAATAATCAAAATCCGAATAGTATAATTGACAATTTTGAAAATCTACCAATAGTTGGTAAATACATATTGTAGTCTAGTATATTTTCTGGTATGTTTGGTAAAGAAAAAACCTTATTATGCTGCAACAGCAACATAAATCTGCGTACAAATCTATATATGTGTACAAATCTATATATGCTATATATATATATATATATCTATATATGTAAGGATTAGTATTTTTCTAGTATTTTTTGGTATACTGCCATACTGTGGAAACAGCGCATATTGTTGTGGAAAGGAACATCCGCTTGGATTCAAATAGAAATATCTGTACACAAATCTATCGCAACCAGTATTTTTTGGTATTTTTCCTGTATTTTGTCGGTATTTACTGCAAGTGGGAATAAGGAACATATCCTTAGTTCTGCTACTGCTTACTGGATAGTATTTTTCTAGTATTTTTTTGGAATATACTGCATACTGTCGTGTTTCAATGTCGTGTGCAAACTAATATGCAAGTCAGGCACAAAGTCAACTCACATGCATTGGCAGAGAGAGGGGGAGAGGGGGTATGGTAAGGGGGTGGGGGGATTGACTGCCTGGGACTGCCATGTGGAGGCTGCTGCTGGTGTGGACTTAGTGCTGGGCTGAGCAAATGGCACAATAAATTCCCATGACAACTAATTTAGCTGGCAATGCGCAGCGTTTTCTCATCTTTGCCGCCAACGTTGCACGTTGCACGTTGTACGTTGCAACGTTTTATTGACTTCCAGTTCGACTTTGACTTTGTCTGCGATTCCGATTGCCATTGTGACCGCGACTGCGACTGCGACTTGGTTGTGCAGTGTATTGTGGTGCCTTCACCGTTTTTGGTCAAATTATGTGGCATGAACTAATGATTGTCTCCGTCCCAGTGAGATGAGTCTGGCATTAAGTATACGCCACGGCAGCCACCCGCTACAGCAGCAATAGTGGCCCACTGTGCGCACGCTTGCCCCACTGTAGCCGCCCACTGTAAAATACAATTATTAACTTGCAACAAGAAGCTGATCTGCCTCGCGGCGCTGGCGGCAACAGCTTCCAATCTTGTTGACATTGACGCGATCGCGCCTGCCTGCTTGTGGCATGGGGCAAGCAGCAAGCAGCAAGTTGCTGTGTCAGTGCCGAGAAGGCCAGTGTCAGGTTGGGGCCAAGCCAAGCCAAGCTGGCGGCTATAATTTAACACCCACGACTTGTGGCATGCCGCATGGCCTGAAATTAGCCAACATTTTGCAGTGCTTCGTTTCAATCACACACACACACACACACACACACACTGACAAAGAGATAGAGAGAAAGACAGACAAGCAGACAATTTGTCCGGCACGCCGATAAATCGATAGACCGATAGTCGTCGCCCTCAGTCACTGGCGGCGCCTTGATCGTATAAAACGCAACGCTTTACGGCTTCGTTGTCAGCATCTTGTCAGGCATTATAAAGTTTGCAGTTGCATAACTGCAGTTTAGAGCACGCGACATTTTGTCGCAAGTTTATGCCTCAACTCCTGGCCACGAGAAGGAGCTGCCTGCCCCAGCTATGGCATGGGATGAGGCACCCAGAGAGCGCAACTAGAGATGAACACGAATGCGATAAGCCGATGAATTATGATGGGATGTCGCTCATATCTATCGGTATATGCGACTCTGGGTGGAGCTAGGTAGAAGGAGCAGAAGAAGAAGAGAGAGAAACAACGTTGCACTAATGTTAACTGAAGAAAGAGAGAAAAGGAGAGACAGGGAGAGAGAGATAGAGAGTGCAAGAGCTAAGCTTAAGACAAAGTTACAAATTTGGAAGGCAAAGGAAACCGCACGAATTGGCAGATGATGAATTTCGAAAGGGAAGAGAAGGAGAGGAGAAGGTACGAGGAAAAGTATGGAGAGGTTGAGAGAGAAAAGAGAGAGAGAAAAAGAGAGAGAGTGCAAGAGACAAAAAGTAATCAGTAGAGAGAGAAAGAAAAAGAGAAAAAAGGAAACTATTTAACTATAGAGAGATAGATGTAGATCGACAGTTAGAGAGATTGAGGAACATATAAGAAAGAGTTAAGAGCAAATAATAAGACAGAAAAAGAGAGGATAAAAGCAGAGGAAGATAAGAGATGTACAAGAGACAAAGAGAGGAAAGAAAAGAAAGGGAGAGAAAGATTGATAGACACAAAGAACCAGAGATAGATATACCTAGAAATATATGTAGATATACAAAGGCAATAAGGTCCCTTCCCCTTATAGAGGAAGTAAATGAAGGGCTAATTATCGAATATAAGTAAAAGGAATATAATACATATGTATATCATGCATGCATACATATATGTTATGTATAATTGCAAACCACCTGATTCAAGTTTATGCCAATCTACTCTCAAATAACTCCTTTCTTTGTTTTGAAGTAAATTGCTTGAATTCAAGTACAAACCAGAAAGATGTCTTCTGGTGCAAACCCGTTCAATTCTCCCACCTCCTTCCATTATATCTTAGAATTAAGAACTCCATTACTTATATAGAATACTATATAGTACCCTAAGAGTTGCCCACACACATAATGCACATAAAACTAAATATATTCTTTTGGTTTTATTGACTGCACACTCATATATAGTTGTAATTGTTGTTGTTGTTGTTGCCATTGTTGTTTATCAGCATTGAAGAGGCAAACATTTTGGACGCTTCGCTGCATTTTCATCATTTTCTTAATCAGTCTAAACAAAAACAAAAGCAACAAGAAGAAGAAGAAGAGAAGCAGCGAGAAAACTTTGTGGCATATGCCACAGGGAGGTACTTACGAGAGGTGCCTGGCGTAATTATTGGGTACAATTATGAGAGGGAGGGAGAGGGAGAGAGGGAGAAAGAGTGAGTGAGCGAGAGGGCAAGAGGAAGCCACAGCTAGACAGACAAAGAGAGGCAGCTGAGGAGGGGCAGCAGGTGAGTAAGATTGTGCCTTAGTTGGGTAATTAAGTCAGCGAGCATAGCAAGTGCGCAAGATGCTTCTACGAACCCCCTCCCCATCCCTCTCGGCTCTGCAGATTCACAAAATAATATATATATATATAAATATAGATAACATTATATAACCCCAGCTGAAGCGTCTCTTTTGCAGAGGTTCTTCTAGACTCTTTATGATTTATGATGCTTGAAAGATAAATTTCCTAAAGCGCTTGTTAACTGCGGCTGTCAATAGTCGCTCACCAAATGGTTGACTTCCCCCCTGCCCCTCCCCCTCTTCCATTCCCCCTCCTTGCTGATAATGTTAATGATGATAGTGTCAATGCTCTGTAGCGGTGAATGCGGCTCATGTCGAGCGTGCTGCAGCAGCTGGGAGAAGGGAAGGCCAGAACTTAACTTAATTCGTTTCCAAAAAGCAAAAATGAGCTGAGATTACGCATACGCCCGGTGGGCCAAGGCAACCCTTTTCCTTCCCTTTCCTTCCCTTCGCTTGCCTCTGTCTCAGTTTGCACAGTCCTAATTCCCCAATCGGAATCCCAGTCCCAGAGATAGTCGTGCCTCCACTTCTGTCCATTTGGTGACTCTTTTTGATGTTGCCGCCTGCGCATAAATCAATACAAATGCAGGAGGAGGCAGAAGACAGGAGGCGGAGGCAGAGGCAGCAGTAGCAGCGTTGGCGTTCGCTTGGCATTCCCCCCGTCCCCTCTTCTACTCTTCAGCCTGCTGCAGCGAGTCTTCCCTCAGCCATAGGCAACAAATTAAATTTGCCGCATCTATGTGCCACAATCGGTTGCACAATGCATCGCCACATCGCTGCCACGCCATACATTTCGGCCTTCAACTGGTCATAAAATGCACAAATTTGATGGTCATCGATAAACAGCAACATGAAGAGGACGAGACAGGGCAAGCAAAAGGGGAAGGGAGAGCAAAAGACGGGAAGATACAGAGAGAGAGAGAGAGAGAGAGGATATGTTCTTATGCAACTCTCTGAGCGATATCGACTACTGAAGCTAATTGATTATTGCCATCAAAATTATCGATAACTTTTTAAATAAAATGAAGTTTACGTTTATAAAGTAAACATAATTAAGAAATGTAAGTAACACAATAGTATCGATATAATTCCGATAACAGCGATATCTATAATTATCGATCTGATGTCATCGACGCCGAATTGTATACATATTTATTGCATGTAATTACGTCAGCTCTAAAATGCAGTTTTATCGATATGTTATCGATACCCACTTATCGATAAACACAACTACGCATGCGAATAAAGTAAATGATAAAATGATGAGAGAGATGTTTTGGAATTTTTCTTATTCACTTGATAATAAGACAAATCCCAAAACATCTCGCTGATCATTATCGATAGGTTTTCGATATCAGCGAAAGTTATCGCATCGACTAATTAACAATAGCAGCAATGTTCAAGCTGACCTATAATTCGCAATTAACTCGAACACGACATAGACAAGATCACTGAAGATCGCTGCTCCTACTCTTCTTTCTTCTCCATCTTCCCCTCCCGTCATTTAACATTATTGCCCCCCGCCCATAGACCTCTCTACTACGACCAGACTAGACGACTTTCTTACGATACCCGCTGATGTTTATGGATTTTAATCTGTAAATAAATTTTCACTTGATCTTCGTTCTCTCTATTCTTTTTGTTTCGGGGTTCCCGTTGGCGTCTAGACAACGTCACATGCTTTTCACACGCACTGTGGCCACATTATGCAACCAGAGATTCAGAGATATGATATACCGATATGACGATGGAGACGGTGATAGACAGGGAAGGGGGTAGACAGGGAAAAAGAAGATGTGAGATTGAAAAACTTGTTGTGACAGGTTTTAATCAGGCAGGAAATTCGACGAATTTCATTAGAGTTGAGAGTTCTTTTTGCCCCGAGAGTTTTTGGGTAGGTTTCATAAATTTCAATCAAAAAGAGAATAAAAAAATGTTCATTCGAAATTCGAAATCAAATGCAAAATTAAGTAAAACGTTTTAATTGCGAATCGATTGGAATCGTTACGAAATTTAAATATTTATGTGGATGTCTAAGAGTATCAATTGAGTGCATCTCCCTCTCTCTTGCCCTCTTTCTCTCCCCCTCTCTCTTTACCTTTGCATGCGAGGGTTTCCTCTTTTCTTCGGGCATTCGTGCTACCGTTAGAAGACGAACTCATCAACAACGTCGCTTTTCAAAAAAACATTAATTAAATTAATTAACCAACTCGTGCCAAGAAATTCATGCAGCAACTACAGCAACATCGAGAAGAGGGAGAAGAAGAAGCAGCAACAAAAACAACCACAAAGCGCAACTCTGCACGCCAAAAACGAAAAATGGCTAGAAAAATTGTTTGCTGCTTGAAAACGCATAATTAATGCGCTCAGCGCCCAGAACCAGATTAAAGTGCGACTGCGCAAGACTCGCCTCTGCCCAAGAAGAATCCGCCCCGCCCCCAACCACCACCACCAGCACCAACAGCACTATGACTAGCCTAACACACTAACAAAACACCCTAACGATTGCGCGCATACCCAGTACACATTGTGTTGTGGGTAAGTGAGACTGGAAGAACGTGAGCGGAGTTTAATGTATTTATATTGTTCCTTTTAATCATATATCCACAACTCAGTAACTGTATGAGCTAGCTTGTTTACACACACTACATATCTATAGATACTTGTATTATCTTTCTATAGTCAAAATGATGCCAATATCTAAAGTGAGATAACTGAGATAAAAATAAAAAACGATATTTGCTCTAGTTGCAGAAAAGTTTACAATTTGAAGCTTCAGTTCTGCGAAGAATTCAGTATAATCACTCACTAGACAAAGCTTTAACAAAATCAATGCATAAATAATCGAGCTATAGATAAAATATGATATTTATACTTGTTACAGGGTACTCTGCAGTCGAGTATTGTTACTCTTCTTGCTTATTATTGTTGGAGCAAGCATTTGGTCAGTCAGGCTAATCAGTTAGTTAGTCGGGCATAGAGACAATACGCATGGTTCTTTCCCCTCCTCGCCATCCCCCATTCATTACTCATTTGCGTTTTTAATCTCTCTGCTTCTCGCCGTACTCGTGTTGCATACATCATAATTCAGCAGTTGCCGCAGTTGCCTGTGGCACTACAGCTGATTCGGTAGCACAGATAGCACTGAGAGTTTTTTGTTATTTATGTGCCTTGGCAATTGCAATTGCAATGCAACAGGTGCTGGTACCTGGTGCTGTTGCCTCCTGTCTACTCCACGAGAGGAGGCGAGGGGTGCCTCCTTCTGTATACTTGGGGCTACCTCCTGCAGTGGCAAAAGATTTTTGTCAGGCCAAATGCTAAACCCATTTCGAAAAAGTCGTTTGTTGCGGTTTCCGTAGTGCAACTGGAACTGGTTAAAAACGGTTTTAGTTGTTATTTTCTTCAGTCTTCTCTCTCACTTCTCCCCCTCTCTCCCTCTCTCTCGCTATCCTCATGCATATCGAATTGATGGAGAGTATTCATTTCCATTTCAAGTTCGTTGCCAAAGTCTTTTGCTTTGATCTTGCTGCGATGATTAAAAATGCAGCTAGGCTGCATATAATTTCTATATCTGTCGCTGTTCTTGACTAATTTTCTCTCTCTCTCTCGGTCTCTCTCTGTGTCACGAACAAAAATATTCGAGAAATGTCACATGAAAATTTGTTGCTTGCAAGTTTGTTGCCTAAGTCTCTGCTTGGTTTTATTTTGTTTATGTGATTCAAGTTCTTCAACAATATTTAAACGCTTTTCTCTTGTGCTTGAGTCCTTCTTCTGGTTTCTGTGGAGATTTGACATAAGTTGCTTGATTTATTTATGGTACAGTTCCTTTTTTTGGCAAGTTTGTTGACCAAGTCTTTTCTTCAACTGTTGCTGAAGTGTCCAAAAATGTTTAAAGATCTAACATCTAACTCATCAACAAGTTTGTTGCCTAAGTTCTTTGGTTTTTTTATTGTTTCAAGTGCAGAGTCTTCCTACATTCCTTTTCTCTATATACTCTCTTCAGAAATCTATACCATAGAGTTCTCATATTCACATATAGCATCTATTCAATGAAATCCATCACTGACAAGTTCGTTGCCCAAGTCTTTTTCGATAAATGATGCCTCATTCATTCGCGTCTACTCACTTTTCCTTTTGATATCACACAGTGTTGTTGTTTCGGGGTACCCCCTGCAGGACTGTCCGCATAGTTTCACAATGATCTGACCAATTTGACGCGACTTAGTTCATTGTGCAGCTTCACTCCACGCCACGCCACACTGTGCCTACCCCAGGGCGTTGTGAGCGCAACACGTGCCGCAGACAGGCAACAAATCAAACGATTGCCGAGGTAGCTAACACAAAAGGGTCCCCAATATGTTGCCGTTGTTGTCGTTGTTGTTGTTGTTGTTGGGCAAACAATCAAAATGGAATGAACCAATCGCAGGCTGTCAACACCAAAAATAACAACAACGAAGAGGGAAGAGTGCGAAATGGAAATAAAGTGACGCTTAATTGCGAGCGATTAATGAGGCAAGAATTCCATCGGTAGAGGTTGACGCAGAGGCAGAGGAGAGCGCCGACGCCAGAGGCAGGTGTCAGATGTCAGATGTCAAATGTCAAATGTCAAAGCAATGGGCAAAAGTTTAACGGTGCTTTCAGCAGTTTCGCCGCCGCATTTCAATCAAGAAATTGCCGCCATCAGAGTCGCCTGAGGGTTGTGGCAACTCTGGCAACGAACGGAAGGTCGAACTCGATCTCCATGCGGAAAAAAAAACCACAAAACGAAAAGCGAAATGAAATATGGCTGACAAACGACTTGAGGATGCTCTATGAGACACTGAAGATTACGATCTACTGTGACTATATTTGAACTCAAAGAATCTTTAGGTTTAATGAGATCTCTGGAATCCCTAAGTGATTTTACTATACATTATGATTGAGATATTAAAGGGGAGATCTAGAGCTGAATTAATTTTCTCTCTGTCTATCTGTTTTAAAGCACGACCTAAGCTGCCGCGGATCATTCAACTTCCCGAAAGTTTCCTTGTTATTTGATCACAATGTTCTTCTTCATACAACTTCTCCCTTGAACTGCATTTACAGGGTATGCCAGACACAAGTGCAATAGTCAGTGGATAATAAATAATAAACAATAAACAATACGAGGCAAAGAGACAAACTGATTATGACTCGAGCAGTAACTGGCACAATGTGCGCATATTGAATACGCGAATTCGAATTCGAATCCAATTCCGATTGCGATTTCAATTCCGACTTCCACTTCACGACTTCCACTTCGCGCGACTCCCACTTTGATTCAGTTTCCGATTCTCCCATTCCCATTCCCACTCGCAGTGCCTGTCTTCCCTTCCTCATCCCCCCTCCTTTCCCATCCAATGTTCAATCCTCATTTCGAAGAACGCGGTCTGATTTTGATACGCGTCGCGTGACACAATTTCCAAGTGAGCAAAGAGGAGGCATACCCCCTTCCAGGGGAAAAAAGGGACTGTCAGGGGCACAGGAAGTGCACAGACTTGGAGCTTCTGGAGAAAAAAGCAAAACAAACGACGAAACAAAACAAAACGAACGCATAATTAATATGGAGAACGTTGACAGTTGTCGTCGTCGTAAATGGTGATCGAACTTCCGATCGACAACTCTGTGCGCAACTTAAATTTGGCAGAGTTATCGACGACGACGACGACCGTCTCCTTCCCCCTTTCCTCCCCTCCCCCCCTGGTCTGAGGCAGGTGCTGCAGGTGCCTGTCTGAAAAATCGATGACGCGCATGGCAATTGCCACCTGTGGCGACGGTGGGGCAGGCAAGCTCCCATGGAGGCAGGGGAAACCAAAGGAAAGAAACAATGAAAAGAGACAGTGCGAAAGGCTGAGGGACAAGGGGGAAGTGGAGGCAATCAAACTCACAAGAATATGTAAATTATGAAAGACTTTCAGCTGAAATACTCTAACTTGGGGAAGTATAGTTCGGTTACTATATATGAAACTCAACTTAGGGAAATACAAATATTCAAATGGAAACCCGACTAAAGTAAGAAATTATAACTGAGTTCTCAATCTCTAAAAGATTAATACAATAGCATATAGTACAGTATAGTCCAGTCAAATTCCTTCTGATCACTGTTGAGTTATCATAAAACATATTCTTAAATTTAACTACATTCTTTATAAGAGATGAATACCCCACAATATACACTGCATTTAGGGAGCTGAAGAATTGACAACAACAATAACAACAGAGCAACGAAAAGTTTGTTCGTTTTGTTTTTGGAGGAAATCCCATTAATGACAAAGTCGATAAATTAATTTGTTTTCATCGACAAAATACATAAATAAATGTAAATAAACAAATACACACACGCTGGCGAACAAAGTGCCGTTAAGTTATACGTTGTCTTCTTGTCTTGAGTTATTGTTGTTGTTGTTGCTGCTGCTGTCGGATCTTAAAGACAGTATTAATTAAGATCCATCCAATTCTCAGACGGAATCAATAACTTACTAAATTGCCTTATAAAATGCTCGCACAACCGCAACGGGTGGTGACTTTTTAGTGGCACTGTTGTCCACACACACGCACACACACCCCACTGTACCCCGTCGATTTTATTGAATTCAAGAAAAACTTATTTGTCACATAAATCAAAAATTTACCTAGTTATCACCTGCTGCTCCAGCTGATCGCACAGACAGAGAGAGAGAGAGAGAGACGGAGAGAGACAGATGTGAGAAATATCTTCAGTGGACAATCTTAATTTCTTAACACACCATCTTCATGTGATAAGAATGAAAAGAATCAGAGGAATTTGTCTGGTATTCTTAAGGGGATTAAATTGCATAAAGAAAGACAATTTTATTCTTTCTTCCGAGGTAACAATTTTTGATTCGATTGTCTTTACTTTTAAGGATGAAAGCTTATATATCATTTATAGCATTGGCAGTCTATGAAACAAAGATAATGATGTGATGCCTAAGTAAATAGAGTAAATAGGAATACTTGAAGTAGTTTCGCAATTTCTGGAAAAGATGTGCAGCCTTCTATCCAATTTAATTTATATATATATTCGTTACATTATCCATATGATAATCTATCTAACACAGAGAGAGAGAGAGAGAGAGAGAGAGAGAGAGAGGTATAATTTATGTATAATCTATGTATAACCATGATGATTTATAGTAGAAGTCTCCTTCATCTTCCTCAACAGAACTGAGCCTGTCATAAGAGTCTCCTAATTACTTTTAATCTATTACTATTAATCATATTTAAACTATATGGCATAATAGAGAACGAGAGATTATAATCTGTATATAATCTTGATGATTTAAAATAGAAGTCTCCGCAGCTCATCAGAACTGATCCTGTCATAACTCCTAAAAGAACCTCAACATCGACTTTGCATGTCAAACAATTGCGTTGTTTCTTTGTTTCCTCCAACTCTTTTCAACGACTTGTGTGGCAATCTTTCTATATCTGTATGTGTGTGTGAAACTGTAAATGGTATTAAGTCAGCCAGTTGCATGGTCAATGTGTGACAAGCGGATTACGCAATCATATGCTCAGAGATAGAACGGGGGACTCATGAGATCTATCAATTGACGCTGCTGCTGTCGCTGACGCCCGGAAAAGTCAATCTGAAACTGACTCGCTCAACTTGTGCTGGGACAGAAAGACTGAGAAACTGAGAACTGAGAAACAGAGAAAGAAGTTGGGAACGAACGAAGAATTTGCCACATTGATATTTAAATATGCCGTTGCATTAATCATGAAATTACTTGCACAAGCTACGACTTGCGAGACCATTTAAAAGCAAATTAACAAGAGAGTAGGAGAGACAGAGAGAGAAAGAGAGACACAGAGAGGGGAATAATGAGAGAAAGAAAGAAAAGATAGATGTGGCATCGCAATGTAAACACTCTTATGATGGATTAGCTGCAAAAGTGTAAGGAATATGCATAAGTATCTTTCGATTATAAGAGGGTTCTGTGAGATATGGCAAGCTGATCGCATCTGATACTGCGAAATATTAAGGCTAATAATATAAACAATCGCTACACCAAGTTTTCATCTGCCCACCTCTGCTGAGAGCTGAATTCCTTCAGGTTAGCGTAGCATAACGAACCTCTGAGTCATTATACCCCACTCGATGGTAGCTGCTGCTGATGTAGTTGCAACAATTGGCCGTGTCATGTCATGTCGTGTCCACTCGTGACACTCATTAGCCCGACTCGCTGGCAGAGCGTGGACTACATCAAATTAGAATGAATCGACTTGTTGTTCCCTCGCGCTCTCTCTCTCTCTCTTTCTCTCACGCTCTCTATAGATCAAACAGCTAGCAGATCGTTTAATTGAAATAATTTTCTATAATTAAACAATTAAATCAGCAAATCGGCAAATGAGCGCGTCGACTTCGAGACTTTGCCCAGTCAGCGAGTCAGAGTCGGCACTGAGTAATGCCATCTGAATCTTTCAGATTCGAATCAAGTCACGAACTCTCTCGAAGTCCATGAGTCAAATACCAATATTCGCCCAGATCTAAAAGTGTCAGATACTTGAACTAGTATAATAAATCACAATGAGTTGATGCGATTCGATTTCAAGTTGTTGCAATCTATTTGTAGAGAGTTTTCGGCAGGGTAACAGATGATTACGAAGATCCATTTATATTAAAATGGGTGGAGCAGACAGTCCTTTGGGTTATTTCTTGTGTTTTCTCATTAAATTCAATCAGGTTTCATATATCATCTCAAGATCAACCAGAAACAAGTAATGCAGATACTAAGTAACGAGTCACAAAATGTTGTAAGTAACCAGGAGTACAAAAAGTTGCATGTAATGACTGTATTATAATTTCAGTATGAAGTATCGAATATGTAAGCTAGTAACGAGTTGCTAAGTCACTGGTAACGAGTACGAGTAACGAGTTGTATATCAATCAATCAGCTATAATTCAAATACCTCTTGGTAAGCGATTAGATTTCTAAGTATGCTAAGTAACGAGTCATTAGTAACGCGTACCAAGTATATAGACTCGCAAGAAAGCAATAAAATCAAGCAATAAATCATCGCCACATAACGTAACCAATTTCACAGATAGGGTAATCACAGCAAGAAGTAACGAGTCGCACGCAACGAGTCACGCGTCTCATAATTCGTAATAGTCGAATCACTCTCTTTAGGCGACGCGGATCATCTCCTCCTCGCTGTGGTGGTCTCCATGGCCAACCCGCTGCGTTCACTAATTTGGGGTCATAAACTTTTAATACTCATCTCGCCCATTTAGACTTATCGAGAGGAGCCTGTGCGCTGCCATAAAGATTGATCGACCGAAAGCCGGGCGCAAGAAATAGCCATAAAGAGCCATAAGACAGACCCCAGTACTGAGTACCCCCTTAGCAGTATCCAGTTGTGCCTCAGCTGGTGCTTCTGCTGCTGCTGTGGCAAGTTGATTTTCATCCCGCCAGTTTGCTCGTTTTTCGGTTAAGTATTTCTGCTTCTTCTTCTTCTTCTTTTATCCGAACAGAATCTGCGTTGTGCCATGTTAAATATTTATTTTCTTTTCTTCTCTTTTTGTTTTTGTTTTTGTATAAACATTAAAATGCATTTCGTAGTCCCCTACATCGTTGTTATCGTCGTCGTCGTCGTCGTCGTCGTTGTCGTGTGGTACGCCCCATGTGAACAACAAAAAACCAACACGAAACAATGCAACGTTTTGCAAATTCTTCTTATCGACAGAGTGGCAGGGACAGGGAAAGGGGAAGGTGGAAAGGGGGTACATTTCGCATATCACGTTGCAATTTCGGAGTCGGTCACCTGCGCCTGGCGTGCGTGTATCGTTTTGCATCTATCTAGGTCCATTTCCACGCCCCATTCATTTGGTGGGGGAAGGCTACAGCGTCGGTACTAGGTAGCGGTACGGTCCAAGGAAAAGCCTTGGCGCGTGCATTGCCCTAGGGGTTACCAAGCGAAACAGGGAGGGGAGAGATGGGTAAAATTGAGGGGAACAGGCAATTCAAACTGAAATCCCGACTTAATCTCAATTTGAATGCAAACAGCGAGAGATGTTGACACTTCACTAGACAATTTGCATCGTGGACATTAGCCCGTGCACGAAATGCCGTTGCCTGGCCTCGTGTAGGCACAGTGCAACCAAACCAATAAGGCATATGGGGAATTTTAAAAAGGTTTCGCAGTGTGCGAAAGTGTTTCTTCCTCTTCTTCTACGTATGTTTCTTCAAATTAATATGATATATTAGAAAGAGATGTCAATTTCGTTTTGTTTTTCCCTTGCAGTCTCTTTCTGTTGTCCACTTAGAATATTTTTTTCTGCAAAGGAGTATGAAATATAATTTTTAATTTAAATAATTTATAGAGCCAAGAGCCGTTTTTAATTGAGTAAATTTAGTTAAGATTTCTATATCCATAAAAAAAGTTAGCCAATTATAATTTCATCAGTCATTAAAATTGTTATTTTTAAAATAGATTGCAATTCTTAAGAAATGCCTTGAAAAATTCGTAGAAATTCTTAAATTCTCAATTCTCATGGCTTTGTACCACAGTGACTGGTACGCAGCAATTCTCATAGCCTTGCACCACAGTGACTGGTACGCAGCACACAAACAAGCAACACCCACAACTGCCTTGCGCAAATACCCTGTACTCATATGAGGTGCTAGATTACCTGAACTTATTATTCAGTTTGCCAAGCTACACTAACATTCATTCTTTGTTGGTTCTGTATGGTACGGCACGGTTCTGTAGGATAATAACCCTGTTATGTAGGGTACTGCACGGCACTATAGGTACAGCAAGGGTAATGCACGGTCCTGCAGGGCACTGCAAGCGTACTACAAGGTACTCCTGAGTACTGCAATGTACGGCAGGGCACTGCAACATACTGCAAGGTACTGCATTCGTATTACAACGTACTGTCCAGGCGGGGGCATAGTAAGGTACCTGAACTATGTTTTTGATCCCTAGAGTCCACAAGAGAATATACCAAGGTACTGTAGGTGACTGAAGAGTTCTGTATTGTACTAGCGGATACAGTGTGATACAGGGCATTCGCCAAGTAAAGCACACCATCTGCCACTTGCACAATTTAGTTTACTTTGTTTCGTAGTTGGTTGCCTGCTCTACTCGAGGCACATTTCAATTTCAATCGCTTTTCAATTTCAATTTGCAGCACCCGCTGCTGCTGCTGCCGCTACTGGCGTCACGTGTCCGTCCGGCGTTGCTCAGTGGCCGCGCGCGTAACTGGCACACTCGAGTTCAATCGAATGCCACAGCAGGTGACGTCTGGACGTTGTTGTTGTTCTTGTGGTTCTTGTTGCACGGTGCACAGTAATTGCGCAAGAGGCGAGAGAGAAGCAAGGACCGAATTGCAGAGCATTTGCATAAATTTCACTTGCATGGGCCGAGATCGAGCGACCACCACAGGGAAAACTCGAAACTCGAATTCATTTTGCCACCAGTGCGTAATGCCACAGACTACCACATGCCACATGCCACCGAACACTTGCCACTTGCTGCTGCACACAGTCTCGTCATAAACATAAACAATGATTAGGCGGCTGCCTCCTCTTGCGTTTGATGGCTCATTAAAACGGTTTCCCGACGACTCCCAACTACCTCCGACTTTGAGCTCCCAACTGCGATTCTGCCTTAATCCGCACACTGAGTGTGCACTCTGTTGTGACAGGGAGGGGGGACGGGTCGAGGGGTATTGCGACTTTTAGTGCAATTGTGTGATCAATTCTTTAGTCAAATTATTACTGAGAAATGTGTAGATCGAGGTAACTGCAATTCAATTAGAGCTCATAACTGAACTCTGATCCCACTATATCTCTGTATCATTCTTCCCCTCCCCCTCTCTCTCTCTCTCTCTCTCACACACTCTCTCGCACTTCTTCCCACCTTATCTTTATCGCTGGCTTGCCAACAGTTTTATTGTGTCATAAATTTTAAGCACTTTTTGATTGCCTTCGCGAAATATGCCAAAGCTAGAAAAAAATCTGGTGGAAGTGAAAAGAGGGCGAGACTACAACTCAGATGTTATAGTACAGGGTATACAGGAAATATGAATAGCTTAATAAGGGGAATCTGTAAAGCGCGTAGAGCTTTTATCTTTGGTATTATCATACACAGCTTCCGCTTACTTTTTCAATAAACAACTCGTTCTCTTTCACTACTTTCTCAATTACAATACTTTGTATACGCAAACAGACCGTACAATGTATTGTAAGCATCTACAGATTGTATAGATCAACTGCATGCTAAATTAATTAGCTCTAACTCTTATAGAGCGGAAGTTACGTGAGGTGGAAAGCTATACCACAGCGAATTAGGGTTCCTAAAGGTACAGATGCTCTAACAATTTATCCTCAACCACTTGCCAAATTTCCTAGCTTTACCTTCTATAAAGTATAAGTTACTTGAAGTTGGAAACTATATTAAGGCTCTTCAAGGTATATTTTCAATTTAGTAGATTACTCAACATCCTATAGAGAATGAAGTGAAGCTGTAGTTCTTATAGATTCTGAATTACGTGAGATTCGGATATTATAACAAGCATAATAAGGGATATTTAAAGGTCTTTATATACATATTTTTTCGTTCCAGTCTATTCGCTCCTACGCTGGGAACTTCAGTGGGAAAAACACCTTACACCTTATCAACTTAGATTTGTATATGCTCAGACTCGTTAAAGACCATTCTTTTGTTGTAGGAAGGGAGGCAGACTGGGCGGGGCGTAACAAATCGAATTTGTTGACAATATTAATTGCTGCACTCACTTGGGAAATGCTGCTGAATTTTGTCGGCCCGAACTTAAGAAGAAGGTGCTGCAAAGCTGGCAAGCAGAGCTAATCGTCGTCTCGATCTCCATCTCACTTTGTCTCACTCTCTACAAAATGTGTCTATAATTAAAACATTTGGCAGACGGGAGGCCTGAAGAAAAACAAATCATGTCAGAGATCAACTAAAACAATAAGCGCCAATAAGCAGACAAAGCAAATGTGCAGTTAGTTTAACGGTGAAGCGTGAAGGAAAACATAAATAAAAGTCCCCAAAAACAAAAAGAAGACCGACACAAATCAACAAAACTGCCAGTTCTATAACCCCCCTTATTCATCCATTCCCCCTCTTCCCCATCGATCGATCGATTTGGTGTTTTCCAAACTGACACATGAACTTTGGGCCAAGTTCTGCTTCGGCTGCTTTTGCTTTTGGTTTATAAATTTAAAATTTAAAGTACCGTACGACTTTGATAAAGACGCAACAACAGGTCTCTGGCCTGGCATCGTGCCATCTCTCTCTCGTAACCTCTCAAAGCGATAGATACTAGTGTGCAGACAATACAATTTCGAATGTCTTTCGGGGGCCCTTTGTTCGGCCCCGGCTTGGATCGTTGTGTCGTTCAATCTGTTCGTTGACATTTGTCAACCTCTTCCCCAACTCCAATTTCAATCAGATCGTATCGGATCGTATCACAGTCGACCCTGTCCACACTACACTCCAGTCCAGTCAACAATTCATATCGCATTCGCTGCGCTATTACATTCTTCTTTTTCGCTTCGATTTAAAGCTATTTAAAGTCATTCGCCAATATATTTAGAAACATCTTAAGTATTTTCGACAGCATCATTATCATTATGATTATGATCGTGCCTCGCTATGCCCTTTTGTTGTCGGCATTTGTGAATTATATCATCGATTTGTATGGGGCCTCCTCGTTCGAAAAATAAAATAAAGGGCAAAGCCGATTGCGTTTTTCTGTCTTCTGTGTTATTTTCTTTATCAAAATTGATTTCGATTTTGGGATCTCTTTGCGAAAGGTTGCTATTTTTGGACCTGCCCTTTGTCTATGGCGATTTGTATGCAAATCCCATATGTCTGGGATATAGCTTACAAAGGATGATTCTTTTCACTTGATTCTCTGAAAGATTCCCCCCATATTTCATACATTTCTATAAACTGTCTGCAACACGAGGCAGCACAGAGAAAGAGAGAGAGAGACAGAGAGAGAGAGAGAGGGGGAACTTATAACCTAAAAAGAAGGCGACTTATTCTAAAAAGAAACCGTATTTATGTAATACCTTCTTTCAGGATTATCGAATATTATCAATCTATACATATGTAATATTCAATACTATATTCCAGCTTAAATTTCTTCTTCTTTTTTTATTACAGCTTTTTTATTATAATAATGATCTTTGTCAGGTGCTAAACAACATGCTTAGGCTTGTTCAGTTTTAGCTTTATGTTTTATGTTTTTACCATAAATTCCAGCGGCAAATAACATTGCAAATCTGCTAAGTAATTGCCGCAGACAACTATGCAGCATCTCCACATATTTGTACCCTATAAGGGGAGTGCAACAAGGTATGCTTGGTATATGAATGAGAAAGAAAGACAGAAAGACACCTGACCAACAGATGTTGAGGTTAGTCTGCCTACAAGTGCCTACAAATCGACATATGTAACTATTGAACAAGACTTACCTCAAGGAACTGAGGAACTATTGCAGTTATCTCTATCAAATTTGGTATATAGAGTTTAAGAATTGCGTATGCAGTTCACTTCAAAGGTTTCTGTTTAATAAACTTGCTACAGTTCGAAAGAAATCATTTCGAAATTTAATGCAATGTCACATTTAACTGCTTTAAAGGGTATTTGCTAGTCTAGTCATGGTCTACTTTGTCGCTTTAAGTGGGTGAGGGTCTCTGCCATCAGTTGATGAGGCACAGCAAAGGAAGATGGAGAAGAAGAAGAAGCAGCAACAACAGCAGACGCCCAACACGCCCCCAATTTGTAGCAGGCAGAAGTTGCTGATTGCGATTGGAAAGTTCAAATCAGGCAAAAAGGGGCGTGGCAAGAGCCTTACATAGTAAGTCCAACTAGGGGGATAAAAAGTGAGTGTTTATCGGCGCGTGTGTGTGTGTGTGTGTATGTGTGTGTGTGTATTAGCTGCGACTTGTTAGCAGCAGCAGCTGCGTCATTAATTAAGCAGGCAATAACGAGGGAAGGCGAGAGAGAGAGAGAGAGAGCGCGAAGCCTGGAATACCACAGATTGTTGCCGCCGTTGATGCTTATCAACGTGCAACGTCGCAGCAGCAGCAGCAGCAGCTGATGATAAAGTTATAAACGGAGCATTTGTTATATCTAGCAAGTTTCAACAAGTTGCAGCAAGTTGTTGCAAGTTGATTGTCGAAAAATTTGCAAACAAATGAAATATTTGCGCTGCTTGTGTGATTTAGTGCAGCCTCGCGTAATTGCAAACGCCGGCGGTGTGGCAGTGTGGCATGCAACGCGCCCCCATTCCTGCCTCCCCCTAGACTGTGGCAGCTGCTAGTCGACTGGGCACAGTCGGGCAGTCAGTCCTGGCCCGGTTTTGGGGAGGCCACCACCTGTTTGGCCCGTTGCATGGGCGCGATGCCTGCGATGTTGCATGCAACGCCTTCTTAATGGCATTTGGAAATTTGTCAATCGCTGGCGGAAGTGTAAGAATGAAGAAGAAGAAGTAGAAGCAAACTGCTTTGCTTTGCTGCCTCTTGCTTGGCTGCCACATGCGGCCAATGGGGAAAGACAACTAACGAAGCAATTAATTTGGCTTGGCACGTTCTGCCTGCCACACGTTCTGCCTCATGCTGCTGCAATTTGAGCTGATGTTGCGCTAAGTGCTGCCAATGGCTGCGGCATCATTTAAATGACGAATTGAGCGTCGACTCTCCGAGGCAAGCGAGGCAAGCAGGCAACTGACGAATCGACTCGAGACGAGACGAGACGAGACACTGCTCCACGCGCCGCCAATGTCTATGCTGCGTTGTTGCAACATATTGACAGACGCCTGTTAGACCCGCCACAGCATCAGTGTGTCTCTGTGTGTGTGTGTATATTGCATGCAGCGTGCCTGTCTGTGGCATGCAACAGCAGCAGCAGTAGAAGGTGCTCTCCAGCTAGCTCAACATGTAATGCGATGTTTCCATCGCAAAACATCGCCAATTAAATCGCACCCGGAGAACAAGTGTCGCTCAATGATAACTTCATTTGTATTCAAACAGAAAGTTAGCCAGACTTGAACGCATACCCTGTAAATAGGGGAGGGGGGAGGAGTATTAAGAGCACGCATGGGAGTTCTTTCTGCAAGGAAGGTAATTAAATGTCGCCCAGAAACCTAGGGTAGCTCAGTGATAACTTCTATAATGTTCTCAATTTGATTAATGCCCTGTAAAGAGCTGTGGCTAGCGCTATTTATAAGTTAGATAACTTAATAGTAACAGGAGGACAAATATCTTCATTTTAATTTTATTTATGTACTGAGTGTGCCATCCACCCGGAGCGGAGATTATTCTAGGGCACGCAGAGCCATGACTTATGTTTTGTTGTTTCTAAGTATTCCCATTTCTACTTGCTTCACTAAACTAAACTCTATACACTGTAAAACATGATAAAAACACAGTACTTATAAATCGCCTTTCTGAACTCAATACCCTGTAATATAATATAAAACTAATGCAATTTTGTTCAATTTCTGGTTATTATATTAGTATAGTATATTGTACAAAATCCCTTAACTATACATTTTTATTAAGAGAAATATGTATCTCTAAAATTCAGTGCATTTTTTAATGTTTCCCAGAATGACAATTTATCTGAATATTAGCTAGTAATATAAGAGATACTGATCCTATACAGACAACTCTAATCTAAATAGACATTATTTAATCTCTATAGACATTATTCATACCATAAACTGTAATACTTCTTTTTAAAACTAATCTTCCATAAGTTGCATCAATTCACAGACACAGTGTCTGTTCAAAATGATCTATTTGTGGCATAACTTACTCATCTTGCAAGCAATCGTCAACAAAGTTCTACAGTTATCGATCTTAATAGATATTAACATATATCTTGCAAACTGAACCCAATTTCATGACATTCGAATAACGCATATTATTCAAATGTTGCCCTACTAAGAAGAATTGCTGTATTCTTCTCTTCCCAAGGGGAAGATTACTCACGCTAAGCGCTCTTGCGTTTTTGCGCATTTGATAATTTCACAATAATCGTAAACAATCGAGCCGGGGATCATCGATAATATTTGCAAAATAAATTGGGTCAAGTGAGTCGCGACGAAGACGGTCCACGTAATGCCAATTTAGCTGCGTATTACCAACTATTGCCATATTCAGCTGGGCTAACATAGCTAGCCTGTCTAGCTATCTGTCTATCGAACGATCGATCGATCGATTGATCCCTCCTACCCCCCTACTCCCCTTCCCTCTCCACATGCTAATCAAGTGTGCGTGTCCATGCGAGAGAGAATCAAATCAAATCGAGAATCGCACATTGAATTGAATGAAGCGTCGCGTTCAACTGTAAATGTTGTACAATATAATCAAAAACAACAACAATACAATGCACAATTGTCCATTAGCATAATGATGCCATAAAGCACAGAGGCGTAGAGCTGAAAAAGGGGGGGGGGCACTGGGTGCTCTATGAGTCTCTGGAGAGAGAGAGAGAGAGAGAGAGAGAGAGAGACAGAGAGAGAAAACGAGCTAAGGTATTTGCAAAGAATGCGACAATGCATACCAAATGAGCATGCCAAACATGTGGCTTACCTGTCACCACCTCCCCTCTGTCACAGCCACTGCCCCTGCTTACCCCACCACCACCCCCTCTGGGGAGTACTTCACTGGGTTCTTTGCTAATGTCAACAACAAAATGTTCTCTATGCGTCGTTTCGTTTTATGACAATTAACACGATCATTCTCCATCTCCCTCTCCTTATCACGCACTCGCTTCAACTCTTTCATTCTTTGCCTGTATATGGTCATGTTTTGTGAGGAGGGGGTGGGGGGCAGCAAGGGGGAGGGGCAGCAGTTGCATATGGAGCTGCTCCTCTCTCTCTTTCTCTCTCTCGACTCATCGTATATGGCGTAATAAAGTGACGTCTGCTGCCGCAACACGTCGTCGATGTCAGCGTCATTGCCACCTCTTTGCTTGTCTCTGTGTGTGAGTGTGTGTGTGTGTACGGTGAGTGTGTGTGAATACTCACGTTACAGCTAGGCGCAGACTGCTTGTTCTGCGTGTGTGTGTGTGTGTGTGTTTTACTATTTGTTGCTTAGCTTTGGCAATTTTATTTACACTCTATTTAGCGTAATTCTCAGTTGTCTCGAATCCTCTCTCTCTCTCTCTTTCACTCCATGCCCCTCTCTCTTCTTCATTCCCGCTCCTCTTAACCTTCTTGGAGTTGCATAATATTCCTAACATTTACTAAAAAGAACTGATTGCAAGTTAACATATATATTTATAAAGTTGGCAGATTAATCAAGTGGATTAATCAGTTGATTAAGTTAACATAGAAAACTTTAATATCTGTAATTCTACAGTATTTAGATCAACTCAAAATAAACAAAAGAATCAATTTAAAAATGCTAAATTCCAATTGAGATTCTTCCAGCTGTTCTTGCATGTTCTTCTTCAGATCCTTTCACACTCTTTACCCAAATTCTTCAGCATGTTCTGACTCTATACACATTATAAACCGATTATTAGAGCAAAGATATTCAAAACTGAGAAAAAAGAGTGAGGAATTCGAACAGAAGAATCTGTAGACGAGCGTCGCGTAATTGCTAAATACCCTGGACACAAAACGAATCGCGTCGCAGCTCAACTTGGGGCGTTGCGGCCTGCACAGTCGTGATGTCATGCCGAAGACCCAAAAGCCCCAATGCAAATTGGGTGGGTGGAGGAGGACAAGGAGGAGGAGGCGAAGACGAAGGCACAAGCGAAGCGAAAGAAGACACACACAAAGAGAGCGGAGAAGAAGAATTCAACGCAAATTCCAAAAAGGAAAATGAAGTTGCGATTCCAAATGGAAGGCGCATACAGAGAAGAAAGAGAGAGAGAGAGAGAGAGAGAGAAAAACAAAAACTGAAAACTGGTTTCTCCCTTTTCCTTTTCAAATACAGTTGCTTTCTGAGAACGCCGCCGAAAGAGGCAACCCAAGAAAGGGGAAGAAAGAGAGAGAGAGAGAGAGAGAGAGAGAGAGAGGGACAGTGGAAGGGGGAGTGAGGCTTAGTGGGTAGGGAGAGTCTTCTCCTCACAAAAAAGGCAACATTTTGCAAAAGGGCGTGAAGGAAGCGCACAGAAGAATCGTGTAGCCCCAGACGCGACGCCAGACAATCGATTGCGTCTTTGCCGTCTTTCTTTCTTTCAGTTTTTTGTGGCGTTCTTTGTGCGCTTGCGCTGTCTGCAGAATTCTTCTGGGGCGTGTTCGAAAAATATTTGAAAATTGCATTTGCTGCGCTGTAGAAAAGTAAAATCCAAACAAACCAAGAAGATTTGCTGTTAGTGTTAATGCCATTTCTAATTTCGCTGATTTATGGGCCTGAGCCCCATAGCAGCAGAGGTACGACAAGAAGAAGAAGAGGCGGCAGAAGACTCTGAAGAGACTGCCTGGAAGACTGTGCGGAGGATTCTGAGTCACATGACCTGCCTGAACTTGCCTTAATGGCTTTTTATAAGTCTCTCTACAGCTATATCCCTCTCTCTCACTCTCCTGCTCTCCCTCTCTTTCTTCTGCTCTTTCTGAAACTACATTAAAATGCACTCAAAATGCAATTCATAATTTACAACAACAGCAACAATAAGAAGGCAATCAAAATATCAACAACAAAAGCAACGAAGGCGTCGACGACACTTGGCCAATATATTCGTTTTCGTTTGAATAACAGTTATGTACATAAGTATATGCACGGCTGTGTGAGTGTGCGATAATTTCCATATGCCATGTGCGATTTTAATTTGTTTACGAGCACTTCGCAAGTCTGACGCACACGTTGAATCGCAGCACGCCCTGTGCATATGACATGTAGGCTATCTTCAATGCTCTAGAAGGTTCCAAGTCATTAATTTCATTATAATACTGGGTATTCTTATACTAGGTATGCACAAGTCAATCAATCAATCAATCATTTTCTATAACTTAAACTTATTTCCAGTATTCGATTCTGTTTTTCATTTTGATAACCTCCAGTATACAGGGTATGCCCCAGTCGAACATTCATGCACCTGTTTGCTATCTTTGCATACGTTTTTTTTACTGGATTCTGCTTGTGCTTCTTTATTCATATCTTAAATATTTTTGTTTACACGCAAATTTGTGCAAATATTTACAAACGAAAAAAAGGCGCAACGAGTGTGTGTGTGAAAGAGAAAGAGAGAGACAGCGAGAAAGAGAGAGCAGTACAAAAAGCGAATTCCATTCGGGCTACAGTTAGTTGTTGAAAGAGAAAGGTCGCAGAGGGCAAAAAAAAACAAAAGTCACAGTCAAGGTTCCTAGAAAATTGAATAGAAAAGAAATTGAATAGAAAAGAAATTCAGAATGATTTTTGGATTGGAATAGTTCAAGAAGAATGTAAGACAGGAGAAGAATATACAAGTGCATAGCAAGTCTTTTATAATAAGTTTTTATTGAAGAATACGAGGGTCGTTTGATAAGTCCGTGACTTTTTGAATAAAATATATTTTTTTCGTCAAAGAAGCGTTTTATTTCTCAACATAATCTCCTTTTAGCTCTATACATTTAGTCCAGCGTTTTTCCAATTTTTTTATTCCTTCCAAATAATAGGTTTTCTCAAGGCCCTCAAAATAGTCGTTTGTTTCTGTGATGACCTCTTCATTTGACCCGAATCTCTTACCGCCGAGCCATTTCTTCATGTTTGGAAACAAAAAATAGTCACAGGGGGCTAAATCTAGAGAATATGCTGGATGGGGTAGCAGTTCGTAGCCCAATTTATGAAATTTTGCCATGCTGACTACACACGTGTGCACCCGTGCATTGTCCTGATGGAACAGCACTTTTTTTTCGCCAAATGCGGTCGTTTCTGCTTCAAATCAATATCGAATCTGTCCAAAAGCTCTGAATAATATTCGCCGGTGATCGTTTTACCCTTTTCAAGGTAATCGATGTGAATGATACCTTGTGCATCCCAAAAAACTGTGGCCATGACCTTGTTGGCCGACAGACCCACCTTGGCCTTCTTTGGTGCACGTTCACCCGGAGAAACCCACTGTCTTGATTGTTCTTTGGTCTCTGGTGTGGTGTGGTGGATCCATGTTTCGTCTACGGTAACGAAACGGCGCAAAAATTCGTTTGGATTGCGGTTGAACATCGCCAAACACTCCTTTGAAATGGTCACACGGTTGCGCTTATGGTCGTGTGTGAGCAATCGCGGCACCCATCGCGCGGAAAGCTTTTTCATGTCCAAATATTCATGTAAAATGTGATGTACCCGTTCAGTTGAGATGCCTACAGCCTCAGCTACCTCACGCACTTTCATTCTCCGATCATCCAATATCATTCCATGGATTTTGTCGACGATTTCTGGCATGACGACCTCTTTTGGGCGACCTGAACGTTCGGCATCACTTGTACTGGTACGACCACAACGGAACTCAGTAAACCATTTCTTAACCATTGAAATTGATGGTGCAGAGTCCCCATAATATTTATCAAGTCTTTCCTTGGTTTCGGTGATGGATTTTTTACGCAAAAAATAATGCTTAATTAGCACACGAAATTCACTTTTTTCCATTTTCGTTAAAATTCACGAGATCGTCTGCTTTCAATGCCTATAAAACGCAAACTAAGAAACGCAGCTTTCTCAAAATTTTACAGTCAGCTGTTAATCGATAACTGCTGACAGGAGCAGTGTTGTATTTAGAGCAGGTGCGCGGCAAATACAAAAAGTCACGGACTTATCAAACGACCCTCGTATTATCTTATATAATAATATCTTAACATATGTTTGCTTGCAGAAGAATCTTATGAAGATCTCTTCACATTATTTAAAAGACTTCTTCAATGAAAAAGTTGTTGACAGGATCTTTAGGAACGTAGATCATAGTATGAACTCCTTTTCATGGTACTGGAACTATCATAATGATCTTTTCTACAACTCCGTACTTCTGTTCTTTCTTCAAATACTTTAAGCTTAAGCTGCTTGGGAATTTCAAATGTAAACCATTCTTTAGCCTTGAGTGTTTAATTTTTTCATTGTCATCTAATAAAGTCGACTGCAAGTTTCAAGTTTTCTTGCCAGATTCGTTTCGTGTACAGTTGTGTTGTGTGGCGTCTAATGGCGATCGCAATCAATTTGATTGATTGGCGGGCGGACTGTCGAGCGGGGGGAGGTGGTGGGCGGCAGGGAGAGGGGGGTTACAGGTGACATCGAGAGGAGATTATACGGAGGAAGAAAAAGAATTCCACAAACGGAGCCAAGCCGAGAATAATGAGAGACGAGACGAGACGCCTGGCTTGAGTTGTCATTCACAACGTTGCCAGGAGGCAGCAGTAGTAGTAGCAGCAGCAGCAAGTGGCACGTGGCAGGTGGCAGCTGCAGCAACAGAGTGTAGCCAGCAGGGGAGAGCGGAGGGGAGGACAACCGGGTAATTATGCGAATTGTGAAATGATGGCAACCCGGTAGCGTCAGCAATACCGGCTTCACATTAATTGCATTGCGCATTGGCCGACCAATTAATCTGCATGATAATCGTATTAATTGATGACGTCGACGCCGCAGTCGACGCTGACGATGACGCTGACAGTGACTGCGAAGCGTCGGTTCAACAGCGGATTGAGCAGGTGCCAACTGTTGAAGTGGAAGTCAGTTAGAAATTGATATTGCATTGAATGCAAGGGGAGGGGAACGAAAATGTTATCGATAAACTTATCGATAAGTGGCAGCATTGAAACTAATTGCTAAGTGGAGAAGAAATCTGTTGGAGATATG
Source organism: Zaprionus camerounensis (assembly GCA_018904165.1). NCBI lineage: Eukaryota > Metazoa > Arthropoda > Insecta > Diptera > Drosophilidae > Zaprionus > Zaprionus camerounensis. The sequence continues at coordinate 291,435 of JAEIFS010000739.1, forward strand.
GAAAACTTGCTTAATGATTAACTCGATAATACTGTCAATCGATTATTGTTTATCGATAAACATATTCCAATACTAAGTTTGATGACAGTTGACATTGCATTAACTGTAAGGGGGATGAGGGAATATGGTAAAGAAATCGGATATGTAATCGATAATGTTATCGATAAGTGGCAGCATTGAAACTAATTGCTAAGTATGGGGAAATCAGTTCAATATGCAGTACTTGCTTAATGAGTAACTTGATGGTACTGTAAATCGATAATTGTTTATCGATAAACAAATTTGGAAAGTGTGCTTAGTAGAGGGAAACTCAATTGGAAGATGAAATACTTGCTTAATGTTTATTATTAATTTGTAAAGAAGTCAATTAATTTGTCGATAATTGCAAATCTTGTGTAACTCTTTAATTAGAATACAAATAGAAAGTATTGAGTAATGTTCTATGGGAATATACCTGGGCATTCGTTACACAGCAGGTACAGCGTTACAATTTGTTATCGATAAGCCACCACTTCAGATATTTACATAAATCTTATGAAATCTATGTATAAATTCAACACTTACAGAGCACCAACCAAGCTTGACGTTAGAGCATTTGAAAACTCAATCACCACAAACCACTGCGAAAGCGAAAAGAGCCCTAGTCCCCTCCCCCTCCTTTTACAACCTTTTCTTACAGTCTTCTGTTCGACAACCTCCTTTACATCCCTCTTGAGATCACAGAACCAAAGCAAACCCAATGCCTTACATAGAACCGAGCAAGCAGGCGTTGGGTTCTGTTAGTCGTGTCTCCAAAGGAAGAGCCGAAGAAGGTGCCCAGCTTGAGGCTCGAGGCCCGAAGATTGAAGAGACCAGCATAGCAACCATCTGCGGCCGGCAAACGAACTCTACTACGATGAGTACGATGAGTAGAGGAGGCAAAAAAGGAATCACAGTTGGACCACCACAGACACCATCAGAAGAACCTCCGCAAGAGAGGCAGGATCAGGAAATTCCGGTTTGCCATTTTTTTTATTATTATTATTATAATTTCTGTTCTTCATTTCTCTGTCCGTTGCTTGTGATACCCGTTGTATGAGCGTGTGCTTTAAAGGGTATGCGAATGCATATATCAATTGCAGTGTGTATGTGTGTGTGTGTGTGTGTGCAGACCATAAAGTTCAATCAGGCGGTAGATAAGATTTACATTGTGAAGAAATGAGCAGAAGAAAGTATCGCACTTAGACAATAAAGTGTTGAGATAAAGTATCTGCAAGATAATGTAGTTCACTGAACAGGATGAGAAACTTAGATATTCTTATAAACTAAGCATGTGTAGAAGCTTTTCATGTTTACACTGCGATATCTTCACAGGAAGAAAGTGCAAACGAGCTGGGAAAGAGTTAAGTTATCTAGTAGATAATGTATTTGTAGAGATATAAGAAGAGTTAATGATTATTTAAAATTAATATTTAATATATATTCTATTTATATTTACTTTTTCTCTCTCTCTCGCTGCAATTCTATTTATACTCGTTCGATTCCTTCCGATTTGTTATTTTTGTACTATCAATTTACTGCTGCTTCTTCGACGCTCTCCCCAACCCTCCTTCTCTCTCTCTCCCCCTAGCTGCTTAGTTTTTCAATCAACGTCAGAGACTTCTTGAGGCTTCGTTTCTTCTAATGCCCGCGCTCTATAGTGGCCCAGAGAAACAGGAATTTTTTTCGTGTACATGAAACATTGAAAGCCGATTGCAGCATTCCTGCCCCATCCCAATCCAATCCATTCCCCCGCCTCTCGCTCTGCACCTCCCTCTCTCCTGCTGTAACTCACTCCTTCTCTCTCTCTATCTCTCTTTCTCTTGTGCTTGGCTGGCCGTGACTTGTTTGTTTGTTGGGTTTGTGGCTATTTTTAAAAAAGCCGCAGCATCCTATACTTCCCCACCTTGCCCCCTCTCGTTTCTCTCTCTCCCTCTCTCACTCTCTCTGCTTCTATGTGCGTCCAAAAGGATACACCACTGGCCCGTTGGGTGGAAACACATCGCGAAACGTAACCGGTTTGTGGCCATTGCCATCTAACTCTGACTACGACTGAGCCTCTTGCATTTTCTGGATTATTGATTGCTCTGGGTCTCTGGGCGAACGTCTGCCCCACCACCCCTCCCCCTTGTCCGCCCCAGCCCCTGTCCCCACACCCTGGTGCCATTTGCATTTGTCTCCGCGGCAAGTACTCGATACTTTTGCGTTATTTGCTCTACCAGTTTCGCCTAGGCACACATCGAATTATTATTTATTGCATCTCCAAAATGAAAAAAAGAGAAAAACACTGAACTGATACTGCCCACGGGCTATTGATGTCTTTGTTTATTGCTCTGGTTGGACAGCGAGCGAGATACCGAAAAAGAGTGGAAGACAGAGAGAGAGAGAGAGAGAAAGAGAGAGAGATATTCCATACTAGTCCAGACTATGCTAATTAGACACCCAGTCACAGTCGCAGTCCGAGGCCGAGGCTGAGGCCGATCCCAAGAAGTCTTTCGGGCTTAATTGACAGCTCAGCTGCGATGCATCTCTAATGGTTTCTGCCACGCCCCCGTGTCCATGCCCCACCACAAGTGCCACAAGGCACTGATGGCTAACAGGCAAATCTAATTAAAGCAAATAGTTTCAATTGCCTCACATTCTGCACGCTAGATGGCGCTCTTTGATCAACCAAACTTAAAATGCTGCAATTCACTCTGTCTTCCATTTCGCTTGACTTGACTTGACTTGACTTTGGCCATCGCCATCGCGTCATCGTAATCAGCGACTCTCCTCAAAGTACTCAATTCGCACAGCTGCACACATCGGAAAATTCACTTTGATTACCCGCTAAAGTCACCCATTTCAGTTCACCCATTTCAATTCACAATTTTCTAATTGCCGTTTTTCTTTGCGCTGTCCTTCTGCAATAGCGTTTACTTTGGCTGAGCCACCTTGACTTTTCACTTGATGATAGCATAGCGTAAATTTATCGGCTTTTAATGCGATATCTTTCTGGCAGCCACTAGGAGCAGCAGCAGCAGGTTGAGAAAGCCAGAGACGAGTGCTCTGGTCTGTTGAATACCCTGTAATCTATGCCGAGAAAGCTTTACGTACGGAAAATACACAAATTTTTAATCAATCGATAAGTTATCAATAATCAACCGATAAAATATAGATTATCGATCATGTTATCGATAGTTTATCGATATTTTTGACTAGTGATCAATGCCAAGCAAGCATTGCACAGCCAAATTACATATAGGTGTGATTATTCTATAGTTCATCGATGCCGTATAGATAACCATCTGTAATCGAGCATTCAATCGGCTGTTTTATCGATATTTGTGATGATGTTACCCGATAATTTGTGCTGAGAATGCACAGTATAATAAAATTTAAATTTATCGATCTTTTCTCTATTTTCAATTTATTCTATATATATTCTATATTGTATATATATATTCTATATATTGTTCTAAGCAAATAAACCGAAATTCTTACATGCTATTAAAGAAAATTATGAAAGTTGAAAATCAGAATGAAAATCTTCAAGTTTTTTTGGAAAGGCAATAACATATAAAATAAAATCATAAAAATTTAAAATTTATATGGCCATAATATTTGCGATGTTTGGGTTGTTTGAGGCTTGGGAACCATTAGCAAAATGACATTCCAGAGACGGAAAAATACTTGTGATTTGCGGACGAAGTTTAAACTTATCGACCCCCCCTAAAGCAGAACGGTGTTCTTGAAAGGCGGCGAAAGGTGACTCTGGAACACCTACTTCAGCGTTCTATGCTAGTTACATATTCCTCTCCCCCTTACATCCTCACCTTCCCACCCTCGCCCTCTATCTCCTTCACTTAGGCGACTTTCTACATTCATCCAGAAATCAATTAAAAACTCAGTTAAATAAATTTGCATAAAATTTACGATTGTCGCTGATGTTGCTGGCGTCACACAACTAGCAACTGTTGCTGCTGTGGCTGCTGTTGCTGGCGTCACACAATGGCAACTGTTGCTCCGTTGCATTTCATAAATGCCAAACGACGAGTGACTTATTGACGCAGCATGATACACGACATGGCGGCAACAATTACACACGAACGACAAAGATGATGACTGAAAGGATGAACTATGTGCGGATTGAACGATTGATAGATGCAGCAATTGCAAGAGCAACAGCAACAGCAAGAGCAGCACTGACAACAGCAACAGCACCAACAACAATAGCAGCTGCTACAACAACGACAATGTTGTGTTTTGTGCTTCAACTCACGTACGCAATTGCGTCGACGATGATGATTGCGAAAAGCAAAGAAAATACCAAGGCGAATCAAGGCGAGACCATTCTCAATGACAACAACAACAGTAGCAACAGCAACGGCAACAACACCAGCAACAACGTTGACAACGCCCGTTGTCGCGTTCATGTCCCAGACATCGGCCTAGGCCTAGACATAGCTCCACATAGTAGCCCCATTGAGGCTCGGGCTCAGGCTGAGGCTGTGGTTGTGTAAGAGGCAAAAGGGGGCTGTGGGAGGCGGTAGGCGGGGACAATTCCACGAAAGTGATTGATTACAATCGAAATGCAGGCAAAGCGATCAATTAAAACGACTGATGATGATCAATTATCGGCGGCGGATCAACACGACAATGAAGTAGAAGAAGAAACAGCAGCAACGATGACTAGGCCAATTGCAGGCAGGGAAGGAAAGAGAGAGAGACACAAAGATAGAAGGAGGGGAGGGGGTTAAGAATGCATCAAAGTCAACGTCATCGTCTGCGTCAGAAACTGTTGCTGCGTCTGCTTTTCTCGCTCCTACCAATCCTCCATCTCTCTTCCCATTCCAATTCCAATTCTCATTCTCATTCTGATTCTACTCATCATCTCTGCTTGTCATTCTCCTCGGTGAGGGGCTCTCAGGCTTTACTCCTTGTTGCTGTTGCTGTTGCTGATGTTGCAACAGTTTTAACACATCATAAAGCGGCTTTAAAGTGTTGCCCGCATCATGTCGCATGTTGCGCCTTGATCTTGCTGCTGCTGCTGGCGGCCACTGTATTTAGCCCCTTCTTTCTCTCGTTCTCTCGCCCATTCTCTCTCACCCTCTCTCTATCTCTCTCTTCCAATCCCTGCCTTTTTCTTCTTTGCATTGCATAACCCAACAAGAAATTGACCGCATGGCGTGAAAACCATTGATAGAATGATCGATTGCCTTTTCTTTTAACGTCCTGGTAAAGAGAGGTTCTGCAGTAAGACTATATAGAAGATATATAACTTAATAATTTGAATATGATGTTGCGGATGATATGAAGATGTCTATCGATTCCTAGTTTCATTACTTAATGGGATCAAAGCTGCAACCTTTTGATCGGTGAACTATACATGAATGTATAATATAAGGCTAATTTATTTCCTTTACCTTTAAGTCTCGCACTTAAATAGTTCATGTGAAGCGAGGCCCATGTACGTATAATCGAACTAGTTAGACAGTTAGATTTCTCACCCCATTATTTACAAGATAAAATATCATTATCTACCCGTTAGGGCTAATCTTGGCTTTCAACTTAAGAAAGATCCATAAACATACATTGTGGAACATAACCACTCAACCGATTTCAATTGTCGATCGTAATTTCACAGCTACAGCTATCGTTGTTCACACCTCATCGACATCTCTGAATCTTTAAAGCCATAACCTCAAAAGATTCGCTATTCTATCGCTGTTAGCAACAGTTAACAGACCAATGCAAAGCAAACCGTTAACTGATAAGCCAAAAAAGAGAAGAGCCTCATTTGACACTGACATTAACATTAAAGTTGACATTTACTTTGACATTAAGAGCCAGTCTAGTTTAGACAAGGCATAAAGTGCTCTTTGAGTGCCGAAATAACCGTTCAACTGTCGTCAACTTATCCTGTTAACTTGCCGCACAGGACACACGCCAAACACACACGCCAAACACACACACACAAACACACACACCTATAAAGCTTTACATCTTAGTCTCTCTCTCCCTCTCTCTCTTTCTGTATGTAATGAGTTTTGGTTAGGTTTTATGGCGATGCGTTTGAAATGTTTTATGACAAATGTCATGGCTAATTGTATAGCACTTAAACAGTTTATGATCTCCTCGTTGCATCCCCACATCTCTTGATCATCGATACACTTGTGTAAGTATCTCATTTATGGTTCTATATGCCAGACATAAACATCCATAAACATATGCATGCATCAATATACCACACACACTAATCTCGACGAAGCAATAAAATGATCCAAGAGAACTTTGAGATGCTGAGAAAACCTTGTCAACGCTGCACAGCGGATGAGCTTCGGTCAGGCGGGTATGCTCAACTGGTAGATATCTTGGCAGCTGTAGATATTAGTGACAATTTTAGTTTGTGTGTTGTATGTTTTCAATTGGCGTTTGGTATGTATCTTAAACAATACCTTGTTCTTTTCGTAAATAATCATAGATCCCAAATGGAATCTTTACAAAAAAGTTATAATATATATATCGAAACTAGCTGCATACCAAATTTGATAGCACTAGCTCTTGTACTTGCCGAGTTTAATGGGTATAATGATACATATATAACTAGGACAATTTTAAGTGATAACTTAAAATAATGAATTAATTTATAAATATTTGAACAGTCGACTTTAAATCTAACCCAATTATCATTATATTGATGCATACTCCTTGCCCATACTGTAAAATACCCCACTGACTGCACCTGCACTTACAGGGTATACACTTTTCATGATCTTCCCAGACTATTTTGGGCTACAACTCAATTTCTATGCGTGTGTGTGGTTTATGATTGTTTGTTTTTTGGCAATAAATCAATAATTTGTTAATAGGTGCTTGGCTGTTTTGTGACATCTCTCTCCTCCTCTCAGTCTCTCTCTCTCTCTCGCTCTATTGCGGTGGTGCGTGCGCACGTGTGTTGTGAAAGCAAGTTCGTTGCCTAAGTCTTTTGTTGGCTAGCAAGGAAATTTCAAAGGCTTTTTTTGCGCTAATTTAACAATAAATTATTGCAAGTGTGTGTGCTAGTATATATGTATATATATATATACATGTGTGTGAGTGTGTGTGTGATGCGTTGTGCTCGCAATTTGAAAGTTCCAGGTTTTGTTTTTGTGAAAGGAAGCTTTTTTTCAAGTCATATGCAAATTGCTTTATGTTGACTTTTTGGATGGCCGCAAAATGCAAACAGAGACAGCAGCAGCAACAACAACAGCAACAACTAGACAAACGGACAGTCGCGACAACAACAACAGCAACAGCAACAACAAGACGACAACAAACAAACAACAAGCGGAAAAAGCGTAAATCACAGAGGCCTGAGCAGCTTGCAGCTGCAAGTAGAAGAAGAAGAAGCAGTAGAAGACGTAACCAAAGCAATGTAAGTGTGTTGGGGACACTGCAAAAGTAGAAGAAGCACAAGCAGAAGAGGCAAAAAGAACGTGCATGTAAAGTTAGACGATACCCTGTAAACGGGGTAGCCTGACAAAGCAACGCTGCTTACAGCTTAGTTTGTATAGCTTTACTGAGTTTGCAGTGCAATTGGAAGGCGCAAGCCACGCATCTTTTTGCTAAGCACATATGAAAATATTGTCTGGCACTTTTACAGGGTATATTGTGAAGGTAAAGTCACTGCCATTGAGATGCTGCTGCGATTTGCCTTAGTAAACAGAGGCTGACTCTCTCTTTCTCTTTGTTTATTAGTATCTACAGTATCACAGCTCTATAGGGTATGAAAAGGTACAAAATTACCACGCCCCTCAATCGCAATAGATATAAATACCTCTTCTGCATATGCACAGCTTTATAGGGTAGGCAGAGTTAGAAGAAGAGGCTGGAGTTACTTTTCAATTTGATTTTCTTTATTCCTTTACATTGGCTTAAGATTCTCCCCTCTTCACTTATATACCCTCTATTGATTCTCACATTTATACAGGGTATGCAGTGGCGAGTGGCAGAAGTGTTGCTTAGATTTTGTGCGATTTGCAAGAGATTTGCGAGATTCTGCTGCGGCTGCTGTTGCTGCTGTCAAATCGTTCAGTGATTTGTCTTGGCAACGCGTGTGCATTCAATCAGCCTTGCCACAAGTTGCAACAACAACTTGCCACTTGCAGCAACTTGCAGCCCCCAATTGACACTTGAGGCGTTGCTTGCTTAGAGAACAACAAGCAATGAGAAGAAGCAAGAAGAAGCAGAATAGGCAGCAGCAGCAGCGTGTTGCAGCTGCCTCAGCTTAACTTGACTGCTGCTGCTGCTGTTGCTGCCCGTTTGAGAGGCAATTTATAAACGAAATAAATTCAATTGACTTGTTTGCCGCAGCATTTACAGTTGGCAACAATTGCAGCAATGCCATAAATCGTTTCGCTTGCTTCCCCATCTCCATCTCCGGCCATTCCAGTGGCAGCCAAACTGCGTAACAATAAATTTTCAATGCAAACAAGTTGCAAGTTGCAAGCCTGCAACAACTTGCAGAAATCGGAGAGTCGAGCTCCGAGCTCCGAGCTACCTTGGCTTGCCTTGTCTCGCATCGCCTTGGCTCGACTCCAGGTTGGGGCTGCGGCGTCTCTGCCTGTTGCATTTGTTATTTGAATTTCGAAAATTATGGGCACAAATTTGTTTTATTGCCAAAGTCAAGGCGTGCAATCATTAAATGCAACAGCATGCGGTCCCACCAAGTTGCAAGCGCACCACCTGAGCACCTGAGCATCTGAGTACCAGCACCCGAGCACCAGCTCAAGCTGCAGCACCAGCAATTAACAATTGTCACATACCCTATAAAAAACACTCACTCGACGAATCGCCATGAAAGTCTGCATACAGTTTGTATACCTGCCCAACTAGACGACAGACTTAAGATTCCCATTCTAACTATATTTTTGTGACTACGATGTTTTAAGCAGAGACCGTAAATAACCGTTATGGGTATAGAAAATATCCCTATGAAGGTATCATCCTACAAATTTTTCAAGGACGCCAAAAATCTTATAAAAATCCCATTATATCAATAATATAATAAACATCTATTTTGCAACTGTTATTAAAAAAGTCTTGTAATAACCATTATTTGTGATTTTTAAAAATAAAAGTTGCAAAATAATTATTATTTTTAATTTTTACTAACTTTTATTTTACAACTTTTATTTTTCAAAATCACAAATAACAGTTATTAGAGACCTTTAAAAATATTACTCAGAAATAAAAGTCAGTCAAAGGCTTTTTCAAAATACTCGTATATAAGTCTTCTGAAAAAATAAAAGTCTTTCATAAAAGTCTTTTCTATTTTAAGAATACCGCATACCATGGAAGATAGAAGCAAAAGACTTTTATTATTTTAATCTGAAAGATTTATTTTTGACAAGACTTTTTTAAAATGTTTTTGATTTAAAAGTCTTTGAGTGACTTTTATAAAAAAAGTCTTCAGTAAAAGTCTTTTAAGGACTTTTAAAATAAAAGTCTTTGATAACCGTTATTGGAGACTTTTAAAAATAAAATTTGGTAAATAATCATTAAATTAAACTTTTATAATAAAAATCAAAAATAATCATTATTTAAAATTTTTTTATGATTTTTATGCATAAAACTTATAACCATTACGATCCCTGGTTTTAAGTCTTGAATAACCTAAAGAAATAATATGAAAATCCTATTGAAAGCGTACTTTAAATGATATAGTACTCTAATAGTCAACTGCACATCACATTTACTGTCTTTAGCTCCTCGGGCACCTGAGTTCGTTGAGTTAGTTAAGTGCTTTGATGGGTGGCTTGGCCTGCATTTGTGGCCTAGCAACACCAAGCTATCAACAGGAACAAATCAAATTTTATACATCCTTTTTCGAGCCTATACATACACCTTCTCTCTCTCTCACTCTCTCCCACTACTTTGCGCTCTTCTACCACTTTACAGGGTATCACAAATCTGTGCACAGCTGGCGATCATCGCTTGAATTATGCCTTGCACTAAAAGCGATTCAACTAACTTAAATATGAGCACATCATTAGCCTAAAATTGTTACTTAGCCATGCAACATGCTACGTCCGCTCGTCTGTACGTCTAACTACCCTGTGGACAACTAAAGTTAGAGAGAAGGAAGGACGTCGAAGCCTGTCCAACTAGAGAAGGGTAAGTAGTGATTTCTTTTCTCTTTTTTCATATCATACTTAAAATGTTTATGGAATATATTTCATTAGGAAAAGCTTCAAATATTGAAACGAGAAAAGGGAAACATTTGTAATGCTTAAATTTGTAAAAACCACAAGACATATTCCACATAAAACTTAATTCTTTAGATACATAAAGCACATGAAACAAAGAGAAGATATATTTCAGAAACTAACTAGAAAAGTGTCAGGTAAGAATCGCAACAGAAAGCAGCGTAGATCAAATAATTTAGTATATTCCTATGCCATAATCTCCAGATACTTTAAAAAGACAAAAGGCGAAGATCTCTATCTGAGCAACAGGAGTAGTTACAAGACTCTATGATAAGTTAAAGTTTAATTTCGATGAAGAAATCAAAGTTTACTCAAATTCGCCTGCCCAAAATTCGCCTAAGTAATCATTAGATATGTATAGCATAGACCATATATAAGCATGTCGTATCATCACCGCCTGCTCTTCACTTACAGGATATCTGTCAGCCTACCCCTTATTTCATTCACACAGCACATTCCTTCGTTTGCTCTGCGTCAAAAGAGGCGCATCTGGAGGCGCATTTGAAATTTGCGAGGCTGCAACTGAATCGCGGCAACTCGGTAAATCGGCAACTTGCAACTGGGCAGCAGCAGCAACAACAATCGCGTCTGTGGCGCAGTGCAATGTCTGATTAACACGTGCGCAAATTATAAGACTTTATGCATTTGCCACAGATATCTAAAATGTTCTGCGCTAGGCCAAAGATAAAAGCAAAACTCAGCCAGCTGCCGACAAGGCCGAGAAGGGGCATGGGAAGGAGATAGGGTAGGAGAAGGGGAAGGGGCTGTGGCAGCACTCATCATTCAAGCGTTATGGCTGCATGTTTATGAATGTGCTGCACGCACACACACAGACACAAACGCAGCACACTGCTGTCGGCACACACCTGTGTGCTTGGGCGCAACTTTTGAACACTTTATTAGCGCATCGAGCCGCCTAAATATATGGCCAACAAAATGTAGCCAAAATGGATGGCCGCGGCACGGCGAGTGTGCAACACAGGCCCACAGGGTCTGCACATGTGTGTGTACCTGTGTGTGCCTGTGTTTGTGTGTGTGGGGCGTGCGCAGCCAGCTAACCTATATAGAGAATCTCTTTAGCCACGCTTCCAAAATGGCCAGAGCAAAGTTTCAGAAGAGAAATAATGCAGCACGATTTGTGCTCGATTTAAACATATTTCTTGCGCCTTTCTCGACTCCACACATAAAGATAAAGATAAAGTTGGCAGATAAACGGTTTAGCTACTTGGCAATTGAGATGTTCTGTCTGCGCACGAAAGGAACAGTCGATCATGATAATAAATGGCAAGTAAATCATATGAAATATATCTAAATATATAAACTGATATGGGTAGAGAATCCAAGGCAAGATTCTGTCAGATGGTATGCAATATCTAGTCAAGGTGAACCTACGACCGATTCTACCAATACCTGATATACATGTATAAACGTCCTTTCTTCTCGTTAAAGTCCCTGGAGTGTGACTTACTTAAGATCATATCCACATACATATTTAGCTCAAGTTGTAAGTTGGCGACCAAGAATATATACATAGCTTGAGTCGTTTCTGTCTTTCATGGTTGCTCTTCTACTTTTCACTTCAGTTTCACTTCCTTATACTCTTGTCAATAACTCAAGATCTGCAAGAATTCCCTATAAAATGGAAGGCTAAAAAACTGATCTTTCCCCATGTCAGCCAGATGCTATACCAATCCCATTTGACCTCTTGTCATACTAACTGTACCAAGTTTGACTGATATCAATGTCTTGCTTTATCTGTTCTATCTTTCACTATTTATCCCTATCTGTATCTGCAGCCTCTGCGTTTCAAGCCCACTTCAACAATTTGTTACCATTCCAAGTACTACAAACCTGGTTCTACTCTAACTGACACCCGAGTCAAGCCCACACGCCGAAAGTTCCGTTTTTGGAACATTATCAAACAATCAATTTCGGTTAGCTGTATATATATCGGCGACCGATAAGTGATAACTGATACCTGAGATATTGATAACCGATATGCGTTGGCCACCTTAAAAACAAACAAATGCCAGCGATCTGTAGTGCCGCCCAGCTGGCTGCCGCTTTTCACTTTGCGACTCTTCGCGACTTCCCACTGAGTTGCCACGCCCACTCGCGCTACTAAAATTATCAATTGATACCAAAAGCAACAACTTGGCTTTGAATTTGCAGAGCACTTGTTGTGGGGGGAACTAGAGTGAATATTGAATGCACTTACACTCGGAAACTGATTCAAATTATATTCAACAGAGCAAAACTTTGATTTGCAACAAGTTTCTTGGAAGAAACCTAATTTTCTTTATCTTTCTAAGCCTATAAGTTCATTAAGTATTATGCAAACCACATGATCTTGTTATATAAACATACAAAAGCAACACCTTTATGTCTATATCAAATTTCATCATGATAACTTCAGTCCTATAGACAGTTCCTATAGACAGCAAAACCCTACAAAGCTGTTGTTATGATCTGCTGTACTTGTCCAAGAATCTCAACTTTATTACCTTATTGCTTGTTCACTGCTTCATCGAAGTTGGTTTTTCCTCACTTCTTCCTCTCTCCAACTCTGTACAGGGTATCAGCGGCACGCACGGCACTCACTACTAAAGTGTGTATTTACCCAACGCGTTAGCTAATTTTTCGAGAGGCAAATAGAATAGTTTATTACCAGTTTGGCTTCGTTCTTATCCGCATGCTACGTAATTACTTCCTACTGCTCTCGGCTCTTTAATATAGAGGGCAGCACTGCCAGACAAGGAGGTTCCTCTCCTTTCTTTTCGTTGCTTTACTTTTTCAATTACATTTTCGCTTGGCATTTGTATTTCATTTGAGCAGAAACCAAAAGCGCAGTGAGAGACAGAGAGAGAGAGAGAGAGAGGGAGAAAGATCTGGGGGGAAGAGAAGGTTGAAATGTGGTGCGCGTGTTTGGTGGCGTTGCGTGTCTCTTGGCATGTGTCCACGCGAAATTGATATCGAACATAATTTTTTGTAGCAAGCCACACACACACACACACACACACTTGTACACACAAACAGCTGCATAAAGGAAATGGCTGAAAAATGCTAACAAGATTTGCGCTGCAGTTCGAGCTTGCTGCCTGGCGAGCATGCAACCTCTGCAAGATGATGACAACAAGGCTGCAAGGTTACAAGTTTTTCCAGATCGGACGACGGTAGACAGACAGAGAGACAGTTGGACGGCACAGAGCCCCAGTAACTGTGGCAACTGTTGCTGCTGCTGCAGCATCAACGTGCAACGTGGTGCAAGCAACATTGCAAGCAGCGAGCAGCGCACTAAACAGATCGTAAACACTTTGGCTTTATCTATGCGGCCTGCACGCCTTCCTCTTCTCTCTCCCCTGCCCAGCCATTCTCTGCCTATCCGTACTCCTTGTTGTTGTTGCTGATAACGTGCCGCAGACAATTGCGATTGTTGTTGTTGCTGTCGCTGTTGCTGTTGTTGTTGCCGTTGTTTGTTATAGATTTCATTCATGTTCAAATCAATTTGATGTTTAAATTTGCACTACAAGCGTGTTGAATACGAACGAGTATTGCGAATTGGGTATTGCAAGTGTGAGTGCTGCGAGTGCACACCCATTACTAAGCTGAGCAACAACGCCTCGAGTGATTCAGGCGAAGCACAAAGTGCACTTCCAAGTCAAAGAAAACTTCGAAATTAGAACACAAAATCGATAAAAGTGATCTGTAGAATCGACCTTCTTTCTTGTACCTACACAATCAAGAAGTTATGAAGGCATTTTATTTTGGGACACAAAACAGAGGACTCTGTATTAACCAACACTGGATACAAGTGTAGTGCATGATTTGCAAAGGAAAATATCGAGTGCAGTCGATATTTTCGAGTTTTAAGTACAAAGAAGGCAATCGATTCTCAAATTCCCAAATACATAAGAAAATTCCTCTGTTAACTAGCACTGATAACCAGTATAGGTAAGCGCATGCAAAGCACATAAGTGGCATATTTTAATAACATAAATTATCGATATTATCGATAACGAAAGCTGTAACTAATGATAAAGACGAAACCATAAGCAAATTCTTATTTAAAACAGATTTAACTCCTTATCAAGATTGTATTTATAAATAAGAGAAATAAGAGGATTGTCATTAGGCTCCCCTTACTCATATGAAAATCACTTTCTATATCCCAAATTTGAGACTCCCGTGCTGTATTCGCATTTTGGCAAAGTTCAAAGGTTCTCAAAGTTTTCGATTTCTTCTTGTTTTATGAATTCGGCAACTGGGAACTGAAACTGAGATGATTCGTGATTAAAGCAACAACTACTAGTCAAGGCACACTCGCATGACTTTTGCTATAGACTCTGTTCGGTTGGGTTGATCAAGCATTATAGCGCACTCCCTCACACTCACCAAGTGATTAGCCAGCATGGACTGCTTGGTATGCTTCATTCATAGGAAAACGCTCTACACGAACAATAGAAGAATGCAACGTGCTGTGAATGATGATGAGTAAACAAATGTGAATATAATGTGAATATAAGCACAACTGAATATAAAGTAAGTATGCAGTGAATAAATCTCTGCTGTGTAGATGTGTGTAGAGGAGGATTGTCGTCGCGTCGAGTACCTCTCGTCGCTGCCTGCCGACGCCAATCTCAACGCACATGCAAATGTTGCAAATGCTGAGCCCAGTTGGCAGTCAACCCTCCTCTCCCCTACACTTCTGTCCAACATGATGAGAATTTTCATTTATCGATTGCCCGTTAGAGAAGACTGAGTCGGTAAATTGGAGCAAGTTGCGCGATTATATTGCCAGTTCGTATAAATCGGATTGTTTATAATAATTTGCCGCATTTTATCGGCATAGCAACTCGCCTCATCGACTCGGATCTTCTTTGCCTTATCTATGTGGCGCACACAGCCTGAGATGTCGTCGCAATAGGCTTGTCAAGTTTACTGTGCGTACAAATGGATGCTGCCGCCGATGCATTTTGAACTTCCTTCCTCTCTCTTTCTCACTCTCTTGCTCGTTTTAATAGAAACATACGATGCAAAACGCACTGCCAACTTGTTGTCCCGGTCGAGCAGCATTTTGACTAATTAACTGCAGTGTTTAATGCAACCCATTCCTCTCTTAAGAGTTGCTTCCACCCCCTCTTGCTGTCTCTCTCTTTTCTGCTTACTCCCTCTCTCTCCCCCTCATGGACAATCATAATCGCCAATGACAAATGCGCAAGATCTATGTGCAGCGACTGTCTCCTGTGTCTGCTTGTCTGTCTGTCTATTTATATGTATGTATGTCTGCCTCTTTGTATGTCTATCTGTCTGCCTTTCTGTCTGTCTGTCTCCCCACTGTCTCTCTGTCTGCCCACTTCTCAGTCTGCCTGTATCTATGTCTGTCGGTCTGTATTTATGTCTGCCTGGATCTACATATGTACGTCCATCTGCCTTTCTGTCTGTATTTTTGTGTGTCTCTCTCTCTCTGTATGTCTGTCTGTCTACCTCTTTGTATGTCCGTCTGGCTGTATGTCCATCTGCCTCTCTGTCTGTCTTTTTGTGTGTCTCTTTTTCTCTCTGTATGTCTGTCTGTCTACCTCTTTGTATGTCTGTCTGTCTGTATGTCCATCTGCTTTTATGTTTGTCTGTCTGTCTGCCTCCATGTCAGTCTGTCTGCCTTTTTGTCTGTTGGTCTTTATCTATGTCTGCCTGTATTGATGTATGTCCATCTGCCCTTCTGTCTGTCTGTTTATTACTCTGCCTCTTTGTCTGTCCATATATCTCTGTTACTCTCTGTTTCTCACTCTCTGTATTGAAAGGTATTTGTTACCAACTGGTCTTGCCGCCAATGCCATATTCACGCACTTGGCCAAGGCAGCTTCAGCTGTTTTGCCTGCCACCACCAGCTGCAGTTGCAGTTGCAGCACTTCGAGTTGTTGTTGTTGTTGTTGCTGCTGCCTCACAAGTCAAGACAAGTTCTGTTGTCTGCCAAACTTGGCTGCATTTGATTTAGCCTTGGCATTCAAATGTAGCCTGCAAACAACTCTCGCGCAACCAAAATAAAATACGCACCCAATAAACAAGCAAATAATATGCACACAATTATGACTGAGATAAAAAGCCATATAAACACCATATGGTATACTAAAACTATATCGTAAATCATATTAAGTATCTAGCACATAGTAAGTAGCTTACTTAACACATTTTAGATTATTATTATAACAAGTAAGAAAACCGCAGTACTTTGATCAATTTACGCCAAATATTAGACAGGACTAATATATGGTGAAGCTAACGTATTGGATGAGTCAGAGTTTAGAGTTTTGAGGCTAAATATATTATTCATATAAAAACCATAACAATCCTAAGCTTATCAACAACTCCTATGACGAATTTCATGTGCAGACCCTCTGTAGTTCTAGAGATCACACTTAAATACATCCAAAAGTACTGAAAAACACGACAAATAAGCTGAAGAGTGTCGCAAAAGTCTCTTACATTAAAGACACGATTTAGAAATCATTGTATTGTATGCTTATTTCTCACAGCCTCCAGTGCGATAATTACAATTTCTGAAATATCATTTGCCCATGTGTCTCGATTTTGTTTCAAGGAATTTCTTAGATTGCTCTCTCTCTCTCTCTCTCTCTCTGTCTCTCTTTCTGCACCTGTTTCCCAGACAGCCCACCTGCTCAACTGACCGATTTGTCTGTCCGATATACAGCACGGTCTGTCCACCCATCTGCGGCAAATTGATTGCCAAGGGCGCTTAAAGTAACAACAAATTGATTGTTTCAAGCAATTGATATGCATATCTAAAGCCGCTCAAGTTGTCTTGTCTCTTGTCTTGTCACTTCACGGCGGCGCACTTCAACTGCCGCCTGGTCTGGCCTGGCCAGGCAAATAGCGTTAGATATACCAGAAAGAGTCTCAAATCGGCCCCACACACAATACGGACAATACACAGTGCATACAATAAAACTATAGATCGACAAAGATTTATTAAGTTCGCACATTCGAAAAGCACTTGAGGCTGACAATTAAAAAGCACTCGGCATCAAATTTGAACGCTGATGAAACCAAGGGGAGTACGGAGAAGGAGAGGTGAGAAGCGTGTTTAAAGCACATAGGGGAGGGGGGCAGAAGAACGGAGCATGGTACTGCCCCAACTGTGGCGCAGCGAGATTTGCCATTTTGTGTTGGCTGAAAAGCGCGGCAGCTGTAACAAATTTGATTGCTATGTGAATAAGTAAATGATTTTGAGATACCCTATAAATGGAAATTGAATGCTGCCGCACAGGAAAATATCGATAACTGTTATCGATACATACCATCGATAACAATGACGATACACGATGACGAGATATCGAGTGCGTACACTATGTACCGTAAACAGCAAACAATCGATAACTGGTACAGATGATAATCAGTTTTATATATCTAGTTATCGATAAAAGAGTAATCTATTGATAGCGACAATCATCAGTCGATATCCGATATTGATAACAATCAATAGTAGTTGATAACACATATCGATAACAATACGAATTAATATCAACAATCACAGTTTATAACTTTATCGATATTCATCGATAACGAACGATAAATGCATTCACTTAAATTGCATCCACTAAGCTGCTCTCCCCCCTTATTATCCATAAATCTAGGGTATGCAGTTCAAACAAAGGCGCCAAACGTGTGTGTCCGACTGTGGTGTATGAGTGCCTGTTGTGTGTGTGTGAGTGTGTTTGTGCACGCGTGTGCGCTACGCCCGTGCAAAGCCATTTGCCATGTCAGCCTGATCTCGCTGGGGCTGTACATATCGTTTAGGTTGTTCGTCTTGGGCCAGCTTGGGTTGTCCGAGTTACCTTCTTGATTGCTTGCTCTGTTTGCTGGTTCGCTTGTTCGCCTGCGCAACAAATTGTCCGTTTAATTGTGAGAAACCAACAACAACAACAACGCTGAAAGAGAGAGAGAGAGAGAGAGAGAGAAAGAGTTCAAATTCAATCGGTTTATTATACTCTGTATGCAACATACAGAATACCCTGTATATATTAAATACAGATATTAAATTGAATTGTACACGACTTCTTATTGTCCTCGTTTCTCTGTTCATGAATAAATATGCTATATATATCAAATGTGCATATTGAGTTTAATATTTGTTCATTTCATATTGAGTTTAAAATTTGTCATTTTATATAAGTGTAAGGTATCTGCTAGCTGTTCTCTCTCACACCCTCTCTTGATTTATTTGTTTCATAACTATATCTGTATCTTTAGCTGTATCTCAATCTATATCTCCATCTCGATTTGTAACTGTGCTCCAGCGCAGTTCTCGCCAACTGCGCAGGCAGTCGCATTATTCGTTATTTGTTGCTGCTGCTGCCATTTGTTATTATTGTTATTATTTGTATGCTTTATTGTTTGTCCGATTGCCGATTGTCATTTGCATTAAATCATTAATTAAATTGTTGCCGCGCAGTGTGGCAAGTGTGGGCTGCACCAGCACCAGCAGCAGCAACAATTGTTGCCGTGTGAATCGTTTCAACTCTTTGCTCTCGAGAGATCATTTAAGCACTTGCACAAATTAAACGAATCATTTTTCGAATCGCAGTTGCAAATTCGATTGTATTCAAATTGTGCGCGATAAATGCCAAATTGGCGAACAAAACAATCAGATTCCGCTGCAAAATTCCCCGCCAAAAACCGCCGAAAAAAAAGCAATTCACAGTTCTTGACACGATACGTGGAACGGTGAAAAGAAAGTGGCGCAATCAGAGCAATCAGATGGCAAGAGCAGCAGCAACAGTTGCTGTAGTTGCAGCAGCAGCAGCGGCAACAACAATCGGGGACTCATCGGCACATCGGGCGATTGTCAACAAGCGTTTTGTGCCACAAAATGTTGCACAAATTAAAATTGAACACAATAATCAGCGCGACATGTTACTGCTGCCTGCCGCCGCTGCTGCTGCTGCTACTGCTGTTGTTGTTGTTATTCTCCATTGTTGTTGTGTTAGCAATTGTTGCACTTGTCGCCTGTTGCCACTGTTGCCGTTACCCCTGCTCTGTTGCGTCTGCTGCTGCAACAGTAACAGCAACAGCCTGTTGCACATGGCTTCAACAAATGACTTTATTATAGGTTTTTAAATTTATAAACGCAACATTTACCCGGCTAAACACTCCAAATTCCAGCTGGCCCGCAGGCCGCTTATAGCAACAGCCATACAAACTATACAGCAACTGTTGCTGCTGCTACTGCTACCACTGCAACAACAATGCGATTTTTGCATTTCTTCTTTGTCGCTTTGCCCTTTTCCATTCACTTCATGTTGACTGACAGCGGCACGCAGAAGACAAAATTCAAAAGGAGAAATACTCAAAATACTCAAGAAAAGTCAGCAGCCACATTGATAATGCATTACGAGTTCCAAGAATAATCAATAAAAGAATGAATACAGTACAACTTTGATACGTTAAGTAAAATCTCGTATGGGAAAACTTAAGTTTTCTATGATTATTTCAATGCAAGCTCAATAAAACTGCTAAAGCACCTTGAGTTAGAAAATCATATCTCAAAGAATAATTAAAATATAATGTATACACATAGTGTATATAAAACCTATACGTCGTATTCCCTTATTCCAGCTAGTTCTGTCTCATAAACAGTTTGCAAATCAGAAGAAATGTACCAACATAACATATAAATCTGCATTCTTCGCAGACAAACCTGCAAATGTACCAAAAATTCAGGAAAATATATTCTTTACATAATCAAAACAATCTAATTTACTCTATACGTACACGTACTTCCACAAAACTACATTGCTTAGAAATCCGTCAAATTTTTTTTGATCAAAGTCGACTGTGAACACGTTCGACGGCACCTGAACAGCTCTGATTTCTATTCATTATTATTTTAAGTTCACACTTAGCAAAGACAAAATCAAAAGTTATATTTAGTTCTTTTTTCCAAAATAATAAAAATATATTTCTTTTTTCCTAAATAATAAAAATATATTTTCTATAATCCAAAAACAACATAATTTTAAGCAAACAAAATGAGGACGAAGCCAACAAAGTCGTCGCAGAATTCGAACGCTGCAACACTACATGCCGGCTCTTCAAGGGCTCGTCGATGCCATAAACCTTGCCATATCTTTAAACCCAAAAAGACTATGATTATCAGTCCTTCGTTAGTATGCAAAAGAGGACTCGCGCATAATCCAACAATGTGCTTAATGAAATTACCTCCTGCGCAAGCAACTCCAAGCGGCTTTGGGCAAGCATGGCGTCCTCTATAGGACCCAAACATTCATGAATCCTTCACGAAAGCGGGTGGCTCGACAAAACGCAGCTCGGGGGGTAGCTAAAGCTGCAGCTCAGGGGGAAGCTGTAGCGGCAGCTCAAGCAGCAGCTCAAGCGTCAGCTCATGTGGCAGCTCATGCAGTATCTCATGCGGCAACTCCATCGACAACTCCAGCGGCAGCTCCAGTGGCAACTTCACCCCTTAATATGTTACAGAAGGAAGCCTCTAAAAGCGATAAAATTGAGTCGCAAATTAGTAATAAGAAGGCCAAGTAACTAAGTGAAGCCCCAACAACATTTTGGCAAACAACACACGTACATTTATAATGAACAAATTTTATGTCTCCACATATCTATATCCTCGATATCTATAAATATAAATGAAATTCCATCCAGTTCAAATTTGTTTTCACTTCATTTTCTTTCTCGATTTTTTGGAGGCGCGATCAGAAGAAATGTACCAACATAACATATAAATCTGCATTCTTCGCAGGCAAACCTGACACTCAGCAAGGACAAAATCAAAAGTTATATTTAGTTCTTTTTTCCAAAATAATAAAAATATATTTCTTTTTTCCTAAATAATAAAAATATATTTTCTATAATCCAAAAACAACATAATTTGAAGCAAACAAAATGAGGACGAAGCCAACCAAGTCGTCGAGGAATTCGAACGCTGCAACTCTACATGTCGGCTCTGCAAGGGCTCGTCGATGCCATAAAGATCGCCATATCTTTAAACCCAAAAAGACTATTATCAGTCATTCGTTAGTATGCAAAAGAGGACTCGCGCTTAATACTCCTGAAGGGCGCAAGCAACTCCAAGCGGCTTGAGTCTATAGGACCCAAACATTAATGAATCCTTCACGAAAGCGGGTGGCTCGACAAAACGCAGCTCGGGGGGTAGCTAAAGCTGCAGCTCAGGGGGAAGCTGTAGCGGCAGCTCAAGCAGCAGCTCAAGCGTCAGCTCATGTGGCAGCTCATGCAGTATCTCATGCGGCAACTCCATCGACAACTCCAGCGGCAGCTCCAGTGGCAACTTCACCCCTTAATATGTTACAGAAGGAAGCCTCTAAAAGCGATAAAATTGAGTCGCAAATTAGTAATAAGAAGGCCAAGTAACTAAGTGAAGCCCCAACAACATTTTGGCAAACAACACACATACATTTATAATGAACAAATTTTATGTCTCCACATATCTATATCCTCGATATCTATAAATATAAATGAAATTTCATCCAGTTCAAATTTGTTTTCACTTCATTTTCTTTCTCGATTTTTTGGAGGCGCGATCAGAAGAAATACCAACATAACATATAAATCTGCATTCTTCGCAGACAAACCTGCAAATGTACCAACAATTCAAGAAAATATATTCTTTACATAATCAAAACAATCTAATTTACTCTATACGTACACGTACTTCCACAAAACTACATTGCTTAGAAATCCCTCAAATTTTTTTTGATCAAAGTCGACTGTGAACACGTTCGACGGCACCTGAACAGCTCTGATTTCTATTCATTATTATTTTTAGTTCACACTCAGCAAAGACAAAATCAAAAGTTATATTTAGTTCTTTTTTCCAAAATAAAAAAAATATATATATTTTTTCCAAAATAATAAAAATATATTTCTTTTTTCCAAAATAATAAAAATATATTTTCTACAATCCAAAAACAACATAATTTTAAGCAAACAAAATGAGGACGAAGCCAACAAAGTCGTCGAAGAATTCGAACGCTGCAACACTACATTCCGGCTCTTCAAGGGCTCGTCAATGCCATAAACCTCACCATATCTTTAAACCCAAAAAGGCTATGCTTATCAGTCCTTCGTTAGTATGCAAAAGAGGACTCGCGCATAATCCAACAATGTGCTTAATAAAATTACCTCCTGAAAGGCGCAAGCAACTCCAAGCGGCTTTGGGCAAGCATGGCGTCCTCTACAGGACCCAAACATTTATGAATCCTTCACGAAAGCGGGTGGCTCGACAAAACGCAGCTCGGTGGGTAGCTAAAGCTGCAGCTCAGGGGGAAGCTGTAGCGGCAGCTCAAGCAGCAGCTCAAGCGTCAGCTCATGTGGCAGCTCATGCAGTATCTCATGCGGCAACTCCATCGACAACTCCAGCGGCAGCTCCAGTGGCAACTTCACCCCTTAATATGTTACAGAAGGAAGCCTCTAAAAGCGATAAAATTGAGTCGCAAATTAGTAATAAGGCCAAGTAACTAAGTGAAGCCCCAACAACATTTTGGCAAACAACACACATACATTTATAATGAACAAATTTTATGTCTCCACATATCTATATCCTCGATATCTATAAATTTAAATGAAATTCCATCCAGTTCAAATTTGTTTTCACTTCATTTTCTTACCGATTTTTTGGAGGCGCGATCAGCTTGCGGCCTACTTGAGGAGGCGGAGGCCACCCAAGTCTACCGAATAAAGCACTTTGGGGAAACATCCTACGCAGAAGATTCCCAGTTGGGCGTTGATCGAATATGGTTATCGTTAGATCTTCTCTACAGATTTTTACGATTTCATCCCATTTCAATTGATCTCTCACGAATGTAGCCAGAGCTAAGCTCATGCGGCATGCACATAATTTTAAGCTTTAGCTCATTAGGCAGAGCGGAAGGTAGAAAAGTCGCGACTAATAAACAGTGTTAATAATGAAAAAAAGGTAGAAGAATTTCAAATGTCAGCTCGAAAGTTTCGGAAGTCACTTGCCACTTGTCACTTTTTACGTGTTGTCGCCGGTTTTGAGGCAAGTCTAATCCAAGTTCCCCCCGTGTCTTGTCTATATTTGATTCAGTCTTGTCTTCCCACTTTGTTGGTCTGCCATCAATTCGCATCATAACTCATAATTTTCATAATCTTTGGTTCTCTTAAACGAAAAATCGTAAAATACGTGAAAAATAAAAAGGGAAATAGAAGAAGAGGAAGCTGAAGCAGAAGCGAACAAACAATGAGACAAAAGCTACGTTGACTACTTACAACAGGTTTGCTTTGCCCACAATCGGTTTGCTTAGCCTTCTGTTCAGTTTTTAGGCGTGTATTTTACGAGTATTCCAACGACTTCTTGTACGACTTTGTCCCCGACTTTGCTCTGCACGCTCCGTTTCTGTTGCCATCACTGTCGTTGTTGCCTCGGCGGCTGTTGCTGTGGCTTCCGCCTAATTCTGCTGTGGCTTACCACGTTTGCTGTTATTCCGACATGACCAGAGCGCGGGAATTCAAATGCGATGGGATCGAAACTGAAATACCCTATTTCCATCTCGTTGGCGCAATGCAAATGGAAGAAATCAAATAAAATGTTTGATTATCGCTTAAAAAATAAGTCAATTTCCAAGCAAACTATCGGTGTACAATCGGTATCTAGTGAACTATCGATTGACTATCGAGTGAACTGTAGTTACGCGCATCTTAAAACACTGCTGAGCAACTTTCTGGCCATCAATAGAAAATATCGCTGTACTATCTGTACTTATCGGGTCAACTATCGTTGCATGGACCTTAAAATCGTCCTGAGCATCACTCTCTGCCAACAACAGGAAACCTATGATACACTACTAAAAAGATCAAGTTTGTATTTATGGCAAATTCAGTTCATGCGATAGTACTAGCGATAGTTCTGTTCTATCAAACGTGAAAACAATTACAGAAATATCACTAAAACTCAACTCTGAAATTCTCCGTATTCTTTTGCAACTTTTTCTCGCTCCCCCAGTCCAAGCGACCCCTCGTTAATGCCTGGTTAGAGTATTATACTGTATTCTGAGCGCATTAACTTTATATCGCACTTGAGCAACAAGTGCGGCGCGTTTTTTGTTGCTTCCCCCTCCCCGGCTCTCCATCTTCTCTCAGGTTCCCCTTTCCAAGCCAGACCCCAGCAAAAATTTATGCGAAATTCTCGTGCTTCTCATGGCTGATGGCTCTAGTTGTAGTTGCTGTTATTGCTATTGTTGTTGTTCTGTTCTGTTCTGTTGGTGTTGCTGGCAAGCGCATAATAATACAGATACATCTATATAGAGTTGCCATGCATATGTATAAGTCAGTCTAGGTAAATGGCCAGTTAGTTCATGCGATAGTTCTCCGTTTTGAGAGCGCTTGCGTGCCAGGGTTGCGCACCTCAGCTCAGCTCAGCTCAACTCAGCCGATTTGGGTGAGGGTCACAATGGGGAAGGCTCTTGAGCCTCTCGGCCAAAGGGGCGGCAGCTTCATCGTTTTATGATTGTTAAATTATGCCCCATGCCACAAAGACTCAACGCGACTCCACCAACACGCCCCCCAATTCGACTCTATGTATGAAACTATAGCTATATAGTGACTGTTGCGTGTAAAATACGAGCATCGCTTTAGTGTGCACTCAAAACACTGGCAACAAATTCTTTATATTCTTCGTAATTTATCATACTCGATTTTAGGTTTTACTAGTGAACATAATTCAAACGGGAAGTTAAGTTTGATAATATAACATCGCGTAGAAGCCACATACCAAATTTGATAAGGGTAACCCTTGTGGATGTCGAGTTCGTATGGTACGATGAAGGAGATGTGCTATACATGACTTGAGTATCATGTAGAAGATACATACATAACAAAGTTGATATGGTTAACCCTTGAGGATGTCCACTGCGTGCTGTGGAATAGCTTCATATCGCAGAGAACATTTATTGAATTTGATATAAAGAAACAGCACTCATTGTTGAGTTCCTGTACGTTTTTTAACATCAGAGTATCAAATGGAATTTGTTTTTTGACAAAAATGTTGAATCTAAAAATTAAAAGACCTGGGAAGGGGATTGCCTGAACACTTTTGGAACGTTGAAATTTAAATTAGCGACTCAATAGCAATCTTAGATAGACATTTACTACACAACGCATGCATCGCATGTTCACAGCCAATGACGGCAACCGTACTTTCGGTCTCTTTCGGCTTGCTGTCGGGCATTGTGGGCTTCGTAATAGGGGCTTTGTTGCAACAGGATGCTTCCTATCGTGGCATACAAACGGCAATGGAAAACGATCCGTATATCTTTCAAAGTCGTCAAAATATCTTTAAAGCGGTAAGTTCAGAAATGAGTCAAATCTCTCTCCCTCTCTTTCTCTTTTATTTTTATATATGTATATCTTGAATATCTAAGGGAATATTAATCCTGCTTTCTGACTCCCTTAGCTAGGGATATTGGGGCAAACCCGTAGAGTCACACGGTCCACAGAACCAAATTCAAATAGGTCGAGTGGTGATTATGCAAATACAGTTTTTTCACAGGAAATGGAGGATTCACTATTTAAAGCATATGTGCGGTGGTTTCAAAACAATGTTCAAGCTATGGTTAGTATGTGGTATCGACAGAACCAATTGGCATTGTGTCTCATTATAACACAGCTTCCTATTTCCGACTCGTAATCGAATTGACTGCGACTATCATTCATATGTCAGTAATCGATAACTAATTCATCGATTCACCTGCATCTCTTTTTCTAATTTTAGACCATATTCTTCACCTTCTCTCTGGGCGAGGATCCACTGCCGCTACAAGAGCCCGCTGTTCATGTTGCGACCCTCATGAAGTACGGATTTCCCGGACTGGACGATATACATGTTTATAGAAATTTTGTATTATCCTACGACCGACGCCATCGCATTGCCCATTGGGTATGCGAGCATTTGGTAAACGATTCCCTATGCGACGAAGAGACAATTGTTGACCAGAGGCAACCAGATTACATCACAGATCTAAGCATACCGCATATGTTTCGTTCGAGTCTGAAGGATTATCGCCATACCGAATGGGTAACTGGACAAATGGCATCCCCCAATAACTACAAGTGCAACGAAGTCAACCATACCGAAACATACTTACTGACAAACATAATACCCTTCAGTGTACATATGCGTTCGAACGTTTGGCTCCGATTAGAGAATTATGTTCGCGATCTGGTCATGAAATGCGGATCGGTGTATGTCTATACAGGCCCACTCTTTATGCCCCAGCGTATTACATTCCGTCACTGGGCGATTCGGCATCAGGTAATCGGTTCAAATACCGTTGCGGTGCCCACACATTTCTTCAAAGTCATTATTGCCGAGTGCCGAGCACTCGAACGTTATCCCTATGTAGAGGGATATGTGGTGCCCAACACTGATGTCGATAAGGATCTTGAACTAACTGCATTTCTAACAGATATACGTGATATTGAACACTTTGCAGGTCTCAAGTTCTTTGATGGAACGGCATGGGCTAGTATGAATCAAAAGTAGGTTCAGTTGGTGTTGTATCGAAGAGAACTGCACGGGAAAGGCAACCGAATTTCAGTGTGGTGCAGAAATATAAATTCCACTTCTTCATAGTCTTCATGTTCTTTTCTATGATTTGTCGTTGTTGCCGACAAAGATTGCCCAGATGGTTCTACTTTTATCCCACAACTTATGCTGTTCTTTTCTCTCTCTATATGCTGTTCTTTTCTCTCTCTATATACGAGTGGATTCCTTGAGAGGTTTATAGGGATTGATGCGATAAGGTAGCAGATCTTAGAGATTGCCAAAGTCAAAGTCTTCTTGTGAAACCTTCTACAAGTCGCGTTTAACATTGGTTATTTTCTCGTTCCTCTCCTTTTCTTTTACTTCGTGTATTGACTTCGATTTCCTAACTCAACTTACGCATTTCACTTCCTACGATCGTGCGATAAACTAATCAAGTTGTTTTTGCAGCTATTTGCTTTTGCACTCTGCTTTATTTCCAGTTGGCTTTTTCTGGCTATTTGATTTGTTTCTCTTTCTCGAGAATCTATTAGATTTCCGTTTTACGATTTACACAGCTTATCGCTCAGGATCTCTCTCCCGAAAACTTTGCATGTTTAATTTTCATTATAATTCCAGACTCTTCGTTCTTTCTCTCTCTCTCTCTCTCTTGTTTCCTTTGCTTACTTATTTTCTCGTTGTTGCTGTTGTTGTTTTGTAATTAAAGTATCATTCACACCGTGTGTTCGCACAAAACTAACGGCATTTTGCTAAAATAATAATAATAAAAACAAAACAACAAGAGGAAGGGAGAACGATCAAGAGAGTGAGAGAGAGAGAGAGAAGGAAAAAGGTAGAGGGAGAAGGCAAGGGAGGGACAACTGAATGCGTTATCGCTCGTCGCTTCCGCCGTGCGACAAAACCAACAAAAGGCGGCCGCTTCAATGAGTCAACTTCACAAAGGGAGGGAGAGAGAGAGAGAGATGCCACTCGGGCCCCACTATTCCCCAGTGCTCACTCTGTGGTACCCCTGGTACCCTCTACCTGACAAAACCCTCGCCTCATCAACCCATATCAGCCCTGGCCCGTCCACGCTTGACAATTCTTTTAGTCTTTGACCTTTTCGGGGCATAATTGTTGTGCGAGTGTTGTGTGTGTGTGTGTGTCTGTGTGTGTGTGTACCTGCTAAAGTTTTGTCGTCGTGCTGGACAATTAACATGAACTTTTAGCTTTGCTTAATTACTTCAAGTCGTCGTCGTTCTTAAAATGACGCAAAAAAGGTCGAAAAGAAGAAACAGAAAAACAAAAAAAAACAAAAACAAAAACAAAATGCTGAGGTTAATTACATTTTGAAGAGCTTCGGCAACTAAAGCAAGGCAAATTGAAATGTTGCCCCTGCCACAGTCGTAGCAGAAGCAGCAGCAACATTGGCTGACAGTGCCTGCAGTTAGTTAATGGCACCGACATCAACAACAAACAGTCCGTGTGACAATTATGTAAATGGACAGAGGAGCCGCACTTGACGACGACGACGACGGCGACGACGACGGGCATGCTGAGAGAATTGCTGTCTAACTACCCCCTGCCTCTCTTCCTCTCTCCATCTCTTACTGTTGTTAGTTTGGAATAAGTGAATTTGTTTGCTGAAGGTCACACACACACACTCGGAGAGATACAACAAGAGTTACCGTTAAGTGCTGCTTGGGGGTCACTTGCAGCGAGTTTGTGTCTTAAGTCATTTGTTTTTTGGTAATTGAAGCTGTTAGCACAAACGATAGAACAATGAAGCAGGTAAGCGAAGGAAAGGGTGAGAGCAAGAGAGCAAGCATGAGACAGAGACAAAATCATGTACCATAAAATGGCTTAAATGTGATATAAGGATGGAGAAGATAACAATAATCGAGTTTCAGAAAGAAGAAAAGGAGTAAACGAAAATATTTGCGATGACTTCGATATGAGCATAAGGAAACGGCTAAAAAATTCAACATGATAGAAAAGTGTAGTCAAGTAGGAAACCCCTGCAAAACGATGCATTAAAGTTGCTCAGAATATGACCATCCTAAGTGAATAAGAAGAACCCTCCACCTCCATTCTCTCGTTCCACAGTGAACTCTTCTCACTCATTAAGTCCGACACATTTCGAGGTGTAACTTCTAGCTGAGTCATCATTGATAATGCATGCGACAAGGTGCTGCTGCTGCAGCATGCGGCAGGCGGCTCAAACGATTTGTGGCGGCAGCTCTGTCGATATCTAAATGTGTCTCGCTGTGTCGCCCCCAACCTGCTGCAAATGCAAATGGAAAGACGAGTGAGATTTACACATCTGCAGCAGCCTCATTAGCCGAAAACTAACAGCAACAGCAGCAGCAAACAAATGAACGTCCGTTAGAAACATAGCGCGGATCATTTAGCTTTCATTTTAACTCCACCAACTCCACCAGCTTCAACTCCAACTTCAAATCTAACTATAGCTTCAACTTAAGCTCTAATCGAAGTTCTTTGAAATTTGTTTTATTTTAGTTTTGAATGTGATTCGTTTAGTTTTTTCGGTATTTTTGATCAGCCCGCTCCTGTTATCTGACTATGTAAAGCATCAGCATTTAAAAGCGCATCTATCTACCGCCAGTAGAGAGGGAATAGAGAAGATTGGGGGGTGTGGGGGACTCTTCTTATCGACGCACGAGTTGGCTACCGAAAATTGGAGTCATTTTTCTCTTGCTCTTTTCAGAAAGCAGCAGAACTTGAAGCATGCATAAATATTTACATTAATTTTCAATTAGTTGGTTAATTTGCATTGCATCTCATACACAAACAAACACGCACACAGATACACAGACTAACGAAGACACCCTACACAGCGTTCCCAAGTACCGTAAGACGACAGAGCCAAAGAGCGTAAGAAACTATTGAACTCGTAAGAGGAAATGTTGATACTCTTTCGAATGAAATGAGAACTTGTTAGGTAGTGTCTCTAGCTGGGGTCTACATCCGTCAGTCCTGGCACATTTCGTCAGCCCCAGAGAAGATCAAAAATCGTGGAGTCTAGAAAAAATTAAAATAATAAAGTGAGGTTACAAAATAAATGTAAAAATAAAAAATGAGAGACAAGACTCTATAGATTATTTAAAAGATTATCTAAAAAGAACATGAATCGAGTGAATGTAATCAAATAAAGGAATTTTGTATACAGTTACAGTGCTACACTATAGACGAATCAACATCGAAACTTCAAAATAAACGGGCATAAAACAAAGTTGGAATTTAAGAAACTCACAATATAAATCAGTTTGTCATAGCTACTCCCCAGCTAATATACCCTGCCAGCATTAACTGTGTTAAAATCAATACAATTTATCGGCACGTATCTAGGATATTAAATAGGAGAAAATGAAACTACAGCTGCTGTTGATGTTGATGTTGCAGCTCAAGCACAACGCCGATGGGGCTGGGGCTGGGGCTGGAGCTGTAGCTGGGGATGGGGCTGGAACTGGGGACTGGGGACTGGAGTTGTGGCTAATGTTGAGTAGCAACAACAACAACAACTCTATGCAACAACGACGACAACACAAAGCAATTAATCAACGAAATGAGTTTTATGCATTTTAAATGGTCTGCTGCATTGGCATAGACCAGCTCGCTCGCTCTCACTCTCTCTCTGTCTCTCTTTCTCTCGCTGTCTCTCTCACTTCTCCACTCGCTTCTACAAAAATATCTATGGATCTTTCTCTCTTTCTTTGCGAACGTTCCAATCGGCACCGTTAGCTGTCGTTTGTCGTCGTCGTCGGACCGAAAAAAAAGCCCGAACGCCTCTGGCCACACTTGGGCAGTCAATCAACATGGATGTTAAGCCAAACTTTGCCGGGAAGATTTCGCAAGAGTCCCCGCAAGAAGATCAAGAAGACAGCAGTCCGAGCAGAAGAAGACTGCAGAAGAACCGCCCGGGCATATGCAATTTCCAAATCAAATTCGCTTTCATGCAATTTGGTCAGCATAAGAGCAAAGAAACTCAACCGAATGCATCGACTAGCTAGATATGCAGCAATCCAGTATAGTCGTTAAATAGTAATCAGATAACTCGCTCAAATCTGTGGATTGCTCTCGCCAAGAAGTACAACTCAATGCCTACTTTATATTGCCAGTCATTCAATACTATATCTTTTGTTTTTACCAAGTTACAGCACTTTGAACTGCGATACTTGCAGCAAACACTCAATCAGAGTGAAAGCTCTGTAAAACTTGTAACAGCTGTTAAAAAATGTTAAAGAATATGCCTGAGAAATATCAGTACTAAATCGCAAATTTTCTCTAAGTTTAGGTACTATTAATACTGATATATATTAACTGCCAGCGCATATGTTTTAAGCTGTTAAGTTTGATCTGTAGCAAATATCAGTACTATATATTTAATCATTAAGAAACAATCGTTTTATAACAACACTTTGTACTCAAAACTAACCCACTTCCTTCACACAGCAATTGTACGGGGTATGTCGTGGCAAAATTTCGTTGCACACGGCTGCCACTGACGTTGCCGCACATAAATTTAATAAAAGGCTGTGCGCGCCTGACCAACTGCTTATCGAGGCTGTGGGGCATCGCCAGCTACGAATAAAAAAATAATGAAAAAACAACAACCAGGCACATAAAAAACACACAGATGCACTTAATGTGCACCCACCTCCCGGCAAAGTGCCACGCCCCTTGCTCTGTGCAGCTTCCCCTAATGGGGTGTGGCATTGGTCAGTGCAAATAAATTAAAGAGCAAAGCGCGAAAAACACACACAAAATCCACAAATTTGCAATCAGAAGAAAGAGAGAGAGAGTGAGGGAGAGAGGGAGTCGGGACGTAGAATTAGGTGGGTAGCGAGTGTGTTTTGGAGGCATTTTGATTGCATTTCATTTGTGGAAGACGGAAGATTTTGGCTTTTGTTTGCTTTGTAAATTGCGCACAGAAGAATTGAGTCGGAAGAAAGACGCAGAGAGAGAGAGAGCAAGAGATGAGGTTGATGAGGCTCAATGAGCAAGGAATAAAATGAGGTATGCCCAGCAGATGCGGACACAGCTGAAGAGTCTGAAAGAGAAGGCACAGCAAGGTAGTGCTGAGATTAAGCCTGACCAGAAGGTGCTGAGCTGAAGACGATAGAAGCGAAGTGCAGACTGGCGAAGACTGCTGTAGAAAGCAGCTGAGCTTCAATGGGTCTCCTCCTTTGCCTCTGCCTCTGTCTCTGCCTCTGCCTCTGACTGATGCCTTGTGCCTTATGATATCTTATCTCTGACTGCAGCTGCAGCTGCCTTAACTTGCCTGCCTGCCTGCCTGCTGTCTGTGCGTGCGCGTGCATGCGCGTGCATGCGTCTGCCTGTGTGTGCGTGTCACTCTTTGAGCAAATAATGGCAACAATTACCCCCAGCAGAAACAGCAGCAGCAGCCGCAGTAGAACCCAAAAACTGATTCTACCGGGGCGATTATGCAATTTAGCAGCTTGTAAGTGATTGTTTGTGGGGCGTTTTCAGCAGTACTCGATGAAGAAGAGGTATACAAAAAATACCAAAGCAAACCCCAATCCGTACCCGGACTTGCAAGGTGCAAGGTGCAATCTGGCAGCGGCGGTGGCAGCTGTGCGCCAAACAAATTGTGAATTCTGTTGCACATTTCATTGCTTGGGCATTTAGCCAATTTTGGTTTTTTTTTTGGTTTCTTCATTTCAATTTCTTTGCCAAGTCTGCGCTGATTGTTACAATTTTTGTGCAGCAGTTGCATTTTGGTTTTTTTCAGCACTGCAAATTAAAAGAAAAGACAACGCACAAATGCAGCTGCCGCAAGTCAAACAAGCTGAATCAATGGATGCTCTTGAATACCAACAAAATACTAAAAAGAGACCATATGATAAGTTGAGAAACATCCATTTTGAAATAAAGAAAAGTATTCTAGAACCATTTTAATTATATGATTGT
The DNA here is from genome assembly GCA_018904165.1 of Zaprionus camerounensis. NCBI lineage: Eukaryota > Metazoa > Arthropoda > Insecta > Diptera > Drosophilidae > Zaprionus > Zaprionus camerounensis. The sequence continues at coordinate 324,174 of JAEIFS010000739.1, forward strand.
CATCTTAGTATTTTTATAATATTTTTGGTATTTTAAGGTGGGTTTGGTTTTTTTTGTTTTTCAAATATTGTAATCGTTGGACTTATTACTTATTAAAAGTCTTAGTATTTTCTTGGTTAGTATTTTTTGGTATTCATTTGGTATTTTTTGGTATTTATTTAGTTTTTTTTTGGCATTTCTTGAGTATTTTTAGTGCACTTTGTCATATTTCTCTATGCAGCTTCACACACATGTCCAACACATGTCTTCTTTGCTTGGTTAGGGTATTTTTCATTGCTCAACCAATCGAAATGATGACGAGCTGCCCAAATGAGATACACGTACTTTTCTTCATAACAGCTGCCGGCAAAGTGACTACAACAACACCAACAACAACGAGAGCGATCACAACTTGGAGAGCAAGAGGAGCAGCGGGTTAAGAAGTCAGCAAATGAAATGATTTCAAGGTCAACAAAAATACTGAAAGAAATTCATTGAACTGTCGACAAAGACAGAAAGTGAGAGAGAGAGAGAGAGAGAGAGGGATGAGAGGAGGAATTCCGCACAACATGCGACAAATTGCGACAACGCCCAAACACCCGAAGCAACGACGATGACTGTGACGATTTTCGATGACAATTCCGATGACGATGACCAATGTTGACCCCCTCAGATTATTCCCAGCCCCCTTCCAATAGGCTACATAAACTCAGCTCATACGCACCAGTCCCAGTTCCATTCCCATTCTCTCTGTCTCTCTCTTTCTCTCTCTCTTTCTTTCTTTCTTTCTCTTTCATTCTCTCCCTCTCTTACCCGTTCCCTTTCCCGTTCACATTCCCGTTGTGACCGCAAATTAATTTCCAGACAATTGAGTCGAATTTCGTGGCTTGATCCCGCTGCGGTCAGTCTCAGCTCGAATGGGCGCTGTCCTTGTCACACTTGCGGTCAGGAGGACCCTCATTAACTGCGCCAAAAGAGGGAACTGCATATACCACATGCATATATTAAATGGGAGGAGACAAAGACAGATGCAGTGAGATAGAGAGAGAGAGAGAGAGAGAGAGAGAGAGAGGTAGGAGGGGCAGCTTCTCTTCATTAATCATATGACAAACGTTTTTCTTTGTCTTCACTTTGGCAGAAGCTTTACGAGATTTATGCGAGAAGAACAACGAGCTCCCTGCGAAGTCCCCGAAATTCCAGACGACTTCGCATATGGAACTGCATTAAGCTCATTCTTTATAAGGCGCAAAAGGAGATAGGGAGAAGGGGAGAAACTGTCGCCTGATTCATGCCAGAGAGCTGCCAAACAAATCAAACATCTCTTGCCCCGGTCAAGGCGTAAAAGCAATTAAAAGCCATCGTTTTTTGGCATGATTCAAAATGAAAGCTACGTAGGAGATTACGCGAAAGATCATTTATTATACTGCGGGGCAATGCGAAATAAAGAGAAGAAAGCGAAATTGAGTGTTTGAAAACAGCAATAACAGTCTTAATTGATATAGAATACACTGAAGAAAGTAAAACTTTATAGGAATCTAAAGAGTTTCTTACTATTAAAAATATGTATTCTGTTTATATTACATAATTTCATAGCTCAACTCACCAAGGATTGCTTATATCGAAGGATCCTACTAGATAAGAGACATAGAAGAACTCTTGAAGACCTCCATCTCTATAGCCAAGCAACTGGTATACAGATCAACAACAAAGATAAATTTAGTTGGGTAACTAAAAATATTGATCCTAGAAACTTTAAGATCCGCATTGCAACACTTGGTTTTACATCTTACTTGAAATATGCGTAGTCTGCATAATGTTCATAGAACAATCTGCAGACCCAATTTCATGGCTTTAACTTCAGGGATATCCGAGGTCGATGCATTTAAGAAGATAAAAGACAATTCCAGTGAGTCTACCAATACTTAAAATTTATAACAGCTTTGATATACTTATATATTTAATTTATAGTTCCCAGTATCGATTGAAACCTTATAGAATTTATGTACGATATAAATAATATTCACAGAGCTTACGAAATTCACTTGCAACACCTGCGAAGAGACGTGTCTGACACGTAACATGAGACGAGGCGCCTAAGTTATGCCTCAAAACATCATGTGGAACATTCTTCGGCAGTCTTTGTTCCTCGCTCCCCCTTTCTCTGTCTCTCTCTCTCTCTCTTCCTGTTTTGTTGGCAAGCATGTTCTTAGCATTTATGATTAGTTTTGCTTTTGTCAGCTGCAATGTTATTGAAAATTTTGCATGCAAGCATAATAATTGCATAAATAAATGGAGGAAGTACAGTAGAGGAGAGAGAGAGAGAAAGACAGAAGGTAGACGGAGAAGAAGAAGCAGAGACTGAAGAGTCGTAGGTCGTAGCATTCCATCAGTAGAGGCAGCAAGAGGAAACCACAGCCAAACCAAAATCAAATTCATATATCTGTTTCGGGGTTCCGGATTATAACAACAGCATGAGAGATGCACACACACACACGCACACACTTACTGGGACCTGGAATGCTCTACACATAATTTTACATAGTTTTTGTTGCAGAAGAATGCAACTAACTTGGCTAACTTGGCTGAGGGCCAAGTGGAGTGCTCGACATTTATATGCGCATCACTTATAGGCATCGCTCGCTCTCGCCTCTTCAGTCTGCAGTCTGCAGTCTTCGGCCTAGTGCAGTCTTCTGTCTGCCGGCAAAATTTCAAATTTCAAATTCCAAAAACAACAAAACAGCTGAGCGGAATTCATAAAAGTCCAACACAATCAACGACATGAAGAGAAGACCGACCCTGAGAACAGCAGACGCGCTAGACAGAAGACCAAAGACAGTAGACAGCAGTAGACTGTAGACTGCAGACAGTAGCTAACCGAGTAGCTCCCGCGGGGTGTGCTTGCACTGTCTATCCAATAACTTGAGATACCCTGTAATGTTAATGCTGTTAATTTCATCAAGGGGTTTGTTAGACTCTTGCCTGGGAATTTACCTCAAGTAACTCGGGGATTATCAGAGCTAGAATTCTTAAATTTGGTGTGCAGCTTTTTAGATAACAGCAGATCACAAACAGATCAAGTTCAGTTAAAATTTCTAAGACATTCCACTTGGAATCACACTATAACAACTAAATAGTTTTAGTTTTAATGGCAACTTAGTCAGGCAATGTCTACAGAGCATCTCTCAATCATGTGCTCAAAGTATTTGCACGAATTAGTTGGAATATTCTGACTAACTTGAAAGTCTCAACAGCTCTTTGGCTATGACATAAGAAAATGCCTTTTAAATGCAACATTTTCATGCCGTAATTGCAAAGAAAAGCAGCCAACAACAACATGAGAAGGAGGAGGAGGAGGAGAAGAAGCTAGCGAAATTCACTTGAGCGCAAAAACAAAAGCGGAAGCTTTGGCAATGATCATGCAAACTGCTCATTCATAGGATAATTATTCCATGAGTTCATCATGAACACACACTCTGACAGAGAGAGAGAGAGAGAGACACACACAGAGACTTGTATACTACTCACACCTACTAGAAATGTTTCTGTTGTGGCACCTCTTGATGCATTCATTGCGCTATTCTCCCCCCACAGTAAAGCCAATGTCGTGGGAGTCGGTCCCTCCCCTCCTCTCCTATATCCCGCCTCTAACAGACCACAACAGAGCAGCCCCACCTCTCTTACTTCAGCAAGCTTACCTGTTGATTGTACTGCATTTATAATGTTTTCATCGCGTAAACTGCATAAGTAATTTAGACAAGACAAAAGCATCCCAAGCACAACATCTCGTATATACTCTATAAGAAGAAACATTCATTCTATATTTTATATCATTTACTGATATATATAATTTCAAATTCTTTTTGATTTTCTGTTACATTAAGATGGAGATATTGAAACAGAAATAATTTAAATAAACCCAAATAGTCTATTGGAATAAATATGGAAAGAAAGGTAATGAAATATCGACAAAGATAATAAAATATATAATAAAAGGAATAAGAAGAGAACAGAATTATCTCTCGCTTTCTCTCTGTCTGTCCCTTTCTTTTCCTCTCTCTTACTGCCTTTCTGTTTGCTTCTTTTTCTCTCTTTCAACACTCAAGTTCCTGTTCCAAATATAAAACTCTGCTCACCATATTCCCCAGCCCTAGACAAAAGTTAGGGTAATCCCCCTCATCAAAGACAAAAGGTCTCTCACACACACACACACACACACAGAGTAGTAGGAGTGCGTGTGTGTGTGTATCTGAGAGTATTTAGCTGCATTTAATAATCATTTCATGACACAGTTTTTAATTGAAGATTGAACAGCGAATTGCATTGTTCGCCCAGCTAAAGCCCCCTTGGGACCGGCAACGGCAACGGCGACGGCCCTGCCCTGGGTTACTACTTGACTTACTCATGCGCTCTCCCTCCCACTTGCACGAACTACGCCTACATATGCCCCAAGCCCCAAGCACCAAGCGCCTGTGTACTCAACCAGTTTCTGTTCGAGACTGACTATATAGAGAGTCCTAAAGTAAATAAGCCAAAAATAAAATTCTTTGACAATGACAATGACTGAGTGGTCCACATACTCAAAGTCAACACTCGACTCGGACGCGAGTTTTGGCAAGTTGTTTGCACAACGTATATAACAATATATACCATATATAAGCTTGTATATACCTGCATATATATATATGTACCTATATATACATATATACTTATATAGGTATTTATATCTGTTAAGTTAATGTTCTGTTTCGGTTTTTAGCGGCTCTGTTTGTATCTTCCTTTCGCTGAAAACGGTAAAAAAGTAAATTTGATTCAATACTCACAACAACAACAATAGCAACAACAACAAAGACAAGCGCTTGTTTATAATTCATGTCGTTGTTGTTGCTGTTGCTGCTTTTATTGTTGTTTACTCGCCTTTTATGGCTTTTTGCGACGCTCTTCTGTTGTTGTATCCAAAAAAAATTCTGCGAAATTTTATTGACAAATTTCATTAGAACTTGTACTCGCGCTGGCGAGTGTGTGAGGCGTGGCACCTGGTGGCTAACTGTAGTGAACTGAGGTGAACCGCAAAGAGTGGTTGCCAAAAAAGGCAGAGGAAACAACCAAAACAGAAAACCAGAAGCGGCAATCAGCTGTAATACACACAAAAACAAAAAGACTTAGGCAACGAACTTGAATTCCATAGTCGCCTCTCTCTCACTCTCTTTCTCTCTTCTTCTTTCTCTCCCAGTGTGTGTAGGTAGCTCGTTACTGATTCTCGGGCATGTGAAACAAAAAGTTCTAGTCTGCCAAAATTTCGCACATTGTATCAGAAAAAGGCAAGCAACAACTTTAGTACAGTGAAGACCTTTGAGAGGGAACAGGGAGGGAATAAAATAATATTCGATTTATGCTCAATAAACTTCACAGGAATATATAGATATCATATATATCTTCTTTTTTTGGTTATTGATGATAATAATGATTTCAGATTGTTATGCAATATCATTAATTATTTTTATTATTCAGATATATTTCAGAGAGCTCAACCTTTTTTGCTAGACAGTCTTATTGACAGTCTTTAATTAATCCTGATCTATTTTGTTATAAATCATCTTAAAGTTTTCTTTCGAATTTTGGCCTATTATCAAAACAGTCTTCTAGTTTCTTGTTTCTTTTCTGTAAACATAATCTATTTGAATATGCTTTTAACCTATCCTAAAGTTTTCTTTTTCCCTCAAATTTCATCTTCTTCTTCCTTAGCTCGACAGACTTCACTCCTCGTGTCATCACAGGCAATCTTCACAGTATGAGTTGAAAAGTGATCTACAGTTAAATAGTTTTGCACTACAATTCGCAACTTTAGTTTCCCTTGAATCACCCTTGCAGTACCTTCAATTCACACATTAAATACCCGAATCTATTCTCTTTGACGGCAAACATTAAAGAAGAGGTCAAGCGCTTGAGGTGAGCTTACTGACATGGAGAGAAGTAGGGGGGTAAAGAGATGGAGAACATAAATGTACTTAATGGGTACATGTTAATTGCAAAATATATTCACAAATAATGAGTGATTCGAGTAACCATGGCATTGCGACAACATAACTCACAGTAGGCTCCATTGAACTCGTTGACTATGACAGCTAGACCAATGAAATTTGATATATAACTACAGTTTTGATCGTAGATGGGAATGACCTTGAGATATAAGGGAAATATAACAGATCTTTCATTTTAATTTGCAATCCCTTTTTTACTTTCTGGAAGGTTTAATCCTTTGTCTGCACTTGGCACAACTCACTGCTATATTTGATTAGTCAGCCCCATGGAGCTCGGAAACTACACAGTGAAGGCTGATAAGAGCGAGTGTACAATACAGAGAAAATCTATATTGATTCCCAACTACAACACTGAGCTAAAGCTGAATAATAGCACATCTCTGTCAGTTGATTTACTACTTTTCAGGCACGTTCTATCGTCTTCTTGTTGTCTTCTTGCTGTTGGGTAAGCTAATCAATCTGACTGTCTAATCAACCAAAGCTGTTCATTCAGAACTTAGCTCTTAATTAACCTGCATACCACACACACACACATACACACATACACAAATATTCGAAGAACTCATAGTAGAAATAGAAAAAGAGAAGAGGAAGAAGAAGAGTAGGAAAACAAGCGCGTAGGTTCATTAATCTAAATGGTAAACAAATCGCCAAGTTTGTTGTCAACCAGAGGAACAAACTCATTAGCTGAAAGCTAAAGAGAGGCTCTAACTTAGTCAGCAGTAGATATAGTATACCCCATAGTAGTATATAGTACTACATAAATATATATGTATATATATATATATATATATATACACGTATAGCAGTACATGGAGAGTGGAGTATCTCTTTGAGGAGATCAAAAATTTCTGTAATTATCAAAGCGTACACACAATTAAAAATCAACTGAATTGCTAATTCTCCTAATGCTGTCTCGCTCTAGCAGCCACCTTCTTGCTCACCTCTCGCTTTTTCTCTCTTTCTCTAGCTCACTCCCTCGCTCGCTGTGCAGAGCAGCGTGACAAGAATAAACAAAGTTTTCAAGAGTAGAAGAAGAAAAAGAGAAAAAAAAAAGAATTTGCACTACGTATTGAAATGGAAATAGATTTCCATGTTCTGTATGTGTATGTGTGTGTGTGTGTGTGTGTGCGAGTGTGTGTGTTGTGCAGCACCTATTGTGCGAGATTTGCAATAACAACAACAACAATAACAACAACAGCAGCAGGCAGCTTCAAGTGTTAAAGTTCGTGTGAATGTTGTTGCCATTGCTGCTGCTCAAAAAATAACAGCAGGCGGCACTCGTCGTAGCCGAACATCATTATCATGCCAGACTAAACACACACTCTGACACACACACACGTTGGCACACACACACACAGTCACAACAGCAACAACAACAACAAAATGTCTGCCATTGTTTTGCTTTTGTTATTTCAATGAAAGCTCTTTGTATAACAATTGCAATCAAATGGGCAACAAGTGTAAGTATTCCCCCTCCCCCCATCCACTCTGCCCCCTCTCCCTTGACCATGACACACACAGACAGAGAGAGACAATGACAACAGCAACACCTACAATGACACCCAACAACTTGTCCATTTTTGGCCACAGAATGCCCCATTAAAAGTTACATTGTAATTTTTGAATACCCTCTGCACTCACACACACACAAGCTACAGACATATATTACAGGGTATATCTGCAGTATATATCTATTGAATAAATGGATTGATGATTCTAATACGATATTATTGTCAGTTGAAACTTAGATCGGTATAGAACATATAGTATAAAAGAATTTACTTCAAGTTATTCATCACTATAAAATAGGATCATTATCTTTAGTTCAAAATGGAGTTCAAAATAAAAAAATAAAAATTTCCAATCGATATACGAATAAAATCTGTCGAAGTAAGGATTCTTAAGAATTATATATCCTGGAAGAATTTTGCTAAATGTCCCAAACAATTATAATATAATAAGTACGACTTTTGTATATTTCTTTAAAATCTTTTCAATTACTTAAAGTTCTTGTCTTTAAACTCTAGATATAAAGAATAGGGATAAAGTATAAATTCCTCCCTTACATTCTGTAGCCCTTGAGGAAGTGTATTCAATGTACAGCTAGGTAACTTGCTCTGTTTTATCGCCTTAGTTAGTTTTACTTGATTTCAATTTCTGGGCTTCTTTTTTTTGCATATAACTAGGAGGAGGAGGAGGGAGCTGCCAGATTGGCCCATTGTTGTTGTTGTCATTGTTGTTGGTGTTTGTTTTAGTATTGTTAGTCTTGTATTTGTTCTTCTTGTTGTTGCTGTTCTTCTTGGTCGGTTCTAACTCGTTTAAGATGCCTTTTTCAGTCACTTTACGCTTTATGGTTCTGGCTTTTGTTCTCGGTAGATTTTTTTCTGCCTTTGCCTCAACTAAAGCAATTCTTCTGCAGCTGCTGCTGTTGTCGCTTCTTCTTCTACTTCGCGCTTCTTTTAGGTTTTTGCTCTCTCTCTCTCTCTCTGAAGTTAATTCCATTTCAGTTTATGCACTTTTTCTTTCAGCACCTCGACTCAAATCAATGAGGAAGTAATTAGATCAGATTAGATCAGATTTATCCGCTCTCTGCCCAGCGCAAGCATTCTGCGGGCAATTTTCAGTTTCGCAGAGAGTTTCAATTTGAATTCTTCGGTTCTTTTGAGTACCCTTTTTTTTATATTATTTGTTGACTTGCTTTTGTTGTTGTCTGTTAATAAATCAAGTGTAAGTGACATTGAAATTTATTACGTTTACAAGTCTTGGATGGGTTTTCCTATAATGATTGTTATTGTTGTTGTTGCTGTTGTTGTAGTTATTGTCTTGCTTCGTTGCGTGAGAGCTTCACATTTTGTGCGTCAGTTTGGACGGGCTAAATCAAGAGACAGACAGACTCCACAAATATAATATTTGTGGAGACCGGACTATATTTATATAAGACTGACTTTGATACTTCTATTCTTTCTTTGGGGTAAAAAGCAGGCATAAAGGAGGCACACTCTGCAGGTCAGTGAAAGATCTAGGAAAGATATAGGAATCAAATGTTCAGTACATTTTCTTTATGGTATATAGATACTCTCTACTCTCAAAGGATCTATACGCTCAAAGGATCTACAATTATTTAAACTTCCAGCTCTCTCTTCTGCTTATCGTTTTCCAATCATTTACATACCCGTTTTCAATAATTTCTCTCTTTCTCAACTCTTCCTCTCCACACTGTTTCTCCTTTGCCACTCCACTTTTATCAATCATTGCTATCTTCGATAATGCTTTATCAATTTGCATTTTGCGTAGACTTCCGGTGTTTACCCACAATGCGCGATGTCGCTGTGAAGCGTCGTCGAATCGCGACAGATTCGGACGGCAAGAGCTGAGCCAATTAGAACAAACATCTTTTGATTGATGTCTCTAAAGGTGGAACATGATTTTCAATTTTTGCCACGTCTCGCTGAGTGTGAGGAAGAGGGAGAGCGAGAGCAAGAGCAAGAGAAGCAACGAATGAGAGTCACGCACAAACGGCACTTTAATGCCATGCTCTGCAGGGGGTGTCGGGGGGGGTCTTGAGTCCGAGTTCGAGCTACAATTCACAAAAGCCGCACAAAATCGGACGATGATGCGTGGCATTAACTCGTCTCTTATTGTTGTGCGTGTGTGCGTGTGTGCGTTGTTGTTGTTGCTGTGGTTACTCTTGTTGCTGTGGGGTAGTTGGATCAGCTTAGAAGTTAATGAACACACGCTTTTTGGCTTCGTTAGGTTTCGTTGTCTGCCCGCCCGGCTGTTTCGGCCTTGGCCTTGAGGTCGGTTATTGGCAGCCCTCCCCAAAACACCAAAAAAAAAACCGAAAACCGAAAAAAAATCACACTAAAATAAAGCGAAACATTTTTTTTTTCTCAGTTCTCTTTTTTTTATTCATTGTGCAAAGAACACCGAACCCAGCACATAATCAGTTTGTATAGGCATAGTCAAGTGGTGTATAGCATTTAGTCAGTGTATACCAATGCCTGAGCCAATTATCGATACCAAGTCGATTCTCGTTTCTATTACAATCGCCTCAATATACCCCTGGCGGATGTACCTGCCCAGCACGCTGTGTCCGGTGCCAGGAAATTCACACGTGAATTGTTTAATTAATGCGTCAATCAACAAAAAAAAATACTAAAATTCAGACAGAGACAGTAAGAGAAAGAGGAAGAGAGAGCGAGAGAGATAAATGCGCTTAACGGATGTTCTCTGTATAAATATTTACAATTTATGCTTGTTTTTCCAATCTCAGCGGGGGTCTCCAAAGTGTTCAGCTAAATTAAGACAGATATTTGTCAAGTGAACCCATTGAACTCAGCTTATAGTAAAATAAGATATGCCAAATTTGGTATTTGGGCCCCTCAATACACTCACATGAGTTACAAATATGAATTTAATGGTTTTCCCAAACATAACTGTCATTCTCATAAGTCTTTAACTCATTCAATCCTAAAGATATAGATATGCAAGATCTTGCATACAGACAGCTATATACGACAGCTTAAAATAGGTCAAACTTCATGACAATTCATTCATGATGAGAGTATTTGTTCACGAAACAATGAAGAGACTATCTACACAGAGTGTAACTTTAGTCAATCACCTCATATACGCATTTCATCATCGAAATATGTTTTGCTCAACTTGTGCAATGCGAAAAGCGCATTGGTTCCTAACTGTAATACAATTTTTAAGCCGCTTTGCGTGCCAATCTTTTGGCTATTGGCTTGTGATGCGTCATATTTCGATGCTGACAAACAACTCAATCAATGCGAATTCCCAGCGAATTGCCCGCCAATCAGAACGGTAACAAAGACTTAAGAAGAGGCTCAAGAACTGAAGACTAAGTCCTACTTTCGTAACGGTTCCACACTTCTGCGATACAGAGGCGCAATTAAAACAAAGTCCCGGCCAATTCAGTTTAGGACGTTGTCATAAAAGACGCTTACAAAATCTCTAAGAGGGCAATGTACACAATATACTACACAGGCACAACAATAACAATAACAATAATAACAAAAAGCTCAACATTTGCGAGCATTTGCTAACTTTATGGATTTATGTGTAAGAAAGAAAGAAAGTAGCGTGTGGCATTACGCCAAAAATGTTGGCGAGTTTACTCTCCACGTATTTATCTGCAACTATGTTATGTGTGCATACAGTCTCTGTGTATGTGTCTGTGTGTGTGGGTTTAGACTAGAACCAATTGGGAATCAGAAGCGGTAGCTGGGCAACTCTAATTGGCAATCATTTTGGCGTCATTAGCTTGATTTTTTAAAGATACATAGTAAACGAATTAAGTCATATTGATATAAAACTGGTAAGATGTATGCGAAATTTGAGGAATTCTTGATCTGTATATGATAACTTTGAATAAATCAAATAAATTTAATGAATCAAGTTACAGAAATTGCAAAGCTTAATGCATTTATCTTTAATTTAAGTCAAAGATTTCAACATTATCTTCTTGTGTTTAGAAGAAACTTCTAGAATTCACTCATTTTATAAGTCTAGCTGAAGTAATATCGAAGATAAAAGGTTCAAAGCATGAGGACAATCAGAAAGCTAAGTTAGAACTATATTTAACTCATTCATGACTCACTCATACCTTAGGTTAAACACCCTTCCTCCTTCTTGTTTCAATGACTACATTATCAAAAGTAAAATTTGGAAAACAAAATGTGAAACGGGAAAAGAATCAAGAGCAACAACAACGACAACCAAATTACTAATTATAATTATAATTAAATACAATTAAACCAAAAACGGCAGAGCGAGTGAGAAGAGCGAGAGCTGAGCACTGCGAATAAGGAAATCAACGGCAACTGCGCAAGCCATAATAAAAAAAACCGCCAACTCGCCTCAGAATTTCTGTAATCAAGCGAATCGGCTAATTTTGAAATTATAACTGCAATCAGATTGAGATAAATACGAAACGTCAGAGGAAAAAGCCAAAACAATCTCAAATCGAAATTAAAGATCAAGGAAGAAATAATGATATATGTTATATAAGAGATTGTATATTCAGAAAGTCTTATATGCAGAAACCTAATCAAAGATATAGAAAACTTACCTATAATCTAATGAAACAGAACAGAACACTTTGCTGCAACTTAAATTCGACTTAATCAACCCTTTCTGACCTCGCTACTCTACAGGGTATTCTTCTACAGGTATGCACACTGCCCCCTTATCAGCTTGAAGGCCTAAATCACACACACACACACATAATATTCCTCTGCTCGTCGAGCTGACTACGATGGCGACTAACTAATTTCCGAGCATATTAAATCATTAGTCATTTTAACTTTCAACTCAACCTCACGTGTGTGAGATTTGTGAGATCTCTCTCTCTCTCTCTCTCTCTCTCTCTCTCTCTCTCTCTTCGAAAATCGCGCTTATTTATCTTTTATAAATTTCGCCATTCGCAACAACAACAACTAAAAATCCCACTTGAGATGCGCTGCAATAACAACAACAATGATACGACTCATTCACTTAGCTCGCTTAGTCAGAGACCCGCGAGTCAGTTCCAGTGCCCAGTGCCCAGTCTCAAGTCCCGAGTCTCCAGGCCAAGAGAGTCCCACAGACCCGAGTCAAAGTTATATGGTAGTTTAAGTTGGGCCTAACCAGTCAGTCAGTCAGTCAATGAACCGCAAATCTGCAGGCTGCTCTCGCCTGCACATCGGCTTGACGGACCGAATATGTGCGCTACGATGAGTGGGAAAATAACACGAATTCTGAAGATGTTTAAGAAAGAATTAAGAAGAGTTATAATAAGATCAATATTTAAATTGATTAAATAGAGGCATAGAAGGAAACACAAATATGACAAAGCTCTATGATTAGAGTTCCTTTACTACGATTACTATTTGTTATTTATTAACATTTTTAACTATTTAGATACTATTAAGGTTCTTATCAGAGACAACCCTAAAATACGTAATATACATTTAGAAATTTTATTTACAAGAATGAGATATTTTTTCGGGAAAAGACAAACATGTTAGAAGAGTCACACAAAGATAGAAAGGTCATTTTAGGACAACCCTACATGAAGAAATAGACAGCTAGATGTTCTAGAATCTAGATAAAAGAAATAAACAGTCAGATAGTCTATTGACAACTTTGCAATACAGAAGGAACAGACTGAGTCACAAAGTCGAACATTTTCAATTCTCCCTGTCAAAACATAAGTCGTCGCAGCCAGACAAAATTGCCAAAAACAACAACACCAAGCACAACAACAACAGGAGAAGAAATAACAACAACAACAACAACAGTAACATAAAAAAAACAACAAAAACAAGCGCCAAAAACAATTTGTGAATGAATGCAGACATAAAATAACAATAATTTGTGCAAAAAGGCAACAGCAGCAGCAGCCAGAAAACAGCCAGAACAACAACAACAACAAAATTATTTGAGCAAAGAAAATTACTTGTATATATTCCATGTTGCTGCCAGATCTAATAACAGTTGTTATACATTCTTAATTTGCTGATTGCCAGGGTACCGAAGTCGTAGCCGGAGAGTTGCTGACCAAAAATAGATACCAGCCAAAAGTAGCTGAAAAACTAATGGCTAAAAATAGCTAGAAAAAAAAAATAAACGCAAGAAGAAATTAAATTAAATTAGTGTTAAAAGAAATAGTAAGAGATGCGAAATAGAAAGAAAGAGTTGGTTGAAAGACGAATTTGAAATGCACTATATGACAATAATATGTTAAATATAAAAATGAATCATGATAGTACTCGTATATGATGGTATATAACATATAGTAGTATAGTATAGTATAGTATAGTATGATATAGTTTAGCATAGTAGACAATGTTTATGTTTATACTCACACAATATCTCTACCCCACTTTACTCTTTACAAACAATTATAGAAACATTTTTAGCTGTACCTATTGATATAGTTAACCGATTCAAGCGGTTCCCTTTTATATGCTTACTATAAGCACAGTAAGTAACATAGATCAATTTTGTTGATCTTACCTCACGGAGAACTAAGCAAGCTTACATAGTTGAGCTATACTATTTCTATAGTAATGGCGAACTTCGAGTACCCAAATGCCCGACTCAACCAGAAGTCACATAACAACGCTAAAATAAAAATCGATATATAGTAAATATAGGATCAATTGATAATTTCACACATACTTTTCTTCGCGCCTGCTATAATTATATATGCATAAATGAAGTCTATATATAGAAATAGATCTTGATTTCACTGTGTGAAACACAGTTACAAAGTGCCGACTAAGCACTGCGTGGGTGTCGAGGAATTTGACGAGTTGTGCTGCTAATACTAGGGGAGTGGACTGTTAATTATAAACGGACCAAATGATACAGAAGACGTTGCAGAAGAAGAAGAAGCGTCAATTAGAGCGCGGACGAGCGCCGATCATTAGGAAAAAAAGCATTTTTTGAGTGACGACGACGATTGGCAGTGATAGATAGCCAAGCCAAGCCAGGCGAGGCCAGGCCAGGCCAGCTAGTTGGCCCAGAGGAGGATGGTCCGATGGATGGATGGATAGATAGATGGACGTCTGCCTGGATGGCTAGCTGAATGGTTGCTTAGACAGTTGAATAGTCGAATAGTTGGATATGTGAAGAGACTCTCTCGCTCCTCAGTATCGGGGTATTCAAGCTTATACCATTTGTGGAGACATATCAAAGCGGGAGCGGCCGCTTTAAGTGACTAATTTATGGCCTTTTATGAGTATTGCAATGCGATATGTCTACGACTGGGGACGATGTTGTGTGTGCACGTAATTTAATGCAATGGTAACAATCGAAACGAGGCAAAACGTATCGAATCGTATCGAATTGAATCGAATTGAACCAATCGACCAAATGGACAAATCGCAAACGTGAACGCTATGTGCAACGGTCTCTTCTGCCCGGCGACTTTGTCTAATTGCCGACAGCAAATGAACTTTTTGATCACACAGTGCACCAGTCACAGCACAAGCACTGTGGGACAAAGCCAAGGAAACCTAAAGCTCGATAGAGTAATTCTATTCAAAACTTAATAAGGATATTTGCAAATATGATAATATAAATTATAATAAATTTTAAAATAAATTGCTTAACTATTTTATTGCAGATCTCTGGAACTACTGCAGCATTAGTTATCAAATTATTAGTTTGTAAAATCTACAGAACTTTACGCAGCTCATGTATATTTTATGATTAAGCTACTATTAATTTAAACATTTATATAGCTATTTTATAGTAGATCTCTGGAACTGCAGTAGTAACAGTTATGAAATTTGGTATATAGAAAATACTACTCATTACACAGCACATTCAGTGTTGATCATTTAGCTACACCTTATCACTAAGTTATGCCAATGCGGCATCTGAAAATCGTAACTTGTTCTAGTTTTAATAAGTTCAAAGTTTTGACTGCAACGAAACAACAAGAAATAACAAACCGCACATTTTGCATGAAAATCGGTAGAGATCTGAAATTATTGCAGCTCAGAGATATTTTCCGTATTCATATGCACAGCTAAACGATGCATAAATCGGACCCCTTAATGGTTTTTTTTTTTTTATGTTAGTAATAATTGTTCCGCATTATTCATCCAAGCTATTTTCATCTAAGCTATAAACAATACTCGCTGTGGGCTCATAGCGCCACTCCAGCCCTCCACCGATTCTCTCTATGTCTCTCTCCCTCTTTCTCTTCACGTGCTGCATAAGGAACTGGGAACAGTGCTAGACACCTGTTGGACAGTCGAACGCAATCTAGACCCTGGGGGCCCTGCAACAACCACTCAAGAGTCGCGCAGACACTGCACAAGACAAAGAGAAAGAAAGAGAGAGCAGTAGAATATCTAGTAGCTTAGATCGTGCAGTGGGTCCGCTTCGCTCATTAAGCATGCTTCATTTCTCTGGACATTTATAGGCCCGTCAACAAGTCGGCTTAACGTGTGTGTACGTGTGTGAGTGTGTGCAACCACAAGAACTACCACTACACGTAATCTCGGCTCGTTTATCTAAAGACAAGCTATAGAGAGCCGAGGAGGCACAGCTTTTGGGCTGCTGCCAAAGTCCGAAATACGCACACTAATTGGCCTAACAAGTTCCCCCGGGTAGGTGGGGATGCCTACCGCTATAAGGTAACTACAAAAAAAGAGGAGGGGCGTTGCAGCTGCTGCAGCCACACTGCTCAGTTCTATGCAAATCAGTTGTCCCTCTGCTGATTATTAAAACAAAGAAAAAGTCTAATTTAATTTCTTTAAATTTTATTTTAATTTTTAATGCGCTTTCAAAACAAAAAAGAATAGAAAAACTAAAGAAAAGCAGAATGAAAACTCATTTTAAGAATTTCCTTTTAATACCTACTAAATTTGAGCAGAAAAAGGTAGTTCAATGGAGACCAAAATTGTTGTCAATATGTAGTTAATATATATATATATTTTTATGTAGAACTCTGGAACTACAGCAGTTCCAATTCTTAAATTTGGTATATAAGCACTACTAACGCTTACACAATTCATGATAACTCTTCATCTCAAACTTAGTTATAGATTTCGTAATATTTACAGTATTATAAGCAAGGTTGTTAGTTAAAGAATGAAGTACAGGATATCTCACAGTCGACTCTGGCTTTCCTTAGTTGTCACATATATTTTTCTTCTTCTCCTCTTATCTCAATCCGTACGACTTCTAGCGCCAGCCTTAGGAACACACATTTTTGGCAGTTTTATGTGCATCGATCGCGTCGATAAGTAATCGAAAATGCTGCGAGACTATATAAGCGCACACTCAGAATCGGGTCAGCAGGGCAATCAAAGTGATCTTAAAGAAACGAGGAACGAGTCAAATCAAGTTAGATCAACTTTGAGATGTTAATCGAGCGAATGACAACGATTTCGTTGCGGCAATTGTCTCTCACTGGACCTGCTCTGGGTTAGCAGTCTGTTTTTAATGCATTTTTATTATACATTTCTGGATATGTCTGAAAATTGCCTGTAAACTTGACGTTTATTTATCAGATTTGCATTTCTATTATTGGTCTTAAGAGCTCTTCATAGAATATCGTATCAAGCTCACGCACGGTGCACAAAGCTGCACCTTAATCAACATCGTCGTTTTGTGTTTTTTTTCATTTTATTCTTTTGATCTACTTTATAGTTAATCAAGTTTCACTTAAAGCTCGAAACGACAGACGGATCGGCCTATTAGACTTTAATTGATTCTACACTTATAGTAGTTCAATATGTTTTACATTTGTATAGAGATTTGTATAATGAAACTTGCATAAAAGTTCTAGTTTTCTATGGATATTTAGTAGCTTTGGAAGCTTATTATTTTAAGCTCATTTCGATTACATCTTAGAAGCTTTGCTCAGCTCTACGTGCTTCTCATTGACTCGTTTAGGAAGTGAAATTCATGAGCCTAATTTTATATATATTTTTATAGCTTCGATCCGGAATTGATCACAGAGTTTTAAACTCACCTGCAAACAAGGTTAAACGATAGCAAACCCAAGCTCGGTAGCTTACTGAGCTTAAGTGTCCAAAAAATGTTTTAATGGTGATGATGAGAAGAATTGAAGCTGCTTGGGAGCACATTCTACACACATTTCACACACACCCAAATCGAAATCAATAAAAATGCAACTGACACGACACTGGAGGACAGTGCGACAGGGCGCGACCTCATCAAAGTGACATTAAAACCGCTAGAATGACAATAATCGAAAAGAAAATCAACATCATTGAGAAGAAATGAGAAAAGTGTTAACGAGATGAGGAAATGCAATAAAATTGAGACCAAACCAAGCTAAAGAGAAGAGAGAACTATAGAAGCAACTTGTCGATAGTACTTACAAGACTATAATACAATACTTATAGGTTTTTAAGCATGGCATATCTATTTCAATCGCAGCCACAGAGCACACACATATTTGAATGATAATGGAAAGTGTCAAAATTCGAATGGAACCTGAGAGACCTCAAGAAGGAAGCAACAAGAGACGAGACTAGGCGAGAGTTGGGGAATGAAATAAACCGAATATCGACACAAAACTGTTAAGAATCACACAAAAGAAGCACGAATTAAAGTTTTATATTACCTAGCAACTACTTTTCGGATAGAATACACTGCGTACCCCCTTCGACTACCCCTCTTTCCTCGACCGCAGCTTTTTTTTACGATGGAAACCGAACAAGCCACAGCGGAAGTCATTTGTCTGGCAAACAAAAAGTAGCAACAACAATGAAGCTTTTGCATGCCCTGTACTTTGTTGTTCTTATTGTCGTTGTTGTTATAGTTGTTGTTGTTGTGTTAGCAATATTGTTGTTGCTATACCCTGTAGCTAGATCATAGACAAAGCGCAGTATTATCCACAGAGACTGAAGCAGGTAGTTTTAAAACATTGAATAAAGATTTGTAATTCCACGACTTGAACAACTTCTCTATGTAACTCAGTCGTTTGAATAGATAGCTAAATGATTTTCAACACAGATATAGTTTAATATATAATTATCAATTCATTTAAATCTTTTCAAAATCCTTAGGCAAACAAAATGGATGGACACGAAACAGAAGTAGAATCTACTCAGAGGTATCTACTTCCCATGCAATCCCCACTAAAGCATAGCTAATTGTTGTTATTGTCATTGAGATTACGTCACTAGCATTGCAGGCACATAGAGGGGGCACTTGCGGCGGAGGGGGGTCAGCATCTTTTCACATTTGACCGGGACGAGCAGCAGCACAGCTGATGATGATGATGGTCCCCGCAATGTGAATGCCGCGATTCCCATGGTCAAGTCACAGACACAACTCTATGTGTGTGTGTGTGTGTGTGTGTGTGTGTGTATGTGTGTGTGTGTGTAAAGTACAGCTAAGTGCGATCTGTGCTGGGCAGAAGAACAACTCAATCAAGTCAACATTTGCGAATGCTCGCCCCAAGTCGCAGTCAAAGTCAGAGACGGAGATAGAGACGGAGTCGACGCTTGGGAACCGAGCGTGTCCATTACATTTGCCGCTTGCCACCTGCCACTTGCCACCACTTGCCTCCGCTTGCTACTTGCTACTTGCTACTGCTGTTGAGCTGCGACAGAGAATAATAGAAATTAACTTGGCAAAAAACAACTTCAAATGGAAATAAAAGTCCAGCGATTAGTTGACCGTTTTGCAGATTTGAGATATGAAACACAAAACTAATGGAAAGATCGCGCCGCAAGACGAAACTCTTGGATTATATTATATAGCATACAATTAGTGCAGCAAGAGCGTGAAATTGTTATGCTGCTGCTCCATAAAGATGCAGATAAAGATACATTCCCCAGAGAGCTGAGCTGAGATTAGCGTAAAGCGACGCCAAATGGCAAATGGCTGCGCATCCCGAAGATTGAAAAATAACAGCATGCGAGAGATACTTATCTCCATTCCTATCATTGCTGGTGCTAGGATTCCCCGGGTTTTTAACGACATAGCACAGAGAGACTAATAATGGAAAGAAAACCAACAGAGCAGAAAATAAAACTGAGAAGGAGCTAATGAAAAGACATCATGGAACTTTTCAGGAGACATTCTGCTGGGATACCAAATGTATTACTTTAATGAAGTTACGATAGAATAATCCAAGTCCCTTCCTTATAATCAATCAGAATTCTGTGTTTGCCGTCAATCCCGAAAAGATGATGACCAAGAATATATAGTCTACAACTATCAAAAATCTTTTCGTCATAGACGAATTTCCTTCAGCTCAAACTTACTCATTAATCAATGAAAGTTTTTTAATGCAATTCATTGATCCCTATAAGAAGTCGACTAGGAATATATAGTCAATCATACAGGTAAATATATATATTTAAATGATAATTCATAATATTGCATTATAAAATTACACCCTTCTAATACAGTCCTTAACTTATCCCCATCATGCTTCTAGTTCCTTCTCCAACCTGTGTTTTTAGCTTTCCAAACAACTCCGATTCGGAAGTTCTTTCTTTGACATTCTTGAAACATTTCTTTTAGTCTTTGTTTGTGTGTGTGTGTGTGTATGTGTTTGGGGCTGCTTTGTTACCATTCAGTTCATTTGGTTCATTCGATTTCTTGTTGTCTTCTTTCTTCGGATTCTTTCTTTTTAATAACACTGACATTTGCCTATCAGCTTCGGTTCGTGTAATATTTATGTGGCATTTTGTCCCATTTGAAATGACCTTTTGGGTTTAGGGCAGCACACACACACATACTCACACACACACATAGAATACATGACAACACGATTTTTACTTTAAAGAAAATTTAAATTTTAGCATAAATTTATGGCACTGTGCTGTCGCTTGATAAAGGCGGCATTCTATGGACTGCATATCATTTAGATGCGATATTATAGTAAAGTATGCGTATATCTACCATGTCCGTGTATATATAAATTCTTCAAGTAGTTTATGTATCTGGCTGACGATGAAACGGTACTTTGATTGCTCACAAGTGGCTACAACAGCAACAACAACAACAACAGCAACAAGATGGCAGCGTGAAGCAAAGCAGCGATAAGTGAAGCAGATTCCATAAATGGGAACTTCAAATGAATATGCCATAACAGGTTGGGAAATTTAATTCAAATAAGCTAAGAAAGTACATTTAAATGCAGAGAAAATACAAAATAAATATTTATTAAAATTACTTTTTATTACATCAGGGTTAATTTTACAAAATTGACAAAATCCTAAGACTAAAGCTATTTAGGAACCATCTTCAATCACACCTTCAATAACATTATTATTACCTTGATCTATTGTACACCTGCTAAGCTTAGAGTTTCTTTTGTAGTTCAGTTTTTCTTTGCAAATTCAACATTTGTTCTGGACTGAGTATATATTTATACAGTGAGTATATATCTCATACTTACTCTCCCCCATAAACAATCACAGCTCATCCATTTTGATCTGACACGAGTTCAACTTACTTTTAGTCACAATGGAATACTATGTATAATACATCATTGTATAGAATAACATATAGTATGGTATTAAGTATATATTGATTATATATCAAAATCCATATACTACATATAAACTAACTTTGTCTATTCCTGCGCTAATTCATTCACAGAAACTTTGCCTTTCTTCTTTTTCACACCCAACTCTCTGAATACTGCGTGTCGAGTAACTTGTCCACTAAATTAGAATTAAGATCGCGTTTCGTCTTATTTGTTTAGCTGCCCTCTGCCATGATTCTCTGGCGATTTGAATAGAGAACGAAGAAACTGTGAATGCATTCGACTAAGCAAAGCGATCGCATTTATCATCGAACCAAACCCACAGAGAGAGAGAGAGAGGGAAAGAGAGAGAAGCGCAAGAAGAAGAGACGACTCTGGCTATGGTATCATGAATGGGGCGGAAAGGGCCACAGTTGGAGATCTGCCTGAGTTGTGTGGGGGGAGGGGAGGAAGGGAAATCAGGGAGTGGGTCGCTTTATCAATCAGACACCCTGTGGTGCGGCTTCGTGTTGACGTCTCTCTTTCACTTGAACAGCCTCATTATGGGGCATTAGAGCGATTAGAGCGTCAACTTATTGATGGGATGCTTCGAGAGTGTCGCCTAACCTCGAACAAAGCAGAGAGGGAGAGAGGGGGGAGTGGCTACACAGGAAGCCGCAAAAGTATTAACGTTTTGGACAGGAAATTCGCCATTTAGCGAATTAGCCAACGACGCCGGGTCCAAGTACATGACACAATTAACTCCGAGTGGAGTTCAATTATAAAAAATAAAACGCACTCTTTCATGTAATCTCAAAGTCAAACTTAATGTGCGTTTTTCTCAGTTTCTTTTTTTTGTAATTCCAAATTACCTTGAACACTAAAAAGGCCCCCATTTTGGGGTACTGAGAGGTGCCTACGAGATGCCCAACTAGACTGACTCTAAATGACTTGCTTATTCATTCAATCTCGCACTCACTCGCACTCATACTCAATACCTGCTCGGGTTGCGGTTCTCGAACAAACGCGCCCATTGCATAATTGTTTTGCTAAAGCGCCGAATTTCAATGGGCCAGAAGCCAAGCACGAAAGTTACATAAGGCCACGACGTAACAACATGCTAAGAATGCCACTGCGGGTGAGCTAAAACTGACTTGGGTATACCCTGTAGAATGTTTTACTTCACTACATTGGCGCAAAGTAATGACATCTTGATTGTTGAGCTTATGAAAAACATTATTATATGCATTTTACAGGGTATATCAGCTTTACATCCACAACAAGAATCATTTTTATAATATTTGTATATTTACTCAAGTTCAAACAACTTCATTTTCCTTTCTCTACAGGGTATCAAACAAAACACAAGAGAAAGAGACTATAAAAGCTGAGTGCGAGTATGATGTAAAACTCACAACAACAAAGAAGAAAACACTCTATGGCCCTAAGGTAATGGCAACAACAACAATAGCAGGCCACAAGCAGAGCAAGTACTGCAACAACAACAACAACGCGACAGCTACAACACTCAAGCCAAGTAGCCGCAGAACCTGAACGCAAAACTACTCAAGTAAACTAAATAGCCAGAAAAAAAACAATGAAAAAAAAAAACAGAACACCATAAAAAAGCCCAAAAAGAGATAAAGACAAGCTGAACTAGCAGCATAAAATGCCTGCTCGACGGACTAGATACCCTGTGAAAGAGATTGACACTTAAAAGTAAAAGTATAAAGTAAATTAAACTATTTAATTTAATTAAATTCAATTCAATTGAAGGAAAAATCAAATATGACTTATTTTCCCCGTTTTCTGCTGCACATGCCCTTCAATAAATGTACATACAGGGTATTAGCAGTAAGTGTAAGCATGTGTGAGTGCGAAGTACTTGTAAACACCCAAGTTGCTGACTACATTACTCTCTCTCCCTTTTGCTATCTCCTTTTCGCACAAGAACTGCAAACAACTTTACCTAGAAATAGCCAAAAAAATAATATACCTATACAAAACTAGCTATAGATAATGCTCAACTCGATAATATAATATTATAATCTATCAAAGTTAAAATTATAGACTTCCATATAAAATTTGGTCTTAAATCAATTAGAAATATTATATGATTATAAACTTCTGTGAGCAAAATGTAAAACAATATAGTCGCTATAATTTATAGGAAGTACAGTGTGTAGTGTAGCTATAAAAACCACTTAACATTCAATTATCCCCAAGTGAAACCACTGCTGAAAAAGCAACTACATTTTCATGCAGTCGCATTCAGTTGGTTGCCAAGCAAAGCTAATCGAAATAGTTAGCTGCGAATGGTCCACGGCACAGACAACAACAACAACTACGTCTTGTCGTGTTCGAATACAAGTACAGACACACACACAAAGAGGCACACGAAAAAAACCGCCAAATAGCAACGACGACGACGATGGCGGCAACTGCACGTGATACATTCATCATGAACTTGAATTTGAATTTAAAGTTTAATGGTAAATCCATTATTGTTGTTGTTTTTGCTGCTGTTGTTGTTGCTCGAGTTGCTGTTGCTGCTGCTGCTGCTTTTTGCGACCCGTTGTCTGTGGCTTTTTTTCTGCTGTTGCCTTTGCCTGACTCGGGCCGCAATTTGCGAGCACTTGTTACCATTGTTAGCTCGAGCTCGAGCTCGAGTCGGCTCTGACATGGCGACGGGCGTTGCCCACGGGGCAGAGCTCGCTCAAAAATATTTAGCCAGAAATGTTGCAGCAACAAACACGACAACGACAACAACAACAGCAACATCGACAGCGACAACGACAACGACAGCAATTGCTGCTTAGTTCTCTATTGTTGCTGTTGTTGTCACTTGCACTTGTTGCCTTCATTCAGCATTGTTGGCTCTTTAGCCGTTTATCCGTTTAGCTCTTTATCTGCCTATCTAGCCATCTCTCTCCCTTTCCCTCTCTCTCTCTCTACCTCTCCATCTCTAGTTTGTCCCTTTTGGGTCTTTTGTCTTTGCGCCTTATTGTATAACTGTCGCTACGGCTGCGGTTTTTGTGTCACACACGAACACAACAACACAAAAAAGGCTTAACAAAGCGTGTGCCACGCCCACTTTAACTGGCTACCTGGCTTGCGCATTACGCCCACACACAAATATGCAAAGAATACGCCCCGCACAGCAGACAGCAACACGGCAACAACCACTGCAACAGCACGTTCGTTGCCTAAGTCTTTTGTTTAGCTGGACTATGGCTGGTGGTTTTTAGGAGGTTTTCGTGCTAAGCTGAAAAAGACTTGCAAATTTGAAATGAGAACCTGCCAAAGTGTTTTTCGTTTTCTGAGGAAAAACGTTGAAAAGACAATTACATATATCACTTATAGCTAAGAAATACTAATAAGTTCGTTGCCTAAGTCATTTGCATCGAGTTTGTTGCCTAAGTCTTTGGCAAACAGTTGAAATATTCTACATGTTTATATAGAACATTATGAAGTCGGTAGGTATACAGCAAGTTTGTTGCCTGAGTCTTATTGTAGCTCAAACTATGGAGAGATAGATATAGAAATAATGGAAACGAATATATATAGAGTTCTGACAACTCAATAATCCACCAATTCAAGTTCGGTGCCTCAGTCATTACACAACACTTGAATACAGAGAGCAAATTTATATAAATCAGCAGATTTTTAAACAGAACAAGTTTGTCTTTAAATAAAGTAGGAAAATAACGAACAATTTGATAAAGATATCTGCAGTTATAATGCTATAATACATTGTAACAATGGAAACTTAATGGAAACTTTTCTAATCTATCATTGCAAGTTTGTTGCCTAAGTCTTGATGGAAGATATATAACTTAAATTTATATAGAATGTTATCAAACCGGACAGCTACAAGTTTGTTGTCTACTTACTTAGCTCTCTATTAAAACTCCTTATAAAGGCAGAGTTATTTAAAAAAAGAATCAGGCATAAGAACATACCTAGTTCGTTCGGAAATAGGAATTGCTATATACCACATAATAGTTAACATGCTTTCGTGTTGGTACCCGCCACCACTGTACGGTACCCCCCATATGATATAGCCCGTTCTGTACGGCCTGCCGTTGCCTGATTAATATGGCGATCAGGTCGAGTCCAAAAAACAAAAAAAAAACGAGAAAAAACTTGAGTTAAATAAAACAAAAACGTGCACATCGCGTCTACAACGTTGCTCGGCTACTTGCGAAGGTACAACGACACTACGAGTATATTATCGCATCGCGGGGGAGGGAAAGGGGTGGTAGAACGAGAGGGGGATAGGGGAGTGTAGGACAGCCAACTGGGCGACCCGGTGTGCGCTGCGCTCTTTAAATGAATTATGAATTAAGTTTTTCAACTTGATGGCCACGTTGCCAACTAATTTTGACCTTGCATACAATTTTAATTAAATTTTTTGTTTTTGGCTCGTCGTCGTCAATTATTATTATATTTTTTTTTTCGGCAGTTCGTTGTTTTTTTCACATATATTTCAACAACAACAACGGAGACAGGGGGAAAAAGGTGTTGACAGTGCGTAATGTGCAAGACGTGAGCTGCACATAGGCAGTTGTTGTTGTTCCTATGTATGTTGTTGTAGTAATGTCTCTTGTTGTTGTTGAACCACCAAATATCAGCGTCAAGAGGGCCATCCAACAACAATAGAGATAAGCTCATGGATATCAATTGAGCGTTAGGTCTTGAAGTTGCAGATACCCTGTACAATATAACAGTTTCAGATAGTACAAACCTAGAACTGGAATCTTCATATGAAACTGAAAATAGTTAGCAAATGTATCAATACTTAAAACCCAACTGAAATCAAACCATGGAGTTTAACTTTTTAGCAGCAACTCGTCTCCCTGCTTAATCTGTTGTTACTGCTGCTGCTTCTTCTTTGTTTGCTAGCATAAATTAGCATACATATGTATGTACAAGGTTCCTGTACTGTCCCCCTAGCACTTCCAGCCCACTTGATATATATATTGTCAGGTCATTACGATTGCAACGCACAGTGGCACCAAAATAGATACAAACAGTGAATTGAGTCTTGGGGGTCTTAGGTGGAAGAAAGAGAGGAGAGGGAGGGAGAGAGAGAGAAGAAGAGTTGGGGAGGGGGCCAAGGAGGCGAAATTCCAGCGTCAGAAAAAAGTGAAGCGTTCATAAAACGGCACAAAAGGAAACAACAAACAACGGCAACAGCGACAGCAGCATCTGCAAAGGAACTGCAGAAATTGACGAAGACAACGACAATGGAGCAGGGACGAAACGGGATCCAAAAGCGGGAGAACAACAGAAAAAAGAAGCGAAGAGCGCGCGAAGACGCAATGCCAAACGTTGTAACCAATGTCCAAGAAGAATCTGCAAAGCACAAATACAAACGCGAAGAAGAGACGAATATGAAGAGAGAAAAGCGAAAGATAGGGCGATATTGGGTAGTGTAGAACAGTGAATAAGGTGGGTAAGGGAATGACATGGACACACTAGGAAGGTAGAGAGTACTACGGGGAGTATTGGGTACGGTTGAGAGGAGAGGGTAATCCAGGGAGTAGTGGGTACTGTTTGGGGGAAGCGGGTAGCGTAGGATAGAAGAGAGTTGCGGAGAAGAGGGTACGGTTAAGCTAAAGAAGGTACTGAAGAGAGAAGTGGGTACGGTAGAGCAGTAAAGGATATGAAAGGGAGATGCAGTGGGTACTATTAAGAGTAGTAGGTAAGGTAAGAAGTAGAGGGTACCGTGGAGTGTAGTGGATACATTAGGCAGTACTGGGTACGGTAGGGATTACTGTAGAGGGTATAATGGAAAAGTGGTGGGTACCGCAGGAAGGTAGTAGCGACCTGTAGGGAGTAGAAGGTGCCATTGATAGTAGTGTGTTCTGTAGAGATTTGAGGGTAAAGTAAGAAGGGTACGGTAGAAAGGTACTTTGTAGAGAGTAGAGAGTAAAGATTATTGGATGCGGTACTCAATTGAGGATACTCTAAGGAGGTTGTCCTGGGTAGAGTGTCTATTAGGAAGGTAGTTGGGTAGGGTACCTTAGGATAGTCTAACCCAGAGACTACAGTGTCTGTGAGCAACTGTTGGGGTAAGCTGGGAGACAGGCACTGCGAGGAGGGGCAGGAGGGTAACTGCTTTGGGCAACTCGGACTTCGGTAGCTGCTTGGACTCGCAGTCGGATGTGGATGCGAGGCAGCTTCTCTTTCTTTGGCGTAGTTGGGTTGCGCGTCTTCAATCGGTTTTTCGAGGCGTGTGCGCTGCGCTGCTGCTGCTGCTGCTGCTGCTGCAGAGCTGTGGCTGCGGCAATGGATCCGCTATAACAGTGTTAGTACGTTAGTAGGTACACAAACAGGTAAAACAGGTTGGCGCGCTCTGACGACGCCGCTCTTCATTTACTTTTTGCTGGCGCTGCTGCTGCTGCTTCTTCCTCGCTGCTTGCGTCGCTGCTTCTTATACTTCTGCTGCTTCTGCTTCTTCTTCTGCTTCTTACTTCACTTTACTTTTGCATTATTTTAGCGAAAAACAACAACAACAGCAACAGGCAACGCCGTCGCAGTCGCCGTCGATGACAACAATTGAGCAAATAAAGATAAAAAGTAAAAGAGCAAGAGAGCGAGAGCAGGAGAGAGAGAGAGACAACTCAAGAGAGCGAGAGCAAGCGAAAAGAACAGTCAAAGGAAACGGCGCAGGAGCAAAAGAACATTGCTGAGAGAGCGAAGGGGAAAGGAAAGAGAAAGAGAGAGAGAGAGAGAGCACACGTTCTCGGACGCAGTCAAGAGAAACACACATTCTTAAAGACTGCAATTACCGCACAGACAACACTGCATGATGATCATGATCACCATCGTGACGATCATCATCATCATCTTCATCATCATGAGGCGCAGCCCAAAGCGCGTGTGTGTGCGACTGTGTGTGACTGTGTGTGTGCGCAGTCATGCGCAATTTCAAGCAGCAGACACTCACACACACGCACACACAGGCAGGCACAGTCCGATAAGAACACACACACACACCGACAGATACCTCGGCAAGTGGCCCTGGCCTAGGTCTACTCTGGTTTGTTTACCAGGATTAGTTAAGGCAAAGAGGAAAGAAAAAAAAGCAGCGTTAAATATCTAATCTTGCAATGAAATACTTAGGATATTTAAGCTAGAATCTACAAACACATGGTATATTATAGTAATATAGATATACAATATTATATGGAAAAGTATAAAGCAGATACAATATATTAAACTGATATAATGTATAAAGAATGTAGACTAAATACAGAATATAACATGGATAGAATTAGAAACAAATCAACTTAAATCACGTTATAGTTACCGTTAAATAAACATAAATTATAGTAATACTTAATTATATGGATTATAGTAATAGATATAATATAGACCAACAACTCTTTAAGATCTGATTTATAAAAAATGTAGAACAAAAGTTAGAAATCCTGTGCGAACACAACGCATAAGAACCTTTATAAAAAGCAAAAGAATCCAATTGACTGCGAAGCAGAAGAATCTTAGTGAACAGGATTTGATTCTTGTAGCTCTTGTACTCGTAGTTGTTCTTGCTGTGGTTGTAGCTGCTGTTGTTGTTGCTGTAGTTCTTGTACGCGTAGTTGCTGTTGCTCTTACTGTTGTTGCTGTTGCAGAAAGGGCAGAGCACTTGCATTTTGCGCTCTAGCTACAGCAGCAGCAGCAGCAGCAGCAGCGGCATTTGGTGAGTGAGAGTGAAGTTGGCGCAGGAAGAACACAACGAGCAGCAGCAGCAGCAGAGCAGCAGCAGCAGAGCAACAACAGCAACGGTAACAAGTATCAGCAACAGCAATTACAAAAACAACAGCAACAACAACAGCAGCGCCGGTGTAGCCTTTGCTGTCTCTTAGCTGCGCGCGCTTCTTGGCTAATTGTTGTTTCTGTTTTTGCTGTTGCTGTTGTTGCTGCTGCTCGTTGTTGCTGCCTCGTACGACGCCAAAGTCAGAGTCAGAGTCAGAGTCAAAGCCAACAGGTAACTGACGCTGTACACGCTCCCGCTCTCTCTCCCTTGGTGTCTCTCTCTCAATTTGCCGCACTCTCGAATTGCTCTCTCTCGCTCTCTCTCTCTCTCCTTCTGTTGTTCTCGCTCTCTCTCTCTCGCATACAGCCACAAAGTTAGCTGTAAATTTCGTTACGTCGCCACTTCTCTCTCTCTCGCTCTCTTTCTCTCTCTCTCTCTCTCTGTGTGTGTGTGTGTGTGTGTGTGTGTGTGTGTCACACAGGTGTGCGCCGTCGCCGCGGCGAATTCGCGCTCTGCAGTCGCAGCGCGCTTACATCACACACGGCCGTCGTCGCCATCGTGTGTGTGTGAAATAACGTTAGTTGCCGTTGCCCTCGCACGCGCGCACTCAGCATATCAGAGCGAGAGAGAAGGAGAGAGAGACAGCGAGTGAGAATACTAGTGAGAGAGAGAGAGAGAGCGCGCAATCTTATTGCCATTCTAAGTGCGTTCTAAGCGCTCATTACAAGCGGACGACGACGACGACGACGCGTCGCTGCCTCTGCCACCGCTGCTGCTTCTTCATTTTAGTGCCCCTACACACACACACAAACACACGCATGGCGTGGAGCGCACAGGTACACACAGGTACGCTTGCGCGCGTTCGCTTCGCGTTGCCAACTATTTTGCCGTTTAATTTCGCTTATATGGTACTTATTGACGTCGTTCTTATTGTTGTTGTTGCTGTTGTTATTGCTGTTGTTGTACTTCTTGTTCTTGTGCTTTGTGCTGGTATTTACACACACACACACATACAGACAGGGTCTTGAGTAGCCTGTCAATAATGATGAAATGACACGCCGCAAAGGCTGCAGAGCAGGGGCAACAGCAACAGTTGAGCAACAGTTGACTCGAGCTAAATGACTTAGGCAACGAACTTGCACAGGGTCCTGTCTATGGCTATAAAGAATTCTAAGCAATTATTCAATCCTTATCAATATGCAGCGAAAAACAACTTTCCATTAAAATCAATACACAATACATAAAATATTGTCAAGAAACCTATAAATTGTATGCTGTTTTGTTGTATCCTCAAGTCCTCAAGTTCCTATAAAATTTCAGTATATCTTAATTACTGTAGTATGGTGGTACCCTTCATATCTATAAAATTCCAGCTTATTTTAAAAATATAAATATTAGATATATCTTGTTGGAACTTGATAGACATCTCATTAAGGCACAACATCAACAAGTCGGAATGAGCCACCACTACATACTATAACGCATAGTTAGCCAAGAGCCCTATTATAGATACATAAGTACAGTCAAATGTAGCATATTCGTAGTTTTCTATATAAGTGAAATTCTTACAAGATTTCATGAAAATGGAAACACTTTAACATAAATAAATAAGAGTTAAATAAGAGTTCGAAATATGTTAGTCAATAAATAGTAATTAAAGTTAAACAGTAGAAACTGTATAGTTTACCCATTATATCAAATCAGATAACTATATCCTATAGCTTAAATAAAATCAGTAAAATAGAAATGAAGATTTTTATACATAAAATATACACCGATTGATGTTATTGATGCTCTTAACGAATACATGAAGAATGTTATTAAATGCTATATCATTATATATAACTAGTATTGGAACAATCGGAGCAGTTACAAGTTAAAACCTGCAAGGATATTAAGCCTTCAGCATGCCGAAGGTTGTCTTTCTTTCTAGTTCTACTCTATTTTACAGTTATAACCCTGCAACCTCCCCCTTCCGCTTCCCGTACCCCTTCTCTCCAAATAACCAGTCAAAAACTCTAGGCCTATCATAACAAAATATTAATTTAATTACGTATGCAGCAACAAAAACAACAACAGCAACAATAACAACAGCAGCGTCAACTGCTGATTTCAGAGTCAAGAGCAGCAGAGCAACAACAGCAACAACATTAACAACAACAAGAGCAGGCAGAGGTATTAAGCAGCTCTAAGTACAACAAGTACAAGCCAAACAAATACGCACACACACACATACAGAGGGCACTGAAACAAGTAAAACATCCCAACCGGCAAATGGCCAAAGTGAGCAACAGGCAGAAGAAGCAGCAGCAGCAGCAGCGACTGCGGCAGCGATAAAACACATCTACCTCTACCTATACCTAGACAACACACACACACAGACACACACACACACTCGCACCTAAGCAGCCAGTCAGTTGGAGAAAAAAAAAACTGCATGAGAAACGTTATGTGAGCGAAATGAAGCAACGCGCTGCCGAAGCCGAAGCTGAAGCCGACGCAGGCGCAAAACACTCTCACTCTCTCTCTGTAGCACGATCGTCGTCGTTGTCGTCGTCGTCGTCGGTCTCAGGTGCCTCGCTCAGCAGCCTAAAACAGTTACGAGACGAGTCGAACCGAAGCCGAAGCCGAATCGATGTTGCCTCGCCTGCTTCGTTCTTTGGGGTTCTACGAAAGCGAACTTAGTTCTCTCTCGTCACTGCTCTCTCTCTCTCTCTCTCTCTCTCTCTCTCTCTTTCTGCCTTAGTGGAGCTCTCTCGCTCTCTCTTTCTCTCTCTCCCAGTGCACTCTCTGTGGGCTTACGGTGTTTTGTGTTTGCCAAGCGAATTCGCCGTCTAACTGAGTTTGTTGTAGGCCTCAGCTCAGGCTCAGCTCACGCCAGCAGCGCTGCCAACGTCGTCGTCATCGGCTCAGTTGACTTTGGCCTAACTGCTCAGGCAGCGGGCACCTTGAATACAGTAAGAGGCGAGCCGGCGTTGTGAATGCACGTGTTATCGCTGCAAAACTGCCAAACACAGCACAACAAAATCAAAGAAAGAAAAAAACAAAAAAGAAACACAAGAAGAAAAAAAACACATGAAAAAATAAACACAATAAAATAAAAAATCGAATTCGAAAAATATAAAAATCGTGAAAAATCGCGCGAAACAAACTAAAGAACAAAACATATTAATATATACTATATATATCATATACGGGTCTGATATATATCAAGTGAATTGCAAGAACTCAATTATATATCATATACGGGTCTGATATATATATCAAGTGCATTTTTTTCAAGTTTTTTCCAAAGTGCCAAAGCAAGGAAAATATATAATACATATATCATATCATATATATATATATATATATATATCATCTATATATATCTGTATCATCCACAACTGGGATATGATGAAGAAACACAAAAAGTTTTAAACTGAGCCGAGCTCAAAACTCAACTCTGGATACACGAGACGATACAAGAATCTATATACTATATATACATCAAGATTATATAGATTAAGTATCTTTTTTTTTTTTTTGGTATTTGCAACACACACACACGCACACACAGGCAGCAGAAGGAGCTGAAGAGAAACAGACACACTTGTGGATTAGTGTTTTGTTTTGTTTGTGTGCGTGCGCGAACTAAAGTTACGTGTGTGTGTGTGTGCGAGACGACAACGACGTCCGCGTGTGCTCGTTTGTGGTGTGTCGCCCGCGTGCGACAGAAGTGCCTCAGTGCCTGTGTTAACTGATACAACAACAACAACAACAATAACAACAATAACTAAATAAAGCAGCAATATGCCGAAAATCTTTTTGATCAAAAATCGCCTGCACCAGCAGCAGCAACGTTTGTTGGAATCGCAGAATCTGCTGCAGCACAAGGCGCAGGATGATGAACGTTGCCTGGTGCCGCCGCTCAGTCCCAGCAGAGTGGACAGAGTGTCGCCAACGTCCTCCGGCTCCTCATCGACGTCGCCAGTGCCAACGAGACCGACGCCGACGCCCACGCCCACACCGACACCACCAACAGCGCCAGAACCGCAACCAGAGCCACAGGACCAACATGACCAACAACAACAACAGCAGCAACAACAGGAGAAGGAGCAGCCCCTCAGCCTGACAACAGCAACAGCAACAACAACACCAACGACATCAGCAGCATCGACATCGATACGCAAACGTTTCCATCATCGACGTCATTATTTCGGACAGACGCGCCACAGTCTCGAATCAAATTCGTGCGTCGATGTTGCCGTCGCCGCAGCCAGCCAAGTTCAAAATGGTAAGTAATCCTCAGTAATTCTAATCCAAATCGAAGTCACCAATCAAGAACACAATGGAATTCGAAGTCAAATCACAGCTCAAAATCAAAAGACTTAGGCAACAAACTTGCACCAGACTAAACACTCAGTTCGTTGCCTAAGTCATCGGCATTTTTATTACCACGCCCCACCTCTGCCCACTGGGCCATCGTTTTATACAAATCCTGCAGTTGGCATTAAATTTCAAGCTCTTTTTTCCATTCTTTCATTCTTTTTTTATGTCTATATCTTTCTTTGTTTTATGCAAACTCGGCCTAATTTCGCTTTTACAATTCTTTATTCTATTGGAATTGATAATTGAACAGAGCTTGAGAAATGTTTAGAGTTCTAATAATGGATGCAATTTCAAGAGTTTATTACATTTTATAAAGTTTCAACAAAAATCTCTGCATTTTTCTTTCGTTAGAATAAAGGAAAAATGTTATATATATTTTGCTACCTCTTCTTCAAATATTTAAGAGATATAGTGTTATATATTGAACCGATACCATGCAGTTTCAATATTTTTTCATTCTTATCAAGATGACAACAACAAGCTTAATTTTTTATTTGTGAAATCCCTTATGAAGTTATAAGCCTATATACGACTACAACTGTTTAAAGCAAACATAACTTTAGACTTTATTCTGTGTGTTTTTGCTATGAACGTATAGCTCTTTAGTATTTTATAATGCTTTGTTTGATATTCAACAATTCAAGATTCTTTCAATTTAAATAATTTTCAAATAACTATCGATTTTACAATTTTAATTCTTTTTCTATTTCAATTTATTACATAGTTTAAATCATAGTCAAAATTCCATAAATTTTCTCTTTTTTTCATATATTACTTAATATCTGAACTGAATAATCCATGATACAATATATGGAATGTATAAATTTTATCAATATTATAAAGTAATATCATAGTATATCTTTATATTTTCTCCATCAACCTGTAGATCTTCTACAAACCTTACAATGCTCCTTTCTATTCTTTGCTAAAATCATTTTCGGACTTCTGTAGAATTACGAGAGTAAGTTCTCTAGGCTGCAGGACAAATACATGTTATTCATTTTCTTCACATTTGTTACACATGCAACAGCAACAACACCAACAACAACAACTAACAGCAAAGCTGACAGGCAAATAAATGCTTATGAGACCATATAATAGCTACAAATCTGTCCAAAAGCCAAAACGCTGATGGCTATCGCTGAGTCTGACTCGCAAGTCAGAGTCGCGGGTCTGAGTCGCTAGTCTCGAGTCTGAAATTCTTTTCTATTCGCGCTCGCACAACAATAACAAATTAAGCAGAGTCAGCTTCAGCTTCTCTGATTCTTTGCTTGTTGACGCCCACACGACACGACCCTTGGCTCGTTTCGATTCTACGCCGATTCTTTGGCAACATCAATCACTTTCATTGAATTGCCAAAACAAGCGAAAGACCCAAAACGGTGAGTGCGGCAACAAGAACAGCAACAATGAAATATCTTTGGGGGGGTTCTTCATAGTTCTTCTCGTTCGACTTATATAATCGTTGGAGCAGCCTATTAAGTCATACGATTACGGGAGGGGGCCCGCCACAACAGGCGGTCTACCTCTATTTCTCTTTCTCTCTCTCTCTCGCTTTGGCTGACACGATTCACCCTTCACCATGGCCAATGAAGAATCCAGAATAGTGTTTTTGGGTATCAATAAATTCAAATCGTATAACTTTCTTCTCGCGGGACTAATAAGAATTTATGAACTTTGTCTCGAAAGTGAATTTTGGTTCTTTTTTGTTCCCCTCCTGATTCTTCTCGCGTTTCGGTTGGAGTTTACGCTTTGCTTCAGTTTTCAGTTTTAAGTTTCGTTTGTTGCGTTGTTCTTGTTTTATTTTTGCTTGAGTGAGCCTAAAATTCGCTGTCAAGTTCGCTGCCCAAGTCTTTTGTTTCACAGAGGGGTCTGGGGTCTGGGCTGTGGTCTCCCCCGGCTTTAACTGCCCTTTGTCTTTGTGCGCGAAAAAATATCATAATTACATGTAGAGAAATAAGTATAATGAACAGACACTCTGGCAGAGCTTAGGTTAGCATAGAATGGAATGGAATGGAATCGAGTGTGGACTGGACCGAATAGAGCGAGCCGCAAGTACTCTGTAGATTCGTGTGTTTGTGTTGGTGTGTGTGTGGAAGTGGATGTGGAAGTGGAAATTGCGCGTCGTTCTTGAACCCCAACTTGGCTCTTAAATCACACGCAGTCGCAGCTACTGTCTGTGTGCCTGTGCGTGTGTGTATGTGTTGGCCATAAAGAGCCCGCAGCAAACTTTAAATTAGATTGGAAGATCTTTCACTTGAAATCAAAGTTCACTGAAAACAGACGAGAGAGAACAAAGCTAACCCCACGAGAATTCGAATTCTATTTGTGGGAAAGATTTCTCGATTTGTAGTTCAAACTATTGATTATAGCACAATGTAGAGTTCCAAGTCTACTACAGTTTCTGCCATATGAAATTTATATTGATCCTCATTAACTTACTTGATATAAAACGTAACTGTCTATAGAGGAATACATAGTAAATGAACCCCCATTATAGAAAAGAATAAACTAGATGAAACATCACATTTTGGCTTTCTACAGCCTCCTTTATCTTATTAGACAGCAAAACTAAGCTAATGCCATTAATTCTATACATTTGTAGATTACGAATTTAAGATTTATGGCAAGCAACAGTATTATTTCTACATTAAACAAGTCAAGATGAATTCCCAAAAAGTTATAGCAACTTTTATGGTAAATCAAAAGGGATGTCTTCTTGAATACAGCAAACTTATAGCAACTTGTATAGCAACATCTTATTAGGTTTATAGCAAGCTGTTGTATGTGTGTGTGTGTATTTCCTTTGAGGCAAAGCATTCCTAAGCAATTTTACCTTGTTGCGCCTCTTTTAGTTCTTGTACCTATTCCAGTTTTAATTCTACCTCCTCCTCCTTCTTCTGCTGCTTCTTCTTTTTCTTCTGGTGCTCACCCGAATCACCCTGTGGCACACACAGGCACAACCGCAACGTTGCTTAGTTTATGCGTTTTTTTCTCTCCTTCTTTCTGTCTGTTTTTTGCGGTGTGCTCTGCGGGTCTTGGACTGCCTTAGCGGTTAGCGGCCAAGAACTTCACACACTTGAGCGCACACACATACACACACACTATCCAACACATAGACACATGTTAGTTAGAGTTGGCAATGGGCAAATTATATAACAATGTGCAGCAGCCACAAATCTCTTTTGGCCACAGCGAAAAGTACAAGTTGAGAGCAAACTCAACTAAAACAAAGGAGAAGCAACAGCAGAAGAAGAAGTACAGACAAGAAGAACAAGAAGGGGAGTAAAAGAAGGGAAGGGGGAGCAGGAGGAGGTGCAGGAGGGGGCAACAGAAGTGGCTGCCCAAGTGGAAGTGGAAACAGTGGTAGATTGCTAGCAAAAGTAACAAGGCAAAACTTGCACACAGCCCAAGCTAGAAGAGGCCCCAACGGAGGACTGAAGAGGGTGGAGGGGGAAGACTATGCCGTTTTCGCAAGACTCAAGTTGACTTTGGGCGTTGCTGCATTTGTCCAAAGCAAAAGGCAAAGGCAAAGTCAAGGCAACACACGACGACGACGACGACGCTACGAAAAGTGGTAGAACCAGTAAAAAAATCATATCAGGCAAGGGCACAGCGAGAGAGAGACAGACAGAGAGAGAGAGAGAGAGAGAGAAAGAGATAGAGGTAGAGAGGGAGGTAGGGAGAGAGAGAAGGAGTTGAGAATCTGCAGAGTGTCTCAAGTGCAACATAATGTGATGTTGCCACACGGCCATAATTGCTGCGCGCTTCTTTCTCTCTCTCTCTCTCTGTCTTTCTCATGTATTCTCTCTCTCTCTCTCTCTCTGCATGTGCAGACTCTGTGATTTTTTCGCGCTCACACACACTGGGACACTGTGTGGTTTAGTTGCTGCAACGCGTTCTAGTCTATAGACTTGTTGCGTGCCACTGCTGCTGCATGTGGCAAGCCATAAATATTCATATGCGCGACCTTAAGACAAGGTCTGCTGCCTGCCTGCCTGCTCAACGCATTCCTAGAGCAACTACACTATAACAGCAACTGCAACCCAACAGCAATGTATGGCAGCTGCCACACTAAACTTGCAACTTGCAACTTGCCACAAGTAACTGACTAACTTCCTGTGCGCCTCCCCGCTATCGCTTAATCGCTTTGCCAATCTTCTGCTCCTACTCCCTCTCCTTCATTTCCTCTTTCTCCTCCTTATTCTCTCCGTCTTCCTCTCTTCACTTCACTGCTTTCTGCGCGGGGTCTACAAAGTAAAAGTCAATAAATTCCAAAAAGGAAATTCATTGATAAACTCGTTGCGATAAAGTCCAACCAGCATTGCCCACTTAGCACTTGATAACAACAACAAAAGAAACAACAACAACAGAAACAACAACAACAACGATTCGCAGCTGTTAGAAGACAGTGAAGAAGCAGCAAAATTGACGCAGATGTTGCAACACACACCGGAAGTTAGCGAAAGGTTGCAAAAGTTCTTCCTTTCTTTCCCCCCTCCCGCTTGGCCTTCTCTCTCTACCTCTCTCTCTTTCTGACTAACTTCTTCCGATGCAAGTCTTCCGCCAAAAAGCAAAAGTCAAGGTCCAAAACAATCGAAATCAGCAAGCAAGAGAAAGAGGTAGAAGAAGTGGATGGGAAATTGATACAGAGAGAACGAAAGAGAGAGAGTGAGTGTGTGCACTTTCTTAACACATGTTATAAAGAGTTTACTACAAATGATCAGTTACAGTTATATGTTTTATGCCTTATGAGCCTTGAGCTCTGTTAACAGTCCACTTGGCCTAATGAGTTCCAAGATTGTTCCTGAAACGATTGTCGTTGTCTCTTTAATCTTTGTAGTATGTGCTTTCCTAGTGTTTCACAGTTCTAAATCTAGATATATAAAAGAGTTGCTATACAAATTTAGTTTATATAGATATTTAACACTACAAAATATACAAATACATACTTACAATACTAGTCAGGGCTTACTGTACAAATGAAGTCTCTGTTGTGTTGGTGTGTTTATTTTATGTAACATCTCAAGAGTGTTCTTGTTGTAATATCGTTGTTCCTTAAAGTGAGAATGTTATCAGCTGATTGATGAATCCGTTTAAACTTAATTCTTCCTCACACTCTCTC
Source organism: Zaprionus camerounensis (assembly GCA_018904165.1). NCBI lineage: Eukaryota > Metazoa > Arthropoda > Insecta > Diptera > Drosophilidae > Zaprionus > Zaprionus camerounensis. The sequence continues at coordinate 362,438 of JAEIFS010000739.1, forward strand.
TCTCTCTCTCTTTCCATGCTTCTTTCTCTGCTCTTCTTCTCCCTCTCTCTCTCTGTCTCTCTCTCTCTTTCCGCTCTTCTTTCTTCATGCAAATTTTCCTTTATCTCAATTATATGCCCACTAAAATTCCTTTACCATTAGATGATCTCCCACAAATGCAAAAAACCTTTACCCCATCGATACCTTCTGTTTGGGAAACTTGGCTAAGAAGGTATTTGGGCGCAGGCTCTTCATGCTTCACAGACTCTGAGAGAGTGAGAGAGAGATCCTGGCGATGCCCAGATTCGTTGCCTAAGTTACTCGGTTTCCTTTTGCTTTTCTTACCTCTCTGCTTTTGGTTTTGCTTCTCATTCGCCAAGTCTGGCATTAGTTTTACCTGCTGCTTCCCCTGATAAACAATGCAGTTGTCTACCTGTTTTAAGGGCTCTCTCTCGCTCTCTCACTCTCTTCCCCTCTCTCTCTCTCTGAAAATCAAACAAAACGGGAAAACGAAGGTAAAATAAAACAGAGATTTGACAATCAGAAAAACGAAGCAAGACCCAAAAGCGAAAAGGGCAAGAATCCTGCACACACTCTCGCACACACCCATACATACACGCACACACACAATGATCAAATTCAAAGCTGAGATTTATTTGTGCAGTGAATCAACACAAAGAGAGAGTGAGAGAGAAAGAGAGAGAGAAGGTGAGAGAGAGAGAGAGACAGAGAGAAAACAGGTCTCAAGTGCTCCGCGCTCGACTGCGTCCCGCGCACAAGAATAAAAATACTTTTTTATGCTTGTGTATTTGAAAAAGAACAAAAAATAAATAAAGAATAATAATAAAGGAAGCGAGTTTTTTTCTTTGCCTCCTCCTCGTCTTCTTCTCGGACTCTCTTTTTGGTATGCGATGACGACGAGGCAGCGCAGCAACTGTTGGAGCCTCAAATACCTGACCAGGCCTCGCCTCGCCAGCTCGATGTCGACTTTGTCTTTGGCCCTGCCTGCGTAGAGTGTGTGTGTCTGTGTGTGTGTTTGTGTGTGTATGTGTGCATTGATTGCACTGCCTGGCCCCTTTGGGCCTTTGAGCCCCTGTCGTGGCCTTTGTCTACCCAAGTCATCTTTCAGTTTTAGCATGAAAATGCATTTCTTGTGTTCTCTATCTCTCTCTCTTCTTCTCTTCTGCCTCTGCTTCTTGTATTGCTTTGCCCTGCAGCAACTTTAATTGAATTAAAGCATTAACAATTGCAATCAATAGACAAGCAAATGATCTAGAGACAAAGATACATGTATCTACATCTATTATAGCCTCATTTCTGTAAGATATATTCGAGAGAATTTAAATAAGCTTCGCTCTGCTGAAAGATACTGAAATTACTTATGAACAGTGGCAGTTTCCATCATATTTACAGTTTCTTTGAGTTTCAAGAAGAATCTTTCAAGATATGCTATGCAACTGAGTTTTTAATAACTCTATATAGTCCCTCAACAAATTTCATCGCTATAGTTCCTCAGTTCACACAGTCTAAAACCATAAGATTTTAATTAGTTGAACATGTAATTGATTACTGATTAAAACTTCTGTTTAGTTATCCATTCCATAGTCATATTCCAAGAGTTTAAAGAAGACTCTGCCATGGTATCCTATGCAAAGGTTCTTATTTTAACTGCACAACAAATTTCATGGAGTTCTGAGTTCACATGAGCTGAAATCATAAGAATTGTTGACTTTTAGTTTGGACAACATTTGATACAAACTGATTCACACATTTGTTTAGTTTTCCATGTTAGGGAGTTAGGAACCCTCAGTCAGTCAGTAACCCATATGCCAAATTCGAGCGAGCTATCTCCAACGGTTGTCGAGTTCACATAGACAGTGAGAGAGACAATTGCAATTAAATTCAATTTGATTGCCAATTTACTTATACATGATAATTAAATATGCGTATACAAAATATAATATAGAGTATACACTGTCACATTTTGTCAATTTCTGGTTTCGTTTTCGGTTATTTTTCTTTTTTGTTTCTTTTCTTTGTTTTCTTCTTTTGCTTTTGTTGTTGCGCATCATTTTGTTCTCGATTCAGTGTCAATAACTTGTAAATTGTTTCGAATTTCAATTACATTTCTTTTCGATGTTTTGCACGTGTTTGTTTTGTTAGTAATATAATTATTATTATTATTATTATTATTGTGACTTTTTGTATCAATATGGAAACTTGTTTTGGACTTCAAATGCTGCGATACAATACTATATATGCTATATATACACAACATATACGGATCTTTATGTATATAATATATTTATACAATTTTAATTTGGCGATTGAAACACGTTTAACGCTCCTCAACGACAACAATAACAATAGAACTTGTTTCCTTTCGGTTGTTGTTGTTTCTGTTGTTGTGATTGTTGTTAAAAGTTAACTGTAGTTTTGTTTAACGCAAAGACGAACAAGTTTTTCGCCATCCGCCTGCCTCAGAATTTAAATATCGTTTTGATTTCAGCGAAATATAAAAATAGATTAAATTTCTCATTGTTTCCAGTTATTATGAAACATTCTTAGATCAATAATAACGGAATTTTGAGGCGTAATTTAAATTTGGCATTTAAAAACTGTTTTTCTAATGCATTAATCATCTGTTTGCATCATTCAGTTCCCCCTCTCTTTCTCTCTCTCTCTCTCTCTCTCCCTCTCACCAAAATCTGTTGAGTCAGGTCACAACAGAATGGAATGAAATACAGTGGGGTCACAATGTCTCACAATGTCGCTTCACTAATAGGAAACTCGCTAGAGGAAACACTCCTGGTTGAAGGTGTTGGCTATAATTGGACACACACACACACACACACACACACACACACTTCTAGTAAAGCACTGCCTGATTTTGCCCACTGTTTAGCTTTCAGTTTAAGCTTTTTTTCAAGTGTGCGAATTCTCATTAGAAATGCAACTTGTTATTATTGTTATTGTTAATGCAAATTGCAATTGTTTTAAAGAGCATTTAAAGCGCATTTAGTTAATGATTATACAAATTATGGGAATATCGTTATAAAGAGTTTCCGTTTGTACACAAATAACTTCATTAAATTTGCAAGAGAATTTAAATAAGAGTAAAGAAAATGGAGTGCGCAGAGATGTGTCTACTAAAGTATATAGCATATATGTGGTATATATTAACTATATATAATATATATTCTAAATATTCTATACATTTAAAAGTAGATACAGTAGATACAGCAGAAACCTGCAACTTCAATAGACTGCAAAATAACTACTTTAACTTTGTGTCTTTAATCTTTTTATAGATTTAAGCTAATTCCAAGATAGATGCATATTTCTCTCAGCTTTGACAGTGGACAACAACAATAACAATTTGGCGACACTATACTAAATACAACGCAGTCTAAACTTAAAACAGATAAAGCAACTCAGAAGAGACAAAAGCATTAAACAGTTGCATGCGCACCTACACAGACAGACACACACATAGTCATATGCATATGCACACATGTAATGCACACACTAGTGTCATGTATTTTTCAGGTCAGGGTTGACTTGTGACTGACTAAATGAATGAATGAATGAATTGAATGCATGAATGCGTCCCGCCGATGCAAGCTCGCAAGTCTGTCTGTCTATCTGTCTGTATGTATGTGTGTGAGTGTGTGTCTGTTTGTTTGTCTGTCTGTGTGCACGACTAACTAATACATTGACAATTTGTAGCTATAAAACGTAGCTGAAACCGCTATAAGCTCAACCCCAACCCCTCAGTCTACATCTCCCTGCCTCCCTCTCTCTGTCCCTCTCCCGCTCTGACATTGCAGCCTGAACTGGTTATGCACTTGACAACTGCAGCTCCCCAACTGATGCTGCTCTGCTGCCTCATTAGGGCCGCATTGTGGTCAATAAATTATTGACTTTTTTTTGGCTTTTTTCTCAATATTTTTTTCGGTTTTTTCGTGTTTCATTTTGGCAATGAAAATCAGTCAAATATTCCATTTCCAATTTTGTAGATTTCTACACAGGCGACAAATTGTTATCGCTTTTGTTTTCATTTTCCTTCTCTTTCTCTTTCGAACTCAACAACTGGAAATTGTGCAATTTTGCACATCTTCAGTCCCCGAAACCGCACCGGGCATTAGTTTTAGCGGCCTGAATTAGTCAATATTTGACCTATGCGCGGTTAGAGTTTGTGAAATTTCGTTGAGGTTTGAAATCTCTTTTCGGATTTTTATGTTTTCATTTTACTTTGCGATCGCACGATTTGCATAAAACGGCAATTTCAATATGAAACGGCATCGGTGTGTGTCATCATGAAATCAAATGAAAGCAGTTTAAGTTGAAAGAGAACTGCGCAATCGTTTGAACACCCAATATAACCTAAATGATTATTATAACTGAAGGCATATAGCAAATTTAACAACTCTAGCTCTAATAAGTGCTGAGTTGAAATGGAATACTGGTTTAACAGGACTATGGATGAGTTTCGCATAGAAGTTTTTGTTACATAGGGATAGCTTTGTAATATAGGCAGTCACATGCCAAATTTGATAGCTATGGCTCTTATGAGGGCTGAGTTTAAATAGCTTTGTCAGCTGAGGTAGCATAGGTGCAAGCAATAAAGAATTTCCAGCCACATGCCAAACATGATAGCTGTAATGCCTATAAGAGCTGAGTTTTTAAGAACCATTTGCCCCTTAATTTTTAGTCTTAATTCATGCTCAATAATACTTTATCAGTCTTAAGCAATCAATGTAGCAGCACATAAAATTTGCCAGCCCTAGCTTTGCTTTATCCCGAGTTCAGTTAGATTACTCAGCGTAACTGGCGGCACAGACAACATATAGGGGGATTATTACATATCTTGGGTCTGGCGTGAGGCATCACTTGAGATCTCCATAAAAATGTCATTGTCAAATTGCTGCTAATTTCTGTACAAATCGCATTGCTCAATTTACCCATAAACCTATTGCGTGTGTCAGTGTGTGTGTGCGTGTGTGTGTTTGACCACACCCCAATTGATTACACACACACGCACACACACGATGCTGAAGCGGATCAGAGACGGAGACTGACTGCGCTATCAGAGGAGGTTGGCAATGTCAGCGCAATTTCAATATCAATATCAATATCAAGTTCGTTGCCTAAGTCTTTTGTTTGGCGCCACACAGCAAGTGAAATTCACCACAACAGCAACAACAACAAACACAAATCAAACAAACACACAAATCGAACGTGTGTAAAGGAGATAGAGAGAGCGGGAGAGTGAGAGACGGAGAGGGAAACACAAACAAAATCTAAATGCATTTAATAACAACCGCATACAGACCTATATACAGACCTATATATCACTGTATATCTCTGTCTATATATGTATACAGGTATACGATATCTTTGCTGTAAGCATTAAGAGGCAAGCACAACACACACACACACACACGAAATTGAGTAAAAAAAATCTACCGGTTTTCAAGGTTAGGCACCGCTTTAACTGTATTAACACCGGGCACCGGGCCCGTAATCACAGCAGCCGTCGCCGTCGCTGTCGCAGTCGCAGTCGACGTAGCCTCAACGGCAGCACAAGTTACGTCATAAACGAACAACGCACACAGCAGCAGCAACAACAGCAACAACAATAAAGAGACGGCGACAACTTTTTTTTGTTGCGCTTGTTGCGGTTTTGGCTCATTTCATTTGATCAACAACAGCAACAATAACAACAACAACAACAACAAACAAAATTGTAACCCAAACTGCAACAACAACAAACAATTTTACGCATAATTTCATATTTGTAACGAAATACGTAGCAAGAGTGAGTCAGTGAGAGAGAGAGAGAGAGAGAGAGATACACATAGCTTCATTTACATATAATGTTGTAAGTGGGAGTTTTATTTAATATTGTTGTTGTTGTTATTGTTGTCGGGGATGCGCTCTTAACTTGTTTTTCCATTGATCTCAGCAGCTAAATGTGGGTCAAAACTGGTAGGTAGTTCGCACAGCAACAACAACAACAGCAACAGCGCAAAAGGGTCGCCTGCATCATTTCATATATGCGTGTTTACAGTTAAAACAAAAGCAACAACAACAGCAGCAACAGCAACAGCAACAATAAATATCGAAATGAAACGAAGCGTTGCTCATCAACATCATCATCATTATCATCATTATTATATTCTGTTCATTTTGCATATGCCCACACACACACGCACACACACACACACACACACACTATATAGTGTGTTTATGTATTGACACATATCTGACACAAAGGCTGATGCTGTAATCATCATCGCCTGTAACGGTTGAGAAGGTCAACCAGATGCGGTTTCTCATTTCCCCCCGTTGGAGACAAGCGGAACAGGCTAAGTGACAGACAGACAGTGGGACAGATAAGGAGACAAGACGAGAGACAGTGGAACTGACTATGAAATTGATTGACAAAACCTGCTTATCAATTAGGCAAGTGCAGTGCGATAATAATGCGCACAAAATCTGACTGAAACTGTTATAAACTGTTAAACAGAAGTGTATCACAACCATTTCATTTGTAAAGCACAAATAACTACTATGACTGAGTGCTATACTAAGCTGTTATACAGAACTGTAATACAAAACTTGTTAAACTAAATTAATATTAATAAAACACTTTACACAACACCATACAACTATTATACACTGCTGTTATACGGAACTGTTATAATAACTGCATTCTCATTAATAATTAACATGAAATTCCTGTCTGTTATACTCTGCTATACGAAACTGTTATACAAATTGAAAAAATCAAGCTTCTCAGCTACTACAACTGTCCACAATCCACAAGACCATCCATTACCTTCTATATTTACCCCTCGCCCCCCTTACGTACGCCACAGCTAACAATGAATGTACCTCGACATTGAAACTATAATCGTATAATTCTCTTGATAATTCAGCTTCCGCCCAATGCTGCAATTATAGCATAGTTGTTGTAGTTGTTGCTGCCATTGCGATGCCCCTCAAGCTTCTCCTAACTCAGTCATTAAATGAGATTCTCATTACAATCCCCCAACTTAACGTTCCGAAAGTCGTTCGTTGCTGTTCGCCCCTCAATGCTACACACACAGCACACACACACACACACACACACACATAGTTGCATTTTCATTTTGTTTGTTATTCAATAACAACAAAATTAGCTTTCAATTTCAGTTGAAAAATTCTACACGAAAATTGAGTCAGCGCTCTCGACTTGACAACTATTTGCACATTGCAGCAGCAGCAGCAGCAACAGCAGCAGCGCATCAGCAACAGCAGCAGCCCCAGCAACAACAACAAAGAAGATCGAGGCCGTCGTGTCGTAAACAGAAAAGTGCAACAAACTGTTTAACGAAAACGCGAAAAAAAAAAAAAAAAAAAAAAACTTTAACACGCCCGAAACTAAAATCGAAATGAAAACTTTTGTTTGAAAACGGGCAAAGTTTTAACGCAATTGCGTTAAATGATTTGTTGCAGTAACAGCAACAAAAACAACGAGAGCATAGAGAGGAGGCTGCGCCTCTGTGTTGTTGTTGTTGCTGTACCCAGTTGTAAATGTAAATGAGACATGCACGACGACGGAGACAAAGCCGCAAGTCGAAACGCGCTTTAGGTTAGTTTTGATTTGCGGTTCAGATTCGATATTTTGGATTCTGAAACAGCTTGTGTGCAATGTTCAATAACAATAGAGCACACACATAAGCATTACACATGATCTATACAGAGTTTACAAACATTTAAACAGGCAAAAGGTAACTCTATTTACTTTGGAAGCCTAACTGCAACATTTCAAAAGAAATTACAGTTGTTTTCAATGTTTCTACTCTATTACAAAGTTTAGATATAGTACTGCCACTGTTACTTACGATCTATATACAATTTATAAATATACTTCAGCATATTAACTTGGAAATGTGTATCACAGGTACCTCAAAGTGGTTAGGTACTCGTAACTGCAACAGTTCAAGATACTTTACACAAGATTTTAAAGTGGAAAATGTTACAATTTAACTTTTATTACTATTTCACTTATGTTCTAGATAGACTTTATAAATCTATTTCAACTTATAAACAAGCAAACTTCGATTAAATGTACCTTAACGGCACAAGAACTGAAACAGTTCATGAGAATTTCAAGAGACTTACAAGTTTACAATGTCTCTTAAAGATTCAAGATGCCTTAGCTTAGCTCTTCACTTGAAAAACTGACAATTACAATTGATCCATATAATGCTCTTCAACTAATTTAGCAACACCCGAACTGGGATAATTTGATATCAAGTTAATTAAAGCTAGCAAAGAAAAATGGCTGAGTTTCTTGTGTGAAGAAGCAGCTGGAAATTCTTTTACAGACTAATTGCAGATCTGTTAGAACCGTTTACAGGAGGCAGAAGAAGGAAGAAGGATGGGAAAAAAGAGTAGTAGTGGGGCGTGGCGGGGGCGAAAATAGAGTGCAATTTAATGACATTTTTGTTTTTCTTTCTGGAAACCACTTTAATGAGCCACCCTCGTATATGGCAAGGCGGCAATTGGCTTGAGTCGTTTTTAGACGACGCTTGTTGGCAGTAACAATTAGCACACACATACACACACACTCGCAGACATACACACACACACACACACACACACACACACACAACATTGTCACAACGCCTCATTCAGTCAATCGGTCTCTGTCTCATTCAGCGCTTTTGTTTGCCTTTGCCTTTTTTTATTTTTTGCTGCACTTTTGTTGCAGTTGCATTGTATTTTAGTAGCTGTTTAGCATGCTTCTTTGTGCAACTCACACACACACATGCACTTATACCTAGGCAATGCAATGGTTATTATTATTTTGCTGCTGCTGTTGCAACTAAACGGCGAACAGCAACAGTCGCCAAATTTAGGTCAACGCATATAATATATTCATTCTAAAAGCGTCACTCACAACACTCTCAAGAGTGTATGTGTGTGTGTGTGTGCCAATATGTGTATGTGTGCCAGTATGTGTATACTTGTGCGTGTATTGGTCACTTTGAAGCGTGTCGAATTAGAAATATGTTGACAAATTCATTTGCGTTTGGCTGCTGTTTTTGTTGCTGCTGCTGCTGCAGCCATTTTGTTTCGTGCCTCATTGTTTGTGCAACGTGCGCTTAACGGAAATGCATTAACAATTGCACAAGCCTTGTCAGTGTCGTCGTCGTCGTCGTTGTCGTCGTCGTTGTCGTCGATGAGCAACGCCCCAAGAATCATCTGAGACGGAGGAGGCGACGCCTGACTTAGAAAAACCTTCAGGCGCTGTGTGACAAGCGCGCGAGCAAATGTTGTCTTAACAGCGACTTAACAGACAAGTGACAGCAGGCTAAGCAGGTTACAGGCCAATGCATACCCTGTAAAAAATAAAAATGGCATGTTAGAAGTGCAAGTAATTTGTCAATCAATACAAATACCTTCGTAATTCTTTGCAGACATCAAGAAATTCTTGACTAACCTTTATACCACCCTTGAACGACTTGCAAGATACCCTGTAATGAATATTAATATTAAATATTTCTATATTTGTACAATAACGTACCACAAACTCAATGCACGACAAGACGCTCAGCTTATCCTGTAATAAGGGAAACTAACAGGAAAACATTAAAAATGCCGCTGTCAAAACTTTTACAAGGTATATGAAGCAAAAAAATTGCTCAATGGCTAGAAAAATGAAAAGCCTGGCCACTTAATAAACAATGTAAACGACTTAACGAGGCAACATGAAACAGAGCAAGGTTAACATTGACATTAATACCGCAAAGAACAGAAAAAAAAAAACAGTAGAAAAAAAATAAATAAACCAAACCAAACCAACAAACAAACAAATTGAAACACGTCGAGATAAACTTCAGATAGAATTCAGCGGCAAAAACAACAACAACAACAACAATAAAGCAACTGTAATTAGCAGCTGCACAAAACGTACCAGTTGTTGTTCTTGTTGTTGTTGTTGTTGTTGTTGTCAAGCATGTGGTTTGCAATTTAAGACGCGCTTTGAGCTTGAGAGCTGTCAGCGAGCAGAGCACACACAGTGCCGAGCTGAGCTGAGGCCACAATTTCAACTTGGAATATCTCTGCAAGAAAACAACAACAACAACAACAACAACGACGCCAGAATCTCAATCTTCAAGTCGGGTCTTCTCTGTCGTCAAGTCAAGTCTTCTGTGCTTGCTTGTCTTTGTCTCAGTGTCAAGTCAAGTCGCCATCTGCAGCTCTCGATCTCTCGATCTATCGTATCTATCGAGTCTTGTGGCATTTGTCGATATATCTTAAATCTCTCATCTGTGTATGTGTATGTGTGTGTGTGTGTGCACATACGAGTATTTCAACTGCAGTTTTGACCTTGAAATGCGGCAGCTCTTAAGCATTCTGTGTGTAGGCAACACACACAAATCGAGGCTTGCACGCGCAGCTGGTGGAAACAGTGGGGCGAGGCGAGATGGCAAGTGGCGGCAACACACACACACGCACACAGAGTGGGCTGCAGTGGGCGGGGGGAGGCAGGTGGGTGTTGTTGGACTGTCAGCAAGGCTGTTGCTGTTGCTGCTGCTGCTGCTGCTGTTGCTGTGGTGTGTCATTCATTCATTCAATTTGGTTTTACTGGGTTAATGGTTAAATGTTCCGCTGCCCACTGTAAGACAAATGACTTAGGCAACGAACTTGAAATGTTGCACTGCAAATTGCATAGGGCGCGTGCTATGTTAAGGCCCATGTTAAGTGGCTGATCATGGTTTTAACATTCAACATTTGTTAACAGAACTTGGAACACGTGGCGCGCTGTCATCAACAGTAAAGCAACTGTTAGGCAGCTGTTAAGCACCTTCAAGCTCTTCTCTACTCTTCTACTTCACATTCTGCACTTGTTCTTGTACTATCTTGTGTGGCGCGCTGTTACCAACAGTCAAAACTACTGTGAAATAGCTGTTAAGCACTTATTACCTTTCAATTTGGCGTTAACTATAGAATTCTGCGCCTTTTTCCCGCCTCAACTTCACATTCTTCGCTTATTCCTTGGCAATCTTCACCTCAAACAATTTACAGCCTTCTGCACACAGTTAACATGCATGTTAATAAGAATATTAGGCGTGGTCGAAGTCGGCAACATTCAAAGCCAAAAGCAAATTTCAGTCAGAAATTATAAACTTGGCAAAAAGTAACGCGTCGGCATTTATAATGTATAATTTATAAACCACCCAAAAAAAAATATGAGAGAGAACGCAGAAAAAAGCCGAAGAGCAGCAGATAAGGAGAAGAAATCGAATAAAGGAGAGCGAGGGAAAGAAAAGGATATTAAACTTGAGTTGGGCTGATTTTAGCGCATCGATAAACTTAATTGCACGGCACTTAATGCATTTTAAAGTTTGCGCCCGAGAAACCTGAGAATGATCCGGACTGTATCGTACTGTACCAGATATACGAGTGTGTGTGTGTGTGTGTGTGTGTGTGTGTGTGTGTGTGCGTGTGTGTGTTTGTATGTGGACTAATAAAGACCTTGGAACGGCCCCTTGACTAAACTGCGCCCTTAGAAATCGAACTATCAACAGCTGCCCGAAGAAACCTGAACCCCGAAACCGAAAATCCGCAAAGACAGCTTAACCAAAGCAACCAAATGGCAAAAGGGAAAAAAGGAAGACGAGGATGATGATGATGGGGAAGAAGAAGTAACTTTAGCTTTAAGCTGGGGCGTTAGAGACAAATTCATTTGAGCGCAGAGCGCAAAGAATCGCTTAGGCAATAAATTTATAGACTGCCCTCAAGCGAGGAAGGTGAAGGAAAAGGAGAAGAAGAAGGGCAACATTAGAATTGCTAAACGGTTCCCCACAGCGAGGGTCGTGCTGTGTCTGAGCTTTCTACACGAGCACTACATAATTTCCCCGACTGACTGCAGGGAGGATACCGAAGAGGATCCTGATGACGATCGGTAGATCGGTAGATCGCAAGTATCCCTTGGCAGGATCCCTTCAACAAAATTTCGCATTAGGTCATTTGGTCAAAGCACCTGTTAGAGAACGCGGTCCGCTCTCCCGGGCAACTTCCTTTCTTTCTTTCATTCAAACGGATGCATTCATCAATTTGCCGGCCAACAGGAAGCAACCTTCTGTTTTTTACCAGCGGGTTCTGTTCTTTTCTTTTCTTTTTTGGCAAATCATTGACAAGGGTCTCACATCTGCCGCACAAACAAAAGGTGCCCAAGTCTTCTCTGTCCCCCTCCCCCTCTCTTCTCTTCACCTCTTATCCTATTCCTTGTCTGGTTCTTTGAAAAAACGCACTTGTCATTTGGCATATCGAGCCAAAAAAAAAAAAAGAGAGAGAGAGAATTGATTAGCTGTCGACTAATCGCTGACACCAGCACACATTGCCCCACCTATGTATCTCCCTCGCTGCCTCCCTCCTTCTCGCTGTGTGCTTTTCATGCTCTATTAAATAACTGGACAACACACACGCAAAGTGGGTGGTGGCTCTGGGGTGGGTCTACCGTTGCCAAGATGTCAACATGTTGCGCCCGCTCCGTTATAATTCGTTATTTTTTGGGTCATGGCCATGTTAAGATTGATGTAATAGAGCATTTATAGATGATGTAATTAAGGCAAAGTTGCACAGAGAGAGAAAGACACATGAAGTTATTGCAAAATATTGATATTTTTGCAAGTCTTAAACTATTGTAACTCAGCAATTAAAAGAGTTAGAGCTATGAATTTTGTTAAGATTACTTTGAGTGGCCTCAGATCGCGATATATGCAACAGTATATAAAGAAACTCTACAGAGACAGGCAAGTAGATGAAGTATACCCATTATATCGTATCATTTCTTGGCCAAATTTGCTGTGATTTGGCAAGAGAGATCTCTGATTGCGGTTATATATATTATACCTATTATATCTTATTATTTACATGCTTAAATTTGCCATGAGGCTTATAGAAATCAGTTCTAAAACAAATTCCTATGAAAATCCATTGTAAATCCTGCATAACTTGTAATATATATAAATGTTCTTCTATGCTAGTGTAACTTTAACCCTAGCTTGGCTTGCTTAACTCTTTGTATGGATAATGCTTATGTGTGTGTGTGTAATTTATATATGGACAGAGCCGCTTGACGACGTGTTTAGCATTTGCAATGCCACAGAGAACACAACAACAACAACAGCAACGAAGACCAAACGATGCTTAGGTTGGGGTGTTGGGCGAGGGAGAGACTGAGAGGGGAACAGAGAGAGAGAGAGAGATAGAGAGAGAGAGGAAGGAAAAGGAACAGAGTGTCGTCATCGTCGTGCATGCCGAGAATTTCAACATGTGAGTTGTAGCTGTAGAATGCGTTTGGAATTTGCCTATGGAGTACCAACAACAACAACAATAACACTAACAATAGCACATGTTGTCAACAAAACAAATATCCAACACACACACACACATACACATGCACATGCACACACACATGCACACATTAGTTGCCTTTTTGAGTAGTTTTCCGCGCAACAAAAGCTTCACAGTCGGGGGCAGCAGCAGCAGCAGCTGTTAACAGTGGAGCGCGTGTGTGTATGAGTGTGGGTGTCGCGTAAATTACAAAATACACACAGACACAAACAAACGACGACACCCGCATAGCTGTAGAATGAAGCGACATATAAAAAACAAAAACAGCACAAAAAAAGCTAAAGAAAGGCGGCAAAAATAAAGAAGATTGCAGCTTAGTCGCATTTTAAATACTCTCTCTCCCACAACACACAGTGGAAAAAAAAACCAATAAGGCTTTTTTTCACTTTTTGAATTAGATTCCGATAGATTGGTCTGGTACCCCACTGTGCAGAATAAATATTCTCTAGCTCTCACTCTAGCACTGCATAATTGCATAATTACTGTTAAATACTCTTTCTCTATCTCTACCGGTCTCTCCTATATGCACTTTCAACAGGAGCACGTTAACAGCGCTGTTAACAACAGTACAGCATTGGCTGCACTTGTTACACTACAACAGCACGCACTCTTAATAACAGTGCATTTGCTGCACTTGTCACACATTTCTGCACAGTCTCTTCAATTTAAGAGCATACAAAAGAGAGGGTGTGGGAAGAATAGAAAGAGAAGAGGGGAGGGGAGTAGTCAGCAGTTAAACAAAAGAAGGCGCAAAAAGTATTACAAATTCTAGACAACGCCGACATCGACGCTTTGTTATGCACATTAACATACGCGCACACACACAGTTACACAGCACAGCGTTGATTTCACGCACACACACATACGCACTTACATTGATGTTTCGTTAAGACGCATTTTGCGCTAGACGAAATGGCGTAGAGCAGCGCAGGAAAAGCAGAGAAAGAGACGAAGAGGGGGTGAAGAGGAATAACTTAAAAGTTCATGCACACGCAGCAGGCGTAAGTGAGTGCGAGCGAGAACGAAAATCATGCGAAAAGAGAAACATGTGCATAAATCAATTATTGTAAAGGATAAAACGAGCATTGAACTTGCCATAAAAGGTGAAATAAAGATAGGAAGAGAGCAGAGAGGAAGATCAGATTCGAAACAAAAATAGAACTAACCGCAAAAGGCAACAACAACTGAGTAGTTATGTTAAGTTAACATCGCACAACAACAACAGCAACAGAGTAGTTATGTTTACCTAACAGAACGCTGTTAACTTTAAATTTAATTCTAATGGCGCTTAGAGTGTGTTTAATTGGTTGTCGTTGTTATTGTTGCTGTTCTCCGAGGTCGATGCTTCTGTTATCCGTAGTTGTTGTTGTAAATACAATTGAAATTCATTTCCTCATAGCGCAAACACAAAATTTAAAACCTCTTTCGCATTTCATTATGTGCATACATAACTGCTTAACTGAGTGTGTGTATGTATAATTATAAAGCATTTTACAATTCCCTTGACCTTAACACAATAAAATAAATTACAGCAATTACAACAACAACAAGAACAGAAACTGGAAAACAATTTTAACAGCTCGTTATGCAGTTGGTCACTCACTCACACACACACACACACACACAGACACACGTGTAGTGCAGATTAACAGCCAACAGTTAACATTGCATGCAAAAAGTTTACAGCGCACCATCTTAACGAACACACACACACACTATACTCGGCTGGCTCGTTGGTGTGGGCGTGGCACGTGCAATTTACCTGCCCATTAATAAATAAATGACAGCAACAACATTTTACAGCCAATTTAAATCACAGCTGCAGTCGCATACGAATTTAACGAATTATAACCGAATTAAATACATATGCATACAAACATACATATAATAACCATAACGAAATGTGCGTAATCAATTATGGTAAATTATTTTTTATGGCTCCTCGCAGAACGAATTGAATTGAACGAATGTTAAATGCGCCCCAAGGCTAACAGCGCGCACTGCTGTTAATATAACAGCGGCCTGTTAAGTGGCCTGCGACAGTTAGAATATGCGCGGCCGTGACCAACAGCAGGCGCAGCTATGTTTGTGTGTGTGCGTGTTGGGCATTTGAAATACTACACACACACACACGTAGACAAAGCGAACCATATGTAATTTGTATGCAATTAAATGGCGCACGTATGTATGAATATGTGTTTATTTATGAAGGGCTGCGACGCCTACGCACACACACACATATAGCTTGTTCATTGACAAATGCAGCACATACACACTGACACAGTGCGCAAAGCAATTGCAAAAAGCCTTGATCTTGATCGCATGAACGTAACAGAAACACACACACACTCACAAAGGCACTTGCATGTAAGCCTGGCGACGGCCGTCAACAACGACTACGTCGACAGCGGCGTCGACGCTACGTCAACGTTGATTGCCATTGCAATGGGAATGGGGCTGTCTGTTGTTGTTGCTATTATTTACTGCACTTGATTTGATTTGATTTACAGCCAAGACAAGTTTTTGTTGTTGGTTTTTTATTTTCCTAACCTTGTCTTTGCCTGTTTTGTCTTTGGTTACGACGCCAGCGACTCGACCGAGGGCGACTGCAGCAGCAACGGCACCTCGCACTTGCACTTGTAATTGCTATACTGCAATTGCAATTTAATTGAATCACTTTAATTGTGTTTTTATATCATTTATTATAAATTTTTTGTATCATTTACCGAAACTGCATGCAGCGGAGAAAAGCTGCGTACGTGCCGCAGATTTTGCTTTCCTTCACACACATGCACCAGTGCTGCCAGAATTCTTAAGGCAAAAAAAAAAGCTAAAAAAAAGCTAAATTGTATAGATTAGCAACAGTTGAATGAATGTGGTTTTTGGCATTGATAAAGGTACAAAGATTATGTCAAGATAGATTTTAGTAAAAGACTTAGTTTGTATCACTTATTCGCACTTGTCTACTCGTGCTCAATAAGAAATAAAGCTGAAAGGAGTTTTCGGCATTAAAAAAACTAATTAGAACAATATTTTCCATTGAAATTTTTAAAAAAGCTGAGTTGGTAGCACTGTTACGCACTTGTCTAAGCGTCCTCTCTCCTATTTAACGATTTTGCATTGCAGCTTTCTGGCAACACTGCGCAATTACAGTTAGCCCAAAACGCGCTAGACAAGGCACGCGATAGTCAAAAAACAAAAACAAAGCAAAACTCAAACTCTCACACATACGCACATGCAGACTTGCACTTGTGTGCGCAATAGAATGAAGGAGAGAGCGCATTGCGCATATATATAATTATGGGATATAAAGGAAGAAGAAGGAGGGAGATGCGCTTACAGTTAGGAACCGTTCGTCGTCGCGTTCAGTTTTATATTTTTTCCGTTCGCCGTTGCCGTTGCAGAGATTATAAAATACAGTACTATATACAAAAGATATAGTATATAGAAAAGATCGACCGATTTACAGTTGCACATTGCCCTTTACATTTATTTTCTTCTGTTAGCAAATAAATTAAATTACGCAAATTATTTTCTCTCTTCTATTTTCCACTAACCTCCTTTTTTTCTTCTCCCTTTTGCAGAGCCCAACGCTTGTCTTACGCCGGCAGAATTGTTGCAGCGTCTTAGCTGCAGCGCCAGCAGCAGCATCTCCACCAACACCAACAACAGCAAAGCACCACAACCTCCCGCAACAACAACAGCAACAACAACAACAAGAGCAATACCAAAAGAAAAAGAAAACGAACAAAGTCCAAAGCCAACGTCGCTGCCGCAGTCAGCAGAAAGTGACGACAAAGCACAGGCGCAAGCAGAGACAGTTGAGGCAACAGCCGAAGCTGACGCCGACGTTGACGTTGGCATTGAAGCGCCAAAGCCGCGTTATTACAACGCCGGCGTTGTTCTTACGCAGGCGCAGCGCAAAGAATATCCCCTTGAAATTCTCAGCAGCAGCAGCGACGTTGACGTTGACGTCGATTGCAACGAAGCAAGCAGAAGCAGCAACCACAGCCGCCGCAGCAGCTGCAGCAGCAGCGACGATAGCGAAGATTCTGACGGCGTTTGCAAATTGATTGTGGACGAGAAACCGTTATTGCCAGTCGAGCAACCGCTGTCGCTGCGCATGCGCAGCACACCACCCGCTGCAGCAGAGCGTCCATCTCCGCCGCCACCGCGTGTGCCCGCAGTGCGCTGCAGCGTCATACAGCGCGCGCCGCAAGCGCAATCGCAGCAGGCAGAGGAAGAGGAAGCAGCGCAGTTGGCGCACGCAGAGGAAGAGGAGGAAGCAGCGCAGTCACAGCACGCGCACGCCCACTCAAAGGCAACAGTCGCGCAGTCGCAGCACGCAGAGGAAACAGCAGCAGCATCACAGTCGCCGCAGCACTCGCACGCAGAGGCAGTGCAGTCGCCTTCGCCGTCGACATCGCAGCTGCGCTACTTGGAGCCTGAGCAACAGGAGCCGATTGATTATCACGTGCCGAAGCGACGCAGCGCCAGCTACGACAGCGAGGAGGAGCTCAACGCACGACGCCAGCAGCGCGCGCGACGCGTCAGAGAAGCGCGTCGACGCAACAGTTACCTGGCAGCGCGTGTGCTGCAGCTTAATCCGCGTTTGGTTCGTAATCTGCCCGGAATTCTCGCTGCCGCAGCGGGACACGGACGCAGCAGCAGCAGCAGCGGACAAGGTTTTCAAAGCAGCTCAGCGGGCTTTGGCAGCGGACAGAATTCAAGCAGCAGCGGCGGCGGCGCTGGTAGTGGCGCAGGCGGTGGCAGCAGCAGCGGAGGCGGCAGCAGCGCAGGCAGCGGTGGTGGTGGCAGCAGTGCCGGCGGCGGCGGCTTTGGTGGCGCAGGTAGCGGCGGCGGCGGTGGCATGGGCGGTGGGCGTGACGGCCGTGGAAATTACGGACCAAATTCACCGCCCACTGGCGCATTGCCGCCTTTCTACGAGAGCCTGAAGAGCGGACAAAACGCTGGCAGTGCGGGCGAGGTTGGGGCCGGCGGAGGCGGTGCCACGCCCACTTCGAATGTACATTTACAGTTGAATTCAAATTCGAATTTTCTTATACAAAACGCTGCTGCCGCTGCTTACATCATGTCTGGCGGAGCACAGCAGCACTACGGCGGAGGAGGAGGAGGTGGAGCCGGAGGTTGTGGAGGAGCAGGCGGTGGTGTTGGAGGAGGAGGAGCAGGAGGGGCAACTGCTGCTGGTCTCGATGGTAATAACATTTTGAACTTTGGTCTTGGAAATGCACATTATAATGAACTAAATTCCAATTCCAATCATTCCAATTCCAAATCATTCCATCACCATCATCCACACCATCATAATATGGTACATGGGGGCGTGGTCGGTCATCCCTTCTATGGTGGCAATCCATCAGCCTATGGCATCATACTGAAGGATGAGCCTGACATTGAGTATGATGAGGCCAAGATTGATATCGGAACCTTTGCCCAGAACATTATACAAGCCACCATGGGAGGCGGTGGTGTTGGAGGAGGAGGTGCAGGTGCAGGAGGCGTCACAGGTGGTGCAATAGGAGGTGGAGGAGGCAATGGCTTCTCTGCCAGCGCATATGAGGATGCCATCATGTCGGACTTGGCACATTGCCCACCTGGCGGAGGTGGAGGAGGAGGTGGTGGTGGCGGTGCAGGAGGAGGAGGAGGAGGAGGTTCCTCCTCTGTGGTGGATCCTCTACAGTTCACCGCCACACTCATGCTCAGCTCACAGACAGATCATCTGCTGGAGCAGCTCTCGGATGCAGTGGATCTCAGTTCGTTCCTTCAACGCAGCTGTGTGGATGATGATGATGAGGAGAACTCGACAACATCGCCGCATCATCGCCAGGACTTCGAGTTGGTATCGACGCCTTCACTCACCCCCGACTCGGACCATCATCATGGGGGCGGGGCTGGGGGCAGCACGCAGCTGGATGCCCTGCATGAGAATCTGCTGACGCATCTCACCAACAACATGACACGCAACAGCAACACTGGTGGAGGCAACAACAACAGCAGCAGCAATTTGTACTCGCAGCAACATCTGCAGCAACATGTTGTCGGCGCACAGCAGCAGCAGCAGCAGCAACTCTTGCAGCAGCAACAACAGCCACCACCTTCTTATCAACATGCAACACGCAACTTGATGCAGCAACAGCAGCAGCAGCAGCACAACGGCAGCAACAACTACCAGCAACAGTCGTCGCAGCAACTGTTGCAGCAGCAACAGCAATTGTTGCAGCAACAGCAGCAGCAGCATGCGCATCACCAGCAACAACAACAGCAGCAGCAGCAACAACATGCCTACCAGCAACACAATCTCTACCAGCAGCAACATCACGCACAGCAGCAACAACAGCAACACAATCTCTATCAGCAGCAGCAACATCATCATGTTGCTTCACATCACCAACATCATCATCATCAGCAGCAACAACAGCAGCAGCAGCAGCAGCAACAACAACAGCAGCAACAACAGCAACATCATCACAACGACAACAGCAATCTATCGCTGCCGTCGCCAACAACAGCTGTTGCTGCCGCGGCTGCTGCTGCCGTTGCTGCCTTGCGTCCCATGAGCAGCAGCAGCAGCAGCTCATCGAATCTACTCGATGCGAGCACGGCAGCAACAGTTGCTGCTGCAGCGTTGCTCGACACGAAACCGTTAATCCAAAGCGTAAGTTCCCTTAATATTCTCAAGTCCCCAACGCCCTCAGCCAACAGCAGCAACGAACTTGAGCTGCAGCCAGCAACCAGTTACATGTTGCTCAACGGCAACAGCAGCAACAGCCACAACAGCCACAACAACACCCACAACAGCAGCAGCAGCAGCAGCGGCAACATTAGCATTGCCAGTAAAAGCAGCAGCAATGTTCCCCCCAATGGGGGCAACCCCTCATCGTTGCCCTCCAAGGTCGCAGTGCGCGCCAAGGCTGCCGCATATGGCACCGCCCTGGTGACCTTCGTGTCCACCGTGAAGGTATCCCCGGAGCTGCCTGCCCAGCATCAGGTGCATCGCACCACGCTGCGCTCCTTGGCCAGTGCGGCAGCTGCCACAGCAGCAGGTTTGCTGCCCCCTTCCTCGACCATTTCAGTGCTCAACGAGAGCAAAATGTTACAGCGGCGGGTAAAGCACAAGAAGCAGTAGAAGAATTCATTGTTGTTGTGTCTTGTCTACCCTAGAGAATCCACCCGATTGATATACCCCAACACATAGCTAGTCAATATACCCTCGTCTCTCTCTCTCTCTCTCTCTCTCTCTTTTGACTACAAATGCATTTGTACTCTGTCGATTGCCCCCTCTACACCCTTTACTTTATTGATCCTCTGTACCGTAGGGAGGGGGCCTCTACACAGTAGACTTCCCCCTTTACTCTGTAGATTCTCCTTCTCTACTCTTTAGATTGCCCCCTCTTCTTTATAGATCCTTCTTCTACACTGTAGATTGCCCCCTCTTCGCTGTAGACTCCTCCCTGCTCTATAGAGATTCCATCATCTGTACTACTTTTAAAATTTCTTCCTACTCTATAGATTCTATCCTTCTACTCTGTAGATTGCCCCCTCTCTTCCATAGAAATCCCCCTTCTACTCCCGTCTACTTTGTAGATGCCCTGCTCTTCTCTGTAGATTTCCCCACTCTAGATTTCTTTTCTATTTCCCTTTTATGTATTTCCTTCAAGAGTTTTCTTCATTGAGCCTTTGTAGTTCCTATTATTCATATAGTTATAGTGCTGCGAAATAAACCAAACTTCTACAGTGTGTCTTAAACATATTGAACTATATAACTCTAGAATTTCACAGCATTATCTACCATAAAAAAAAGATAAAATAAGTAGAATAAATGTTTTCTATTTATATTATAGATTGAACAGTTTTATAGTATATTTTTCTGTAGAATACTTCCCACTTTCCCTAAAGAGTCATTTGTAGCATTAGTTCCTAACTGATTCCTATTATATCTATAGTTATAGTGCTTCAATCTTAACTACATATTTGTAGTGCATGTTAAACATATTGAACAGTAAATCCATCATATGTCAGAGCTTTATCTACCTTTGGATAAAAGATATATTCATTTGAAGGAACTTTTGGCCTAGACTAAACTAAAATGAACCAGATCAAGTCAAAATGAGTTTTAGACAAGTTCCAGCATGAGGGTTGCCTTAGTTCAGTATAAGATATAAAGAAGTATAATGACTCTAACATTAGTTAGATATGTCTTAGGTATAATGACACTATATGTGATGCATATAGAACGTGCCTTGGTATATAGAAATTGAAACTGTAGAACTGTAACTAGTTAGTTCCTCTTTAAATTTTCCTTATCCAAATGAAGTAACAACATCTGCATCTTTATTCCATGCTCTGCCCACTCTTCGTTAGTCTTCCTCCCCTTTCTCTATCCTGCTTCCTCCCTCTCTAGTACTCCCCCCTGTACTCCTGTTTGTGATTCGTTTTGTCTTGTTGTTTGTTTTGTGTTTGTCTCGTTTATCGTGCTGTGTTTGTCTCTTCTTTGGTCCACAATCCACTTGCAACACTCCATTAATCTCACTCTCCCTCTCTCTCTCTCTCCTTCTCTCCCTCCCTAGTTGGGTCTCCCGCCCGATCTGCAGCTGGAGTTCGTGAACGGCGGACACGGAATTAAGAATCCCCTTGCCGTGGAGAACGCACACGGGGGCCATCATCACCACCGCATACGCAACTTGGATTGCATCGATGATCTCAAGCATGGCCACCCGTCGTCGCAACAGCAGCAGCAACACCAGCAGCAGCAACAGCAACAACAGCAGCAACAGCAGCAACACTCGCCACAGCAGCAACACTCGCCACAGCAACATCAGACGCTGCAACAGGCGGTGGCAGCTGCTTCGCAGCATATATCGCTCAGTCAGCAACACAGCGGCAACAGCAGCAATGGCAATGGCGGCGGTGGCAGCAACAATCGCAACAACAGCAGCAGCAGCGTGAGCAGCAACAGCAGCAGCCAGGGCGATACGCTTTGTGGGGCAGGCAACAGTGGCGCTGAGGATGCCAACAACAAGTTCGTTTGCCGCGTCTGCATGAAGACGTTCTCGCTGCAGCGACTGCTCAATCGGCACATGAAGTGCCACTCGGACATCAAGCGGTATCTGTGCACCTTCTGTGGCAAGGGGTTCAACGACACCTTCGACCTGAAGCGCCACACGCGCACCCACACTGGTGTGAGGCCCTACAAGTGCAATCTGTGCGAGAAGAGCTTCACGCAGCGCTGCTCCCTCGAGTCGCATTGCCAGAAGGTGCACAGTGTGCAGCATCAGTATGCCTACAAGGAGCGACGTGCCAAGGTAAGCACATCATTCTAAACCATTTTCCATCAATTTTGGGCCATTTGAACCGGTTCAGGCAGTGTTTCAATTGGATCATTTAACATAGCTCATCTTATTCGCTTCTTAGATCAGTTTTATTTGCTATAATGATAGCTAAACAGGCAATTTTATTCATTTTAATTCAGAAATAGTTCATTGCGAAACTGAAAGTGGTTCACGAAGTGGTACAGAGTAAGAACTACGCCATATAGGTCCTAAAATTACAATTGAATATGTAGAAGTTACTTAGAAAGTGGTTAAATTAAATCTGCAATTGATAAATATTGGCTATGTGCATTATACTCTCAGTTGAACCGGTTTGCAAAGTGTTCCGGCTTAGAAAATGGCAAAGTTTAATGTATTTTTAAATAATCTACCTGGAAACTAAATGAAAATTAATATAAACTAAATTTTAATTATTGTTTGCGCAGTTTGACTCTATTTGAACCGGTTCAAAAGGTGTTCCAGCTTGGAAAACACAAAACAGAACGAATTTTTGCCTTTATTGTCCAGTATTTGTAAATAACATTTAAAGGACATCCAAACAGAGGAAATTCCTGCATTTTTGAACCGGTTCACAAACTGTTCCGACCTAAAAAATGCATTTTTCTAACTATTATGCTCTCTATTAGTGAATGACAGGGTAAATAATCAAGTTGCAATAACAATAGAGCTCTATTTCTGAAAACGAACCGGTTCGCAACGTGTTCCGGCCTTGTCACACGTTTAGTAATAGAGGTAGAGAGCTTAAATTTAATAGACAACCTAGGAGCATAGGGAACCACAGCAGAAGCTACTAAAAACTAAGCTATCCCCAATTTAGAACCGACTTTAATCTATATTTCGTTTATGTTCTTACAGATGTACGTGTGCGAAGAGTGCGGTCACACCACCTGCGAACCGGAGGTGCACTATCTGCATCTGAAGGACAATCATCCTTTTTCCCCGGCGCTGCTCAAGTTCTACGATAAGCGTCACTTCAAGTTCACCAATTCACAGTTCGCTAACAATTTGCTCGGCCAGTTGCCGATGCCGGTGCACAATTGATAAAGAAGAAGCAGAATCGATATGAACTACGACAATTAGTAGATAAGTCTAGGCAGTAGTTTTAATATATAGATAGAACCTAAACTAATCGATATAAATATGCTTCGAACCTTGAGCTTTGTTCAACGTGCGACACTCTGAAGTTTTATGAAAACTGCCCACGAAAATGGAGAGATTATGTTTTGTACATGTATAAATACTACACAGATACACACTATATATAGAGTATATAGCTAACTTTAGTTCATAAGTTCCCCCACAAACACACACACATGTTTATTTTTAGTGTAGCTCATGATGATCGTGAAATTTCCATACACACACACACATTTTTCATTGAACACTTTGCTGTGCAGAGAAAGAAAGAAAAACCTTAAGGAAAAAGTAAAACAATATATATATCGATGTATTAGTAGAAGCTGAAAGTTATGAAACTGAAGTATCAAATTAATTTTTATAGTCGCTTAGTCAAAAGGAAATGTATCTATAAATTTGATAGCTATTTCATATTGATATTTAGATTATAGCATAAATGCTTCAAGCAGAGAACAAGAGAACCACAACAAAAATATGGATTATTTTTTTTAATATATATACATATATATATATATATCTAATACATTTACTTCTACTATATAGATATAATCAACATTTATCCAGTATGAAAATGTTGTGTAATTTTTGCTGATTATTTTTATAGCTAATTTTGAACAAGCTGCAAACTTTGCATTTATTTACAACAAGAAGAAGAACGTTTCTCCCCCTAGAAATTTAAGCAGAAAAAGAGCAAATATGCGCATTGTACTTATGTATTTATTATGATTAGACCCAGAGAAAGTAAGAGAGCGAGAGAGAGAGAGAGATCACAAAAGAGAAGAGCAGAAAACACATTGTAAAGAGGCAAAAAAACGAAATGAAAAGTTTATATTTAATTAAAGTTAGATTTAAGTCGATTAATCGATTATTTTAATCGATAATTAATTAATGCTGTTCATGAATGAAGTTCGAAGCCCAAATACACACACACACACACGCAACAAACACACACACATGTATCATACTTACGCATTATATATTTATAAGTCATGGAAACACGCCTACTTCATTTTCTCTTTCCCTCACACACACACATACAGACACACACACACACACACGAAGGGAAGTTTGGCAGCATTTTTCTGTAGTCTAGTTTTAGGAGGCGTCGCTTTGTTTGTGAACAGCATTTCAAGAGAGAGAATAAGAGAGAGAGAGAGAGCTGAATAGCTGAACACACATAATCGTAAATTATTTTAATCATATCTAATTTTTTTTTTCATTGTCACACACACCCACACATGTAAACTTAATATTTTTGCATAGTTTTGTAAGCAACAACGGGTTATTTGTGCAATCGCTTGGTGTTGGTAAAGAAAAACAAAAAGAAGGAGTAAGAGAAGCAGAAAAGGAAGAAGAAAATGATAAAAAGCTAACTAAATGAGGATACTGTTAAAAAAAAGCAACAAAAACAACATGAAAACAAAGCAAAAAAAAAACAAAATGAAAAACTTACTATAAAAACGTACTATAAAAACATGCTATAAAGAACTAGGGATCAGTTGTGCTGCGCATGGGCATTGGGAGTGGCGCGTGTTCACGCCTGTGCGCAGCACATGTTGCACACACACACACACACATATACACATACACATAGTTTATAGTTCATTTATCGTTTAGTTATTTCAATCTGCAGCTGAATCGGCTCAATTCTCTGTTTAGCTTTAAAAATGAAAACACTCATTCGAAAATTAATTTACACACTCACACACCTAGGCACATACGCATATTACTACGTACTACGTACTTCCATGAGAGCAAAATTTCAAATTTTATTTAATTTTTCACACACGAATTTCTTTGAGCGACGAAACGAAACGAAAAGAAGCAAAAGACACATGAAGAGCAAATGAAAACAATCACATTGAATTAGTTTTAAATTTACCTTTTTTTTCTTAACATAATTATATTATACTGTACTTATGTATACTATATATAAAGTTTATGAGAAGCAAATTATACAATAAATATATATGGAATATTACAAAAATTATAATTGCGTTTATATTTGGGGCAATTAAGATGGAAAAGATTTGCAGAGAAGATTGATAAATTGTATATGTACATATATAATATAATTATATTTGATTATACAGTTGCATTGCTTCTTTGATAACTGTACTCTGGTATATTATCTGAAATAACTGAGAATAAAATCCTTGGTTTATAAGCGATAACTTTGATGTCTAAAGAGCCTTTCATATTGTTGGTCTCTTGACGAAACTTTAACCCCAACTCACCTTGTCCACATATACATAGATATAACCTGTATCTATATTATTCTCCATACAGATATTTCCTGTGTATAGATCTATGCTGTATACGGATCTATCTTGTATATATTATATAATTTATATATATTATAAAGCTTTCTAATGCAAACAGATTTATCCTGTATACAGAAAAAAGCTTGACTGTATATAGATCTACCATGTACATAGATCTATCCTGCATATATATATCTGTCTTGTATATAGATCTATCCTATATGCAGACTTCTCCTACATGCATATTTACCATATTCTATATATGTTATATGTAGATCCTATAAAGAAATTTATCCAGTATTTAGATCTATCCTATAAATATATCTATCCTTTATACCGATAAATTCTATACAAACATCTTTCCAGTATATATATTTAACCTGTACATACATAGATCCATCGTACAATATCTATCCTGTATCCAGATGTGTCTACTCTATAGGTACATCTATCCAGTATACACATCTATCCCGAATACAAATCTATATTTTGTATATTTCCATGCAGTATAAAGATCTATCCTGTATAAAGACATTTAATGCCTATAAGCAGTCCCATTAAATATAATATATTGAATATATACTAAAAATTCCACCTCAATATTGTGTTTCAAATATTTTCACTTTATTTATTTCGCTAGTTTTTCATTTATGTTTTATGTTCTTGTGTTTTCTTTTGTATTTTTGGTATTTTTTGCAATTTTTTTGTGAGAGTTTTCTGGTTTTTTTTTTGTTTTTCATTTTTGTTTCGTTTTCTTGTTTGTTTCTTTACATTAATTACTGAAATACACACACAGACACGGAATTACAATAGAACTAAATGTTTTTCGCATTTCACAATGAATTACAATGTTATATATACCATTTTCTATTATCTCAAGAATTGTAATACATATACATATATATATATATACATATATAAATATATATACATATACATATATGTTTCTGTTTCTCCTCTCAGTTTTCAATTAGTTTAGGGGGCCTCCTTCTCTCAGTTAGTTAAACTAAATGCGATAAAATTCAACTAGGAAAAAATCGACAAATCAACACAAAAAACGTTTCTTATTCTCAAATATTTGTTTCTTATTTAGTTCTCGATTGTTTTCATTGAGCAAATTAGGCCAAATTCTTCACTTTATTCTCTATATATATATATAAACCTCTTTTTCTGTTATGTTCTCCTTAGTTATTTCTTTAGTTTTACTTTGATATGAACCACACGAGCCCGTTGAAAAGAGAAAAGAAATAACAAAAAATAAATAAATCAAAAAATGTTTTTTAAAAACATATACACATATATATGATGGGTATATATATACACATATATGATCATTAGTTTCGTATATTTTCCTGTTAAGTTCGCAAAGCAAAAAATGTTTACAAATTATGCAAAAATATAAAGTATATATATCGTATATAGTATATGTATGTATATTGTTAGGTGTTACATATAGATAAATCGTAAAACGTAAAAATAATTCATAAAAATTGTATTCTCGATTGTTTTATTGATTGATCTCTTGAAAGTTGAAACTATAAACATAAATACGTATAACAGCAGCGCGAGTTTCGACATGGTTTTCTGGCCTTCCTTTACTCTCTCTCTCTTTCATTATTATGATTGGTATATATCGTGTGTGCACATGTACAATACATAAACATATATACCGCTCCTACACACATCGAGTTTTGTTATTGTTTTTATTGTAGCTTATGTATTGTAAAACTAACACTAAAAACAGACACATTTCGTTAAATGATTTCTTCTTCTTTTCATCCATTCTCCGTTCTCCTCCATTCTTCCATTTTAATATCATATTTATATATATATAACTAGTTTAATATATGTACGCTCCATATATATGTATATATATATATATGTATATATATATATACCTTCTTTACGATAAACATTTATTTGTTTTATTTACGTTAAAAATGCTTCTAAAAATTTTTTGTTTTCCTTTTTTGTTTTTGTTTTTTTTATTGTACACGCTACACACTTAATAATTTTTTTTTTTTTCGGTTTTCAAAAATTTGTTTTTCCTTTTTTTTTGTTGTTGTTGTTGTGGTTTTAGTTTTGTATAATACTGAAAATACGACTAGACATTCATAATATATATATAAATATGTTGGTTGCTTTTTGTGTTATCGTCCTCATCATCATCAGCTCCTCCTCACCATCGGTTCAATATATACTATATAGATCAATATATGTATGTACATATATATATGCAATGTACTATATACATATGTATATATATATGTTCGTGGGCTTAAGGTTTTTGTTCAGATTGAAATTGTTCGGCTTTGCTTGCTATGTTTCTTCTTCTATATTTCTTACTCCTTCTTCTTCTTTATATTGTAATATTTATCGAAAATGCTTTAAAAAACTTGCTCTAGTTTTGTTTTTTTTTTTTTGTAGAAAAATAAGTACAACAAAATTCCGAGAGAGTGAGAGAGACACAGACAGTTAGATTAAGAGAGAGACAGATAGATAGATAGAGAGACAGACAGAGAGACAGAGAGAGAGAGAGAAAAAATCAATTCCAAACAAACATTTCAAGTTTTGAGGGCTTTCAGGACTTTTGTGCTATACTTTTCATTATCATTCTTTCTTTCTTTCCTCCTCCTTCTTCTCCTGCTCTCGTTCAACAACGGATTCGATTTCTTTAAAATTATGTTAAACAATTTTCATTATACAATTATTTCTCGTTACCATTATCATTATTGCTATCGTTATCGTTATCGATATTGTGTTTCTTTTCAATGTTGTAATAGAAGATTATGCGATTTCGAAACTACACATTAAATTATATGTATATAGACTATATATACTATATGTCCGCTTGGTGTATGTGTGTGAGAGGGTGTGTGTGTATGTGTGAGTGTACGATTATTATTATTAGTTATCGATCTCCTCGCTTTATATATCTATATATATACTATATACTTCTTCGAAGACGTCTCAAGATCTGATTGTTTAATTGAGTTCTCCTTCCACCTCCTCCTCTTCTTCTTTATCTTCTTTCCTTTTCATCTTCTTCAATTATTTAGGTACATTTACATTCGACAAAAAAAAATGTATGACATTTTCCATATACATATATGATGATATATCAGATATTGCGCTTCGTCTAGTGTGTGTGTGTGTGTGTCTGTGGGGTGGAGGGGGCGTGGCGGGCTGTTGTTTTTCGCTAAGTTACTGTTTTTGTTTTGTTTTGTTTTCACAGTTCTCACAAGTTTTCCCATTTCTCTTAAAGTACAAAAAAATTTCTCTGCTTTTTCCTCAGTGTATGCGACTCTCTCTGTATGTCAGTGTGTGTATCTATGTATTGTGTTTTCATGTGTGCGTCTCTTTTGTATATAAAGTACTTGTTACGCTTTTCCATTTGTATTTTCTATCATACTTAAGTTTTCATTTTCATTTTCTTTTTGTTTCCTTTCTTTTATTGCAGAAAAATTTGGCGTCCAAGCCTTTGTTTCAAAATCTTTCGAGGCTTGGAATTACACTTAAAAAATAGTTATATATTCTCATTGTTCTTCTATTTCTTTATCCTCCTCTCAGCTACATACAATATTTTATTAAAGTTAAAGTGTTCGTTTTTGTTTTTTTTTCTTTGTTTTTTTTTTTAAATATAATACAAAAAATTTGTTCACTTTTTGTGTGCGCAGTCGTTGAGATTTTTCTTCTTGTTTTATTCCTTGTTTTGTTTTCTTTCTTTTTTGTGTGTGTGTGTGTGTGTGTGTGTGTGTTTCTTTTTGTTGCGTGTGCTTTAGTTATCCAGTGTGTCCACCTTTCACATTTTACACTTTTCTTCTGCTTCGTGTGGTGTGTTTGGTTGTGTGTGTGGTGTTTCATTGTGGGGTGTACAGTGGGCGAGATATAGCTTCTTCTTCTTCTTCATCATCCTCTTCTGCTTCTTCATCTTCTTCTAGTGACAGTATAGAAAATAGTTTTCATATTCCATATTCTGTTCTCTGAAAAATGCAAAGAGAATCTCCTCTTCCCCCACCCCCCTCCACCTCGCTCTTTCTCTCTGTCGTTCATCTCCTTGCACTGTGTCCTATGCGAACTCGTCCTCCAGTGAAGTTACAATTATGAAACTTGGTACAGTTGTGTCTCTCCATGGAGCTAGCAACTGGCTGGAGAAACAAGCGTATCGGTTCAATAAAGCACTTAAAAAAGGCAGTTTCACAATGAGCAACACCATTTCAACTAGTTCTATATATGAACACAAGCAAAAATTGCGAAGAATTCAAAAGAAGAGTGCAATTTGCCCAGTGTGATCGAAGTTATCTCTCCCTATGGCATTTGCCAGGTGTTTTTCAACACTATTGCTTGCTCTCATTTGCATTTCTCGTACTCTGAACTAA
This sequence comes from Zaprionus camerounensis, assembly GCA_018904165.1. Lineage (NCBI taxonomy): Eukaryota > Metazoa > Arthropoda > Insecta > Diptera > Drosophilidae > Zaprionus > Zaprionus camerounensis. Next base: position 392,966 of record JAEIFS010000739.1, read on the forward strand.
TTTTCAGCTGAACATGATGATCTCTTCTCTCCCAAAAATGCAACTAAAGACGTGGGTGCGGAAGACATACGAAGTAGGAACGGAATAAGCCTTAAAATGCATAAGAAAAGCATTGCATAAGCTGGCTTGCTGTGTGTACGTGTGTGTGTGTGTGTGTGCGTGTGTCAGGTGTATGTATGTGTGTGTGGCACTGTTTTTAAATGCAACAATAATCAACTAACGTTAGCATAACAAACAAAAGTTAGGCAACAACAAACATGATTATGCTTAATTATTTGCTCGACTTTTCTTTCTCAGGGCACACGCGGCACGAACGTTTAAGAATGACGCGAACAAAGCAGAGAACGAGAAACGAACACGAACTCAATGTCGCCTCGTCGTCTCTCTCTCTCCTTCTCTTTCTAAACTTACTTCACGCGTTTTTTGTTTTCCTCTATCAACTATTTAGCTAAATTTGCAACTACAATAATAATTCATTATATAGATTTCTTTATAGATGTACCCTATACATATATACTATGCTTGATATATATCCTTTGTATATATGTTTGATATTATAATGGTTTGTTCTTGCTCTCGACATCATCGATTATCTTCAGGCAGGTCCCTAAAAACAAACAATGTGCTAAAATGTTCCAAAAAACTCAACTCAACTTGTCGTCCCCCTCCCCACCCCCATAGTTCCAATTTTGTCGTCTCTCTTTCCGTTCGTTATCCGTAAACGTTAACTATATATTGTTATAAACATTAAATGCTCGAATAGATTTGCGCTAAAAACATTTCATCATCAACTTTCAATTTCAATCCCTCTACATACTCTATATATATATGGTTATATATATAATCGTAGGGCAGATTAACTCCATATATATCTATGTTTTTTTTTGTTGTTCTTTACATGCAAAAGAAAATAAACAAAGCGAACGAGAAGGCAAAAGAAAAAGTCGCACAACTTAAGCTTCATTAAATGCAAAATATAAATGTTTATATATATTTCTATTTATATATATATATAGTATATAATGTTGTAATATGTATCATATATGTATGTATGTTAAGATCATGAACTAGACTATATGTAAAGTGTAGAGTTGCCTTGTTTAAAGGGGTGTATGTGTGTGTGTAAAGCATGCTCTCGAGCTTAAGACTATGAAAAAAATTGTGTGTGTTTAATTTAATGAACGATCTCTCTATATCATTTTCAATATTAATCATATTAGACATGTAGGTGGTGTGTGTGTGTGTGTGTTATGCGAAATTAATTAAAACATACAACTTAGCGGCTAATTAAGCTAATTAAGGAAACCACAATAATTTCAATTTTAAGTTTAAAGCACAAAAAAACTTTCAAGTTTCTTTCTTTTTTTCGTTTTCTTATTCGAATTTCTGTTTTCTTTTCTTTTCTTTTTTGTTTTTCTTGCTCTGCCTTCTTCTGCAGCTGGGCGTGGCATATGGGAAAGTGAGGGGCGGGGGGTGTGGTATTAGTATGTATATATGTGTGTGTGTGTTTATGTTGAGAATTGCACATAAAAACGAAACGTTACAAATATTTCTGTTTTTTTTTTCTTTCTAATATTAAATGCAAAAAAAAAAATAAATTGAAAAAAATACTGACAACATTTAAGGAAAAAAATACTGAAATCTAAACACACAGCAAGGAGAAGAATGAGGGGGGAGGAGGAAACAACTTTGCACGCAATAAAGAAAAAAACAACAAAATAAATTGAAAATAAATTCACAAATTATTTTTTAGTTTCTTTTTTTTTTCTTGTGTTGAAATTGCGAGCGAGAAAGAGAGATCAAAATGCGCTGCACAGCGTGCAATAGAGAGAGAGGGAGACAAAGTGATAGTTATATACACGAGAGAGAAAGAGAAAGAAGACATTTAACTAGGACGCAACTGCACAAAAGACACAGAGACAGAAACAGAGAGGAAGAGAGACAAAAAGTGTTTCGTGTGTGTGTGTGTGAAAGAGACAGAGTTGCAAGCGATCGACAGATTGATCGTTAGATCCTTCGATCGCTCTCTATTTGCCTTATATAGAAACAACTACAAAATACAGTTACAAATACGTTTTACACATTGATTTAGTTTAAGATCACGTTAAGATCACGAGCGCGACAGAGATAGCAAAATTAACTGTATACAGTATACACATATATATAAATATATATATATATATATATACATACATATACATATACATATTGAGATAATTGAGGGGGCGGGACGGGGGCTCTGGCATAGCTGCTTTACATATGTATATAACCGATTTATTTAGATAGATCTGTATATAGAAGGAGGGATGACGCGACCTATACACACATTATAAATACATTTCCTGCTGCTGCTCGTCCCCATTGCTGCTTATGTATATATACAGGGATATATGCATACATATATATATGTATATCTATATATATATATATATCGATCGTTCGACTCTCAATTGTAGATAAAGTTGGCAGCATCGCAGAGCGCGTCGCTGTCATCGTCGAACTTGCCGTTCATCGCATAACTGCTCGTTGCACTCCCATAGACCCATTCCTTCTTGATGAAATCCCCATCTGTGGTCGATGATGATGTATTATGCAATCCCCCCAGCGAGCTGTGATCCAAACGGAAATCATCATCATCATCCGCATACAATTCCACGGGTATACTATCTGGTATGGTATGTGGCTCAAAGAGATTACCATACGGTGGCAGAGAATGATTCAAATCCACATGATGATCGACCAAATCATTATCGAAATTTGATATACGAAATTTGGAACTGGGCGGCGATTGTGGTGAATGCGGTGCTGCGGAATCCTCAAACATGACTTCCTCCTTGATGAACATATCATTGGAATTGTCACCCGAACCAGATGAATAGAGATTCGGCTCAACTTTTATGATGGCCGCTGTGGCCAGGGACGGTGATGATTTCTCATCGTCATCATCATCATCAAAGTGATTGTGATGATTATGATGATGATGATGATTGTGCGCCTGTTGCTGCTGTTGCTGCTGATGATGTTGCTGCTGCTGCTGGTGTTGGCTGTGGCTGTGGTGATTGTGATTGGAGAGATGATGATGTTGCTGATGATGCTGCTGCTGATGTTGCTGCTGATGTTGCTGCTGATGATGATGATGATGATGTCCATTGGTTGCTGCACGCAGTTGTGCTTGTGCCTCGTCCTCCTCATCCTCGTCGTCATCGTCATCATCGTCCATGTCGGCAAGATGACGACGTCGGTGGTGATTTCGGTGGTTATTGCGCTGCTGTTGCTGTCCGACAACAACACGCTGCTGATTGCTGCTACTGCTGCTATTTATGTTGCTGCTGTTGCTTGCCGCTGCTGCCTGTTGCTGCTGCTGCTGTTGTTGTTGTTGCTGGTGATGATTCCGCGTACTGCGAATGATTGTGGAGCCACCAAGTGCTGCCGATGAGGCTATCGACAGTGGGACACCCGTCGCCTTGGACACCAGCACGGTGGAGGAACACGATTGGGATGAAGAGGATGGCGATTGTGCGGGCGAGCCAACTAAGAAGCAGGTGAGAATAGAGAGAACAAAATTGGATTAGATGCAGAACTCCGAGAACAAGAGACATATATTGAGGCATTTTGAGATTCAAATTTAATTTAAGAACAGAGATACCTTGCTGCGGAATCATTTAAACTATATATACAGTTTATTCTGTATTATAATGCCAGTTAAAGCTGCATATTCTGCTAATATCGAGAAGTCTACACAATATTCTTTTAATATTACACAATATTAAGATAAGAACTCGAGAATACTGAAAGTGTGTACGAGAATTCCATTTCCCTCTCTTCTATTTATAATAATTACTCTGCATTTCTCTATCAGAAGGCTTTAAAATTGAATATATATAAACATAGAAAGGCATTTTATTTATAATTATCTTTGGTGCCTAAAATTTCCCTACATGGGCAAAAGCTATTGGGCTTCCCTTACTTCTAACTGTAACTTAGAAGATGTTTCGCTAATCTTTTCATCCGTTTGCAGATACTACTTCATACTCCATTCCAAGGCTATACTTTGGTTTAGAATGTGCTCAGTGGATTTGTCATCATCTTCACAATACTAATATATATTTGCAATTGAAATTTATACTCTCTGGTACTAGTTCATTAATGTCCTATGCCTATTCTATATGTCTTTGTATATCTGCAATATTAATTGAAATACCTTCACCATGCTCTTCTAGCATTACATGTTCAAATTATAAAATATATATTCAAAATAACATCTATATACATATATACTCCACGAACTGTCTACACGTAATTTTCTTGTTGTTCCCTGGCTCTCTGGTACTAGTTCTACAATTTCATAAGACTATTCTAAATGTTTCTCGTTCTGAAAGGATAATCAATTCGTAGATTGACTTGACATCAGTTTGAATACGTTCTACATCGACTTCTAGCATTATATATCAGGTCCCTACAATTACATTCTTCTATATATTCTATAAACATACTACACATGTTGCTCTTATATCATTCACTATCCTCTACACCCGTCCACTTGCACCCTATATTCTACTCTATGCTGGCAACTCTAGTCTACATTTCTATTATCATGCTACTTTTTCTCGTACTTATCCTTTCCCTTCCACACTTACCGCCCTTCTGCTGCACCACACTGGCCAGTGCTGAGCTGAGCGTGCCCGTTGAGTGTATGATGGGCGTCTTGCGCAGCAGTTGCTGTGCCATGTTGCTGGCTGCTTGTGCTGCTGCTGCTGCTGCCGCGGCAGCTGATGCAGACTGTGCATTGTTGCTGTTGCTGTGATTGCTGCCGTTGCCATTGCCATTGCCATTGGCGCTGCCTGTGTTGCTATTGCTGCCGCTGTTGTTGTTGTTGTTGCCGCCATTGCCCCCGCTGCTGCTGCTGCTGCTGATGTGATGGCCGTTGCTGGTGCCCGCACCGCTCTGTATGACCTGTGTATGCAGCACGCCGCTAGAGCAACTGTTGCTATTGCCATTGCCAGCAGTTGGTGCTGCTGCTGTTGCTGCCGCCGAGTCCGTTGGATAATTCTTGATAACAATTGTACAAGATGGTGTGGAAACAATATATTGCTGCTGTGATGAATGCTGCGAATGCTGTGAATGCTGAGAGTGCGTTGAGCTGGCACAGGAGGAAGAGTGCGCCTGCTGTTGCATGGAGGCATTCGATGAGGACTCCGAGGAATCATCACCAGTGGTGGTTAAACGATTGCCAACTGAACCCGCTGAGGCAGCAACGCTGTCGTGCTCATCGTCACTCAGTCCAGATTGATCATCCGTGTCCATTGGCTGCTGCTGTTGCTGCAACTGTTGCTGCAGTGGGTGTTGCTGTTGCTGCAGTGGATGTTGCTGTTGCTGCTGCTGCTGCAGTGGATGTTGCTGTTGCTGCTGTTGCAGACTTGTGCCAGGACGTTCAAGTTCAGTTTTCAGCTTGACAGCGCTTGTCGAGGAGGCATTGCTGTCTCTCGCGCTGCTGGGGCTGCTGCTGCTGTTGTTGTTGTTGTTATTATTATTATTGTTATTGTTGTTGTTGCTGCTGGCGGCACTGCTGCTGCCCTTGGGCTGATCACGCAAATGCACCTGCATGTGCGTCTGCAGCGAGGACTGTGTGTGCAGCTTCTTCTTGCACACCTTGCACTCAAAGGGGAAATCTCCAGTGTGTGTGCGTGCATGAATCTTAAGATTATAACGCTGTCCGAATCCTTTGCCACAGACATCACACCTAGAAGAGAGAGAGAGCGTGAGAGAGAGAGAGAGAAAGGGGGATTAGTACAAGGACACCATAAGGCAAGGAAACACTACTCACTTATGCAACTTGACACCTGAATGCAGCTTGGAATGACCCCTCAGTGAGGCCAATGCGCTGAACACCTTGCCACAAATCTCACAGGTCAAATTCACATTCTCATTGTGAATCTTCTTGTGCACCTTGAAGTATTCAAAGCTCATAAACTCCTTGTGGCACACTTCACATTTATATTTATGTCTCTCCGATTGCTGACCCGTATGGACACGCATATGCTTAATGAAGTTGGGCCGGAAACGTACAACACGCCCACAAATCTGACACTCGTAGGGCTTGCAACGTAGACAATGTTTCTCGTAGTTCTTTAATGATTTCAGAACCATGTTGCAGATGGCACACTTCATGTTGTTCGCGTGCCCACTTCGATGTATATCAAAGAGTTCCTTCGAATCGAATTTCTCTACGCATTCCATGCACTGATAGCTTGTTGTTGTTGTTGTAGTTGTTGTGATTGTAGAAGCAGGGGGCGTGGCAACACTTGCTGTTGGAGTTGTAGCTGCTGCTGTTGCTGCTACCGGCTTGGACTGTTGCTGTTGCTGTGCCAGCGCAATTGCAGCTAGTTGCTGCTGCTGTTGCTGATCGTTGCTGGCATTGGACGGCGCTGCTGCTGCTGTTGTCTGTTGCTGAGGTGGCTGCTGTTGTTGTTGTTGTTGCTGCTGTTGTTGTTGCTGCTGTTGCGTTGCTGTCGACGCCGCTTGCAGTATGAGCTGCGCTGTTGAGGCACCTCCTGCCCCGCCTGGTTGCACCACATTGAGCACCGTCATGGGACTGCGACTGATCACCGCCGCTGCAGGCATCCGCACGTAGGTTGCCCCCGCCAAGCTGCTCATGGTGGCATTGCTGATGTAGACAGGGCGACGTTGCAGTTGCACCAATGCTGACTCCGACACGGGCACACTCAGTGTTTGTGGAGTTGCTGAGGTGCTCACAATGCTGCCCATGGGCAACACCAACTGCTGCTGTTGTTGCTGTGCCGTTGTCGTGTACTCCATTTGTTGTTGTAGCGACTGCAGGGGGGAATAAGAGAAGAGGGGAAGTAAGTTAGTAAATTAGTTAGTTAGTTAACTTGCAATTACCAAGGGGCAGATTTAGTGTAACTCTTTCTTAGCTTCTTTCTTTGGCTTTTCTAGAATTCTTTTGATTAAAACTAAAACTTAAACTATTTGAAAATTCTATAGAAAATTGGTCTGCCTTCTTTTTCATCAAATCTGATGTTTTTTGTACGGAAAATTGACAGAAAAATTCAGAAATTACTGAAAACGACAACTCTAGACTTTGTAATAACGAAGATTGTGTTTTTCCAGACAAATCTAGCTCTTTTTGAGGCCACCCATTCCGTATTATGGCAAACGGGAGTTCGAGAATATTAAAAAGTGAATTTAGCTTGAATTTAGAGAAACAATTTACTAGCAATGGGAAGTTTTGATTTTGAAGGAATAAAGTTAGCCTTTTTTCTGCCAAACTTGTCAATACTTGACATATTGAACTTAAAAGCGCTTCTTATCATTGGTTGATGTGCCAGCTTATGGTATCAATAAAATTAAAACATTTAACTTTTTGTCCTTTTATTTTTAGCTTTCAATCAGTATTTAAATAGCTATTTTACTCTTGTTTTGGCTTTTTTTCTTTTCATAGAAAGCAATGAGAAGAAGGCAAATATGAACAGCAACAAGAGCTGAACCGATAAAGCTGATATAGCCATTTTTGTAATTATAAACAACTAGATATGAGAGACTATAGGAGCTAGGGCTATTAAATTTGATAGGCATTTCTTGCACACGCAGTTCAAGTTTGTAAAGGGATCTCAATAAAGAGTGTATATTATATATATATTATATATAAGCTCTGAACAGCCCATTTGGCTGTAGCTTCCTTACTGCTTACTACTATATATTCAATTATTTCTAACTAGTTTGCTCTCTCTCTCTCTCTTAGAAACTCCTCCCGCTCTTTAAGCAACTACTGCCCAATTACTTTTGGTAATTACAAGTAATTCTATGTTTATTAACATACCTCAAGTTGTTGCTGTTGCTGTTGTTGATGGTGCTCATCATCATCCTCCTCTTCCTCCTCATCCTCATCGGGCATATCATCTATTTCCAGTTTGACTTGTGTCTGCAAATGTTGCTGCTGCTGCAGTTGTTGTTGCTGCTGCTGCAATTGTTGCTGATGTTGTTGTTGCTGCTGCTGCTGATGATGATGTTGTTGCTGGTGTAGATGTTGTTGCTGCTGTTGCTGGTGATGATGATGTGCATGTGGATGATGATGTGCATGCGAATGATGATGTTGCATATGCGATGCCGTTTCTGGCTCCTCATCAGCTTCGGCTGCCTGCGCCTCCTCCTCAATGTCCTGCAGATTCTCATCATTCAATTCAGGATCCTCCTCTTCCTCCTCCCCCTCGGGTGTTTCATCTTCTGGTTCCAGTTGCTCCTCTTTAATATCGGAGGCAGACAAAACAGGAGTGCAGGAGGTGTTGTTGTTGTTGTTGCTGTTGTTGGCACTGTTGCTGCTGTTGCTGCTCGTGGCTTGAATGATGATGCGGCGTCCGTTGAGCAGATGATGATGTTGTTGTTGCTGTTGTTGTTGTGCGCGATGTTGTTGCAGCAACAGTTGCTGATGTTGCTGTTCCTCACTGCTGCTGCTGCTCACGGCATTGTTGTTGTTGTTGTTGTGATTATGATTGCTGCTGTTGTTGTTGTGGTATGGGGAAGCGCTGTTTGCTGTTGTTGTTATTGTTGCATTTGTTGTCGGTGGGTGGTGGTGGTTCTCGAGCTTCGTCGCTGCTGCTGCTGCTGCCGCCGCCGCCGTCGCTGCTGCTGCTGCCGTCGTCGTCATTGTTATCGTCGTTGCAGATGCTCTCGCTCTCGCTGCCGCTGCTGCTGCCTGCGTCGCCATTGTAAGCTGCCGCTGCAGCTGCTGCTGATGCTCCTCCTCATCCTGCTCCATGGGAGCATCTTGTAGTATAAATTCGATTTGTTGCGATAATGCGCTATCATTGATGGCCATCAGTCCCTCCATATCTTTACCCGTTGTTGTTGTTGTTGCACCCGCTGCTGCTGAGGCGCTGCTGCTGCCGGCAAAGAGGGAAGGCAGCGCTGTGGCGACGACGCTACTTCTGCTGCTGCTGACGCTGGCTGCATTTACTGAGCTGCTGGCCATGGCAACAACAAAAGGAGTTTTGTTGTTGCAAAGCTTTTTCCCTCTTCCTCTTTCGCTGTTTCTCTTTATCACTTTCCTCTTCGCTACTGTTATTGTTGTTGTTGTTGTTGTTATTGCAAGACGTTTGCAGTCGCGTCGCTGCTGCTTGTGTTTGTTGTTGCTGCTGCCTTTTCTTCCTCTGCTTTTCCTCTTCTATTTCTACTTCTCGTTTTTTGTTGTTGTTATTATTATTCTTATTTATGCGTGTGTGTGTGTTGCAGTTACTGTTGTTGCTTTTGTTTTTGTTATTTCTCTTTCTCTCTCTCGCTCTCTCTGTCTTCTCTGTTTCTGTTTCTCTGTCGCTTTTCATTTATTTTGTCGCGGTCATGCGGCGCTTTTCGTTGCTGCTTTCCACGCGTTGGCGGTGGCGTCTGCTGCGACTGCGACGTCGACTGTGCTGCTGTATGACGCTGCTTCTGCTGCTGCTGCGCTGGCGGCTTTCCACATAATTTCTGCCGCTGCGCCGCTTTGGCCAACGAAATGAGAGGAAATCAAAAAGACAGGCAACTTTTATTTTCTTTGCTCCTTTTCTCCTTATTCAATTGGCTCCTTCTCCCCCTCCTTTAACACCTTCTTGTCTCGTGCTGCTGATGCTGCTGCTTTATTATTATTGTTTTCTTGATTGCGCACACACACACACATACAGAGGCACGCATGCACGTACACACGCGCGCTCATGCATACGCGATGCACACGCACACACACACACGACGGCGGCAACAACAATTACGAATGCAAGCAGCAAACAGAAGTAAAAGAGACACACACACACACACGAACACAAACACAGTTAGCAGCGCGATTCGTTGAGTTTTTTTTGTTTTGCTTTATTATTATTATTATTGATTTGCTTCGTTTTTTATTTGTTTCCTTTTCTTAGGTTTAATATTCCTCTTGTGTTGCTGCTGCTGCTTTTGCGATTTGGATTTTGGGTTTCTTCTTCTTCTTGGTCGTCGTCGTCTGCGGCGCTAATTTTCCTCTCTAAAGAGATTTGTGCGTTTTGTGCGCGAGTATCAAAAATATATATTTTCACAATTTAATTGAATTTATTATTATTTTGTTATTTTTCTTTTGTATTTTTGTGTGCGTTTAATTAGTAAATGCGTTTTACAAAATAATTTTATTTGTGCTCCCTTCTCTTCCTTCGTTCCTTGTTCTTCCTTTCACACTCACTCCCGCAGGCACTCACACTCACTCACTCACACACACGGACACGGAATGGAAAGACAACAGGCGTGCACACACACACGAATATAAACATTCATACACACACATACAGTTGGAAATAGGCGCGCGTGTGAACAAAAACAAAAAATTAATTTTAGCTTTTCCACAAGTTTTTCACTTTTTCGATTGATTCCATGTTGCTTTCTGCTTCTTCTTCTTCTTCCTCTTTCTACACACACACAGTCATACTTTTTGACCTTTTTTCTTTGCGCCTTTGCACGCTTTTCGTGCTCTGTTTCTTCCACTGCTTCTTCTTCTTCTACACTACTCTGCGCTGTGTGCGCCTTGTTCTTTTTAGCTTTGCTTTTTAGTTTCTGGCCTATTCCTTTGCGCCCTGTGTTTGCCTGTTCCGTCTCCGTCGACGTCTTCGTCGTCGTCTCGTTTTTCACACACCATAAAAACGTCAAACTTGAAAATTTTTGGTTATTTTTGGGTATGGAAATTTTTTTTGTTTTTTTTAGTTTACTTTAGTTTTGCTTCGGTTTTTTTGTTCCTTTTTGTTCACTATTATTTGTTGTATTTGTTTTTGTATTCGTTTGTTACTATTGTCTATTTTATTTTTTTTTCTGTTGCTTTTGCGACGCGACCGACAAACCGACGGCGAAGATTAGCGGCTGCGCTGCGCTGTTCCTGCCTGCTGCTGCTCTGCTGCGGCTGCTGTTACTTCTCTGCTGCGGCTGCTGTTCAATTCGCTTTGCTCCCCGCAAGGCATTTTTTTGGTTTTACCGCTGCCTCTTTCCACTGCGCAGCCCTATACAACACACTCATACAAAGAGAGCCGTTTTTCAATCTTACATTTGTTGTTGCTGTTCTTAATTTTCGACCACACGCTTTCACACTCACATTCGTGTGCGGCGGCGGCACACACAGGGTTGCATACACAGCGGCAGTGTTGCCAAACGGCAGCAACACCGGCCGGTGTTGTGCAGCGCACAATTTGCGCAAATTCGAAATTGACAAAGGAGGAAGATGGGAGAGGAGGCGCAATCAATGGAGCAACAACAATATCAAGTTGAAAACAGTTGCAAAATTTATCATTAAATACCAACAAAATGAAATAAACATTTCTTCGTCTCTCTGTCCCTCTCTCTATCGCTCTGCAGCCAATGAGCTATTGCATCTTATGCTTTCCACTCGACTTTCGTTGTCTGCTCGTTTTTTTTTTGGCTTACTTTAGTGCGCCTTTTCACACAAATGAACACATACAGCGACAGAAGAAGCAGCACCCACACAACTCTCAACACACACACACGCACACAAAGGACGGCCGCTTGGATCCCAAAGTTTTTGGCAGCGTCACGAGAGACACAGCGCAATGGCAGCGCAAGGGCGCCAGAGCGAGAAGGAGGAGGAAGAAGAGAGCAGCAGAGTGGGAGAGCGGAAGAGAGTGTCAGCAAGTGGAGCGCAGAGCCGTTTCATTTCGACAGTTTTTGAATTACGCCGCTGCCGACGTCGCTGCCCACTGCTACTGCCTGCCGCATGTGTCTGCCTCTACCTCTGCTGCTGATTGTTATTTTAGCTTAACACTCCAACAACAACAACAACACACCATCACCTTCGTTCGACCGAGAGTCAATTGTCAGGAGGGTGCAAAGGGAAAGGGGTTGGGGCCCCAGGCACCAACGGGCGGGGTGTGGTGGTGGTAATGGTGGTGGTGCTGCTACCGTATTATTGTTGCTGCCATTGTTGTTGTTGTTGCTGCCAGGGGTCGGGAATGTTGGGGGTTGAATTTGATGCCAGCAGGCGTCGCTAAATTCCACACGCGGACCCTCACACATACATGCGAACACACGCACACAAGCAAGGGCGCAAATTAAAGAAATATAAAAACAAAAGGGAAAAATCAAAATCAAATTGCGGCGCTCTCTTTGTGTGTTTACATAGATGGCGGCACTGGCGCCCCACGCCTGTACCTCCTCCAATCCACCGTCAACAACTGCGTTTAGTTCTCCTGCTAATATAATTGACTGTTTGCACTCATGCACACATACGTGTTGTGTTTATTTCACGTATTTCCTTTTATATTTCTTATAACATTTGCGCGTTTATTTTGCCTTTTGCGAATGCTTCGCACTCACACACACACACAACGCACACACACACGTAACGCACTCATGGAGCGGCTAAGCAAACGGTTTTTTAATTATTTAACTATGCTTTTATTCCAATTGCCGTTTCCCTTCTCGCACTTACACTTTACATCACATTTTTATCACTTATTTCTATATCGTTTCGGTTTATTTTATTAAGAGTTTTCGCAACAAATCGCAGCATTTAATTTAATGTGTTACGTAGTTTGGTTTCACGTCGCGCACTCTGTGTTCACGTTACTCAATTTGGCCTAACATTGCTCGATTTTGCGTTGCGCTAACGCAAATTGCTCTACGTAGCTCACTGTACGATGCCGTTTTCGTCAAGTGAGCGTTAGTGCACTGAACGAACTTAACGAACAGTAAGCGCGCACTTGTGGCGCGCAAATTTAAAATGATTAAAGAAAAAATAGTTTTTTTATTTTTCGCCAGTTATTTAGATTTATTTATATATATTTCACTTTTATAAAAAACTTGCAATTTCCGCCTAAAACTACACAATAAACTTAACATTTAATTCATTTTCAGCTCCAAAAAGAAAATGTCTTGCCAGCAAAGAGGAAAAGCGCCATTGTTGTTGTTGTTGTTGTTATTATAGCAGGATATATATGTATGTAAAACTATATATGTATATGTATTATGAAAGACTCAAAAGCAATATCATGTTATATCTATATATATCTCTCTTTCTCTCTATATTATTATTATTTGAAGCGATTTTCTCTTGTTGTTGTTGCTGTGTTTCTTGTTTTTGTTGCTGGCAGTTTGCGAGTTGCGTTTAGAATTTCACTCCACTCATTTTAAAAGGGCGTATGTGGAAGGGGTACGGAGAGCGGGGAGAGTTCATTAAGTTCTATCTTAGCACATGCTATAGTTATTTAAATTAAGTTTAAAAGTAAGAAAAAAAATAAAAAAATTGTCATGCTGAAAATAATTGTTGAAGGGGAATCGATAGGCTATCGATAAATTGCTGAGTTGTCGATAACTAGTTGGTAAATCTTTTATTAATTATCGATAAGTCGTCGATATATCAGGTAATATTTTCTATGCAATCGATAGATCTGTTTGTTATCGATAAGTTATCGATAAATATTTTGAATATCGGTAAGTAATCGATAAGCATGCTAGTCGCCTCGAGTTGTGATCATTGATTAACAGCGATTGTAAGTAGTTGGTGGTGGGGGGGGGGTCGTGGCTATATTATCATTTCTGTCTTTCAACTAATTGTCATGATTTGTGCTAAATAATATAATAATAATAATAATAATAATTATGATCGTAATTATAATTCAAGAGATGCCAAGGGGAGTGTTAAAAGGGCATGGTAAATCTCCCTCTCTCTCTCTCTCTCTCTCTCTGTCTGTCTGTCTCTGTCCCGCGCTCACTTGGCGCGATCGTGCTTCGATGGCTCCACCTGCTTAGCGAATTCACCCATCACATCCTTGTAGATTACTGGATCCAGATTGCGGCCAAGCATATAGATCAACCACCAGTCCCCGATGTCCAGTTTCTTTGATAGGGAGCGACATATGTCCATGGAGATCATGCGGTTACGCGCGTTCAGCAGACGCGGTCGAATGTTCGGCAGGAAGATGATGCAGGCACTGTACGAAGGGAGAAGTGGGAAGAAGTGGGTGAAGATTAGATTATAATAAATCATAAAGTATGTTAGATAGATTCGTATTTCTGTATGTGTATGTCAAGTATAGTATATGAATGCTATAGGGAATGTTTTTCTAGCGATCTTCTCTACTTCTTCTGTTTTCGTTCATATTCTCGAATGATGTACATTATCTTCCTGGTATCTCTCTATCATCATTTTATGTGTCTTTTCATTTTATCTCTCTTTTGATCAATCGTTAACAGAATATCCTTCTATTTATCTACTTACACTATTATCTCTCAATTTACAATACTTTATGTATGTATATTCAACTATTATTTTTTGAATCTTTATTCGTCTATAATCGATCTAACTTCTTACTTATGTATGCATGACTCTATCTCTTCACCGATATACTCTTTTGGTCATCTAGTAATCTATATATCGTATCCATCTACTCTCAGCTATCCAGTTAAGTGTACCATAAATCTACCTAAATGTTCATTAATCAATCTATCTATTTTATCTTTAAATCTACACATTCTTCTACTCATATCCTATGCACCTCTCTAACTCTTTATCAATTCAGCAAACTATTCACAAATCCATGCACCATCTCTCAATCGTACTTCCTCTTTATCTCCCAATATATTTATCAAATCATCAATCGATCTAACTACCCATCTATCTGCCCCTTCTGTAACCTATTCATATATCAAGCAATTCACCGAATACACTTCCCACAACATTTCAGATACACAAAGGAATGAATTCCATCGACTCTCACTAACCGGAGGATCATCAGTCCCACGAGCATTACAAGCAGAATCCAGTACCAGAACCAAATGAACACATAGGTCTTCTCGTTCACAATATTCAGTGGAAGAATGCAGAGAGAGTCGTGCGTCTGCAGGGAACCACCAGCGCCGTATTTATGGAAGATGCATTTGGTGACACGTGGAAACACATAGACCATGGGATCGACACGCTGCTCCTGTGGCACATCCGATAGGCCCATTATATTTGTGCCATACGAAAGGAATTCACCGTCAAAGAAACGATTCATCAGATACATCTGAATGATGATGTTGAAGAAGCACAGCACCTCGCAGGCCCAGTACCGTATGGCGTACAGTTTGTGGCGCTAAAGAGAGAGAGAGAGAGAAAGAGATGAGATACTGTATATAGACATATATATTCTGGATACATACCTTCACATGCTTGATCAAATAGTCGAGCAACGCATCCCGTTTGGCCTCCTTCTCCTCGCGTGTACAGATCGTTATGTTCAGTCCCATGACGATCATACGCATCAGACCGCCCTCGAATTTGTTCCACAGAAACTTGGGTGTGTAGCAGGCCATGGCCTAAGAAGTGGAAGAAAGAAAGAGAGAGATAGAGAGAGAGAGTGTAAATTAGTATATCATATGAAAAATAAATATCAAGCTTTCTTTCTTTTGGCAGTATTTCTTCCTGGGGTAATAACCTGAAAGGTTTTCTTCCAATTTAAGTTAGTTTGATTACACTTCCAATCGATTTTCAAGAGAGTACAGTAGCTTTCCAAGAGCTTTCAATAGATTGAGCTTGCAGTAACGTTGTTTGCTGAAAGCATTTTAAGCTGAAAGCTCATTTAAGTTCTTTCGTAGACTAAAAGCCCGCTAAACGGATACAAAAGCTCATTTAAGTTCATTCGTTGACTGAAAGCTCTTTGAGCTGCTGCAAAAGCTCACTGAAGCTCTTCTTTGGCTCACTTTAATCAGTTTCTACTGTATCAACTGCTGTTAGACCCCCCGCAAACTCAACAAGATCACGCCAAGAGCTTTTTTCAAGCCAAAAGCCCTCAGCCCTTTGCCAACAGCTGTTGGAGTTGTCGCTTAGCAAAGTCATCGATCACAGTATATCAAATATACCATTTGTATTGGTATTTGGCAACTTGAAGTGAAGTTTTTTCTGTTGTTTTGTTAGCGTATTTAGCAGCTGTCGAGAGCTATCGCTGCGTATCTCTCTCTCTCTCTCTCTCTCTCTCTCTCTATCTCTCTCTCGCTCTGCGACTTTTGTTGCGCAGCAGAGGCACACAATCATGTTTGATTGAGCATGCTCGCCAACACAATGACCCCTCCCTCCCGAATCACGGCTCCCTCTACTGTCTTCCCCACTGACCCCCTTCACTACGCCCTCTACGCCTCTGCAGCGAAGCGAAACTCGCATCGTTATCGTGTTCCCCTTTGGTACGACACGCATTCAATTAAGCCTTATTGAAGTACATGAGATGTGTGTGTGTGTATGTTTGAGTGTGTGTATGTTTGTGTATCTGTGTGTGTGTGTGAGAGTCTGTGTATGCATCGTGACAATTCCGAACATGAAAGACAGTCTTGAGCTAAGCCCTTTCTAACTCAGCCCCTCCTCAATGCGTTCCCTCAACAACAACGATCTACCCCATATTGTCCTCTCCTCCTTCTCTTCTTCCTCTTCGTTCCGTTGACTCACCTGAAAGAAGAGCACAAAGCACACCCACTGATAGTACGTATAATACTTTCTGGCATCCTTGTCATTGAAATCATTGGCAATGCCAGGATGTGCCACCTCGCGACCGACCTGTAGAAAGAGACAAATAAAGGAAAGAAAAATAAAATCAATTAGGCAATCTATATATGTACATATATGTATATACTACAATCTATATAGTAAAGCTTTTATTAAACAATCTGACGGGGCAAGCTTAAGTATTATAAATAACATAATTGTCAATTGGTTTTAAAATAGTTTACAGTACAAGTCTATAAATGCTGTGGGAGTTTAGGAATCCTTATATAAACACAAGTATATATCTATACATATATGTTCTATACATATACAAGTTTGATCTCTTGTGTTTTACCGATAGATTTATATAAATATTGTCCGATTTGCAACGACTTCATTAAAATTTCTATGTACTATACTTATTCAACACAGTTGGGTGTCATATTCCTGTTGATATACTGCATCTTGATCAATTCTGGTTAAAATAACTGAACATATACAATACTAATGTGATAAATATGACATGATCCTTCCTTGAACAGGAATATATAAATATATAGAAAGAGTAACTATATATATATATATAATATCCCTATATTATCCCTATACATGTTACACAGTTCATAAAGAAGCGTCTATACCCGCTATCAATTCAAGTAATCCTCCTCCTTGACACTGAAAAACGATTTCAAGCAAGTGAGACAGAGAAATTGAATCAAGCAAGAAGTCTCATGTTTCATCCGAGAACAGCAGAGGGACGGACACAGGGCAGGGCAGGGCAGGGCAGACACGACAGGAAACGACAGGGCCAAACGAAACCCAACATATTTCGTGGAACCTTGACAGCAGCACTTGCTAAACACATACATACATACATATTTATGCCCGATCCCCATATCCTGTGCAGGGCATACTAACTTTGGCAAGCCATTTGTCACAAGTTGAGAAGAGTTCAAGGAGTTTACGTATATATTAGAGAACATATAAAACTCATAATGGGAATGAGATATTTTATAGAAAGTATGGCAAGATCGAAAGACTTGTTCAACCAATCAAACTGATCACAGATCAAGATCAAATTAAGTATCTCTAGATCTTGTCTAGGTATTAGTTTACTGGTGGATATGTTCACAATCGGAATACTATATTCTATTATCAAAGGTCTAAAGGCGTGTCTAACAAATCAAACTGAACATTGAGTCGCAGATAATGATCAAATTAAGTATCTCTACATAATATATATATGTAGATATCAGACTTTAACGATCTTTTAGAGCATGTTGAGTTCGTCTTGATCGCAGACATGACTTCTCTCCCACTCTTTCTTCCCATCCTTCTTTTTGTCCTTTTGTCTTTTGGGTCACATGAAGCGCAATTTAAATCGTCGACAGCGTCGGGGTCCGACAACGTCCAGTTTATAATTGCTTTATAGCCGCAGCATAAATATGCGCGCAGTGGAGACTTATGGCATGTATTACATATCGTCCAAATGAGGCGACGTGCTACGTGATCGCAATACGTGACAAGCAGGAGGAGAAAGAAGAGGAAGAGATGACAGCGGAGGATGGACGGACAGCGCTGCAAGCGTTGTACGAACAAAAAAAAGAGAGACAATGGGGAGAGGCAGAGGGACTGGGGGTGGAACGAGAGGGAGAAGACCAGCTGCGCTTGAGAGGCTGCAATTTATAATATGTTCTGCATGTTCTGCGGGTTTCATGGAATTTTTTGGGGACTTTGCAGATGTTTAAACACTTGTGTTGGTAAGGAGAGAGATTTATAGAGTTTGGAGACTTGTGTAGACTTATTTGAAATGACAATTTTGTCATGTGTGTAACACATGTGATATCTATTGGTGCTGAAAACAAAACAAAGTGCGCTTTACATTGTTTGTAGACTTTGCATTTCTTGTTTGCCTTGCTGTAGTGCTTGGCTTGCGCAGTTGAAAATGTGCAAAGAGCACTTATTTTGTCAACGAGTAAGATTTGTAGAGTTTGGAGACTAGTGTAGACTTAGTGCAAATGACAATTTTACACGATGTGAAGTGAAATGTATGTACCTATATCTTATAGTACACAAAACAAAATGATTTACGTTTAACACTGTTTGGAGACTTTTTAGAGGTACTGAAGAGCCTTGTGGACTCTGTTATAAAGCATATACCAGTTTGCTAGTTAAACATGCAAGTAATTACTAAAATAATTATGTTTAGGACTTGTCTACACTGTGTAGACACTCTTAATATAGTATTTGGTATTGTATTCTTTTTGTAGACTTTCTACACTTTGTAGAGTTATCAAATTGTATGATAAGATGCCAAAAAGACCCTTTTAACATATTACTTGGTATTGCATTCTTTTTGTAGACTGTATAGACTTTGTAGAGTTATCAAATTATATGCTAAGATGCATTAAGGGCCAAAAAGACCCTCTTAACATAGTACTTGGTACTGGATTCTCTTTGTAGACTTACCTGTCGATTGAACGCATCCGGCATGGTGAACGTACTGTGGATCCAGCAGAAGGTGTTGACCACATGAGGGGGTATTCCATTCACAATGCAACTGATCGGCTGGCCAACATACTGAGTGGCCGTAATGATCAGACTGCAGGTGAGCAGAAGGACCGTGGTGAATGAGTTGTGGAGACGGAAGACCGCATTGTCCGTCTGTATGTCCTGCCACTTAAGGTAGCTTTTCAGGCTACCCAATAGCTTATACATCTTGGCACGATTGTGGCAGCAATCAGGATTTTAAAAAGGCTTTTATTATGTTATTTTCTTGGCCAACAGTATTGCTTGGCAGTGTTGCAAAATGTCACGCTGTTTTCTCGTTATGAAATTCTTTTTTTTATTTCTCCTTGGACTTTCGTTTGTTGTCGTTGTTGTCGTTCTGTTGTGTGCTATGCAAACGATGCATATCAGATGTCAACTGCAAGTGATAAGGTAGAGAACATACATTGTGCATTTAGTAAATTGTTATTTGTATTAGATACACTTAAAATCTATTGGAGACATGTCTGGAATTAAAAAAAAAATATATTTCAATTGAATTTTCAATTGCATTAGCTAAACTAAGCCAATCTAACTTCATTTCAGCTTTGGAGACTTTTGTAGAGTTTGTAAAATTGCCACACATGAATTATTTTAATCGTAGCTTGCATTCTTTGTGAAAAATTGCATGAAAAACAAGTGCAACCACGTTTGGAGACTTGTGTAGACTTTATAAAGTTGGATAAAATCGGAACTTACTACTTACTACTCATAGAAATAACAGGTGGAGTAGCAACCAACCTCGTTTGGAGACTTTTGAAAAGTTGTAAAACAGCTGTCAGAGATTGTTGTAGACTTTTTTTGTCACTATTGAAGACTTTCTAGAGTTTGAATTACAAGTAACAGTCACTTTTAGTTATTGCTTATGCAGTTATTTCTCTAAGTGTACTTTTCTCTCCAAGTAACTTGTATCTTTCGGTGCCCAATGCGACATTTGCTTGATTGAAATGAAACGTGTCGCTTGTTTCTATTGAAGTCAGCCGAAAAATGTAAATTACGTTGCGACGCTATCACAAGACAAACACGCGACTGGAGACTTGACTCGAAGCTTGCTTGCTACACGGTTCCGTTCCCTCGGTACGGTACGGTTTGGTTTGGTTCGTTTCGACTGTGATTGAGCAAAAACAACAACAACTGGTAATGGGAGAATGGAGAACTGAGCACTGAGCACTGAGAGAAGAGACATAAATCAACTAATAGAATCTGCAGACAGCTTCAATTTCAATTAAAGCCGCTGATGGGAGAACGCTGCACTGGAAATTGATGCGCCACCATTTAAATATCCAATTGGCATTTGCTCCATTTGCGTTCTCAGCTCCCAAGACTTGCCCGAGTCGAGAACCGATCTGAATCAAGCCATACCGAGTTGAATGCACTCGTCAACGAGTGTTCTCTCTCTCTCTCTCTGCCTTTCTCATGACAAGCTTGACCCGAGCGCCACATAAGTCTTCCCATGCGAGCACTTGTTTGTCACTTGATCAGATCTTTTCAGTATCTATTCTAGACTTATTATGCTGTTTTCCATGCGAAATCTCATTTAAAGTGGCTTAAGTGCATTGTGGATGAGCTTTTAGCTTATTTTATATATTTGTTTTATTTTTAAGGAGCTTTACTTGATTGTTTAAGCATCGTTTTTAAAGGTTTTAAGCTGAATTCAAGCTAAAGATTGATTTAATTATTAAATTTGTATTCTCAATCAGAGTTTTAACAGCTTATGATGATTAATTAGTAAAGGTTTTACTGCATGTTTCTTCGAAATGTAATTGATGTACCAGAACAGCTTTTTTAAATAGAAAATTGTTCACTCATTTGGGAACTCGAAGCAGCTTTTCAAATTAAGCTGGAATTGAGCCTGCAATCAAGCCTATGTAAGCTGATCTTGATAAACATGTGGCATACAAAATATAACTTACAACTGAGCTCTAGATAATTGTCATTCTAGACGTGAAATGATTAGCATTAATTCACAGCGATTTGCACAAATTAATAAAGTTTGAATTCCTAGAAAAACAAATTAAGAAAATGTCTGTTAAGATATCGTACTCTATCTCTATACGCATGAGCAGTTCAAAATGCAGTCCAGTTAAACTTTCAAATTTGATTTGTTTGCATATAAAAAGTTCTTTAGTCTGTAAAACCAATCTCTTATGATTTTTATATTTGAATGGAAAATTGAATCCATTAAAGCTAGTGCCAAAATAGTTTTAAAAATAGTTTAAATGTAAAATAAATGAGAGCTGAAAGTTAAGATTAAGATAAGCTCAACACTGAGGGAGGTCTCCAGTCATAAGTTAGAATGGAAACTATCGAAACAAATGATAGCTATAATAGCTAACATAGATAATGATTCAGCTATTGATTTATTTATTTAGAGTCATTAATATCAGCTAAGAGGTACAAATGCTGTAATGGAGTATGTCAAAAGTGTAGAAATATCTTCTAGATACAACAAGAATGATGAATAGCGATCAAAAGTTCTTTATTGATATTTATAATATTTCTTGAGAGAATGTGATATTCCAATACTGAAGCTGCTGGATAGGTGACAAATAGAGGTAGAGAGGTTAGAGTGCAGTCCAAGGTGAGATTCCTCTTAATTTAGTGTACCTAGGAGGGGTTAATCTGGTACCCACCCTATGCTATACAGCATAGCATACTATCCCATATTATCCGAGTCCATTGCATCCCTCTGTCGTTGTCACCTACTTAATTCAGCTTGTTTATATTTTGACCCCCCGTTGCACAGGTAAACCTTCCCTCTCTTCCTCCTGCCCACTCTATCCTCTCATTCTACGGCTTTGTTTTTGTGCCACACGCTTCGCTGGACACGACAAGGCAATAATAACAACAGCAACAGCAACAGCAACAACAACAATTGCAGCCGCAACAATTAACCACAGCAACAACAACAACTGAAATTGCAGCTGCCACAAGCAGCCGCACAACGACCATCACAACCGTCACGCCTCCTCTTCCTCTTCCTTCTCCTCCTCCTCCCACTGTCCCCTCTTGGTCGCCAGGCACTCACCCCCTTTTTGTTTATTCCTGCAACAGACGCTATTTCATTGCCAAGGCCAGAATTTTCCAGTAAATGTGCGAAAAATTGCAATTTATATGCGACGCTTTTAGTGCGGGGGCAGCAAAGGTGTTGCAGGTATGAGGGGGGGGCGGCAGAAAGGGGGAGGGGTCTGCTCAAACAGGTGTCACATTGCAAAGGTCGCGTACATTGTAAACACACAAGCACAAGACAAACACGTATTAAATGCCTTTGAAATGAGCTTACATTTCCAACTGTGAATACTCTGTAAGCTGATGGCAAGAGGGTAGCTTGTGTTGTGTGTAGGTGTAGCCAAACAGCCGAGAAATTCTATACTATTTACATATTAATATATCCCGTATTTATATCAATCTCCAATTATATTTATTTACATTATATTTATGTTATAGAATGTTTAGTTTTAGCTTTTTCCATATATTGCATATTTGTAATGTCAGCTGTTGCAAGAGCTAGCTTCAGCAAATTTGGTATACAGGTACTGTAAATACAGTATTACCTTCATTTTGGTTGAAAAATAAATCTAACTTGCTTATGTTCTTCAGGAATTCTATAAAAGTGCAGAAACTTTAACTGCTATACATAAACTATACTATACTACTCTCTAACTACTCGAAATATCGTAAAACGCTATTCTATTGATCAATAATTTGCTGGACTATCACATAATGTAAATTTAATATGCACTTCATCCATGCACCTCAGTGAACTCAGAGACTATAAGTGCTAGAGCTATGAAATTTGGCATATGGATAGTGTGTGTAGTATATAACTTAATTTTATCTTGAAAATAAATCTACCTTGCTTCAGTTAACTAAAAATCGTATGAAATTGTATAAACTAAACTTATAACAACTCTAAATGATGTGAAAAGTTGCAGTAATGAACAATAACTTACTGGACTATCAAATAATGTAAGTTTATTCAGCATTTCATCCATGTACATCAATAAACCTCAGAGAACTCAGAAATTATAAGTGCTAGAGCTATGAAATTCGGCATGTGGCTACTGTATTTAGTATATAACTTTAATTTATCTAGAAATAAATAAATAAATAAATCTAGCTCGTTTAAGTTCTCCAGTAATGCTATCAAATTATTTAAACTATCCAATAATAACTCTAAATATAGTAAACAAGTTTGATAGTTTTGATTTATACCAACTAAACCTATATCCTTCAACTAACCTCAGAGAACTCAGCTAATTTAAGAGCTAGATCTAACAAATTTGCCATGTAAAGTCTCTTTAAACTCCCTAACCATCAACTGTACCCAATCAGAAACTTATCATCATCATAAGCATTGCAATTGCATTACATCAATTGTTTTCTTCATGTATTTTTAGCGTATCTGCTCGTCTCTATTTACTTAACTCTTGCAATCTCAACTGGAATCTACTTTAACTTGATTTGCATCACTTTTGGTGACTTTGCTTGTTGTTGTTTGTGTGTTTGTGTGTTTGTTGTTGTTGTTATGCAATTAGAATGTGCACAACTCTACTCGACACGTTTAACCTTAACATGAATACACTCAGACGCCGCGTCAGTCACTCAGTCACTCAGTCAGTTAAGTGAGTTATTCATTTCTCAGCGTGTGACGTCACAAGCGAATTGTTTAATTGCAATGACAATTTGCATTGTTCTCTGTGGGTTTCTCTTCTTGTTGTTGTTGCATTCGCTCTCTCTCTCTCTCTCTCTCTTGCTGTTTTTGTCGGATTTGTGGTTGCTGTTAAGCAGCTGCTGACCAAAAGTCGCCAACAAGCCGGAAATTGTTCATCCCTTTCTGTCTCTCTCTCCCTTCCACTCTCTCTCTCTCTCTATGTCTCTCTTTATCTCTGTGTCTGCCTGTCCGCCTCATCGTCGCGTCCCTCGCTTTGTCTGACTACCTTCTATGGCAGCTGGCACCAACTTCAATTAGAACCAACGAGGGCAGCTCGTAGTTTCCTGATTATATTGAACACATACAAATGCATAACTTCTCGAAGATTTATTTAAATCTATACATACATATGTACACATATCATTCTCAATATATCTGTATATATATTCCTACAGCTCTCTTCTTCCTCTTTCTACATATATGTATATTCGTGTTTCCACCACACACAATTTAAGCTTCTATATATTTGGCAGTTATCATATCTCTAAATCTCATCTATATGTTCATGAATACCTATTTCCTCTACTTATCTATTCCTGTATCTGCTGCACTCAATCCCGCCTTCTATATCTACTTCTTTCTTCTACTTAATCCCACTCCATCTCGGTAAACCTTTTATACTTTGCCTTTATTGCGACTTCAAGTTCAGCTCCGTTAAGTTCGCGTCAATCAGTTTTATAAGTTTATTCAATCTACGACAGTTTTATGAACTTTGTTTGCTTTTGAGTTTAGCATAAGATATAAAAATAATAAGTGCAAGCACAAACCTGCACAGAATTAGCGCAGATAGAGCAACGAATAAGGAGGGAACAACAATAAAAACTCTTAGCTGAGTCAAGAAATGAGTTTCAATGATGATGATGATGATGATGAGTTGATCAAAGACGACAAGGCGATGACTGACTGGCGATGGTCACCCTAATTAGGTTTAGCCATTGAATTCATTGAACCAACCTCCTATTCCGCCAAAGGGGATTTAACGTCCGGCCTGATCGAGGCGTTCTGGGGACTTGGATCTGTCTAAAAGAGAATTAGAGAGAGAGAGAGAGAGCGAGGGGAAGGGGAAGAGAGAGATAGCGCAAACTATACACAAACAATGCGATGTCTCTGTGCAGCTTCAATTGAACACATCCGTTTAGCGTGTGCGAGTGAGAAGGGGGGAATAGATAGTGGCAAAGAAAGATGGAGAGAAGAAGTGGGGGAGGGGTGAGAAGCGCATGTCATATAAGAAACATGTCTAAGAAGTGAGTGAAGATGAACAACACAAATAAATATAGAAAAGAAAAAAGAAAACAAAGCTAAAGGGGAGCGAGGAAGGTGGGGAGAGAAGTTGATGATGTTGCTTACACGAAAGATGATTCCCAATTGGAATTGTACATTGCGCAACGTCGCGACGTTGTAACTGTAAACTTACAGTTTGACTTTGGCTTATCAATTGCAGCTTTAAGCCCGAGATAAGGTTTACACTGTGCCGGGTATTATTATCACTAGGTTAAAATTGAGACTTATATGGGTGGTACAACATATGGTCGGTCGATTCCTAACTGAATATGTGTTTAGGCATAATGTATCAAACTTCAACCAAATCTGTTTTAATAATTAATTTCCTAGAACGGTATTCTGGCCCACTGTGCGCTCTATTTTGCACGCCATCTCACTCGCACCCGCGCACATCTTCTTACAAATTCACCTTCTTCTCACGCCTTGCACTCATATTTGGCTCCCTCTTCCACTGCAGTCATATTTACACCTCCCCATGCAACTCATACATATATTCACCTCCCCTTGTAAATCATATTCACCTCCCGCTCTCTCTCACCCTCGCACCTTTTTTTAATTGTGACTTACGCGACAAACGGGAATCCTCTGCGTGGGTCTCTTTGCTGATGCAGTTATTGTTGCTGTTGTTGTTATTGCTTCCTCTTTCTCTTCTTCACGTTGTTGCTGTTGTTGCTGCCTGCTAAATCAGCTGCCAGGTGTGCGAGCTGCTGCTACTCTTGGCGTTGTTGTTGTTCTCGTGTTTAACGAATTTGCATAAGCAGCGCTGCACACACACACACGTACACAGAGAGAGAGACGCGCACGCACGCAGGAGCAGAACAGGTTCTCTTCGAGGGTTTTCTTGCAGGGCTGCTGCGCCACGGCGTGGTCGTTGTTGTTTTTTTTTGTATTTTGTTGTAATATTTTCGTATTTTTGTCTGTTTTTTTTGTTGTTGTTATTGTTTGCACGTTGCAGTTCGCTCGGAAAAAAAAACAATAAAACGCACACTCCGATCGCGAATTTGATGATCGATAAACAAAAAAAAATTAATAACCAAGAAGGCAAAAGCAAAACAAAGTCAAATTTAAATATATGTATATGGAAATAATAAATGGAAAATAATATGAATAAAGGCAGAAGGCGAAATACGAAATACGTTTGTTTTTTTTTGAGCTCGCTTTGACTGTGCGCTCCGGAATGGCTTTTGTAGTGAGCAGAGCCCAGCGCACGCTGCTGTCGCCGTCGACTGTCGCTGCTATCGTTTCGTCGTGCCGTTTCGTTTCATTCCGTTCTCTCTCTCGCGGCGTCGCAGGCACTCAAAACTCAGCAAGAGAGAGCGAAGCAGTGTGAGAGAGAGAGAGCCAGAGAGTGCAGGTAAATTCGAGTCGTTTGAGTCGAGTCGGTGTCCAAGCGGCTGTTGTTGCGGTGTCTCTGTGTGTGTGTGTGCGTGCAAGCCGCTCTCTTTTTGAGTGACAGAGCCACTCTCAACTGAGGGCAACTGCAGCTTGAGCCGATCGACGACGCCACGCACAATAACAACAAATTGGAGCAGCAATTGCACACGCACACATGTATTGAGTTGCCACTCTCACGCACTCCCACTCTGCATGCGCTCTCTCCCTCTCGATCTCTCTCGCTTGAGCCGCTGTTTTAATTTCGTCTTGGTTACAATTTTTTGATTACTTGACTTCTTTCTTCTTCTTCTTGCTTTGGTTTTTTTAATGTTTCGAATTTCACAAAGTTCGCTTTTGTTATGTTTCCATTTCCTTTGCTCGGCTCGTTCTATGTCCAATTTGGTAACGTTTTGAAAGCTAAGGTATTTTTTCTGCTTCCACTCATTGTTGTTGTTGTCTCTTTTGCTCTTTTTGCTGTTGTTGCTGCTGTGATATAAAATGCGGCAAGAAGAAAAACTGGAAATTCAAATGCTGTTGAGTTTGGGTTTTATTCTCCTTCTCTTTTGCCTTCTTTTTTTGTGGTATGACTTAAGCGAAGCAATAGGCTGGCTAGCAAATACCCTGGATTTTAATAAATGTTTGTCGACTTTTCTTGTTTACATATATATATTGCATATATTGTTCCAAATAAAAATGCTATATTAGTGATACGAAATCTGATAAATCTCGGAATAATTAAATTAAATATTCTAAATATATCTCATTGAACAAAGCCTTACATCTCACATTTTTAAGAAGTCTAAAAACTTGTCTTTTATTAATTATTTTGTATTTCAAAATTGTGAAATCTTATATTATATAGTAATTCTTATATTAATTATATCTTGTGATGAAATGTTGTAGTTTTGAGAGAGGAGGACAAACAGATTATTAATGAATGAAAGCAGATATATAGAGATCTGGTTCAAATAAGATAAGTCAGTTAGTTTTATAAAGAAATGAACAAATTAAGTAAAAAGTAAGAAATATATTAGGTTTATGTTGTTTTCACAAGTTAGCTCAGCTGTGATATACTAAATAGTGATGGGATACACTTAATAGTGATGATAATACTTTGTATTATGCTTTAAGCTCGCCAGACTGGACTTTTATTTAAGGTTTTTCAATATTAAAACTCTCTCAATATAACTATTACCTATTTATTTGTTTTAGTTTTCTTAAAATTTCCCGATTTTTTTAACATTTCAAACTTTCTGTACTCTATCATTATGTGTGGTGTACGAGCTCTTATCTCTTTTGTAGTCGTATCTATCTCTTTATGTTTGATTTTGAAATGAATCGATGTTAGGTTTGTTTTTTATTTTTTGCACATGTTCAACTATAATTTGAAGGTCCCCTTGGTCCCGTCCTTCTCCCATTATCTGATCGACATGGTATATACTCTATGTGCCTGGGGGTTTACAAAATGGCTGCGCTCGAATTACCGTTAAATGTCGAGCAAGTTAACAATTTCGTAAGGTTTTTTGTCGGTTTTTTCCTCATTTCTTTGGCGTCCCCCTCCGCCTGCTCGCTGTCCCGTCGGGAAGCCCTACTTAAACCGATATCATGCGGCGAGTTCGTGTTTTTTGTGTAATTTCTTTTTTTTACCATTTTTACCTTTTCGGCGGTTTAATGGCCAAAAAATAAAGTGGAAAAAAGTCGAAAATAATTCAAGTGCGCGTTGTCATTAAAGACGAGATATGTATGTGAAATATTATAATAGTGTGCGTGTATGTGTGTGTGTGCGCACGATCCGATCTCGAGCCTGACTTTGCAGTGCCTTTCACTTAGTCTGTCGGTCCCACTGTGTCTCACGTTCGACTCGATAAACATTTCGATAACTGTCCACATTGTAGGTGCGGTACGTGCGCGGGTGCACGGCGGGGCTACGTGACATTGATTTATGAGTGTGCGTGTGTGTGTGTCAGTGTGTGAGAGTGTGCGTGTCTTTCACTGTGTGCCATGCATTCTTATCCCTGATTTGGGCCATGCTTGGTTTGTTCTTTTTCTTCTTCTTTTACTTCTTCTCGTTCTTCTTCTTCTGCTTCTTCTACTTCTTCTTGTGCACCTTTTTATTGAGCCTGTCAAAGGTTTTTGTTTTTTGTTTTATCTCAATTCATTTTCATCTTTTCGCACATTTGCACTCAATGCTCAATGCGCTCTCTCATTTACTCAATGCACGCGGCAGCAGCGTCTGCACTCAATCTCTCTCTCTCGCTCTCTCGACTGCGCTCTTATTAGCTCTCGCTCTGCTCTCTCTCCGGCTGCGCTGCTCTCCTGCAGCAGCAACTTCCTTTTTCAGCTGCTGCTGCCGTCGCTGCTTCCGCGTCAGGGATGAGAGGCAGCTGCAGATGCTGACGCCGACGTCGGCGTCCCCGCAGCTTCCTGTGCGTGCGTGTGCATGTGCATGTTTGTACATTTGTATGTGCATGTGTGCGTGTGACGACGTGGCTCATTTTGGTTTTTTTGTTGCTTTTTTCAATTACTCCAAATGCGAACGAAGATCAAAGTGCAGCCAGGCAAAAAAGGGGTGCGCAGACAGAACACGCACACACATGCACATACAGAGAATGCACTTTGGAGATCGTTGCATGTGTCACGTACGCAGAGGACGCGCACGCAGACGCGGCTGAGGATGAGGACGCAGATGAGGAATAAGGAATGAGGAATGTGCGAAGTGTTCATAAAAAGTTGATACAATGTTTGTATAGGTTGCTCTTGCAGGCACAAACATGCTTAGTATACATAGTATGATACGTATACATGGATATTGATCGAGTCGAAACATGGAAACAACAATAAAAACGATCGATAGTTAAAGGAATCACATCTATCGATCTTCTTACTCGTTTTCTTAAACATATGTACATATGTATGTATGTAAATACAATTTCCATATAGTACAACAATCTATATGCAATATATAATGTATGTAGATCTACAATATACATATGTACATATACAATGTTACCTTAAGAAACTTGACAACCCCTTATTTTCCACAAACGTTGTTATAATGGGTTCGTTTCTTATATTTATCGCATTATTTCGACATCAAGAAGAGATCTACCAAATTTCATATGGAAATCTCCATGTGCAACTGAGTTTGAATAGGTAGAAGCGAAGAATGTGCTCTTACCTAGGTCATTAAAGGTCGTGTATACTGCTGATCGATATGGGGACACATTTCAAGTGGATAGAGACATGAAAGAGAAGAGAGATGGGAAGGGGAAAGAGGTGAAGGCAACCACAACTTGAAGAAGCAATAAACGAAGCTACAAATGCAGTAAAAGACGGGCACAGAGCTTAACTTCTCTTCGAGAATTGGTGGGAAGTGTGTGGAGAAGGAGGGGAAGCGGGGGGAGGGTTAGCAATGCGGCATAAACCATAAAGAGACAGCGATGGCTCATTGTGGATCGTTTCAATTACACAGGCGTGTGTTGGCTTGGTAGAGAGAAGGCGGAAGAGGAGGGAGGTGTGGTCAGTGGCAGGGCCAAGATCGTTGACAATGCTGTCTTTGGTGAGGCCAAGAAGAATAAAAAGAAACAACTACAAAAAGCTGCTTTCGCTATATTTGTATGCGCTGAGTGAGTGTGAGTATGTTGTGTGTGTGTCTTTGTGCGTGTGTGTGTCTGTGTGCGTGTGTGTGTGTGTGTGTATCTCTGCCTCTTTGCCAAGTTGAATGGCCTCGTCTCCTCTTGGGCGCCCATATTGAAATTCCAATAAGAATTCCAGTCTGGAGGGAGCAAGAGAAAGAGAGAGAGAGGGATGGGGAGGGGGAGGGGGAGGGAGTAGCCACAGCAGACATGTTTGAGCCAAACATGCAACGCAAATACCTGTTGTTGCCATGCAACAAGTTTCAGTTTGACTTGAGTCGATAACAATCGATAGTTCGATAGCACACAGACGTATCGATAGTGCGCTGGCAGTTGCGCAGGACACAGCTGACTAGGGCTAGCGACAGCGATGTCGCCAGAGCGAGAGCTAGAATAAGGCTAGAGAGAGCGCACACACACACACAGGCAGGGAGACAAACACACACACAGACAGACAGATACGCGCTCACCTTAACTCTCTCTCAGGATGCGGCACAGCTGACGCGCTGCTAGGGCTAAAAACAGTGACGTCGGCAGAGCGAGGGCTAGAGTTAGCTCGAGAGAGAGCACACACACAGGCAGACAGACACAGACTGTCAGACTGACACGCGCTCACCTCGTCTCTCTCTCTTTTTCTCGGGGTCTGCTGGCGTCGCTGCCCGCGCTTGAAACGATTGGAAACGAAGTTGAAACGGGCGGCTCAGTACCAGCTTGGCATTTGCTCGCGACGCTGACGCAGCGAGAACAAGTAACTTCGTCAACCTCCTCCGCTGCCCGCTCTCTCACTGTCTGTGTCTGTGCGCGTGTAAGTGCGTCATTGTACAATTGTGCAAAGGAAAGTAAAGCAAAGAAGTAGAAGAAGAAGAAGACGAAGTAAAAACGGCAGCATGTCAACGTCGCCAACGTCGCTGCTAACAGCGCTGCTCTGCCTCGGATGCCTCTGCCTCTGCTTGAGTTTGCTGCCTGGCGTCGCTGCCATTGAATGTTACGTATGCGATGCCAGCGACACTGAGAATCCCTTCCAGTGTGGGGAATGGTTTGACCGCTTCGATGAGCCCGATCTGCAGCCGCAGAATTGTTCCAGTGTCCATGGCGCCACCTTCTGTGTGAAGCATGTAGGGCGTTTCGAGGGCGGCATCGGTGCCAAGCGTTTCTGCAGCTCCAAGGATCTGGGGAACTATTGTGACTATGTGAGGAATAAGGGAGATCGCATGGACTATCGCAGTTGCATCTACACATGCGATACCGATGGTTGCAACTCTTCCAACACACTGAGCCCCTCTTACCGTTGGGGTGTGGCAGTGCTGCTGCTGTGGTTCACAGTGCTGGCGATCTGGCAGCGCTGAGAGACAGAGAGTGAGAGAGTTGCACTCCCAACACCTACATACAACAAACATAGCTTTTTATTCACATGTAAACAAACGAACACACACAAAGCACTTGCTCACATTCCATGTGATCTGGCAACGCTGAGAGAGAAACTCAGTGCAAAAGAGAGAGAGAGAGAGTTGCTCTCTTGAAATGTAAACAAACGAACGCACAAACAAAGCTACTTCTCTGCACCTTCTTTTGCGTCAAACATACACAGACACACTCACACAAATAACAACAATTATTTTACACTTAACTATTTTTTTTTAGTTTTTTTTGTGTCGTTTAGTTTAAGCGTAAGCTTTGAACGAAAAATTAAAGTTTCTCACATATCAACAAAACGAAACAGAACGAAATGAAACGTGTCTTGAACTGGGGGAATGGGCTGGCAATGGAACAGAGAGATGACTGCAAAATGGCTAAAGATGAGAGGGAGAAGTGATGGCTGGGGGAGGGGAACAAATTGATATTTGCTAATCCACTGACAGATTGATATCTGTAACAACAACAACAACAACTGCAACTGCAACTGCAACTTGTGACACACATCGTGCGTTGCACAGTGGTACAAAAGTGCAATTTAGTGGAATTATATTAGAAATGCATGGATTTGAATGTAGTTTATGGCAAACTGTATGCCAAAATATATATTCAGAGGCATCGGACGACTATATAGTGTATCTTTTCTTCATTTTACCATGACAGTTAATATTAAAACGTATTTTTAGTATTTTTGCAACCATTTGCTCACTAGATCGCTCACTGATCGGCCCACTGTGCGTCGGCTGTTTTGAAAGTTGTCGACGTCGACGTCGCCTTGAATCGACTTGCAACGACTTGCAACGACATGCAGCGACTTGCAGCCGGCGGCGGCGACCCTCAATCAACCTGCGGCGCAGCTCATCATCATCAAACGCGACTAGCAAAATTGATATTGACATTTAATTTAAGCGTGGATCGATCCACTTAATGCGACTGTGCTGATCTGCTGCCGATTAAGGTCGCCCCCAGGGAGGGACAGAGAGAGAGAGGAACAACCTGTTGCTCTACTAATTGCCGCAACTGAGGTTAGGTTCGGTAGCAAAGTGAGGTTGGGTTTGATTCTTAGACTGAAAACTAATATGTTGGCTTTAAATAAATATAAAGAATAACAGCAAATATATAATAATAATCAATTACAAAAATATTAATGAAAATTGTTATTAATAAATAAGTAATTAAAATAAAAAATGAAAAAAATGAATGATTTAAATATTAAATTGTAAAAATTATATAAATTACAACAAATTTAGGGCAAATTCTTTTTTGTCTCTAAAAAACATTCTGAAATGTTATAAATAACTAGAATAACATGAAATATTCTAGAAATATGAACAGATCAAATAAAAGAATATTGATATTTAGCAGATGTCATTAAATCAGAAAGAAATACTCTCACCTAATCTTGATTTTGAGCATTATATAACGTTTTCAGCTTCTTTTCCGTAAGTTATTATTTCTTAATTTAATCCCATATCTTTGTCTTGCTTGATCTCTTGCCACGATTCCGATTGAGGTTAGAATTGCCGCCTACGTTGTCCCAATTCCGTGTTCTTTTCAATTCCGTCGTACCATTTACGGATCTTTCGAGCTTCTGGCTACGTAATTGTCTCAATTGAAACCGCCTTGAGGCGCTATCATTGTCATGCGGCGCTAATTTGTGTCCGTCTGGGTGGACAGTGCCACCCAAAAATACTTAAAAAACAACTGTGATGATCAGACACACACATACACACACACATACAGATGTAGACGGAGGCAGCTTGATCAAGTGCTAAATTTAGTCGAAAAATTGAGCTGCCAATCGAGGTGCTTATCAGACTTGCTCTCTAATCTGTGTACATAATAATACCATATATAGGCTTTTATATAGACTACGATCTGTGCCCGAGTCGTAATACGCTTTCCGCTTCCCCCTTCTCTTTCTCACTCAGCACTTGTTGTTGTTCTTCTTCTTTTTCTTCTCCAATTGACTTTTGTGACATTGTCTCATCTGGGCAGCGAAAAAACATATTGTTGTTGTTTTTCTTCTGCCTGGATCTGCGGCAATGCCCTCTTAATAGGCCTCAAGCGTGTTGGGAAATGTACGTATAGTAGTACATATGCGAAATTTTCGATGTATGAACATCGTATAATAAAGTGATCTTTGAAAAGATTTGAAATTCTAATAGATATGTTGGAGAAACTACTAAGATCTTGAAATATATCTTTATTTAATTATATATTATATTGAATTAGGAAATATACTGAGTTTAGTTACATCAGTAGTTAGATTTCCAATCATAAATTCTACTTTCTTTGTAAGAAAATGCTACCCAAGCCTGGATTTTCTGGAGGACCCGTTTATGTCACCCTTTTCCAATCATTTTTGACATATTTCCATGAGTAATTCTCTATTGGATTTTGCATAACCTTTTCGATTACGTCAATCGGAGATTGTTATCTTGTTTAAGGTAGGCCCCCTTTTTGTAACCCTTCCAGTATAATCGATAACAGCTTACGTACTCTATATACATATGTACATATACATATGTACATATATTGAAAGAAGTATTTCTGATTTCGGGGCAGCATGTAACATTTCTATAACCTCTACAACTAATGGCTGACAATATTTAGAAACTGTACATGTTATTATGAATTGTTGTGAGTCAAGGTGGAATTGGTAAACCTTTTATAGCTGTCAACAAAAATTGTCTAATCTGAAATTGTTTGTCTTTTAAAAAATCGAAAAAACTAACAAACTGATAATCTAAAATAGTTTACAACTTTTTTCATTATCTCTAGGCGGTCTAATCTACAAATACCCTGTAAGTTGAAGGGAAGCAACGATGGGATTGAAAATATAAATATCAATTTAATAGTTTATAAAAGCAACAATTTCGTTTTGTACATTTATTGGGTATCTGATAGTACGGAATTCACTACAAACTTCAAGTTGAGTCATCCATTTTACCTTAAACTAATAAAAAGATTAAGATTTGACTGTAAAAGTTGTGTTTTAGTTTATTATTTATTAAGGGTATCACTAAGTCATTCATAATATACAAACATACATATTACTAAGAAAATTATATGTTTTTAGTTTGTGTTTTATAAATGCTTTGATTTTATAAGTAGCTTCTGAAGTCTATTTAGTCTATTCTATGTATAATAATTAAATTTTCTATTGGATAGCTCAATATAAAAGGGTATATTTTTGTTTGTTCAGTATTTAATTAGGCACATTTACGTTTATAGGGTATTTAAGAGTCGTGCAACTGTTAAGTTTGTTCATTAAAACGCTTTGATTATTTCAAAGTTGTGAGGGGGAAAGGTCAATAACATTTTTTAATACGCCAGACGCGACATAACGCCAAACATGATGTGAGGGAACATTAGAAACTATGGAGGGAGCAGCAGAGAGGCAAAGAGGGAGTGCAGGGAAGGGGTGGGAAGGGAGAAGCGGAAAGATAGAGAGCCGCTAGAGAGATGCAGGAGTTGTAAACAGAGGAAGCTGCAGCGCGTTGCAGCTGCTCAAGGTCATTGCCAAGTGGCAAGAAGCAGAAGGGAGCAAAACAGAAAGAGAGAGAAAGGGAAGAAGGAGAGACAGAGAGAGAAAGAAAGAGAGCACATAAATAGAAATGCAGACAGAGAAAAGGGAATGCAACGCATGGAAAAATCTCGCTAAGAAAAATATACAAAATTTCCGGGCAATAAAAGCGACATTAGAACGTGCCACATGTCGCACATACACACACACACACACACACAGTCACACACTCTCGCACACACTCTGTAAACAACCCTCGCTCGATAGACCACCCCAACCCTCGCCCTTCTGCCCGGCGAATGCATCGCGCTTCCTTCCTGGAATCCGTTAGCCATTTCATGAGGGTTCAGTCTCAGTCTCATTCTCATTATGCCCTTGCAGAGGGTATATTAATTGTAGACAGAAGTTTGTAACGCAAACAATATGTCTTGGGGACATCTCCAAACCTATAAAGCATATACCATATGTATATTCATAATCAGCATCAGCTTGGGAGTCGATCTAGACATGTCTGCCTCAGTTTTAGAGCTACATTGATGAAACTTGGCATACATGCTGCTCATCGCTGCAGACTGGAGATAAGTCTGAAAGAGCCGAATCGAAGCGATATATCGTACAGCTGCCATACAATTTATAAGCCGGTTTTTGTTATTTTTCAAGATATTGTAATCAAATTTAGCAAAAAATTAGTCTTTTATGTAAATATTATGCTTGTAAAATTTCATTAAAATCGGACCATTATAAAGATAGCTGTAATAGAAACAATCTGCAGAAATGAGGGTTTCTGTATAAAAACTAGGGTATAAGGCTTTAACCTTCGACATGCCGAAGGTAGCTTTAATTTTTGGTTTTCCTTTTTATGCTGCTATTTTCCCATTTTCATCTACGCATTTTCCTTTTTTCCTTGTTCCTGCTTTTGTTTTTCCCCTCGAAAATTGCGTCGTTCGGGCTGCTGCGACGTCATTTCGCCTCGACTGCAGTTCAGGGTTGTTCCCCATCCCGCTTGATCCTAAGCGAGAGAGTGCACAATCCAGAGAGCGAGAGAGCCAGAGAGAGAGAGAGGCAGGCAGACAGAGAGGGAGAGCAAGAGAGAGCGCACGCCAGCAACTTCCTTTGTCTGCGAACTGTACCAGAAATGATTTGAGTGAGTTTCGAGTCAAAACTGACCTACGCGCTAGACCAAAATCGGAGCATGCAGCCAGCTTGTGCTCCCCAACAACAAGGTCCTTCCCGAAACCAGGAACAAAGAAAGACACAAAGCCAACGCGGAAATCAATGAAAATCCCATTCTACATATTACCCAAAACAAACAAAGAAAGTTGACAAAGCAAGACCAAGTTAAGTGGTATGAGGTATTTGCAAATTTAAAGGTATTATGTTAGGTACTTCCTTTATTATCTCAGATTTTCGTATGAGCTATTGACAGTCTTAAAGGCATTAGCTGGTGTAATTTCTGAGCATGTAAGTAAGTACCTCTATCAATAAAATCTTTTTAACAGTACATCCTCAACGTAAGCTCAATTTATATTTTGTAAAAACATTATATGCGTTAAGGCACGACTCCTGATAGCTTTTTAATAGTAAATTTGAGAATCTAACTACCCTTTTTGAAGTATTCGGTCTAACATTTTCTACTTACTGCTTTTTCCCAGATAGCTTGAAGAAAATTCCCTTTGGCACATGTATTGTAATCTTCAAAATCCTTTTCAAAACTAGCTCATGGCATGCGGAACCCACCGTAGATCGACTAAGACCTTTTTATGGCATCCTCTATCCCCTTGGTTTACTCTAGGAATAGCAAAATCACGTGGCCAAATGAGGTCGCGGCATTTGTGGGAATTGCAAATAAATCGCAATAAATGCAGCTGACATGCAAATTAGATGCACACAAACCGATCCGAAAAATGCATTTCCTGCTACCCTCCTCCATTTTTGGATTCGCTTATCCCCTCGGCACAAATTAAATGCAATTGAAATAAATTTTGCATGCCAAGAAGAAGAAAACATTGGCCAGACTCTCTCACGAGGCACAAGCAACAAGTGTGTGCCAATTGCATAAATTTATTGGCAATGAGTTCCGAACGAGCACCGAACCGAACTGAAAAGGTCTACACAGGTCCAATGTTCTCAGTCGCATCTCCAAACCCAACCTCACCCCCACCTTCACCCTTATTTCCTCCCGCTGTGGGGCATTTCGTTTCGCTTCGCTGGCGCAGTTCAAAGTGTTAATTGTCGCATAAATTTTGATAATTGAGGCAAATTGTAGCCACGACATGCCCCAACGAAGGAAGGATTGCCTCGACTTAAGCAAAGAATGCGATGAGACGAGTTAGGGGCAAACAATCGCATGATTGGGAGGCGGTAGTTGTGACTCGGCGACGGTGTGGATAAGTTCTATTGCAGTACTAGCATAAAGGTTATATAACTGCAGTATAATAGCTGTATAACAGTTATATAACAGCAGTATAACAGTATAATAGTTGTATATGAGTCATATAACAGTTATGTAACACCAGTATAACAGTTTTATAAAAGCTGTATAACAGTTATATAACAGCAGTATAACAGTTGTATAACAGTTGTATAACAGTTGTATAACAGTTGTATAACAGTTGTATAACAGTTGTATAACAGTTGTATAACAGTTGTATAACAGTTGTATAACAGTTGTATAACAGTTGTATAACAGTTGTATAACAGTTGTATAACAGTTGTATAATAGTTGTATAACAGTTGTATAACAGTTGTATAACAGTTGTATAACAGTTGTATAACAGTTGTATAACAGTTGTATAACAGTTGTATAACAGTTGTATAATAGTTGTGTAACAGCAGTATAAAAGTTGTATAACAGTTGTATAACAGTATTTCAGCTGTATATTTACGTTGTAATAGTATTACAACTCTATAATGGCGCTATAAGTGATTCAAAATTCAAGAAGCTTACTATTCTTCTAGTATAACAGCTGCTTACACTAAATATATCTGTAGTACAACTGTTTAACAGTGCCATTATTCATATATTAATATACCCTACTTCCAGCACTTTCAATGGGTGTCTCATAATATGTCACATTTAAATACTTTAAAAAGCTTTTGTGATCGATTCTGCTGTAGTTTATAGAGATTCTTCTTCTTCATTCTACTTAGTATGCTTGGAGACTTTCCAAAATCAAAGTTGTCACACTTGTTATGGTTTTTCTTGGGGTCTCTGCCATATTTCATTAACCATATCTATAGATCTGTAGATGGTTTTTTTATCCATAAAGCAATAAGAGAAGGAGAGAGAGAGAGAGAGAGAGAGAGAGAGAGAATGAGACAATTCAAGCCAAGAAGAACCTGTCGGGGCAGAAAGCTGCTTCTTCAAAATGTTAACGGTCATTGCCATCGAGAGAGGGAGAGTGAGGGAGATCGGGGAAGAGAGAGGGAGAGGGGCAGATCCGACCAAACCAGACCAGACAAAACAATACAAAAAGAAAACAATGCAAAGTCTCTACACAATTATTTATTGTGTGTGTTGATTTCTTCTTCTTATGATTCTTCTTCTCCATCTGTTTCTTTCCCCTTCCACGTTTTGCTTTTGTCTTTTTTTCAAAAGCGCCGTTTTTCGGCTCGCATTTTTGATTGTGCAAACAAACAAAAAAAAAGTTTGAGAAATTGAATTCAAAAGCGAACTCCATCGGATCGAAAAAAGAAACTCCTACAACAACAAGAACATAATGAAAAACAACAAGAACAAGTACAGAAATCCCAAGAACATTTTGTATTTCTGCCGATGTGACAAGTTCGCTTCCCTAAAATCCCACACAATCCTCAATAATAATAATAATATCTGATCAGGTTCCCATTTACAACGATTTGACTCATGTTCAATGATCTTGAGAAGGGATCTAGATGGGTGTGGAATACCCTTTAAAAGATGCAAGTGTGAGTAAATCTCGTTCATATCAAATAAAATATTTATTTTTGTTTGTATGTATCAAGAGAGCTAAGACAAATCTATCGAGTGTCGTAGGATAGTGCTT
This sequence comes from Zaprionus camerounensis, assembly GCA_018904165.1. Lineage (NCBI taxonomy): Eukaryota > Metazoa > Arthropoda > Insecta > Diptera > Drosophilidae > Zaprionus > Zaprionus camerounensis. The sequence goes on from JAEIFS010000739.1 coordinate 431,952, forward strand.
AATGTGTCATCATTATTACGTTTATATCGTATACGATCTCCAGTTTGAACACCCACGCTAGATATTGTAGCTGCAAACTTAATGATTGACTCACAATCAGTTGTCACTTCAAAGGTCTATCATATTTTGCATATTTATATTGTATACGATATTCACTTGAATCTTTTTACTTATTATAGGTTAACCGAGTGTATTACATGGAGTATACTGGCTTATGTCAGAGCTAGTTTTACTTACAATATCGTACACCAATATCGTATACGTATGCGTATTGATCATTATGCATATAGATCATTAGATCTAGGCCATAAATTAGATTGTTTCATAAATACACTTACTATATCGATACCGCAAACGGTTTGCTTTACTTCACTTACTATATATCGTATGTCGTATTTTTGCAATATCGTATACGATATTCCCAATACCGTTTACGATCAATCATCTATTTTCTTTATATTTATACAATTCATCGCATTGATATTTAAATTCACCCTTCCCTATCAATTGTATTTATCGTACCGTATTATTGTTTAGGGTATCCGACCAGTCGGCATTTCTTTAGTTCTTGCTATTCTCTTTCGACCACTTTAAGCGACAGCAAACACATGTCGAGTGTCAGATCCCCTATCAGATGGGTGTGGCAACTAAAAGGGGGCGTGAAGACAAGCAGGCGGGAAGAGGGGCGTGAATAGTTGGTTCGGGTCGTACATTTGGTCAGTTAAGCCTGACACGTTGGCATTGACCGCAAAATATACGTAAGTTGGCAAATAATAATTGGCAAATACCTGAAAAAAAAAAACAAAAAAAAACCAAAAACAAATAAAAGAACTTGAAATGAAAAAGATTTGTATAGTATAAAGAATCTGAATCTATAGACAAATACATATACAATATGAATTGGTGCGACGTGCTCGAATATGGCCTGTTAAGCAGGTGTCATAACTAACTGGCAATTACACGTCTCTCCGTAAAAGGGGCTACCTCAGATATGTTTTTGAGTTTGTTGTCGAAAATGCCAACAAGCTGCAAAAGCTACAAATTGACAGACAATCCATAAATAGACATAATTTCACAATATCTCAGGATCTGTGCGGCCAAATATGCGAAAAGTGCGTACGCTATTTGGCCAAGACTTGAACTCTGGCAAAGAGTGTTGCTTCTCATTGGGTTCGCTGTATTACGTGAGATATACGAGGGTTTCACATAAATTGCTTGACAAATCAGAGAAAAACAAAAGCTCGAATTGCAGCTACGTGAGGGGTTTTTAACAAGCTTAAGAGGCAACGTATGTATGTTATTCGTGTGAGATTGTACTTTTATATATATGGTAAAGTAGAGACACATATCTTTTAAGTTAGGATCTGAACTTTACTTCTTCAAGCAGTTGATCGTTAAACTCCATCGGAGAATGTACCTGACGGCTAAGTTATGTAGGAGGCAGAGGTGCTTTTATGAATAACATAACGTTAGAATATATATTATACGCAATTCTTCAACCTGTTCTTCAATTTCCATTGGAGTAGATATGTCAGCTCTTCTTTACTACTGCAGATCTAACCCTAGGCCTTGAAACTTCCAACTCCACTGTTGGTACATATGTTATCTTGAGTAATGATCTATATTATAATGAAATACCCCCTTAGATGTTCTTAAATTTCAGAAGATTACGTTAACCATAATCAGTTCTTCAGGGCTTTGCAGTTGTTATGCCAGACCAAGAAACTCCCTGACCTGCCTGAGATAACCCGAGTCAACCTAACCACCCAGGGCTACGCACTAGATCATTGATCTGCCAAACGACAAACCACATTGGCGTCGCTAGCCGTCGCTGGCGGCGGTTGCAGTTGAAAGTGGGTCAAAAGAAACCACAGCAAAGTTACTGGGATTAGGGGGTCGGGGGAAGGCGGGGGTGGGTCAACTGTCGCTTTGTTGGCGTGCTGCCACACCCACACAAAGGCACCACACGACGCGTGTGGTAGGTGGGGGAAAGGTGTTTGAGCTCTCTCAGCCAGTTTCATTTCTAAACTGGCCCGCAGCCATTTTGTATATATGTATATTTTTTTGGAATTCGAAACCAGTTCCGTGAAACCAAAGCGAAGAAGCTGAAGCTGAAGAGTAAAAAGAAGAAGACAAGTCGAACTTAACAATACATTTATTTAAACAAAAAAAAAGAAATAACTGGATTAAGCAGGGTTAACCAAAACGACGTAATTAATTACTTAGAAGTACGGTACATAAATAAAAGATGATTAAACTAGCAGCGCAGCGCCATCTGTTGGTGTTTTGGGTGAGGGAGTGGCCACACCCGTTGCTCCCGCTGCCGCTCGATGATGCAGCAGGGGTGCATCAGTAGTATCTAGACTGGGGTAGGCACCACTCGGTGCTGTACCTCTTTCACGGGCCTTGTAATCATTGATGTCGTTCTCGCGATCTGGATCGCTGGGAAACTCGCTAGCCAGATGATAGATCACCTTCTGGAAGAGAAACTCAGAGAGATTGGTGCGCAGGAAGAACAGGAACATCCAGTTGGAGAAGTTGCACTTGGAGATCACCGCACTCAGGTCCGACTCATCTAATTTGCCCGGCTTGGCCCAATAAAGCGACCAACGTGTGAAGGTAACGCTGGAAGAGAAGAGGGTGTTAAGAATGAAAAGGTTGCAACATGAATAGGAAGAACGATTTACCCCCAAGAAGTGGTGAATCAACTCGGGGTCTAGTCAAGTCCCTCAAGAAGAGGGTTAGTTTAGAAGGTGTGGACAGCAAAACTATCAAGAAGATGGCTCTACCCCCATGGATCAATGAAGCAAATAGTCTAGTCAAATCTCTTTCTTGAACTCACTTTTTGTAGAAGAAGAGCGTCAGCAGACGCCACAGCAGTCCTAGCACGGTGACCGTTAAGAGGAAGGTGTACCAGAACCAGAGTATTGTGTAGATCTTTTCATTCATGATGTTCAGCGCCATTACGCAGAGTGTGTCGTGTTCCTGGAGTGAACCAGCTGCACCGTATTTGTAGAACGTGCACTTGGTCACCTTAGGGAAGACCACATCTAGGGCATCCATTTTGTCAACCCAACGTTCGCGGAGTACCTTAATGCCAAGCGTAAGAAACTCTCGTCCGAGGAACCTATGGGTCCAGTAGATTTGAATGCAGAGGTTAACCAAATTTAAGACCTCCGCGCAGACCAGATGAGCACCCCACGATTGATTGAGCCGCATGCGATCTATCATGGTGCGGCGTATGTTGATGATGCGCTCTTCCGCCTCGGCCATCGATGGTATGTTCAGCTTGCCGATGCGCATGCTGTCGTGCTTCAGGTACTTCGTTAGGCCCACCATACGCAGGCCGTAGACCAGGGCCTTGATGCGACCACCTTCCCACATCTTCCACAACATGTGTGGCATGTAGAAGCATAATGCCTGAGCGAACAGTACAAAGGGTACCCACTGATAGTAGGCGTGGCGCTTGATTGAATCCTCCTTGCGATTGAAGGGTCCAATGCCAGGCTGAAAGATGGTGCCCGAATCGAGAGCGGTGTTGTTCATGTGACGCACCTGAAAGGATGAGATAAAGCAAAGATATGATGTGAATTTGTTGATCTGTTATAGGGAGAGAAGAAGAAATAACTGCAGATGTGGAAAGGGGGAAATCAAGGGGTAGGGCAACAACTTACGAAGGTATCCTAAGGTACCTTGCGAATACCCCAAGATACATAACGTTAGCCCGAACAAGTCTTTGCCAGGGCTTTGGTTATCTCAAACTGGTCAACTTAGTTTATACCCACACAGCACTCAGCCTTACGTAGATCACTCGAGACCCTTTGTTAGGTCATTTGCACTTACCACCGTAAACGTAGGCGTAAAGAAGCAGAAGGTATTGATCACTGGTGCAACCACATTATCGGATATACACTGTATGTGCTCGCCAATGTATTGGCGCGAGGTAATCAACAGGGTTGCCACCAACAGAAGCACGAAGGTCCATCGATAGTGCAGCTTAAACACGATGTTATCGATAATCACACGCGTTAGATCGAACTTTAAGTATTGCTTGACCGAGCTGAATGTGGCCAACATGTTTGCTTGCACGTTTGTTTACCGGGCTAGGCCCTACTACGATATTCGATTGCGACTATTACGTATACGATTCTTTCTCGTTCCGGCTCTTTCTTCAGCATGCGTAGAGCTCCTCGTATTCTTGCTGTTGTCCGCGCACTGCAAGGCTATAGTCGAGCGGTTGCGTTAGCGACATGGCTGAAAACCAATGGAAGCCCCTTATCGCATGCCAGGTCCCACCCCTTTGTGGCCATACCCTGCTATGGCCACCACCCTGCACTCTCTTGAGAGCGTCAAATTGTGGTTACGATAAGATTATTTTAAGTGAATTTAAAGAGTTACAAACATAACTCAGTTTATTGTATTTCATTTATCATGTAGCCTAGTGGGACGAGAGAACGGGAGAGCCGCACGAGCCATACGAGGTCTTCTTCAATTTTGAATTGAGTGCAAGAATTCTTTGAGAATATTGTAGATTAAAGTGGTTTCATTATGGTAATTCCTAGAGGAATTAACGTTACTTTTCTTAAATTTAAAGTCATTTCAGAAATCGAAAGGGAAATGGAGTTGAATAATGCTAAAGAGATTTCAAGTAATAGAGCTACGTAGAGTTGGGCAAACATTTGTTTGTCGAGCGGAAAGAAAGAGGCAGAGAGATTCAAAGGGTTTGAGTTCCTTAGCTCTTTTGCTGAAAGGTATAGTTAGTAGTATTAGTTACTAGTCTCTAAATATTCAATTCTTGGTGCCAATAAAGCTCCAAGTAGCAACAGCTTGAGATATTTCACACGTGCATGCTCGTAGGCTCTTGACTGTTCTCGTTTCCTATGCGGCGACTCTTATCAGTTATGGACTGACCGACTTGGCGTCTGATAAGGCCTGCTGCATTTTTGGACATATGTCATAAAGCATTAACCTAGATCAGGTCTCAGATATAGTACAGATAATCCAAAAGCGATGTTAGCCAGAAGGTCCTATGGGAATAGAGAGACCTCAAATAATCTTGGGTTCTCTAGTGGAACTAACGATTTGTCAAGGTATTCGTGTGCTGATAGAGAGGGTATTCTATCAATATACATGCTTAAATTGCTAAGGTCTATATAAGAAACCCACAGAAACTCTTACATTCTACGGATAGAACCATTTGCTAGCATACAAAGTCAGTTTCCTCAAAATAGTTTCAGGCTCTTCAAGTCGATAATTCTTAAGAGCTTGTGAAACTTTTTGTTTTGATTTGTTTGGGGGACAAAGCTCTCCAACTCTCAAGCTTGGCCGCAAGATAAGAAGCTATGTATGATATGCCTCTCTGACCTCAATAGACTCCCAGAATGTAGCTGTGAAACGAGTTGACAAATACTTCGAGTGAAAGATAGAAACGATGATAGAAATCGGTGATCAACCCATACATTTTTGGCTTAATTAGAACGTGACTAGTCGCTAGTACGCCGTAGAGAGTGTGACTAGCGGCAGTTGTATGCGTCATGACTGATTCATGTACTATACCAGGTGGGTACCTGGTTAGAGGGTCTGATAGGACTCTTAACTGTCATGTAGAGTTCTCGTTTAGTGGGTGAGTTGAGTTAGTTTTGGAGAATCGTATCATATCGTGGGTGACTGCGACATTTACAAGCGTGATACACACACACACACTTTTCGAGTGATCGTGATAAGTAAATATTGTATTTGGAAGGTACTGTGTCGTGACTGCTGATTGACATAGCGCGATAAACAATGATATAGCCAAGACGCTGTGTGTCTTCTGCTCTTAATCTCTATTTGTATCTTTTGATGTGAGCCTATCTCAAGGCTCTCCATACGCATGACTTTTATCTGCGTATCTTTCGCTCTCTATGAGTGTTCTGAAGCTATATTTATAATGCTGACTATCTGTTGGGAAGTCTAATGTATGACTATAAATGTATCTGGTACTTTTCATGCATGACAGAGTTGTATCTTTCTTGCTTAGTCTGACTTCACCTGCCCTATCTCTATACGGAATTTAATTAGTATCTTTTTGTAGATAACTGAATTCTTTCTCTATAACTGTCACATAATCTTAGACTGTTCTTTACCTAAGTCTTTGGTTACTTAAAGTCTACAAAATTCCAGCCTAGAGTGGTAATTCTGTCCGAGCTTTGGCAACGTAGGGCGCTAGTGATATCATGTTTTGGTGTGCAGCTTCCAATAAAGAAGTCAGCTAGATTTGGCATATATATTATAATGATATATTTCAAGTTTACAGTGGTATAGATCAATGATATATGACTGAAATTTGGTAACAGTGTAGGAACTGGAATTTGCTATTTATACCCAAAACTTCCTTAAGAAATCTTAAAGCAAACTCAAGTCATACTGGAAAATAAACTTCTCAGCGCATATTACTGGGTATTTTCGTTTGTTCAGTTCTACTTGTTGCGCAATCAATTTAGTAAATATCGAAAATACTTTCACTTATTTTATTTTTTCGCTGTTTTCTGTCTAAGCTTAACTTAGTGCAACTCTTGCAATTTGTGAATACGTTCTCGCAGCGCGTTGTGGCTAATTGAAATTGTATCTGTGTCTGAGGTGCGACGACGTTGTTGCAGTTTTTAATTGTTTTTGTTGCTGTGCTGTTGCTGTTGCGGTAATCGACGTTTCGCCATTTGTGCGGGCCTTGCATGAATGGTTCGCATTTCGATTTCTTGCGGTTGGGGGTATTCAAATTTCGCCAGTAATTTAATGCGACTTCGAAACAGATGCGCAAGCAAAGTCAGACAAAGACAGAGAGACTGTAATGGAGAGAGAGGGAGAGAGAGAGAGATAGGGATATCAATCAATGAACTTTGATTGCAACATGGGAAATCGAAGCCCTAACAGAAACCGAAGAACAGGAGAAACCCGGCGTAGCCCCCGTCAAAAGCCAAAAACAACCTTATCTAGCACGACTAAAAATGTACAAATTACTAACGACAAAGGTAGCCAGCAGAAGCGTATGCGTAACTGGCTACCTGTTCTACCTTCTTCCCATTCCCATTCCCCGCTTCCCTCTACATGATAGTCCCAATCTTATCCGGCAGACTTTGCGTGCTTTGCTTTTGCGGTAGTTAAGCCTGAAGCCCGAAGAGCATTTGGTAATACGAAGAATGTCTCCTGAGAGATATAGATATAGATACAGATACACACTGATGAATTACGCATAAAGCAGGAAATGGAAACCAGAAGAGATAATTTCTTAATGGATTGACATGCCGATACATAAAAGTAGATACAGCACAAGTGTCAAAAACAAAGGGAGTTTCCGTAGTAGATATGAAGATGTATTAGAAAGGAATCCAAGCAGATGAGTACACTAATAAGAGATTCTACAGTGATAACCTTACGATCTACAGTCTTATACTTAATGATCATTTTAGAATATACTTTAAAATCTCTCTCTTCTTATTATGCAGTGGAGAGAGTATAAATTATTCTAAAATTTGCAACTACAGCAATTAATAGATTACTCAAGAAATATTTAAAAGAAACTTCATCAATTCTACAACTGATATTCTGCAAGAAAGGCAGGCGAAAGGCTAAAAGGACACTCTAGAAAATAGTAGTAGTAATTCGATACTCGTATAAACAATACAACTACGTTAGTAAATCATGGAGATTCTACAGTGATCTACCAAAGAGAATCTACTTTATGAACACTGTAGATCTCTGTAGAATCATCCAACTGCAGCATATTTAACCAAGTTCTACAACTGAAATTCTTCAAGAAAGAATTGTTTCTCAGGTATACAGCTCTCTTATCTTTCTCGCCTTGAATTTTCGTGGCCATTTGCATACGTAACCGTAATCGATTCCATTCCAATTCCTTTCCAAATTCCGATAGCAGTTCTTTTGGGTAAAAACTTAATGCATATGATAAAATTCGCCGCTCTTTTATCGTGATATGAATAATAAAATGAACGCTAAACAATTGATTAGAGGGCACTTAGCTCGATATCTTTTTTGTTTCGGGATACTTGGTAACTCTGAATCAGTCAAAGAAAGAATGCAGAGAACGCTTCCTCTTTCGGTCAAGGGCCATAATTATATTCGTGGATATTTAACACATTCGGGGCGGGTCGTTGCGTAGTTTGAACTGTGTCTGTGTGTGACGCAGAGGGAAATTCGGCGAATTCGCCATGACGAGTCAATCGACATTCGCGCAGCATCGCAGCATTTACAACAGACAGACAGAGTTCCCCGTGTGGCCGTGGGCAGCATGATGAAATTAACATGTGCTGAAAAGGCAAATTTCGGAATTCCGACAAGTAAAAACAAAGTGGTTACGCTCTAGTGCGGCTACTGTGCGACTAAAGGTTACCCACTATTTGCGCGTGGGGAAGATCTTCTTCATTTTTAGTTCCAGAGTTTAATGTTTAGCTATGATAAGTTTTTTGTACTGATATTTTATATTTATCTTATTTCAGCTTTAAAGCATCTCCTTACCAAATTCCACAGTTCTGGCTCTTGTAGTTCTTAAGTTCGATGAGTTATAACAATGTTCCTTATCGAATAATGATGCATACTTAATGAGATCTTTTTATGAAACCAAGATACAGATACACACTAAATTTTTTGAGTTTAAGCCTTATAGTTTGGCAGTTCTACGTGTTGGTAAGCCACGTTAGGCCTGAAAGGTTGGATCTGTTTAAGTGGTTAGGTATTTTATTATTTTTTAAAATATTGTGAAGGTGTTCCAGCAAATTTCCCATCTATAGCACTCATAGTTACAGAGTTCAATGGGGTATGATTAGGCTAGAAGTCATAAAAAGAGATCAGATATGATTTTACACTTTACGTTTCTCTCGTGATGTGAATACCTTGCAATTCGTACTTTACTCACAGGGTACCCAGACGAGGCGTGAAAAATACATAAATAATATTCATTGAGCTCCTAAGATCTTTGGCCAATATCTATATAAATATTTATGCTGTGGCTCGATCTTCTTATCTCGTGTTTAAACTAACATTTTGTGGGTTTGTGCGAAATTCGAGCAGCCCGACCGATTGAGTCGTTCAGTTTGGCGTTGATTTGATTCGATTCGAATTGATTTATGCCAAAATAGACGAGCACGAGTAGCACCTACCCCCCCCCTACGCCTGACCCTCTCCGATTCAATATGATGATATGTTCAATTATGGGTTGTCTGTCTGTCTGGGCTATTAATAGTTCCGATCTATCGATCGTTGGATTCGTCGCTTGTGGGCAAAAAGCGTAAATTTGGAAATGTATTTAATGGATTTATGGGCGTGCGACTTGGCGTAGGCCTATTGAATCGAAGCTTTATATAAATAAATATATATAGATATGTATGTGTATTTTACGTGCGATATATGTATAATATATTGGCAATTAAACATCGATTAGTAGGCTATAAATAAACAGAGCTCAAAGTGATTTATGATATACAATATCAGCAACTACAATATATCTATTGTATATTTATGTATATATATTCAGCAACCGTTTGCCGATATCTAAATATATGCACAATATATTGTCAATTAATGAACGTATTGCATGCTATAAATAAACACAGCTCAAAGTAATTTACGATATACGATATCTACAACTATATCTATATCTATATATATTCAGCAACCGTTTGTCGATATACAGCTTTAGTTATTAGCTCCCTTTGGTCTATATATGTATGTATGTACTGTATATTGTCAATTAATGAACGTTTTGTAGGCTTTAAATAAAACGGAGCTCAAAGTGATTTGTGATCTATGATATCCACAGGCTTATCCATATATATTCAGCAACCGTTTGTTGATAATCTATATAAAATCCCTTGGGGCACAATTTTGAAATAGAATTCTCGAGTCTCTCTCTCTGGGACGGGCCTTGAGTTGCCGAGTTGTTACGCGACGTCGATAAGGATTGTTATGCATGTGTATTTCTTGAATTGGTATTAAATTTATAATTAAGATAATACTAGGCAATATTGAGCGTTATTTATGGAACCAGACAGAGAGAGAGGGAAGGAGAGGAAGAGAAGGAAACCATTCAAAGATTAACAAGTGTAACAGGTAGTCGACCATATGAGGGCTTTTTATATACCTGAGTGTGAAGAAAGACTAAGAAGAAGAGAACGAAAAAGTGGAGAAGGGGGTAGAGAGGAGAGTGTGAGAGAGAGAAAATATATGAGGGCAGGAAAATCCATTGATTGAGCGCTTAAAATAAGGTGCCTATCGATGGCATAGATTGAAAGTATAACGAATTGTTGCACACACACATACGCACACACACACAGACACAGCACGCACACAAATGTACGTGCAGGTAGTAGGTGCAGTTAAGAGGGTAATGTGTTGGGAAAAGAGTAGGGAAAATGATCAGGTAAATAACCATTAGAAGGCAAACATGGACAGTGAAAGCCGCCGCGCAATAAAAGCAAATTTCTGTATCTTTTCTGGAGACAACACGTACAGCAACAGATACAAGATACACATGCATAGTGTACATGTATGTGTGGGTGTGTGTGTGCGTGTCTATGTATCTACGTATCTGTCCGTAACTTGTTTCTTTCATGCATTGTGCAGCTCCTCCACACAGAGCACACTCAATTGACGACTTCCAAGAACTCTTCGGATCGTCTGCCTCTTCTTCATCGTCTGCCTCTTCCATTGCCTCTTCTCCTTCTTCTTCTGCCTCTCCTTCGTCTGCCTCTTCATCTTGCCCTTCTGCTGCTTCTCTGTCTTGCAGCATAGGTATGCGCTGTGCATTGCATGCCTATACTGGGTGCCAGCTTAGGTGCAGTACATGCCAGCGTTGCCAGACTACAAGAAACTATGTTTTGTGCCTTTTGCTTATAATTCCGACTACAGTTAAACCTTCATCTTGGGGTAATAACTTTATAGCGTTGCCACACTGCTAGCAGCTTAGATATACTCATCTATTTCTCTTAACTACATTAGCTAAAATGTGTTAATTGACATCTTAAGTGCCCTACGGCGTTGCCATACAGTTGTTAATTTAAATAATATACCATTTGTTATGATCTCTATAAGTTAAAAAAAGAAACTTTAGCTACATAACCTAAAATAGCGTTGCCAGACTGTTGCTCATATACCTGAAATGAAGTAAAATCGTACTTAAGCCTCCATGTACATATTAAACTTATAGTAAGTCATAGTCAAAGCATGCCAAAGTTGCCAGATTGTGTCTGAAAAGTTGTAAACCCCATTTTAATAAGTTTTACTCATACAATTTCCACTCTAGCACTGTCTAAGCCCAGCAATGTTGCCGGACTGCGTAGCAGTAACTTAACGTCACTTAATCGTTTAACTTAGTGTCCTTAGTGTTGCCAGATTACAGTCGCACTTAGACTGGCGTTGCCAGACTATGTAGCTAGTACAAAAGACTTACTCATGTGCGTGAGTGTGTGTGTGGACCAAGTCCAAGCCAAACACAGTCAAGCTGGCTCAAAGAAAAGATGGCGACACTTTAGCGCTGGCATCATCCCCCCTCTGCATCCCACACTACCAAATGTCACTTGACCCCGCTGCTGCTCATGTAGATGTTCGTATGTGTGTGTGTGTGTTGCCAACTCAAGAGACCCGTTTCAGCTTCCAATCCTCGAATGCGTCCACTAAATCATGTTTATGCTAAGCAACAGTTTACTCTCTGCTCTTCGCTCTCTGCCCCTCACGCAGCAGCAGAGGGAGAACAAGAGCAACAGCAGCAGCAGCCGATGCAGAGGGAGAGCAAGAGAGCAAACAGGCTTGAGTGCAGACACAAAGGCGAAGCCGAAGGCGCTGAAGTTGTGTGTGTGCGTGGCTGTTTTTCACTGTACATATGCGCGTGTGTGTGTGTGTACGCAAGGCGCAAAGATCCACCCCAAGTTACCTGAGCAACAAAAAAACTTCTCTCACTCAGTCTCTCTCACTGCCTACGCTCTTTCAGCCACTCAGTCAGTCAAACGACTCAAGTGCGCGCACGAGCACGACGACTGTTTCATTGTGTCTGTGTGCGTGTGTGTGCATGCAAGGCGCAAAGATCCACCCCGAGTTACCTGAGCCGCACATACACAAGCAACAGGAATTCATTTAGTCTCTCTCTCTCTCTGTCTACGCTCTCTCACTCAGACCGTTGCTCTCGCCCACTTTGTCACACACACCGTCAAAACGACTCAAGCGCGCACGCGAGCTCGCTCTGCCTACGTCGACGACGACTGCGACTCTCCCTCTCTCGTGCTGTGTGTGCTGTGGCCACGACGTGCGCTCTCTCACAACGTTGGGCTCAGTTTGAATTCTCTGCCCGAAGAGTGCGCTTAGTGCCTCCGCTGCTGTCACAGACGGCGTTCGTTTAAATCTTTTACCGAGACATCGCAGTCGCTGCCACCAGTGTGTTGTTTTTGTTATTATTTTTTTTTTTTTCGAAACGTCCCCCAACACTGCGTGGTTACAAGCCCTGCTTTTTTTTCAACCCGGCTCAGTGTTTCCTCCGTTTCGTTTCGCTTTCGTACCAGAGCTCAAAGAGAAAGGGAGAGAGAGAGAGAGAGTGCAGTGAGTGGAAGTGAGAGAACGACTCAATACACACTGAGGCGACTCACTTGGCTCGGCTCGGATCAGTCCTCTCCAACACTCACAACACAGTTACGGCTCAACGGCTCAGCTCGTTACGGCTCAGTCTGTGCATCAGTCTGTGCTGCCTGCTGCTGCTGCAAGCGTTACGTTATGTGCGACGACAAGTGACGTGTGAGAAATAAAAAATAACAACAACAACAACAACAGTACAAGAAGAACTACAACAACTGCAACTTCAATTAAAACTAACCTCAACTCCGAATTAAACACAACCTTAAAGAACTCATTGAAAAAGTGCCAAAATGTTTGATGTCTTCGGCTCCGTGAAGGGGCTACTGAAAATCGATCAAGTGTGTATCGATAACAATGTATTCCGTATGCACTACAAGGCGACGGTAATCATACTGATTGCCTTCTCACTGTTGGTCACCTCACGCCAATATATCGGTGATCCCATCGATTGTATAGTGGATGAAATTCCCCTGGGAGTGATGGATACCTATTGCTGGATATACTCCACCTTCACCGTGCCCGATCGTCTAACGGGTGTCACGGGGCGCGACGTTGTCCAACCTGGTGTCGGCTCACATGTGGAGGGCGAGGATAAGGTCAAGTACCACAAGTATTATCAGTGGGTCTGCTTCGTGCTCTTCTTCCAGGCCATATTGTTCTATGTGCCTCGCTATCTCTGGAAGTCATGGGAGGGCGGACGCCTCAAGATGCTTGTCATGGATCTCAATAGTCCCATTGTGAATGATGATTGCAAGAATGATCGCAAAAAGATATTGGTCGATTATTTCATGGGCAATCTGAATCGTCATAACTTCTACGCCTTCAGATTCTTTGTGTGTGAGGCACTGAACTTTGTTAATGTGATTGGACAAATCTATTTCGTGGATTTCTTCTTGGACGGAGAGTTCAGCACCTATGGCAGTGATGTGCTGAAGTTTACGGAACTGGAACCCGAGGAACGCGTCGATCCCATGGCAAAGGTCTTTCCCAAAGTAACAAAATGCTCATTCCATAAATACGGTCCCTCTGGAACGGTGCAGAAGTTCGATGGTCTCTGTGTGCTGCCGTTGAATATTGTGAACGAGAAGATCTATGTATTCCTTTGGTTCTGGTTTATCATCTTGAGCATATTGTCGGGATTCTCCCTCGTCTATCGCATCACTGTCGTCGTGGGACCCAAGGTGCGTCATCTTCTGCTGCGCGCCCGTTCGCGTCTGGCCGAGAGCGAAGAGGTGGAGACGGTGGCGAACAAGTGCAACATTGGAGATTGGTTCCTGCTCTATCAGCTGGGCAAGAATATCGATCCACTGATCTACAAGGAAGTCATATCGGATCTGTCACGTGAAATGGGCGGCGATGGACCGACGAGCAAGCAGCGCTTTGAGGCCTAACCGAAGGAGGAGGAGGGAGAAAAAGGTGGTAATGGAGATGAAGGAGTCAAGATGAAGCTGCAGAGAGACGTAGATGAAGCTGGAGAGTAGGAGACGGAGATTGGCAGCGTGCCAGCGGCCGTAAGTTGATACTCCTTCTACCTGCACCTCCATCCCCCCCACACTACTACAACACTGTGCAACGTTATCGATAGTTAAGCGATAGTATTACACACGATAGTTTTGCACACACACACACACACACACACACACAGATCTTAGCTAGAGTGAGAGAGAAGAGAAGAGAAAAGACCTTAGCATTAAAAAATAAAACTAGTTTGTAACCCGATTACCGATAACCGATAAACTGCTTTTCACCTTTTCACCCTTAGTTGTATTATAATTTTATTATTATTGTCAATTTTTTTTTAACACAAATGAACAACAACAACAACAAAACGAGCATATCAATAAAACAAAAACAAAAGAAGAAACTCACCACGCACTTAACAGCGGGCAAAAAGAGAGAGAGAGAGACAGAGGGAGAGAGCGGGCAGCGCAGTCTTACGCACTGCTGGTCTTACGCGCTCATTTGAGCGTAACGCAAGCAGCGCGCGCCGTATTACGTTACACGTTGCGCAAGCGAGACACAGCGCATGCGCAGCGTCGATAGCTGTTTGTCTCGCTCTCACACACACGCACACACATTCCTTAGTTTGTTCTTGTCGTAGTTGTAGTTGGTGTGGGGGATTTTTCTCTGCATGTTAAACTGGTTTGACCAGAAGCAGCAGCAGCAGTGGGCAGCGCAGTCGAGTTCAGGGCGAGGGCAAAATGCTTTGGTACAAAGAGAGAGAAACAGGGAGAGGAAGAGAGGGAGAGGGAGCAAGACTTGAGCTACTTAATTAAGAGAGGTTTACTCGCTAGCGATGGCTGCGTGACACGACACAAGGCACGACAGGAAAGGGGGAAAAAGAAAAGAAGAAAAGCCAAGAAAAGAGATCAGATGCAATTAATGATACCCTGTAGAGAACAAAAGTAAGCAGACCAACACATGAGTGGAGTGTGTATACCCAGTATTAGTACAAGATGCGCAAACATACCCTGTAAATTGATATACTGAAGTATATGCTTTGACTTTCAGTCAAGTTTTGGGGCAGGCATGTGTTTACCATAAATACCCTGTTAATAAAAATATGTATATAATGTAGCATGTCTCACAGGGTGTCTGTTTCTCTGCCATGTCAGTTTGTCTATCTATAAAGTTATATTATGTGCGTCGGCTGCTAAGCTGTCTAGCTAATTTACAGGGTACCTTTTAGTCTGATATGCATATCATACTCTAAAGTATTTACCCGTTGACATCTGTACAGCTAACAAAACAAGCATATTCGCTTTTTGGTGCTTCCTGTCAACTTACAGGGTATCTTTTTGGGTATCAATATCAGCGTATACCATATCGAACATGGTATTCTACTCTTTAAGAAGCTTGTCTACTTTTCCAGCCCTTTTTGCCAATTTACAGGGTATCTTTTAGTCCGACTCACACACTTTGTTTTCTTTTCCTGCCTTTCTAATCAGTCGGCCCCTCCCCCCGTCCACTTGCTTCGGTGTCAACATGTTTGCCATGTCCCCCTCTCCCTCTTCGCCCTCCCTCTCTTTCCATACTTCACTTCCCTTCTTCGTCTTCTTCATTGCTTTGGTTTCTTTTCTTCTGTCGTAATGTGCATACACACAATGTCAATTAGAAGTTAGGCAACTTGTAGAGCGACTCTACCCCTCCTCCCCTCTCCCCTCTCCCCCTCCACCATCCACTGTTCTCCTTCTTGCTTTTCTATTTCGTTTCGGCATGCTCGTTTCGTTATCTTATCAAGAGGCCTCGCATAGGAAAGGAGTGGAGGGGGAAGGGGTTGATAAGACGCAGCGCGGAAGATGCTGTCGCAGAGGGAAGGAGAGAGAGAGTGAAAGAGAGAGACAGAGTGCGATGTAATTAGCGCACATTCCTCAATCACACGATCATGCTCGACACACAGGTCACACACACACACACACACACACATGTCACACACACACACATGATCATAGATCTGATAGGTGACATAAATCTTTAGATCTTTCCATAGAGACTTCCCCCACTGTGTGCTGTATTATATGCAATTAATGCCAGAGCAACTGCATAACGTGATGTTGTAATAGGAAATATGCTCGACTAGTAAGATACCTTATTATATGAATTATATTATATTATATTAAAAGTAGAGTTGCCAATGTGAAGTACTAGCACAGCAAGTATACAGTTATTAAAATTTAAAACGATACTTTTCGTCTATCTACCATCTTCTCTTACATTTGAGACCATACTATAGACTCTAGACCCTAGACAGTGGTATCACATGCCGTTTACTGTACGTACAATTCAAATTAGACCTTATCCAAGTATACCTCTCCTTATCCTAATGAAAACTATCGACAAGACTATCGCATAAGCATCTGTTAACTTAACTGCAAATCAAATGGGCTTACACAAACCAGAGGAAGAGTCTATAGTGTGGCAACTGTAAAGCCCAAGTATTGACATGTTATTGAATACATTTTGAATATATGGTAGACTGTCCTGGCGATACTATCGCAAACAATATATATTTCTTTAAATTTTTAATAGTTTTCTTGATAGAATCAAACTGTTTCTTCTACACTTTGAATGTCTGTTGATTTCATTAAATTACAAAGCTGTTTTTTTTTGATTGTGCCTGACCTTATCTATCAATACTATCTGCAAAACTATCGTATAGATTAACTTAGCCTTCTTGCTGTGCCTTCGTGCATACTTTACTAATTGTGGGGTAGCTAAAATAGACAAATTGTGTGTTCCACGTAGATCATCATCATAATCAACAACAGACACACACACACACACACACACACTCACATACACACACAGACACGCCATGAACTGCGACCGCCTATTTGAGGTATCAATGAATGAAGCCGACAACGCCCCCGCAACCGCCCCCGCCCTCAACTACCACCCGAAGGGGGAACAACAAAACTGTCCCATAGATCAAACAAGAGATCAACGTGTGAGAAGTGAATACAAATACCAATGCCTCAGCGAGTACTCACACTCACACGCACATCTATTCGTATTCACATTCGCATTCGTTTCATGAATGAGAAATTGCAGCCTCCAAAAAAGAAACAAAACAGAGAAACCTTTCGTCACGCGAAAAACGAAAAACGAAAATGAAAACGTTCATGAAAAATTCTCAATTGTTTTTCTCGCTGTTGTTTAGCTTTGTTGTTGTTATTGTTGTTGTTGTGGGCAGTGGGCAGTGGGCACGCACAATGAGTTGAAGAAGAAGCCAAGCTCAAAGTGAGTTAGTTCTGTTTATTTTGTACACATTTTCGTAGCCATTTTTTAATTGCATTAATTACTTTCAATTAGTTAAGGAAGATGAAATAAAGAAATGAGAAAACAAAGTAGTAAACAAAATAGCAAAGAAATCAACAAGTCAAAGTAGGTAACAGTGAAGAAGGCAGACGAACGTTGCGTATACGCAATAAGTTAACTGAAAATAAGCAACGACATTGTAACTATTGTATTTCAACAACATTTTAAGGCAATTTCTTTAAAATATATGTCCGATATTTGGATCTTTCTGGGAACCAAAAGAACTCTTTCCTAAGCAGACTTTAAATCAGTCTATATATCAGTTAATATATCTATCTATATGGCAGTCCATCAGTCTAACTATCAGTCTATAAATCAATCGATATAGCTATAAATCAAGCTATATAGCAGTCTATAAATCAGTTCATATATCACACTATATATCAGTCTAAAATATATATACATATATAAACTTTATATCAGTCTTCATATGTATATATATAAATGATTCTTTATCTGTCAGATTCTCACCTAATAAGTTAGATAATTAATGCCCGAAATTAATCAGAGCCTTTTTAGGAAGTGGATAAATTTAGTTTTGTCACTTCTCAGGCTAAAGAACACAGCTAATGCCCAAATTACCTTATCAAACTCAGCTCTCACTGCAACTAAGCCCATGAAATTTGGTATAGTAATTGCTTATTGCTCAGTTAGCTAAATTAATACTTGAATCAAGCAGATCATATTGGTATATCTTATAGTATAATTGAATGTAAACCAACTTTTGCTAGTGAAAACTTCTTATTAAGTAGCTAACGATAATTTAACTAAACTGTTGGACAACTTAAATTTTCAAAAAACATGTTCGCACTCTAAATAGTTTGAAGATTTGCAAAAAATTCTGATTAATTGTAAATGTTTCTGCTCGATCCAGTTGCTCATTCATGCATTCAAACTACCCTTAGTCACTTTGAGTCATGCGACAATTGTTTGTAATTGTGAATAATTTGGAATTAATCATGATCGCTTCGCTAGAATTTGACAATTGAAAGTGCTTCGAATTAATCAAATATTTATCTCACTCTTTCTATCTTTCTTTTTGCAGTTGCACGCAGTCAAAATGAAGGAGATGGGGGCGTGGCCTTTGAGCTAATGACGTGCTAATTGAACACACACATATCAACGAATTCCACGGAAGAAGGAGAAGAAGAAGAAGTAGAAGAAGAAGAAGTAGAAGAAGAAGCAGCAAGAGGAGACGCTTTGTGTTTCTAGTGATTTTGCTTGACTGCAAAACACTTGAATACACAACAACAATAACAATAACAACAATACTAGCCACAAGACACACACACAGAGAGAGACATCCCCCTAAATCGGCAGCTGTTAGACAGAAGAGAAGAAGAAGAAGAGCAGGAGAAGAAGAAGCAAAAGAAACGACAATCATTCAACAGGCAACAGGAACTAACTAAACAAACGTTTAAAAGACAGAGAAAGAAAAGTAGAAAGACAAACTAAAATGGAATAAGAAAAGCAACGTTTTTTGTTTAATAGAGGGAAATATTTTTTTATAAAGCATGCTATATACATACAACCCCTCCCCCCCACACACACACACCCATCTAACCCCTACCCATATTTAGATACAGCGCCGCGAATGTATCTAGATACATTTTGAATGCCACACGCGATTTATATTTATGCTAAGAGTTGTGATCATTGATTAAGCAGTTTATAAATGAATAAACCTTATAAACGAAACTAAATAATAAACGAAAACCGGAAGAAGAAGAAGAAAGACGAAGAATGAAAGTAGAAGAAAGCGCAGACACAGACACACACAACAGCAACAGCAACAATAATAACAATAATACCAACAACAATAACAATAACAATACAATTTTAATTCTATATATATTCGTATTCAATTTTCGATTTGCGATTAATTTTTTTATATATAATATTTACGATGATTCTTTTTTATTATCGTCACTCTGCAATTTTCGCCAGCAGCAATTTTAGTTGTAATTTTTTTTTGTGTTTGTTCCAATTCAAGCATATACATAAATATATATATAATTTTCTATATAGCATTTATTTGTTAGTTCTTAGGCGATTTTAGTTTAGCGCAATTTTTTTTTGATAAACAAGACAAAACAAAAAACAAACTTGGAATAATATTTATAAATTTTAACGAATGCTATAAACGATATAAAGATATATAGATATATGTATATATCAATATATTTGCTTTAGCAAACATCGTGTGTACACGAAATGAAAGACTCAAAAGCAATATCTAAATGAAGTTTACTCCGATTTTGAAAGGAATTATCTTTATATATATATATATATATATATATATATACATACAGTCTATGAGAATACATGCTGTAAGTGCGCACATCAGCTTGATCTATATATTTGTATTTTGTAATCGATTTATCGATAAACTATCGAGATGCGCCACAGGCCGTAGGCTAAGATACAATCCAATCCATATTATTTTTATTGAAGCGATTTTTGAATAAAGAGAAACAACAAACCGAAAAGAAAAAAAACAATATAATGACAATGATAATCATTTCTTCAGTGGGTTTCTTATCACGTGGGTACCAGAGGCTTGGGGCAGAGCAGTGGGGAGCAGGTACCTGCCGCATTGTACTCTCGACTCTCTTCTTGCGCATGCGCAAACACAGCAAGTGAACTCTGAAAATTGAACCTGAAATCTTAAGTATACCCCAACTTGGGCAATAAGTCTAATCTGAGTGTGGAGTGGAGAGAAGGTAGCGTTAATTATGACTGAGCGCACTTGAAATACCCTATAATAAGGAGGAAGACAGCGCAGGCTGAAGTTCTATGTTCTAAAGAGAATTTTGCATTATTATGGCTCGAATATCATTTTAAATCTTCTCTAACTTTATCAAATCCTTGACTATCAATGTATTCTTTAGCTTGTTTTAAACCTTAATTCATTACGAGCATCTGTGGCCAATTTCAAAAGCTTAGCTAGTAAATCTCTTTGATATAAAGCAAAGCTTGCAAGACTTGTTCAATTTTCAGTTCAGTTTCAGTTTCATTTGAAAGTAAATTTGACAGCAATTTTACAGTTTATAGTTTTGAGTTTTCCTATGTATACCCTCTCTGTTTGTACGACAGTCGAGCCAACACCCTCCCTGGGGGCTATCAGAATTATCTAAAAAGTAATAAATCCAAAAATAAACAACGCATTTCTGGAAACACTTCATAGGTTGGCCTGGCTTTGTCGTCGACTTTGGCGTTGTCTTTGTTGTTGTTGATGATGGCGTTTCATAGGCTTGGCACACACAGTATACAGTACACAGCAAGTAAACAGTACAGTGAGGATAAGGCTTGAGCGTATAATGGGAATAACAGCTGGCAGAGTAGAGTAGGACCCTCTTATTCGAGTTTGTGCTGTAGCAGTACCTTTATTATTTGCTTGTACTTCAAATTGTTTAGCAAATATATAATATTTGTCAGTTCTTGATAAATATTTGGGTAACTAGTTTAGTCTAACGAGTGTCTACTGTACCTTGAAGAAGTTATCTTGTTCTGACACTCTTTGACTTCCCCAAATGAGACCTTTATCATTTTTTGCTTACCTTTTGTTAACTGTATCCAAGATTAATCTAAATTCTGAGTTACTCAATTGTCTGCTCTACCCTCTCTTTCTTATTCTCTCGCTCTCTCTCTTTCTCTATTAGCGAGTACCCACTGTGCCAGCTGTTTGCTGTCTCGCACTTGGATACCAACGAGCTGACAGATGCAGCTCGTCCGGCTCTGCCAACACGTGTCTTCTAATCTTTCTGGCTGACTCAAGACTTTGTCAGCGCTCCTCAGAGAGACGGGAGAGAGAGGGGGTATGCATGTTTGCAACTGCAACTCGACACGTTCCGTTAGCTGACCAAATAGTTGTACGAAATCTCACGAGTTGCATATCCGATTACAGCTGCGCACTCCTCCTCCACTGGGTCCACTCGTGCCATTTTATCGATTCGCTTTATTTGTTTATGCGGGAGTTTTCCCTCCCCTACTCCATCATGTCCCCTCCACACATTTTCCAATTCGATTGTCGCTGATTTACGCTTGATGTATGCCAAACTTGCCCAATGCATGGCCAGGCCTGGTTTGAGCTTGTGCCATAACTAAGCAGTTTCAATTTCCAGCATGATGAAACTAGGTATATCAATAGGTAGTAAAGTCAGCTTATCATGTGTACAATTTCATTCAACTGACTTTTAAAGAGACTGAGATAAGCCATAAATTACCTATAACTTGTATGCTATAAGGCGTGACTTGAGCATTACCCGTAACAAATTTTATAACTCTAGCATCTACAGATCTGAAGATCTCTTGGGTTTTATAGATGAAGACATGATCTGTGGCTTATCCATTATGGTTGCTAATATTCCTACCTTCTCTACGGCAGTTTGACCTATGCAAACTGAGCATTTCAATTAAGTTTCCTAATATAGATGTAACGTCATAAATACTATCTATGTTTGATGATATGTTATACAATTCTTCCAGCTTAATATAAATATACTACCTACGCAATGCCTATGGTAAATTTGCTTAGTTAGGTTGCGTTATCAAAAGGTACCTGATGCACTTGCATCGGTTGTAATCTGAGGCGTATTATCAACCTATTGAAAGTATATGAAACAAAGTGGACATACCCTATAAATTATGGGATTTGGAAGAGTAGAGAGCTATCTATATCGAAGAGGAACGAGCATGTTTAGAATCGAAACTTAAGGATATGCAATGGTAATAAATGGATTGTCGTGTTGCGGAGTAAAGGTAAAGAAAATATCAAAGAGAATTTAAAAAAATAGAAAAAAACCACAGTCGCGCTGCACGCGACAGTGGGATACCCTTCGACCTATGTTGCGGTGTAGTTTAATTTGTTAAATTCATACACATATACAAATGCGCATGCTTTTCAATTATTGCCGACAGATGGCGCTCGCGCTTTGCGCTCGCCCGCCTCCCTTGTTAGCTGATACATGCACTTGGTTTTATGCACATACTTTCTTAAATAACTTCTGTGTTTATTGTCCGATCGGATTGAAATTTCGAGAATACGTAGATATTTTAATACACTTAGTAAATGTTGAAGTCTGGATTTAAATCGGTAGAACAGAGAGAGATACAAGAAATGGGAAAAAGTAGATCAGATGGGGATTAAAGAGGAGTAAGCAAGTAAGACTGCATAATAATGGATCGGTTAGAGATCAAAGAAGAATAACTTAGTTAACCAATAAAATCAAGAAAGTGAAGTACAGTTTGGTGGATCTGTTAAATGTGAAGCTGAACCTGGCAAACTCCCCAACAAATGTAGCTACCCATTCTGTATTAGGGTATCTCTGGCAGTCAATTCAATTGATGTGGAAAGTGTGGCAATTGGCTAGGCAACCTGATACTGCTCTGCCTCGACGCCTTTCCCTCCCTAGACTGCACCTTATGCTGCATTGCAAACTGTCTGAGAGCAACTGAGGCAATGTCTAAGGCAAACATGCAGTCTGATACAGTGTGTGCGACGATTGACCAAGCAAATTAGCATATAAATTGAATTAGGCGCTGCAATTGTCCAGGCGTGCCCTCAATAAATAAATAAATAAATATTACGCCACACAAGAAAAGAGCGAAATTCAACTGGGTTACGAAACTAGCAAAGATGATAGCCGAATAGGAGGAAGGAGGAGGGTAGTAGGGAGGGGGCAAAGGGGGCCCAGAGGTCAATAGCTAGTAAGAATATGCAATTGGAATGTGAGAAATGCCAACGACTTGAGGCAATTGAGGCCTGGCCTGGAAGAAATTGAACTAGAAATCGATCTTGAGACTAAATTTAGAATCGATATATATTTTGAGTTCAGAACTGTACAAAGAACTTGGTAGACATTGCAAAAATGATTAAAACAAATGATAGTCAAGTTTCAGCTGAGTAGCTTGCAAATTGTGGGGAAGAAAGAGAAAGACAGAGAGGGAAGAGAGCTCAGCAGAAAGTGAAGGGAAGCGTTTTTTAGACTGCTTCAAAAAACGATTACATAGATCGTTCTCATGTAGATGGAGCCTCTCTTTCTACCCAAACATATATATATGCCATATATATATCGCTCTCTCTCTCTCTCTCTGTACTCGTGTTGACCTTGAGCTTGGTGTCATTTCGTGGCAAAGGTCAATGCGAATCAAACAAATGCCGCCGACTAAACTGGCAAATGAATTGTAATTTAAATTCAATCTAAACAAATTGTATGAGCGAAACAAAAGTGGCGACCTCTGGCGGCGGCGGTAGCAAATTGCATAACATGATCTGTATCTGCCATAGGGTGTATCTATCTATGTTTATGCCATATATAGAGTGAGGGAAAGAGAGAGGGAGATACATTTTATTTTAGACACAATTTTTTTATTTAGAGCCCGCTTTGGCGTATACCCTGTAAAATTGAGGTGTGTGGGAAGGGTATAGTAAGAACTGAAATAAGTCCGATAATAATTTGTGCCCGCCTTGCAGTATGCCCTGTAAAGAGATGGTGAGCATTGCGAGAAGTCTCTTCAGTTGCAAATTTCTACTTCTATAGAGTATATACCCTTTTTATAGGGTATCAACTTTGTTGTATTCAACTTTGTTGTATACCCTCTTACTAAACGGTCTTCTCACTTGTTGATCGTTTTTTTTTCTGGGTTTTTTGTGGGCTCGTCTTTTGTCTTTGTCATTCGCTTGTCAGATTTATTGTTATCGTTTTTTTTTTCAACGTTTGTCCCCCTTCGTTGTTTATTGTCTCTCCTCGTTGTTTGGCGAACTGACAATTTGCTGTGAAATGCAAACAAAACTTGATCCCAGCTACCCATCTAGTATATGGTAGTACCCCCAGCTACCCAACTATAGCTACCCAGTTCCCAGTTCCCGGTTCATCAGTACCACAAAACACAGCGCGAAATCCGTAATTCGCAGCTTTGTATAGTTTCCATTTGGGGTTCAAATCCCCGAAAGGGGCACAAATATGATCACATGACAGACCCATAGAATACCACGGGTTGTGTAATCAATAATTGGGCTATAGCAGATCAAAATACATACTAAATGAGCTGTATACTGATGGGCATTTAAACATGAGGTTTATTTTTGGCATTGGAAACAAGAAACTATTCTGTATTTATACTAATTTTGCATAACTCTTTGTACAACACCACATAGAATATGATATACCAAATGAAAATACCACTTTTAATAAAGTTATGATTGTTAAACTGAAAACCTTTGAACGTCTAGAACCGTTGAAGGATCTTGAAAGGAAACTAATTAGATTTTTAGCTCTTAAATTAGATGTAATAAAAAGAGATGGAAAATGATTCTATAAATGATATTCACATGATTTTTGAATAAGTCATGTGCACTGTAAGTGCAAAAACAAGAATCGCGGGAATCGTTGACTGTTCTTGAAACTCTCCTTGGAAGTCAAGCAACTAATTGAAATTTTTCTTTAAAATTGTTTTCAATATTGTTTAAAACTTTCAACAATAAATTCTGGTTATGCTATATGCAATCAGTCGGTTTTTTATAGTACTTATATATACTATAGTGTATATGTATGTACTATATATATTTTCATAGAGCCCCTAAGTCATTTAAACGTGTAACCCAAGTTTTCTTAATTATAGCTATGATAATTTTACGACAACAAAATTATAGTGCTTTTAATGAAGTCTTTAGAGTAGTCTCAGTGTGATATGTATACCCTGTGAAAATGGAATTGGGAGAGTACTCTAAGGGGAGAAAATATCTGAGATAGAAATCTACAGCTGTATAAATTAAAGTCTTATTTCTGCTGTCGTTCTAAACTTTCAATTCACAGAGTTACAAAGTGTTTCATTTATCAAAATTGGCATCAAATGTCTTGAGGTTCATAGAAATCTAAAATGATATAGATATCTATACTCTGCCACCTTAAGTGTCTCTTCTTGTTCCCTAAAGACTTATAATGCAAATATTTCACTATCTATACTTACTAGATTATAAAGATTGTGTCAATGTGAAACAGACTACATTATCTTGAGGTTTGCACAATTCCGGTGATATAGAAACGTAAATAATTCAGTTATGACTAAGCATTGGGGTAACTTTCGGGAGACTCTCTTCTCTGATTTGATTACCCGCATGTATTACAATATATTTATGGACCTGTCTTACAGTTTTATGGGCTCTACAAATTGAAGTTATATTACTATGAAGATTCTTAGCTTTTTCCCCGCTCATAAATCAGTTAATTAAATTAGAATTGTTTCTCTCTCGCTGTCTTTCTCTGTCTCTCTCTCTCCCCCTCTGAGGGCAGACAAGTGTCATATTTATATTTGCCTTCCTTATCGATATCATAATTATTATCATGTGCCATCGAAAAAACATATATCAATTCATTTTAAACACATTGATTAGCATAGCTCTGATATCGTAGCTCCCCTCACGTCCCCGAGTTGCCCCCTTTACCCTGCCACATCTGTTGTTTATCATCACAACGGACTTTGTATGCAAATCCCCAAGTTTTGATTTTGTTTTCTGTGTGTTTCTTTTCCCCCTTTTGCATTCTCTGCTCCTTTTTGTGTGTTGGGTTCCGTTTTTTGTTTATAACTTGTCAACTTTGTCGCGCGTAATTAGTGCACAATGAGTGCAATCACTGACGCGCATATGGGAAAGTTCCTAGTATTCCCCGATCTGCCCTCTCTCTCTCTCTCTCCCTCTCATTCTCCCTCTCTCTCTCTCTGTCTGTCTGCATGCAGACATTCCTTTCTTCGCTCTTTGTCTCTCGACTGTGCCACAAACACAATTCCAGTTTGCTGTTTTATTTTTGTTACTGCTCATCCCCATCCAGTCTATATATGTATATATATATATATATATATATATATATATATATATACTGTGTTTATATTTCTATCTGATCTCCTATCTGAGCCAGCAATGTCTCGTCAAATGAATTGTGTGTTGTTGCTGTCTGTCGCTCTGTTTAGTTCTTGCGGAAGTTTCAATCGTTTTTAATGAGCCTTACAACAAGATCGGCGTGCAAAGGCGTTGCTAGTGCAGCTCTGCTCGACTAGCTGATACCCTGTAGTAAGCAAGCCTGCAGCAAGAGACCCTTAAATATAAATATATACATTGTTTGAGCTATTAAAGTTCTATAACAATTTCAAGCTGTTTTCCGTTTGTTAATCTATATAAAGTTTGTTTTCTCAGGTGATTCTTCGCCATAAGAAAGTGAATACATTAAAATTTAAAACACATACCAGTAGCTAGGTTTGAAGGGCACCTACATATCAAATAACATAAGCCAAGCACTTCCAGTTCCTAAGTTAGGATCAATGAAATAAAAAAAGATTTTTTAAAAATAAAAATAAAAAGGTTCTCTAGTTTATTGAGCAGCACTGTGAGCTATGCATTTATATGAATTTATATTTATGTTATATATATATATCCTTGATTTTCTATATGCCATCAAGCATACCCTACTCTGTGGCACTTACAGGGTATGCACCGGCGTCGTCGTCGTCGACGTGGATCTCATGTGCACCATGCCTGATTGTGCCCGTGCCCCTCTCTCTCCCTCTCCCTCTCCCTCTCTTTCTCTCTCCCCTTCTCTCTCTCTCACTCTATTTCTCTGTGTGTATGTGTGTGTGTGTTTGGGGCATAATCAGCGTTTCTAATTAGTCGGCCAGACGCTTATTAGACTTTGAATTTTTCGGACAACGGCTTCAGGTTTCTGTCTCTGCTTCAGTTTCGATTTCGTTTCGAGTTTCGTTTTTGGGCTTTGGTTTCAGCCTGTTGCAGCAGTGGCAGCACCAGCAACAGCAGTTGCAGCTTGGGCTACGCCTAAACTTTCGCAACAACAACTACAACAATAGTAACAACAATAACTGGGCAAACAATTTGGACAGTCGAGTCGAACAACAAGTTGCACAAATGATTATTGAACGCAAATGCAATCGCACGATTCATTGGGCAAACAAACAAAGTAAACAGAAACAGAAACAGAAACAGAATGCAATGCCAAACAGTTGCAAGCGAGAGCAGAGTAAGAGGGAGTGGTGGAGTGGCAATAGGAGTAGGGAGGGGAGAGAAGTTGGAAAAACTTAATATGAAAACGAGACAAAGTTGCTTGTTAATGACAAATGCATGTTCTCCGCTCTACCCTAACCTGCTGCAGAGTATACTGCTTTCTTTAAGTGTTTTGCCCACAGCTACAGTAGTCGCTGGCTGAAACAGACAATAATTGAGAAGTAAGCGTTGTTTTCTGAAAAGTTGCAGTTTCATTTACAGTTTTTACCAAAGAAAGTTCTTTGGCAATAAAAGTGATAAACTCTGAGATGGTATTTAGATTTTATAATACTTAATCTATACAGTAAAGCCGTTTAAGTGTATTGACAACAGTCACCAAAGTTCTATATAGTTGTAGGTTTTCAGTTCTATATATTTTTTGAGTAATTTAAAGAGGTTTTCAAAAATTCTTTAGACTTGAGGTGCAGAGCTGCGAAGATCTTATTGTCTGGTACTGATTCTTTTGTAATACATATTTTTTTTAGAAAAAATATAGTAAAACATGTTAATTTTATCGATAACATTCAGAAAAGCTCTTCAAATTTGTTGGAACTTGGAAATTAATTTTATTTCCTTTCTTCAAATCAGTTTTATCTAAATGAAACTCAGCAATTTCTTCAGAATTTGAAGCCACAATAAAAATATATCATAGAGTAAAAGAAAACTGAAAAGAATTTTAGTATTTTTGCATAGTTATTACCAAGATCTCAAGTAGTTTTGGTATATTTTCTAGTATTTAAAATATACCAAAAGAGTATGGCAACGTTGTGTGAGTGGCCCCAAAGCAAGGCAAGCTCAGCAAACAGATGTGCAAGCACAAAGATGCATTTGTTGTTATCTCCCCCAACCCTCGAGGGCATTGAAAGGGGCGTGGCTGTAGTTGGAGCATGCATTAGCAGTTAGTTGAAATCACTTAGCAGACACACAGCACGCGTACAGTTTGCACAGCATATGATGAAATTGGAGCGCAACCAGGTGAATTCAAACGAGGGAATGTGATCCCAAGGGAGGAGGTGGACGGAGAAATAGGGAAAGGGAGAAGGGAAATGTGTGGAAGTGTGTGAAGTAGGGAATGCACTCAACTTGGGTTGGGTTGGGTTGCATCGACGGTTTTGGGGGCGCGTTAATTGGCTTAACTAACCGATTTGGGTTAGTTGCACCTGTGCAACTGTTCCCCCAACATTGTTACCCAACACTGGCTGCTAAAAGCTAATGCACACATGGTTAGAAATGATAATAGTACTTATAAGAATTATTATAGCAATATGTTTGCTGCAGAAAACTTTATAGAAATGTAAAATAAATAAGACGATGGAAGTTTGAATTAATCTTTTTATGTATTGATGATTTTATGTTTGTTCTTTTTAGTTTCTTGAATTCTTATATAGTAGATATAACATTATATATGCACATAACATGTGTAAATTAATGCTACAAGTCTTTGTGCAAAGGAGGCTCGTTTATAGCTGCAAAGAATTCTCTTGCAGATGTTTGTCCTCTCGTGGCCTCTTTTGAGATTATTTTTTTATTTTTTTTGTGGAAATAATGTTCAGTATTTCAAGATCTGATGCCAAATAGACTCGTCTACAGCAGCAATTCTTCTCCGGCTAAATGAAATCTTCGAACTTCAAGTTCTTATTCAAAATATACTCATCTGGAGCAGCAGCAATTCTTCTTCTGCTTTGGGCACTTCAGAAGAATCTTCTCTCTCTTAATTTCTTGTAATGTTTTCTTATTAAATGTATGTTATAAATAAATGTTATTATGTATCTAGAACACCTGTCTTGCATTAAATCTATAGAATCAAAACTTTCGGATAGAGATTACCTATTGGTTTTTGGTGATTTCAATTTACCTCAAATAAATTGGTCCTCTCATTCAAATGTTTTGATTCCCTCCATCTTTAACCCATTTATCAATGGTCTCTCTGAACTATCCTTGTTTCAAATTAATACTTTTCATAACCATAAAGGCAAAATCCTTGATTTAATTTTCACTCCTGATACTCACATTAATAACATTTCAAGAACTAATCCCTTAGTCCTTCCTGAAGATCCTTATCATCCTACTTTAGAACTTGTTTTAGAACTGCCGTCCCCCGTGCAAACTGAAATTGTTAAGTGTATTTCGAAGTCACGATGCTTCCGCAAAACTGACTTTGTGAGGCTTAATAATCTAATTCTAGAACACGATTGGTCTTGTTTTTATGCATGCTCGAACTTAGTTACTTGTACTTCATATTTTTATAATACCTTGAATAAATTTTTCGACGAGTGTGTTCCACGTGTATTTCCAGCCAAGACTAAAAGTCTTCCATGGTTTACACGTGGGTTACTCAGGGTGAAAAACTTAAAATCTCGGTATTATAAAAAATTTAAAAAAACGGGAAATCCTTCCGATTTTTCTCGTTATACTGTTGCAAAGGCTAACTTTATTGATCTTAATAATAAATGTTATAATGACTATATACATCGCTGTCGGCTTCAATTTGCACGTGATCCTAGGCAGTTTTATAACTTTGTTAACTTGAAACGTAGATCTAATGAATTCCCATCCCGTATCTCTTATGAAAATAATGAAGCAACTAATGATCAGGCCGCTGCTGATCTTTTTGCGATTTTTTTCAATCAACCTATTCATCTAATACTTATGATTCTAATCTTTCTTATCCTTATCCTATTCATAACTCTAATTCAATTTCTTGCCCTAGTATTGATGAAGATTCTCTTCTTACTAACCTTCACTTGGTTAAACCCCTTAACTCACCTGGCCCTGACGGAGTACCTGGATGCGTTCTTAGATACTGTGCTTTCTCCTTATATAGACCCATTTTTAGGTTATTCAAATTATCCTTAGCTACTAGTAATTTTCCTTCAGTCTGGAAAGAATCATATTCCATCCCTCTTCACAAAAATGGGTCTAAATCAGAAGTGAAGAATTACAGGTGTATTTCTAAATTATCCTCTATACCTAAATTATTTGAAAAACTTGTTACGGCCCAGCTAACCCACATGTGTAGGTCCGTTATTTCACCATGTCAACATGGTTTCATGAAATCCAGATCCTCAACAACTAATCTTCTGGAATTCTCATCTCTTGTTATAAAAGGGTTTCAGAAGAAGATGCAAACTGATGTCATTTACACTGATTTTAGTAAGGCTTTTGATTCTGTAAACCACTCACTTCTGATTCATAAGTTGGATCTTATTGGGTTTCCTTACAAATTACTGCTTTGGATTTCAAGTTATTTAAAAAATAGGTCCCAAAGAGTTCTTTACAAACATTCTGTATCTAAGCCAATCTTTGTTACTTCAGGTGTTCCGCAGGGAAGTCATTTGGGTCCTTTACTCTTTAACCTCTTTATTAACGATCTTCCCTCTATTTTAAAATTCTCTAACATTTATATGTATGCTGACGATGTGAAACTTTGCTTTACATACAAGGAGCCGACTTGGAGTTCGCTACAGGTTGATATTGACTCCTTTTGTGATTGGTGCAGCTTTAATCTTTTAAGTTTAAATTGTTCTAAATGTAAAGTAATGACATTTTACAGAAGTAATTTCCATGTCGTCAACTATACACTTTATCTATCCCCTCTTCTAAGAATATCAAATGTCAATGACCTTGGTATTCTGTTTGACCATAAACTGAAATTTGATTCCCATATTACGCAAATTGTAAATAAGGCCTCTCGAACCCTTGGTTTCATTAAAAGGTGGGCCAAGGAATTCAATGACCCTTATACAACAAAGTTGCTTTATACCTCCCTTGTTCGCCCGATTCTTGAATATGGTTCTTGCATTTGGTCACCGCAATATCAGGTTCACCAAGACAGAATTGAGTCTGTGCAAAAACAATTTTTACTTTTTGCTCTTCGTGGTTTTAACTGGGTCTCTGGAGTTGATTTACCCTCTTATTCTAGTAGACTACTTCTAATAAATTTAACTTCTCTTACTAACCGCCGCTTAATGTTAGGTGTCATGTTCCTTGTTAAGTTGATTAAGTATGATATCGATTCCCCGATCTTGCTTAATCAAATTAACTTCTCTATCCCATCTAGATTAACCAGAAATTTTGCACCTCTTTTGCTTGATTTCTGTAATAACAATTATAGTCTGCATGAGCCTTTCCGAATTCTCTGCTCTGATTACAACAAACTTTTTGGAGTAATTAGCTCGGAGTGTTCCCTAATAGCTATTAAGACTGCTATCATTAACTCATTAACATTTAACCCTAACAACTAACCTAACTAACCACTACCGATCTGATTGGGTTTTTCTCTGGGTTTCCCCAATCCTCTGCAACAAATGTTGGTTCGGTTAATTTGTTAGTCCCAGTTTCAAAATTCAAAATTTAAAATTTAATTTCTTTTTAAACTTTTACTGTTTAACGTAAATTTTAACTTTAATTTTACATATAAATATTGTGTTTTTAACTTTTAATTCATATTTAATTTTAATATACACAAATAGAATATTAATTTTTATATCTAATTTTTTATATTTGTCTTACCTACAGTCGACTGCTCTTAGTTGACTTTAAATAAATAAATAAATAAATAAATAAATAAATAAACGATCCTTGAGAAGAATTCTGCAGAAAAGAGCGTAGACGGGAAGGAGAAGAGCGAGACAAAGACAGATAGGGAGAGAGAGAGACAAAGAGAGACAGGGAGTGATGGAGAGGGGGGCGAGAGGAGGCCACAAGGAGATTTCCAAACCAGTTTCAAGTCAATGTAAAAATTGGAATTGAACTTTGCGATTGTCATTGCAAATCTGAGTACCCCCTACACACTGTGTGTGTGTATGTGTGTGTGCTTGACTAAATGTTAACGATTTCAATAATGACTCTCAATTGTTGTTCTTGTTTTTTCACACACAATTATCGCAGCACTTGACGTGCCTTAATTGCTGCGGGACAGAAAAACGCAACAACAAAATAAAAAACACACACACACGAGCCAAATTAATTAAATATTTAACAATTTGAATACATTGATTTAACATATTATCAAAGCAAAACGGGTGCGAAAACTGTGGGAAAATTTATGAGAAAGAGAAATAAAAGAAGAATGTAAATAAAGCAAAAAATGTAGAAAATAAAAGGAACTTTAAACTTTTTTAATTGCAGATTCTTAAAAAATAAATATGGGGAAAATTTAAGAAACTTTTAGAAAACCTTATAAATGTAGAATGGTTAAATTTTATTATTTTATCATAATTTTTTTAGTAGAAGAACTGTTGAAAACGGAAACTGAAAGAGAAACGAAAATTAAAAACGTATAAGAAAATGTTGTTTCTTATTTTAAATGTTGAAAACCCGTACAGAAATTTGGGAAAAATGCAGAAAATCTTAAGAATAATCTTAACATTTTTGTTGTATGAAGAAACTAGAGAGTAAGAGGTTTTACTAATGTTAAAATTGTGAAAGAAGCGTAAAAAGAAAATGTAAAAAACTAAAAAAAATTGGAAGCAAATTTATGATTTTGTACTACATTTTGGAATGGAAATAAAAAAGTAAACTTGGAAAACCGTTTGGAAATCGAATGACACGAAAAAATTGCCATGAAAAATGAAAATCGATGAGGCAAAACGAAAGACTTACGCAACGAACTTGCCGCCGATTGTTGCCTGTTGCCCGTTGCTTTGCTTCTACTCTGCTGCTTCTACTTCTTCGATGATCGTTGCTCAATGTGGTGGAAGACGAGAAGAAGTGGGAGTAGGAGGGGGAGAGGTTGCACAGCATGTGGCATGCCACATGCCGACGGTTTTTGGTCAGCTACAGTCGCCTTTCCCACGCTCGCGATTTGGGCCGAATGGGCAAGCGAGAGAGAGGGAAAAGAGGGAGATGGAGAGAGAAGAGGGACAAAGAGATAGAGAGAGATAGGGATGGGGATAGAGAGGGAGAGAGGTGGGACAGCATGACGTATCCTCGCCCTGGTGGCGCTTCTTGACTACCGTTGCACGCCGTCGCCGCAGCGCGCACAGCACTAGACCCAAACCACAAGCACCGCAAAAAAGGCTAAAAAAAGCTAACAAAATAAAACGGCCAAAAGCGCAGGCCGTCGCGCCAAGAGGCCACAAACCGGTTGGCACAGACAAAAATGCAGCAAGCACATGGGGCAGATGACTAGGGGCCAGTTGTATATATACATATATATTTATATACTATATACATATATATAGTATATATGTATGTATATATAGTATATAGCATACTGAATACTGCATACTGTGGCCAAGATGAAATCAAGTTTTGCATTTCCATTTGGATTTATCGCGTGGTTTGTTGCCAGGCGAGGCCGCAGTCCGCACTCCGGAGCTGACTTGCAACTTGATTTTCAACAAGATTCTGCAGCCAGTTTTCAATGATGGCGACGCGTTGCCAATGCACACACTAGCACACACACATACATACTATCATACACACAAATACACACACACATATACAGAAACTCTCTAAGCATGCATTAAACATTATTGGCCGCCGCTTTTTGACATACATAACAAAATTAAACGAGTGGGCAAGAGTGCAGACAGTGCATACCGCGCTCAAGTGTCGACTGTGGCATACCCTGTAAATGTGTGCAGTACAACAACAGTTACGGGAGGTTTCTTCTGTCCTCGATGTCAATGAACATGTGGAAATATACAAATAATACAAACAGTTAAGGGAGATTCCATCTCTCTTTAATGCGTCTCTTTACTTGAAGTTTATCCCAGTTTGTAGTTGATCTAAGTGCCTTTCTAGATCTATAGCTCAGCTAGTTGTGCCGGGCTTATCGTGAAATTTGTTGTACAATCAGCTAACACCCTCAGATATAAAGCACCGAAGTCTTGTTAGACTGTACTTAAATGCACACTAAGATATGCGGTTTTACCATACATTCCCTTGTGAGATTAAAACCTTAAAATGTAATATTCTTACGATTTTTATCTCGTTATACACAGAAAACTTCCCTACTGTGATTAAACTTTGCATCATATCGGTTTCACAGCACACTCTATATGCATAATGATCAATTTGCGACATAACCTCACTTCAAATCTATATAGAACGTAAATAAACTCAGAAATGAATGCTCCCCACATACTAATATTGCTCCGCGCACATAATTTACTGATTTTCTACCTAACCTAACTCTAATTTCGGATATAAACATTACATATGGGTTAAATCTTTCGACTATAACTTTAAAAATGTATGTCTTTCTGTGTTTTCTTGTTAGTAATATAAATCCTAACTATCGTTTCGCAAATAAACAGCATTGTATGCTACGTATGGGGTAAATCGTTCGAATATAACCCCAAAATTATATGTTTTTTCTAATTTTCCTCTAATAATACACAACATAACCTGAGTTTGATTCAACTTCGGCTTATCTCAGTTCCACAACACACTTTATGGCATAACAAAGAACAAACAAAAGATTGGGGGGCAAAAAAAAAGAGAGTAATCGTATAATATATAGTCATAATGATAGAAATAGCAATTACAGTTAGAATCTTGAACTTGGCTAGGCTGATTTACACTTAATTAAAGCTTAATCGAGAGACGCGACTGTTGACGTGGGCGTGGAGTGGGGGGCGTTGTGGGCGTGGCTACATGCGCACCTGGAATTTGCCAGCTTTGGTTAGATACTTGACACCCTTGAAGGGTTTGTACTTCTCCCCGTACATGTCCAGGCGATTGACCTTTAACCCAGAGACGGCAAGCTGTGAGATTTGGAATTGCACATTGATTGAAGGGTTCGCATCGATGTTGGTGCTGCCTGGGGTGATGGAGACCTGCAAAAGAGGAAGCAGAGATAATTGAACAACCTGTGGAATCCATAAAGACCCGCCTCCTTCCGTCCCCTTCCTTACCGTGCCACGTATGTTGGGCAATTTGGACACATCGATGCGTCCCACATCCCAGGAGAGCGTCTTGCTGACCGAGTCGAACGTGTATTTGCCCTGATTGGGCGTGAGGATGCAGTTGAGCACACACCTGGGCATGGTCAGTTCCAGCTTGACCTTGTCCACAGTGCGTCCGAGTGTGTTTCGCGGTCCAATGGTCAAGTCGAGGCGACCCTGTTCGCCCGTCTTGATGGAGAAGTTGTGCCTGATGTAGATGGGAATGGCCACGACAGACTGCGAGCTGATGTGGTACGACATGAGGCGGAAATTGCCATCGGGCGGAATGAAGGAGAGCAGACGCTCCGCCTCCCAGCGCTTAAAGCGCACGCACGGATGGAATGAGACGTCGTCAAAGAGGCGAGGATTCATGAAGGAGAGCGTGAGGTCCGGCATTCCAGACAGCTTGATGCAGCAATCGATCTGGGGAAGAGTAGAAGGATGTGCAGAAGGGAGAGGAGGAAGAAGATGGAGTAGGAGCAGAAGGATGATTATGAGAAGGCGCATCAGAAGGAGGAGCAGGAACAGGAGCAAGGACAGATGAAGCAACAGGAGGAGAAAAAGATTAGAATTAATGTCACGATTCAAATTTATGTCTGCCAACTACTCACATGCCCCTGTATCTCGGCAAACACCGTCGAGCCCGACTTGTCAATGATGGCGTCCACCTCCTCAATGACATCGAAGTAGGCCTCGTTGTTGGTATATCGCACTCCACTGCGACGCCAAGGAATCGCCGAAAGCTGACCCGAGGGTAAGATGGTGCTGACACTGCATAGAGAAGTGATTAGTAAGGGTACTCAGAGGGGGAGGGGAAGGAGACGCACTTGCTCTTGCCCGTCACGGTGTTGGCAATGGTGCGCAGTATGTTCGGGGGCTTGATTAGCTCCTTGAGTATATTACTCTCCGTGGACAGTGGGAAACCATTGTCCAGCATCTCGTCGAGCAGCTCATAGACCACCACATAGTTGTCCTTTATCACAGACTCGGAGCAATCGCCGAAGTAATCCTTGAATGTGTCGACAACGCGATGCAGAAATTCGATGACGAACAGTGGAGGCACCTCCTGCTTGCAGGCAGCCACCAGGGATACGCTCTCCCGCTGCACGGTGATAAGGTAATAATGGGGCGTGGCTATCACGGGCGGCACATCCTGTATAAGGAGACGGAGAATGAGAGATAGAGAAGGTGGGGAAGATTATCCCTGTGGCTACTCACGTAGGGTGCTGTACGCTGGGCATCGAGAAAGTATTCACATACAGACCGGGAGACAACGGAGCGCCAGTGCTTCTCCAGAAAAACTTCTCTGGAAATTGGGGAAAGTCAATAGACATTTCTTTGTTTATTGTTGTTGTTGTTGTTGCTGGCATATGTTGCCAGAGTGCGCGCTGCTTACCCGCTGCTGTTGACAATGAACAGACTGTGTATCATATTTCCTGGGTTTGAATTAGCTCTGCATATGTTTGTATTGATTGCTTTTTGCAATAAATTAAAATGTTTACGTGTTTAATAAATAGAAATACTAAACAAACGTAGAAGACAACGTAAAGCTAACATACGCTGTTAAACTTAACAGAGCGAAGGGAGTTTAACAGTGAGCCAAGCGAAACAGAGAATTAAATATCGATATGTTTCGTGCGCAATTAATCGGCTGTTAACACGTGAGAGACACGTGAGGAAGGAGAGAAAACTGAAATAAAGCAAGCATGTAATGTAAAGGGAGGGCATAGAATTATACAATACATAAATAAAACAAATATAATAACAACTCTGTTAATTTAAAATAAATATTTGCTTAACATTAACAGCTGTTCAAAAAGGAGCAATGTACATTACCGGCAAATGTTAACAACAGCGACTGGGCTGCCAGTGTGTGCCGCCGAACAGCTGTTCACAGCATAACATTTCAAAGGAACAAAGTAGCACAAGTGTGTTTGAAAAGAGAGAAGGCATCATTTCATAGTTGAATTTCTTACTAGAATCATTCGACTACAGTTCAGCTGTAAATATCAATAGTTTCAAAATTTAGTTAGTTTAAGAAAATCATAATTATTTAGATACGTGCCACGTGCAGAGTCTTCCAAACTCACACAATTTTGCTGAGTCCGCCTTACATAATCGCCCGATGAGTCTACAGAGCAACTTCGTGCGAAGATTCCTCGATAATTGGCCTGGTAAGAAACGTTTCGGTGTTTATCGCTTCCTGCCCATATTCTTTGTGCTCGGCGCTGCCTTGGAGTTCTCCATGATCAATTGGACAGTCGGCGAGACGAACTTCTGTAAGTAGAATCCTTCCCCAAATTAACTTCAGCATTCTACTTTCCTTTGCCTTTTCCTGCCCAGATCGTACCTACAAGCGACGACAGGCTAAGAACTATCTGGAGGAGCAGCATCTGCGAATGCAACTGGAGCAACAGCAGCGAGAAAACGAGGAAGAACCAAAGAATTAACTGAAGCAATCCCAAACCCCAATCCAGTCATGCCTGCCGGTGTCTCGTGGTCCAAATACATGAAGTTCATGGCAAGCGCCTTGCTGGCCATGATGGCCGGCTCCCAAGTTGTGCACATGTACTACAAGCCGCTGGAGGATCTGCCTACGTATATAGAACACGAGCGCAACACGCAGATACAGCACGAGGACGTGGAGCACCATGATGAGTTGCCCAAGAAATAAGGTTCTAGTTAAGATTGAGACTCAAATTAAGTTCAAATTTATTTAATATATAGACAACCCACTAAGAGAGAGACAGGCAGATTGAGAGGGAGATGGTGGGAGGCGATAGGAAATAGAAAGAAAGGCTATCGGCATGCCGATTATTTTGTCTTCAATCTACTCCGATTGTTCCTGATCAAGATTAGATATACCTTGTGGGGTCTGCCACGCCTCCTTACATACAATTGCACAATTCCAAAGTGAGTATAAACTACCAGTCGAAGGTTATATTTATTATAACTCTCTGCAAGGGTATACAAATGAAGAGAAGGTGAGGGAAGATTCTTCATCATTTTGCAGTCATCTCGGAGAGAGGGAGAGGGAGGATTCTTCATCGCTTTGCCATCATCTTGTCGTGCACCTTGCCATGATTCTTGAGGCACGTCTGCTGTCTGAAGGCCTGTCCACAGATGTCGCACACATAGGGCTTCTCCCCGGTGTGTATGTACTCATGGTGCCGTAGGGTCTTCCTGGAGGCGAAGGACTCGGCACAGTATTTGCAGGCAAAGGGTTTCAGCTTGAGATGCACAGCCCGTATGTGCGCCTCCAGCTCAAACTTGCGAGCAAAGAGACGTCCGCAGTGCTCGCAGGGCATCTTCTCAGCATTGTGCATCAGCATGTGCTGCACCAGCATAAAGCGCTTGGCCATCCTCCTGCCACACACCTTGCACTCGTGCAGCTGCTCCACCTCCAGCTGCGCCGCGTGCTTCTGCAGCGTGTGATACTTGAGTGTGTAGCGGGAGAGGAACTGTTTCTTGCAGATGTTGCAGTCGTAACGCTCGTGGTCATTAGCCTCGGCCTCCGCCTTGGTGGGGTGCTTTGTCCGCCGATGATACTTGAGATTCGCTGACTGATTGAAGCTGGCTCCACATTGTTCGCAGATGTATTTGCGTGCCGCCAGAGCTGCACCTTCAGTTTCCAAGGGCGGACTGTGCTTGATCCGCTTGTGCTTCTGCATTGCGATGCTGGAAATGTAGACGCGATCACAGCCAGGATGATCACAGGGATAGGAGCGCACCTGGGTGCCATGGATCTCCTTGATGTGGGTGTAGAGACCGCCCATGAAGCTATATGCCTTCTCACAGCGATCGCACTGGAAGGGCCTCTTGCTCCCCTCGTGCACCTTGCGAATGTGCGCCTCCAGAGTGAGGGTGTGTGCAAAGCAGTGTCCACATTGCTTGCACTTGTGACTGTTCTTGACGCCCTTGCAGCGGCGTGGAGGAGGAGGAGGAGCAGCGACAGGCGCGGGTTCATTCTCCTCCAGTTTGGGGTCGAAGGGATCGGGAGGTGTCGTCTCCATCTTAATGGGTGTCAGCTCCGCCTCGGCCTCCTCTGCACTCGCCTGCAGTGTTGTCTCCTCGTAAATAATCTCGAATGAGGCAGTTTCTGACTTGACTTCCTCCTCCGCCTGCCCCTGGAGCAGTTGCAGCAGCTGCTGGCGGCACTCGCGCGCCTGCTGCTGGAACTGTCGAAAACTCTGCAGCTGGAGATAGCAACACCCGCACAGCTGCTTGGGCAGTGTCTCTGCCTGCAGTTCCTCCAGTTGCCACTGCAGATGCTGCACCAGGAGACGCTGCAGCTCCTCGTCATGTGTGTTGTGCCTGGCGCTGTCCGTTGCCTCCACTAGCTGCAGGCACGTCAAGCAGTTCTCATTTGTTAGTGTGCACATGATTGTTGTGCACACACACACTAACACAGAAAAAAAAAACAAAACAATTGGAAATTGTTTGTAAATGTCAACAAATTGTTTGTGCAGAACTGTTGTGACTCAACTGTTGTGTGCACTGTTATTGCAGGTGGAGTTGCCACCTGGCCCTGCTTGCTCTGAAAGCCGACAGCTGTTGTGACTCAACTGTTGTGCTCTGTTAATTCGGGCGGAGCTGCCACGAGCGCTAACATAGCTTGCTATAACAGGTGCAGGTTTATGCAGCAGCTTTGCACCTAAAAAAACTTAAGTAAAACAAGAAAGTTAACTATTAACTATGAAATTAATGAAATAATGAGGCAACAACCAAGAGATTTAACTTGGCCTCTGCTAATATCATTTCATGAACACGTCTATTCCACATAAACATCCTCTATTATTATTGCACTTATTCAAGAACTCATGAAATGCTATGCATAAACTTAGTAATATACGCTTGAACAGCGGCAGTGCTGCCAGACTGACTGGCACTGTGCAGCTTTACAGTTTTGTGGGCATCTTGTGGCGTGTATGTGTGGGGCGTGCGGTGTGCGGCTGTGTGTGTGTGTGATGGTACAGCGTGTGTTTATTTTGGAGCTAGCTAGCGCGTCAAGCCACTTGCGCGTCCAATTTGTGGCAGTTGCATGCTGGCATTCAACAGCAGCGCACGCAGTAAGCAGTGAGCAGCGCACACTGAGGCAAAGTTAACTAGTTTCTGTTTTGGCGCGCATTTTCAGTTTACTGTTACACAGTTGACCGTTAATTGCTGTTTGCTTTCGTCTGCTGTTTCGTAGTTACAGTTAATTGCAGAGCACAGTTGAAATATTGATGAGACAAGTGAGAACAGCAGCAGCAAAACCTTAAAGAACGACAACAACAATACGAGCAACAAGTGCAATAGGTACAACAATACGAAGCTAATTGTGCATTGAGCGACATTTGTTTTTGCCTTTTTGTTTAGTGTGTGTGCGTGTGGTCGTGTGTGTAGGCTCGTGTGTGTTGGCAACAACAACATGTGAATGCAGATCAAATGGCTAAAAAACACAGCTACAAATCCCTCAGCGCTGCTGGCACGCAACTCCGCTGGCTGGACTGCCTCATACGGCTCTGTTTGTTTACCCGAGGTAAGTCCAATGCGGCGTATACGTTATTTATGTGACAGCCAACAACAGCAGCGAACAAGCCGCAAAGAGTTGGCCCCAGAGTTCGGTAGAGTTGCCAGACCCCCTGCCCCTTTTGATTTGTAACTCCATTCAGTGTTGACTGCTGGCAGCCGAAAAATAGCGAGATAAAGTGTTTGCTGTGATCCCTGCAAGCACTAAGCCAGAAAATAACGAAATATAGAGCTGCTTTATTTGTGAGTAGCGCAAGTTGAAATTTGCTTTTTTTCATTGCAGATTTTAGCCGAAAACTAGCAAAATAGCTTTTTCTTCCTTGCGCACATAATGTGTAGCTTTTTTCGCGATTAGCGATTTGGCTAATCTCTGTCTAGCTGTTTTTGGCCAAATAAATGAAAAATCGTGATGTATGGTAGATCAGAATATATTGTTATATGAAAAATATACATATGTATGTATATATATAAAATATAATAAGATCTCCATTTATAGTCGTCTACTGATATTTTTTCTTTTTTGAAAATATACAATAAATACAGTCACGTATAATACAAACAACTTTCACTATTTTGCGAACTTAAAAAAAAAACCTAATTAATTTTGAAATAGTCGAACTCTGGCTTTTTATGCATTTAAATAAAATGCTACAATTTTATTTAGTATTTAGTTCTAGAAATAATAAC
Source organism: Zaprionus camerounensis (assembly GCA_018904165.1). NCBI lineage: Eukaryota > Metazoa > Arthropoda > Insecta > Diptera > Drosophilidae > Zaprionus > Zaprionus camerounensis. The sequence continues at coordinate 473,523 of JAEIFS010000739.1, forward strand.
GAAAAAAATATGACTATATTGTAATACTCTTTCTTACAATAATATAAAAAGTTCAACTTGCTTACGTACTTTTTTATATTTAAAGAAGTACAACATAGGGTTTTCTAATAATAATTAAGTCTTAAGTACATATACATATATACATATATATATATTATATTATACATATCAATCTCTGTGCATATCATATCTTGGTTGTATAAATATTGAACACACTAAAATAACAAACAACTGGATACAAAGTCAATTGTTGGGTAAACAGTTGATCGAAAATAAACAAATTTGCTTTTGATTAGATAGTTCAGTCGGTTAATACACGAGCTACCTCTTGTAATTGAACGTTATTTTTAAAGTACCGTTAATGCCTTGTTAGTTTACGATTTTATCGAGATGCGCCCATTGAACCATTGAGGCTATTTTAGGACCACTTCTAGGATACACCCTTGAAAATAGATGTTCTTATAGTGTTGAGAGCTATTACATTAATAGAAAAAAGTTTTTCTTTTCTCACTTTACCTCATTAATCAGCTTAGTGCAAGAGCAAGAAGCTTAGTTGTTTTTCGCCCGAGATTTCCCGCTAAATAGGCGAAATTTGCGGCTAACTTGGCTTGAAGCAGTGCTGCTATGCTCGAGTCCGTTGGCTACTTAAAGAAATTAAAATTGCGTTGAGGTAGCGACGATTTGTGTTTGCCTTTTGGTTTTTCACTGAACCCCTACTCATACCTCTTCCTCTTTCCCGTCCCTCCCTTGCTGGCCTCTTGACCCCGCTGCAAGTGCAGCTGCTGCGCGTTAATGTGTTAAAGAAGCCAGCGGCCAAATAGGAAATGCTATTAATATGAAAATTTCCCCAGAAGCAGACGAAGAATATTGCACATTACCGAAAGCGCAAAAGAATCTGACCCCCTTTCCCCTTACACCCATATTGCATTGAGGCACGCAAGGCAAACTGCACGTTGCGAAAACAAAGCCAAGGCAGGGAAAGTAGAAAGAGAGAGGAAGTGCTGAGTAAACTGCAGCAAAACAGCTAAAGAAACACAAAGAAGAGTGAGAAAATTGTCTAAAGATAATCTGCGGAAAAGTGCGAAGAAACTTTGTCCGCACTCGGACCCTATCGAGAGTACTGTCTCCCTTTACATCCCCCTCCCACCCCTACCTCCGCTCCCTTTCTTTCGATTCTCAAGAGTTATAGAAAAGAGTTGGCATAAGCCTTAAGCTGACTTTCGATTGACCAACTCGTTGTCTCGCCTTGGTTTTGGTGACTAAGATGATTATGATTATGACGGAGAAAGAGGAGGGAAAAGTGGTCCGTCTATGGCTTCGCTTTTCATTCAATTATATGAAAAACTTTTCGTATAGACGCGTATTTTGCTAACTTTTCCGTTTGCCACTGCATAACGCGTCAGTTACTTACCATAACTCAGAAAACTTGGCATTCTTTGCATTACTTAAGAGAAGGAGTAAGAGAGAGAGGAGAAAAATCGTGAATAAACTATTATAAATGTGTATACATAAGCAAATGGATTAGCTCAAGAAATGGAATATTTCAGTGAGAAACCAGAGAAACTTGAGGTTGAACTGTGAGTTAAACCTAACTATTATACTATTTTTCACATCGCTTAACTACGTATAAGTTATCTTGTATAAATAACAGATTTAAACAAATAAAAGGTATTAGATATAGGTAAATCTGTAATCCTCAGGTGAGATAAAAAAAGAAAACTATTTCAATCGAAAAGTCGTCCTCAAGGATTAATCTATAGTTGCATATATCAAGAGAGATGAAAAAACGATTCACAGAATCTTAATATAATACAGCTATGATAATCAAGAAGATATATATTCACTTATACTTCATGGGGAGTCTGGCACACCTCCGTTAACTTGTTGGCAACAGACTAATAATAACAGAAATGCAAATCGAAGAGACCAATTAATTTGAGCAAATATATATTATAAAGAAAATGCGTTATAAATGATGGCAATCTATTCTGCATAAATAAACATAAATTACTCAAGAAATGAGATAATAAATATCGGAATTTACGGCTATTTGTTTATACATTAATCGCAGCTACGAGATACGTGAGACAAGTGCACGGCAAGTGTTAAGCAGATTATTAATCATGAATTCACACAGATGGCATTAAAATTGAAATATATATGGTCTGTTTTTGAATCTGGTGTTCCCCGTGGCTGGGAAAAAAGAATGAAAATCCTGCTATATATTTAATTATTACAAAAGAAGAAAACATTCTAACTTAATTCCATCAGATGTATGTATATCATTAAAATATAAGAAATATTTAAGAACTTTTGCTCCTAGGGTATCTGACAGTCAAGCACGTCCATGCTCTTGAAATGTTTATGCTTAAAATTAAGTACGCATTTCTATTAAAGTATCGCGATTTAATAGACGAGCATAAAGAAAATATATGGCAGAGCATAAAGTAAAAGTAAACACAAGTTTTAGCGCTTGCTGAAGGTGACAGCCTCCATATATAGTATGTATGATATAGTGCGTCGACTTTGACACTATAATAAACTTAGAAATCTAAAGTGGAAAATTTTTAAGGCATAAAATATTTCACTTGACGAGTTTCTATATAATATGGTAATCGAATAAAGATTGCCTGAATTAACATTTATAAATGATAGGGAATGAAATGCAGAAACCACAGTGCAAAGGCTAGTTAGTCTCCAGTTCAGATAAAGATTTGTAAGATAAAACCAAAAGGAAAGCTTATACGTATACACAGTTTTAAGTATCCTAAGATTTATAAAATTATATCAATAAGAGGTAGTTAGTTCCAATTACTGATTAAGTTTTGATCAATCTTACCTGATTCCAAGATCTAAAAACATTTTACAATACAGATACTTTTCCCACCGCAAGAATGCGGTTAAGTTAAGGGTACTAAGACCCCCAACACTCATCCCTAACTCACCTATGCATCAATAAAGTAACGGTACTCCCTGCTTGGCACTTTCAATAGATTATGGAAAGCCTCTTTAAAGAAGTTTTCTAATATGCACGCATCGTACTAAAGCCCTCAAAGCAAAGCAGAGTGCTCCAAGTGCTGCTCAAGCAGGTAAACGTATGGGAAACCTGGTAAGGGGAAACGTGCAGAGAGATAAATCTTTTTTTGTACTCGGATCGGATTATGATTCAATAATTTGTTTTGCTTTTGTTTTGCTTTTGCAAATATAAGAGAAAAGTTATTTGAGTCCTTTGAATTATGTATGTGATTTCATTTATGTGTGCGACAAAAACGCAGCCACAGGCGTAGTCGGAACCCCCCCTCCGCAGCTCACCCAACTCACCCCTCTGTAGTCGAAGTAATTTTTGAGCTTTTCGGTTAAACTGTTAAAGTTTTTCGGTCTTTGGAAGTTGAAGGTCTTCAGGTTCGGTTTCGCTTATGTAAATAGAGGGGAGACAATCCTCGGACCACAAGTCCCCTTTCCTTCCCTCATGTTCTCCACCCCTGACCGTCTTAAGTGCCCAACGGGAAACACGAGAGTTGTGCAAGCTTCTGACGTAGACGCTGATGCTGACGCAGACGTCGACGTTGTAATCGTCTTAACTGCAGTTACAGAGCTACCTGAGAACACTGAGACCCCGCCAACTGCCTGCGAGGGCGGTCGCTGCAGATGGCAGTTAAATGGAGTGCTGCCTAATCAGCTGCAAACAACGGGGGAAACAACAACAGTAAGTAGGGAATGGGAGGAAGGTTAGGGGAGAGCGGGCCAAATCACGGATACAGTTACGATTTGCCGTTATAAACGCAATTTCAGTGTCGCAGGCGAAACAAGCATAACAAGCCGACGCTGCTGCGCTTTTCCCATACTTACTTGCCTGTCTGCACTGCGAGAAAAGGTTGAGTAAGTTGGGTAAAGATTTATTAATGCAGTAGAGTACTTTACTTTAGTGTGATCCTAATATGAAGAGGAATACAAGATAAATGTGTGTTTCATAAATATACATACGATATAAGTAACATGTATATAATCTTAAATAGGAAAGTACTGTTTCTTCGAGATCTCTGGAATTAGAAGTATTTGAGACAGAAAATTCGGCTTAAAACTTATTCAGGACCACCAAGAAGTGAAGATGATCTTAAATAGATTCTATCTTAATGCATAACTTTGTTATTTGAATAAGAATCTTTAAATAACTCGAGCATAAATAAATTTAAATATGTATGTATTATATTTAATATATAATAATATATAACACATTTACTCTTGAGTTTCATTCATATTTCAATCAACAATTTAAGCTAGATCAAACGATATTGTTAAGAGAATCTAACATAACCTATAAACTTTAAACGTTTCGGTCTCTATAAAACAATCATTGCTTACAGAATGCCATGTTCTAAGCAGCTCTAATTTGTTTTTTAAATCCTTAGCTAATTTCCCTCCAAAAAAAGAGAAGAAACAGCTAAAATCGTTGCAAATTTCTCACACTGTCAGTAAAATCTGCTACAATTGTCGGCAACATCTGCAAATGTTTTTGGTGCTGTGTGTTTTTGTTATTCCTGTGCGTTTTCCTGTGTTATCCTGCCATGCTGTCACAGTCGCCGTAAGCCAGTTAAGACAGGTTCCCAGGACACCGCGTCCTGACTGGCGCGCTTTACTGACGTTGCAAGGATACCGCACCACATTGTCTAACCGCATGTCTGCCTCCGTCCGTCTATCTCTGTGTCTCCCCCTGTCCTGCCTGTCTAGCTATGATTCGCAGGACTTTGTTGTTAACCATAAAACGATGGCCTTTTTATCTCTAGCCAGGCTCGTGGCTGTGTGGCGAACTCCAAAATGGCTATCAAAGAGGTTTGTTGGCATATTAAAGGCCAAAAAATAACAGCTAAATTGGCTGATAGAGGAAAGTTGTTAAAGATGAAGAGAGAGAGAGAGGAGACTATGGAGAGATCTTTTAACTCTAAACTTGGAAATCAATGAAGCCTTGGAATTTTTGGCTTTTATTTTTATTAGCGGGAAATGCTGAAATCTATTGGAGGAATTAAGAGATCGAACTAAAATATGAAGCTACATTGTATGCCACTTTCATCTAGTTTTATATCTTTAAACTTTTAAGGGAAAGAGTAAGGGAAAACAGCAGATGGATACAAATCTTATGATTCAAGCTGAATGACATGAGACTAAATTTTGAGCAAAATCTGGATGGATCATGGATTTATAACTCATTATGTAGATTACTCTTTGACGAAGAATGAATGAAATCTTTAGTTTATTTGACATTTAATTGTGTAGAGTTATAATGGCTGACACAGGCTAAGTGATATGAGATATGTGAGCATTAAACCATAACATAGGGAGTGCTGAGAATAGCTAACTATCCGAGCACTTAATCAGCTATCGCAGAAGGCTTCCTCTCTTCCTCAGTTTGCTCACTTTCAGTCCCAGTCTATCCCTCTCTAACTCTTCTTACCCTGTTATCCCACTTTTCTTATTCCAGTTAATGTCAGTCTTAAGTGGAACACCTTTTCATTTTCCTCTCTTTCTCTCTTTGCACTCTTAATCTGCTTCGCATCCTCATTAAGTTTTAAAAAGCAATCCCTGCCTTATTGAAGCCTTTTAATTCACCTCTTCTTCCACTCTCTTCTCATTCCTTTCTCTCACCTTTTCCTACAATTTCCCCCCCACTTATTGCTCACTTTTAAATACTCAACGCATGTCAGTGGACGCATTAAGCATACGCCACATGTGCTGCCTGCCACTTTTCAATCGAATTATCAATAAAAACCTCCAAGGGGAGCAGCAGCAGAAGGGGAGAGTGGAACCAGGAAGTGGGTTGTTCACACGGCAGGCATATCACGGAGGCAATAACAAATAAATTTCTCGCTGCGGCTGCATGAACATGTTCGAACATGTTTTGTGTAAATATTAAAATTGAACATTAGAGCCACAAAAATCAATCAAACTCTAAAGGGCAGCGGGAGGAAGAGCGACTGATAGACGGGTAAGGGGAGGTCGACAGCGTTGCGTGGCGTACAGCGGGGAGGAGAGAAAGAGAGGGTGTGAGGGCGTGGGGGCACTTGCTGCCTGCTGGTTTGGCTGTAAACATTTTTCCTCGTCTCGTCTCGCTCGATAAACAAAAAATGTTTTCGCTGCTTTTGCGAAAATTGCAAATGTTTTGCCAGCATATTTTTCTTAATCATCTCCAGCTCCATTTTAATCATCATCATCGTCTTCATTTGTTACCCTTCTCCCTTCTCCGTTCTTTGCACTCCCCTCTGTAACTGTCGCTGCTGCAATTTTACCAAATTTGTCAAGTTTCGCTTCAGAAGCATCACTGCTCCGTCCTCCTCTGTTCCTGCTCTGCCCTGGTCTGCCTTGCTCCCCTCTCTCCTGCTCTACCTCCCTCTCTGTCCTCAGTCGGCAGTGCTCGCATGCATATGAAACATGTCGACTTTCTCGACAGTAACAACAAAAGCCGCAACCAAATACTGTTCCCCATGTCTTTAAATATACATACATATGTTTGTGTTTTTTCGCATTGTGCTGGTATTGCCCTAGAGGGGAAGGGAGCACCTCTGCCTCACCCCTGTCATAATCAGTAACCGCCTCTGTTTCTCTGCATGTTTTGTTGCGCTTTCTTTTCGTTGAATGTTTTAATTCCATCATTTTTTATACAATTGTTGATGATATATCAAAGTGTAGCATAAAATATTATGATATATTTATGGGCATTTATATTGTTAACATTGGACAAGTTGGTGGAGAGTATCGGGTAAAGTATTCTGATTAAAATTTTAGAATTTTTTTGAAGAAAACATAGTTTAGTGTTTGATGAATGTATCATATATTCATTATAGATAATGTAGCTAAGTTCATATCTAGTTTCCATTATTATTTTTGTGATATATGTCGCGTATGTTAATTCTTTTCGTGTCTATCAGGGGAGACTTCGTTTTTCTGCGATTTTCTTTTTATTTTTTCCATTTTTTCTCTTTTTTTTCAACTTTGCCTTCACAGTTTGAGCCCTTTCATTTGTTACTCAGATTTCACTTGCATTCACCATATGCAGTTCCATTTTTGATGGTTCTTTCAGCTACAGAGTTCGACTTCAGTTCAACATGTTCTTTAGAATCCCCCGCCACCCCACCGCACTCTTTCATTCACCTCTTCTCCACTTTCACTTTGCTTGTTTCTTTTGCGTATTGTTAATGCCGTTGGCTTAAACAATATGAATATTTGCCTGCTGTCACACCCACCCATACACACCTGGCTGCTATGTGTGCCTCATGCGTTATTTGTTTTTCTCGCTCTTGTTTTTTTTGGGTGTTTCTTTTAAATTTTTTGAATCGTGCATTTCATTTGTTCAGAAATAATAAAAGACATTATTGTTTGAAGAAAAAATGAGAATAATTTACGTTTTTTTGCTCGTGTTACTTTTCCACTTAAAAATCCCCGCCCACCTGCCGCTCCTTCCCTTTCTCCCCTATCGACATTTAACATTTGCGTGCGTTGTTTGAAGTTTTTTTGGCTCCGTCGCTTACACTTGGGATCCCTCCGCCTCTGTCCTCTCTCTCTCTCTCTCTCTCGCTCTCGGCTCTCAATTCACTTGGTTATTCATGAGCCCACACACGACATGTTCCCCTCTCTTTCTCTTCCCTTCGCCTTCTTCCTCCCACTCTCAACCCTCTACTCGGCCATAGCATGTAGAGGCGGTTTTGTCCTGCCCAGCAACAAAATAATGCAACAGTCCTCTGTTTACACAGAGGCGTAGAGGGGGTGAGAGGAGGGGCAGAGAGGTGTTAGAGGGATATAATTGGAACAGGACCTTTAATTGTTCCTAATTGCAGCTTACAATTAACGCGCACATTGTTTGTTTAATAAAATAGCGGCAGATTTTAAAGTGCATTTGGAAGCCAATAAAACACTATAGAAAATTGGTGAGTATATAATGTATAAAGTCAGTGGTCACAAGTGGATCTTTAAGCACGTGAATATAAAGTAAAAACACTTAACTAAATGAAACAGATCGATTGAGAAGAGTTTGTATAACCTTTACAAATAAAACTCCACTCAAAAATAAAAAAATTGTAAAAAATAATTGTTTGAGACAAGTAATCAGTTCTCTTCAAAGTCCTGTACACATTTTTGGAATACATTATAAGCTGTATAAGAACTGGAAATTATATTTTATACAATTTATTCATCTCACCTTCGCTTTATGCCCACAGGGTATGCAAATCAAGAGTCTTAGCTGATGCCTCTTGTTATCTTCTCATGTTTATTATTATCTTTATTTGAGTATCTTCAATGGTTCTTCACACAATCTGCCGCACTCTTCTAAATATAACCTTTTTCCTAGAGATTATCATTGTAATTATCTTGCATTTCTTTTTCTGCTTGCTGCTGCCCTCTAACTATCATTTCATTATGCTCTGTTTACCCTGTTGTTTCTTCCACTTATTCATTTTCATATTTCATTTTATTTTCCTTCTGCTTTTTCTGCTAACGCATTTTCCGCTGTGCGAATTTTCTTCTTCACTGTATTTCTCTCTCTGTGTGCTTCTCTTAATTACTTAAAGTGCACATTCTTCTAGGGTCGAGGCTGTTGCTTATTTTCCAACAGACCCCACGGCCTCTCTTCACCCTCTATTCCTTCTCAGCCCCCCCCCCCTCTGTTGCCTTCTTTTTGTCTACTCCTTTTTGCCTCGACTTATCTGTTGACGCGTTTTAATTTCATTAGCCACGACGACATTTTAACCTTTTTTCACACTTTTCTCGATGTTGTTGTTGTTGCCAAATCCGTAAAATCAGGCCAAAAAGCCAAAATGAACACTATTGTTGTTGTTGGTGTTGTTGTTTATGTTGCCGTTGCCAAGTTTGGCGTGCAAATTGAATTGTGCCAAGTGCCGACACTTTTCACAGATCAAGGCTGACAACTCAATTCACTTTTACACTCAGACAGACTCACCTAGGTGAGTGTGTGTGCTGCATGATATGCAGAAATTAATTCAATAATCAAAGACGACTCTTAAAGCTAGAGAAAGATTACCAAGTAGGAATTGAGAGAGGCAGAGAGTGAGAGAAAGAGAGAAAAGCAATTGCGCAACTCCAAAAAATGATTAGGAAAATCTTTGGGAATACTTATTATGAAAGGATAATGCGATTTAAAGTAGTCTATAATTAATATTAAAATTTTATTCGCCTGATTGTGACATATTGTGTACCTTTCTAAAAAGTTGAATGAATAAAAAAGTATTTTTCCGGTTTCTAGTATATTTCTAATAACATAAAATCTCTAATACTTAATAACAATAATTAAAATGTAAGCTTATTTTAATATTTCTGAAAGATAAAAGAAAAACAAAATTTATTGTATACTTTTTGCAGTATATTTGTTCTTGTATAATTCCTTATGCATCTCAACTACAATTCCTATCAATCCTATACTTTCTAATGTAATATTTATACATTATCGTAATATATCTAACTCATATTTCTATTATATTTTCCAGGTATGCTCATAAAGTTTCGAATACATTTCTAAATATGTAAATGAAAATGTGGGTAATATTTCTGTTTTGCTATTTAAGATTTTTAATTTACAACCTTAATTAAATGCACATATTATAATTTTTCTTGCATTTCTAGTTCTTTCTATTGTACATTGAACTGCAGTTCCATCACATTTCTTGTGAATATTTCTTTTGTTTTTCCATTTTTTTTCCATTTTATATATGTTCTTCCTCCCCTTTACGATATTCTTTGTTCGCGTGAAGCGCCCATCTCTTGAAAACCAATCAAGTCGAGAGAAAACAAGTTGGGCAAGTTATCCGCTTGTGCTTGACTTTGGGATACCCCTTACTCAGCTTGGCTTCGAATTACCATAGATAAAGAATTTGTGGGTTGATCCATATTTATATAGGGTATATAGGCATCAACTTCATCAATCTACTCCCTGTAGGGACAGAGAAGGCAGTTTTATGATTATCTCTTCACTGATGAAGTTGTAGTAAATACACCCCTTTGTACAACCTAGCACAGGGTATGTGGCATGCGAACTGAACAGAAATCATAATTAAAAACGCATTGCAGGCAAAATGTGCGACTTGATGCAGCTTAGGCACGCCCCCCCGCCCACCGTCCACACCTCGAGCAGCTCGCACAGCATGCGGCAACAAATATTGCCACGCCCACTAGGCAAAGTTTGACTAACTTAAATGCTGACCACGCCCCACACACACACACACACAGACAGTGAAGAACGAGCTGGCGACAGACTTTAATGACCAAACGATGTTTGAGGCAGGCCAAGACAGAGAGGGAGGAAGACAGAGAAAGAGAGAGAGGTAGAGGTAGCAGGCGTACATCGAGGCAGACAGGTAGCCTGCCCGTTAACAGGTAACTTGTGTTTCTGGACATTTGAAATTGAAATTCAGCCAAAAAGCAACGAAGCAGGAAACGGAGGGTGAGACGGAAGACGCTCCAGGCAAAATGGAGGCCAGAACTCATTGGGGAGCAGCAACAACTGACTGGGGATTAATTTTGTAAGCGGCTCAACGCATAATTAACAAAATGAAACAGTTAGACAACAGTGGTGCCCCCCTTCTGCCTCGCTGTGGGTGTGTTCCTGCGGCCATCAACTGCATTTGGTGAGCAAAAATCAGAATCTGCCTGCAATTTCTTGTTACACTTTCCACACTCTGCTTACCTTTCTGCTGTGTCTTTTGCCTCTTGCTCTGCCTCCTGCTCTGCCCTCCTGCTACTTCTCATGCTCTGCCTCCTCCTTTGTCTGTCAGCAAAGTCAACAACAATGCATCGGACTCAATGTCTGTGCCTCAAGCCTCGCGTCGTCGTTGCAATTCATGTCATGCGAGTAACAGAGAGCGTGCAACACGAGTGAGTCCATGTAAATTCTCGATTATTATAGTTACTTTTAGCTAGGCACAACAACAGTTACAAGAAATCCTTTTGTGTGTCCATCTCTCAGGCCGACAGATCCGCAAACAGCATTGCCAACATGGCTTCCGATGGGGTGCCCCCTTTCATGATTTCCATATAATACATTTGGTCATTTCTATGGGGAGATGCCTGTCATCGTCATTGTCTCTGGGCTGCTAATGAAAAATGCCTCTACTTGGTTAGAGTACTTTTTGGGGGTTTGTCATGATATCCAATTAGATTCAATGTGCTATTGTTCTAGGTGTATAATCAACTTATTTGCTTTTGTATGGTCACCTTAAGGAGTATTTTCTGGTATATCTATTTGATTTACTAATTTTACTAGTGCTAAGGTAATTTCAAGATAGAGCTTTCTCATGTACTATCATTATCAAGCGATTTCTTGATCTATTTTTATTTTAGATATATCTTCTATGCTGATGGTCACCCTAATACTTAGTTGGAAAATTCCTAAAATTTTCGTATATTTTCACTTCGGAAAACAATTAGGTGTCTATTCTTAACTGATGGTCACCCTTATCATGGACAATTCCTGTAGGTTTAATTCAACATAATAATGATAATGAATTTTAGGAAAGTTCTGGTTTTCTTCTTCAATATTCACTCCCAAATGCTATTGCCTTCTTAACTTATGGTCACCCTAATTATTGTCACTTATAATTAATTAATCTTCCATATATCTCTCTAGGCGAGTTCTCATGTTTGCTACCCTCATCATCAAGAAACTCATAACATTTCTCTAGATGATGGTCATCCCAATTTACTGCATGGTCACTTTAATAATAAGTACTTTACTCTACAAGAGTATTTGCCGTTTAGCTTCATCTCGTTGCCCTGCATGGTCCTGTTCAACTTTTTCAAACCTTTTATGACCGTACCTCAAATATCAGTTAACTTTGCCCACTTGATAAACTGTTTATATAGTACCTTAACATAGTAGTTCTCAAACTAGTTTGTCTTCTCTTCGTATTCTCCATTTGCACTTTAATCAGCATAAAACTTTGTCTAAACGATCAAATATAAAACTGAAAAGCTCAACGAAGGTCGGTTAGAAAAATTCGCTTATGTTGTTTGTTCTCCATGGTCACTTGGAGCTCAAGAGCTTTAGTTCTTTTACAAAGTAAATATTCGTTTCTCTCGCTCATGCAGCGTCTGTCTCTCTCTTGCACTCGACAGCTCATGCTGAGTTTCAAGTGAATCAAATTGACTCTTCAACAAAAAGTTCTCCATGGTCACTTGAATGCGGTTGAAGCAAGTTGACGGACGGGTTCGGCTCTCTCAGCTTGATTGTGATTTCCTCTTTCCGCAGTTATCACACACTTGAATCTCTCTCTCTCTCTCTCTCACTCACACATACTTGAAAGTTTGTCGTATATTTGTGAAATGAAAAATAGATTTCAGCTGCCTCGCAACTTGCAACTTCGGAATGCAGATGGCAGAACGAGAGACAGCTACAAATGCAGCTACAGTTGCAGATACAGCTACACAGATACAGATACACCTTTAATTGATGTTGTAGAAATAGATACAACTGCAGTTGCAGATAAATATTTGCTGTGGTCGCTGCGGCACCTGTGAAAACTTCTCAGTGTGTTTATTTTGCCTGCCATTTACTTTTTTTTGCCTATTTTTCATTGCAATAGATACACGAGTAGCAGAAGAAGGCAGTGAAGAAGGAGGAGAGGAATAGAATCACAACCACTAAATAAATTCGGCATATATTGTGGGCGATACCCACAAATCAAATCGATGCTGAAACATTTTAATTTCAATTTTCAAATTTGTTTATTTGCAACGTGCAGAGGCGAACTGCGAAATCAAATTCACAAAAGCATATTTACTGCAACCAGCCAGACGGGGAGTACATATATCCCATGGACAGTGCTCGCTAAATGTATGACAACCACAAGAATTTGAAGAGCACGTGCTCGTTTAAAAGTTGTTTCAATTAAAAATGTGAGAGAATTGATGTTTTACTAAAGTACTCATTAAATACTTGTTTAATTACATTACACAAGCATTTGCAACAACCCTTTATACAGCCCAATTAAATAATAGTTATTTTACTACTTGATTTTTTTGTTAATTAACACAAGTACTCGTAAAATACTCACTTAAAAATATTCAAAATTTTTGACGAAATGATTGAAGAAGTGGAACTGCATAAAAGTTGCCCAAATTGTAGCATTTCTAGCTGTTTTCTAGTATTAACGAAAGTACTCATTAAATAATTATTTTTAATAATTAGAAAATATCTTCAGGGTCGGTATTTATTGCATTAAAATGTATAGAACCGGCCTTACAATCAAATGACGAGCTCTACTTTCAAGGTATTTAAAAAGTCAGTTATATAACAGTTTTGCAGCTAAAGTACTTACAAAATACTCGACAGCTTATTGCCTTAAAGTTGATGTTAGTTAACCTTGAACATCTAATCCACTTGAATCTTCCCCCGATGCTGCAGAAATTCTGAGAAGGGTTGCAATTAGCCATAGCTCAAAGCGAGGTACTCAGAAAATACTCGATTTACTTCACAGGAAAGCTTGTGCAATTTGTGATAATTGAACTGATAATTGAGCTGAGATTACGACTAATTTGACAGAGAGGAAGAACACCCACTCAGTTACCTCTTTGTGTGCGTCAACTGTGAGTACACTCACAGTGCACTCGTTTACTCGTTAGCCACTCGATGCTGAACTTAAATCCGTAAATCGGTTTAATTATCGCAAAGCAAACGTGAAATTCGACGAGGTTTGTGCCAAATCTCAAGCACGTTTCGCATGAATCCTTTCGCTTGTGTGTGTGTGCGATTACTACTGGCATTGACTGTGCCGCACTCTGCGGTTGCTCATCAATTTTATTTAGGGAAATGTGAAGCGATGCGAAACGATGGATAGAATGCGCATCCTCTGCCTCTGTCGCTGGGTGTGTGTGTTTGGGTTTGTTTATTTGAGTTATGCATAGATCAAGTTTAAAAGGTAAACATGCCGCTTGTGCTGTTTGCCACTTTCCCAATGCCGCATCCCGCATGCCACATGCTACATGCCAAAAAGCAGCCCCCAAAATTTGCATGCAGTTTCAGCTAAACAAATTACAAGGTCCAACATGAGGCATAAAGTCAAGAGTGGCCTAATAATTATAGACACACACACCCTCACAGACACACCCGCACACACCCACAGCTTGTTGTGCTTAGAAATCAATTTTTGGCGGCTATAAGCGCAGCCCAAATAACAAAAGGCAATGCCAGACAAAAGCCAAGGCCACAAAGGGATTTCAAGGTTACCAGCAGCTGGATAAGCAGGCCATTGGGGTCGCCACAAACCCACAAAGGGATTGGGGGAGGGAGGGGGAAGACAAAGTGCAGGCTTATGTGAAAGCTTTATTTCGCACATGTATAACGCAATTCGGGTCGCCTTTTCAAAACTATTTCGAAAAGGGGTCGTATCTTTAGCTAATGTCAAGGAACTTTGGGAAGATCTTTCAATTAAATAAGTTAAACAATTATAAGGAACTGTGATTAGAAAAAAGATAATATATAGTGAAATTCTATTTATGATAGAAGAAACAGTTATTGAAAAGAGTTTGCTATACAAGCTTTACATGTAGAATAATTTAATTTCACAACAAACACCAAAAGATTCATTCTTCTCTCTTTCCTTTCCAAAGAAATGCACAGTTAATTTGACATCCTTGAATTTAAATAGTTACTTCAATGTGGTTAGCATAGGTTTTTGTTGCTTCTGACAAGGGGCAACTTGCGCTGCTTGTTCGGCTTGCTCTTTATCCCGATTTGAGATGTAGTTAGAGTTGGCTGCACTGCACATGATATTGGAGGTGAGGCCAGAGATGACAATGACTCTGGCGATGACTCTGGCGATGACTCTGGCGACGGCTCTAGTAGATTCGACGGTTTCTGTGACATTTTCTCTTCCCTCAAGGTAATCGTGGCGAGTTGACGCAGTGGAATGACCTCATCGCGGGAATACTTCTCCTGGGGACCAATTGTCCAGCCCAGTTGGGCCAGCTGGCTCTGTATTTCCTCCTGGCTGCGATCCGCCATTATAAAGTCTATTAATCACGAGCTATGAACAGTGTGTAACGTTGCACGTTGAGGTTAATTTCGAGAATTGAGTCAGCAAGTTTTGGAATGAAATAATTCTTTGGCGTTGTGAAACGACGCGTTGTCAATGTTAAAATAGAATAAATTTAATTTTGTAAAAAATTATTTCAACGTCGTAGTAATTTAAGAGTCAACGAATATTTGATAGAAATGACAATGTTAATGAAAGGCAGCCTTAGGAAACATTCGTTTCAAGGGTAATTTGATAGCGTTATCGAAAATCAAGTTATCGATTTGCGGTAGAGTTACGTTTGAGGTTATATTGATTAAATACATAGAGCACTTTTATTACTAAATATATTTGCATCTGTTTCGACTACACATACATATATAATATAATGTTATCGAATAATCGATTGGCGGTCTCAACGTAAATTTAATATGAACGTAAATTATCCTCTATCTTTAGTACAGCTCAAAACCGCAATATTGATTTACAATCAAGTAACTTTTAGAATTTTATCGATAATCGAAAAGTATCTTATTTGAGGTTGGCTCTATTATATCAGATAAAATGTGCTCTACAGTAAGTTAACAAGAATTAAATCGACTCATTTGCCTATGCCAATAAATAATCTACACACTTTATGCAGCTCTTGAGGTTTTATCGATGACCGATAGGCAGTACTTGAGGTTGCAATTTACCTTTAAATATATACATTATAAACTCCTTTATAAAATAAGCCTAATGAGCTCTTTAATAAGATATATAGGCTTTATTTTTTTCACACCTCTCATTCCCCTTAACAGAGCCCTCTTCCTAGAATGGTTAGGGTATCTCAAAATCACAGAGCACTCGTTCGACGATTTTGGGTAAGCTTGTTTTCTGACCCTTTTTTTAGGGGAATTGTCTTCGAATTGTTCCTTTTGTGTGCCCCATTTCGGATGAGGCGCAAAAGAAATCATAAAATTAAATATGCGTAGCATACTTTTTGGGGCCCGCTGTGTGTGGGAAGGCAGAGCGAAGCTGCGGCCAGGCCTGCCTGCAATTGACTTAATATCCTCGGGGCAAACAATCAAACAACAGAACAGACAACTAACCAGGCAGGCAGGCAAACGCCTACGGTGCAGTTGGAGAGGGGGGCGTGGCAGCTGAAGGCAGGTGAAGCCGAAAACCGCAAAAGTTACGCGATGTGGCGATGGCGACCAAATCCTAAAAACTGAAACTGCGGCATCATTTGATAGCAGAAAATGGCTAAAGAAAGAGTGAAAAAAGAGAAGGAGAGGGAGGGAGGAGGAAGGAGCAGTAAGAGAATGTGCAGGAAGTGAAGCGCAAAAGGCCAAAGAGGAAGTCGTAGCTGGAGCTGAAGCTGAGGCAAGTTGAAAATGGAAGCCCACAAGCAGATAAAAAAAACAGCAACAACAACCAACTTTGACGGAAGAGGAAAGGGTGAGGGGAGAGGGAGAGGCTAGTGCGGCAGGGGGGAAGGAAAGGGGAAAGGGTATTGAGATGGTAATGGAAATCGGGCACGATTTGCAACGCTCAGTTGCACGCGCAGTTGAACAGGAAAAGGGGGAAAGTGGGAGTGGAAGAGAGGATAAGGTTAATGGGAGGCAGGACTTCGATAGAGCACGGCTGGAGGGCAAGAGAAGTGTGGAGTAGTGGGGGTTCCGGGTGCGAAATAGGGGCTATTGACGCTGACGCTGGGATTCGGACCTGCTGTGTGTGCTTTGCCTTTTTCGCAGTTGGTTTTTGTTGTTGCTTGTTGTGGTTATTGTTGTTGCTGTCGTTGCTTCATTTAATGGCTGCAATTATGGCGTCATTTACATTTTGCCTTGAAGAAAAACGATTGGCCTGGCCCCTCACCCCAGTCCCTCTTGGCCCCTCCCTCATTCTACTCATGTTAGCCGTTTTTGGCTAACACACAAAGCATTTGCAGCTGCTGCTGTTGTAGTTGTTGTTGTTATCATTTGTATACCCTGCATGCATTAAATATGAATAAATCACAAGGGTAGTTTCAGTTCCCCATATGTTACCGGTTCCCGGTTCCAGTTCCGCTTCCGTTAGTTGCAGCTGAGAAAAGTTACTGCAATATTTTCAGGGAAATTCGTGCTTCAACTTTGATGCCGGTTCTGGTTCCGAAATCAATCAATCAATTTCATTTATGCACAGTTCCGTTTGCGGTTCCATTATAAAAATTTAATTGCCTTTGGACGAAAACAATCAAAATTGTCGGTTTTTTGTTTTTTTTGCGCAATGGAACTGGTTCCGGAACCGTAAAGTGCTTGAATATTTCAAATTAGCTTTAACAGCTTCTAACAGCTAACACAATATATCAATAAAACATTTAAAAGCTGTGTAATAAGTTTCTGATTGTGGTTAGCTTGATTTTTGTTGGTACTAGTTCCGGAACAAGTTCCGGCTTGAGATATGTTCGTAAATTCATAGTTTTAGTCATTTTGGAGCATAAAATTGGATAAATAATCGTAATATATCATAATTCAACTATCTACAGGGTATGTAATAGTTATGCAGTTTACCTTGTATTGAAACTAGTTCCAAATGAGGTATTGCTTGCTCACAGTCGCATATTTCAATGCTGACTAAGAAATTTGAGAGATATTTGTCAAGTGTAAACTCTCTAGAGGGTATCTGCAAGTCATGCACTGTCATTCCACAGCACTATGTTCTCTTGTTCCGCTTTGTTATATTGTTATTGTTATTGTAATTTTTATTTCAATGCCACTTTCCCTGCTAAGTATGCTACACATTTCTTTCAATTCCTTTGTTTTCAACTGAGCGTATCCAAGCAGTAGGTGGGCCAAGGGGGGTCGAGGCAGAGTGGCAGAAAGCAGAGTTTTTTCTAGCTTGCTGCTGCAACTGATGATAAATGTAGCTTGGCCAACAAACCCGACGATTTTGATGGATTGACTTGGTTTCTACTTGGCTTGACAATCGTTGATTGTTTGTTTGCTTGTTTTCTTTATCGTTTTCGATATGCAATTATCGAACTCAACGAGCTAGAAATAAATTGAGATCATATATAAGTATGAAATGAAGTTAAGGAAATGGTTTACAGAATGCAAGGAAATTGAAAGTTGAAAGGAAATTGTCAAATTGCAAACAAGTTTTTCGGGTGGTAAAGAAAACAATTTGAAGGATTAAATTATAGTGAATGATATCGAAGAGTTAGTTAGAATGGTACAGATCTCTAAGAAATATCATAAAGAAATATCATATAACAGATACAAATCGTTTGATTTTAGAGAGTTATGCATGCTGCAAGTTCAGGTTTTAGGTTCAACTCAATCTCAAAAGGAAATCAAAAGAATAACTATCGAATGGAGAATCCGTTAAGATTTGAGTGAGTTGCGCGTGTGCTGAAACTTAAGATATGATCGTAAAAAACTCAAGCATAAAAAAAAGAAATGTATCGGACCTAGTTAAAGTTTTCCGTTCTGTGACGTGGCCAGTTTATTGCCAGTTCCTTAAGTGTAATCCGTGCATAAATCACGTTTTTAATATTCTGAAGCCCCTTACTTTGGTTCCGCTGTGCCCTCCACACACCTCCCTCCTCCTTCTTTTCCTCTTTCTCCCTCTTCGCACTTGTAGTGCCCCCCTGGTTGCCGCTTGTCTACGCTTATTTAGCATGTCCTTTCATTATCGTTTACTTATGTATGTTCTTTCTTTCGTTCATATCTGCCTACCATTTCTTCCACTTCTCTCCCTCTTCTCTTGCTCTCTTTTTGTTAGCTTTTTAATTGGCACTTACGCTAGGGCTTAGGTACGAGCTGCGTTGCTTTCTGCGGCCTTGGCTAATTTATTTTTTCGGCAAATGCTTTTTATCCTTTTGTCCTTTGCCACGCCTCCCCCTTCCGTCTGCCTTCCGCCTCCTGTTGTTATCCTCTTTCCCCAGCGTCTTGTGGCGACACTCTGAAATGAAATTCAACTAATTGCGTAACGCATACGCCGCGTGCGCCTTAAGTGGGCTTTGCCTGCAAGACTGCAGACAAGGGTCTTAGACAATGTCAGGCCCCTCTCCTCACTCTCTCCCCCTCTATCTGCCCCTCTTCCTGCTAGGAAGTCTTCAATTTATGTGCGTGTCCATGTGGCGTTTTATTATCTCAATTTGCCGTTCCCAGCTAAAATCCAGCGGGATTTGCGGCATGATTTAGTGCTGTGTGCAGTGCCATTAAAATTTAATTAAGCGCCAACTTCATATGACAATGCATGATAAGAAGAGCGAGAGAGGATGAGAAAGAGAGAGAGAGAGCAGGATTCTTCTCAAGAGGCGCCTGAAGAAAGTAACGTGGCGGCAAAAATCTAATTTGCTCTGTGAGTGCGCATACAAAGCAGAGTGTAATAATTTATGACATGATGAACTTGTTTCTTCTCACTACACACACTCCCACACACATACACACTCCCACACACACACACACACACACATACAGAGAAATACACAAATGATTTGTTTGCGAAATGTGCTTTGCATATGTCAAGACAGACACAACGTGAAAAGCGCAAAAATCTTCATAATAAAGAATCATGATAAGACAACAACATACACACACACACATGAAGCTGAAAGTGTGCAGTGAGTGTGGTGTAGGTGTATGCTAGACTAGCACATACTCCGTGGGCTGACCTGATGTGGTGTCACTGTCAGTTGCAGATTGTGTTTCACAGAAGTGAAGATATGGACAGACAGAGAGATAGAGGGAAAGTCTATGTTAAGCTGCCTTAGATAGCAGTTGTTGCTGTTACCAACAGTTGCATAACAAGTTAAGCAGAACAGGTAGAGATAACAGCATTGCATTTTTACTTTTCCCATAAAGTGGTACGCTATGTTAAGGCTCTGTTAAGCTGCCTTACTAAGAATGTGCTTTTACAAACAGTTGCATGACATGTTAAGCTGAAAAGCAAACAGAGATAAAGCTGAAGGGATTACATTTTGTATGGGATTACTCCCATAAGGGAGTAAGCAATGTTAAGATCCTGTTAAGTTCCACATTACAGCATGTGTTGTTACTAAAAGACTTTACAACTGTTAAACCTTAAAGATTAAAGCGCAAGCCATGTAAAGTAAGTATGTCACAAATTCAAGCCTAGGTCTACCTCTGTATGTCTCTCTCCCTAAGTATTCATATTAATCTTGAAGTTTAAATGTAGTATTAGCCGTATCTGAACTATTCTCCACATATATAACTTATTTTTTTTAATTTATATATGTATATCTTACTCTACATACATTTATAATTTCACTTATTTCTCTTTGTCAATGTTACTTACTCAGGATTCCTTTCACTTACTATTCCCAATTGTATTACAAATCTCTTTCTTACATTTCTATAGTACAAAATACAATTTTCTCTGCAGTTTACCATATCGAATTTCACCGAAACTTGCTACAATTTATTTATAAACCTCTCAAGGTGAGAATTTCGACATAAAGTTGAGCTCTCTCTCTCACGGTCATTTGCGGAGTTCCTCGGGCTCGTTTGGCCGGCGCATCCATCCACCCAACTCTTTTATGATAATGAGGAGTAGACCATATAAGGGCAAATAGCAAATTGTTGGATGCTCAAGTGTGGCCACCCTTTGGGTATGGGGGCAAGTGGGCGTGGCAGGTGGTAAGACGGCATAAAGATTGTTACCATATTTTGCTATCATTTGCACGCAATCAGCGTCAGACGTGAAGTGAGGCATAAGTTGGGCCGGCAGAGGGAAAGGAAGAGGGGGAGGGGAGAGTTCTTGTTGTGTGGGACAGCGTGTAATATATGCATGAGGAAGAGAAGACGAAGAGGAAGACTCAGGAGGACTCGTCGCCCTCGGCGGAAGCGTGAAAAGGAAATAAAAAGCATTTGATAGCGCGTTGCCAACGTTGATAGCACCAGTAGCGGCTGCGAGTGACGCGTTGCCAACCGCAGACGAGGATGAGCAGCGGATGGGATGGTACAGAGAGAGAGAGAGAGAGAAAGGATGGGGAGAGGTAAGAGGGAAGGAAGAGGGGGAAGATTGCACGTTGTCAATGCTGGCGATGCGGTGCGAAAATTGCAAAATAAAGTGAAAATCAAATTGTAATAAATAGCAAGAAAATCAAATTTCCTTCCCAACCTTACAAAAAATTGAGTGGGTGACAGAGAGAGGGAGGGAAAAGAACACTTGCCTTCTCTCCCGTTCTCTCTGGGGCTTTAGGCAACTTCAAACTTGCCCTAAAATGCCTATTTCAAGCCTTGCCAAGCGGCAAGTATACCCTCTATTTATTTTTGTGGCCACACACACACAACCTTACACACACATACCCTGACACGCACACTCTCTCGCATACTCCCTTGGCCTCACACCTCACGCTTGAATGAGCTGTGATTCAAATGAGTATTGTGCGTATTCGACTGAGGTATACCCTGTGAAACTGTCTGCTATGGCTTCTTTATAATATTACTACACTTTTTTTGTTTGCTGGACTGTGATATACCCTGTCAAACAGTTTACTCATTGCCCTACTGCTTTCTTTCTTATTTTTCTGCAGAATTTTCTACTAAATTAATGCTTGAGAAAGAATTATAACATTTCTATGGATGCCCGACTGAAAAATACCCTGTTCATTTGTTAAACTATTACCTATCCAACTTTATCTGCTTTTTTATATCCTTTGAGCACTGCCTACATTTGAATGAATAATGTCTTTTTTGATATCTGCACGACAGCAAGACTGTCTTACCTAGCTCTTTCTACTCTTCTTATTTATTTTTTTTCCTCTTTCCACTGTGTCAAACTACCCCACTGTGGTCAACTAAAATTTACAGGGTATTGTAAACTCTGAAATTATTTAATGATTAAGTGTTTGTGGTCTATAAATAAAACCACAACACGCAGATGAAAATTGATGAAGCAAAGCGAACAAACTCACAAAGAGTGAGAGGGGAAGACAGAGAGAAAGAGGGAGAGTAAGAGACGGAAGGAGAGAGGGAGAAGAATGCGCGAAATTTGGGACCACTTAAGATGCGCGCAATGTGGCAACTCACATAAACTGGCAAAATTTATTTGATTAGCTAATTTGCTCAGGCTCAGCACGGCTTAGCCGCCTGCACGTATGTAATCATTTTGTCTCGCCTCTGTACCCCTCTATCTTTCTCTCTCTCCCTTCCTCTCGCTCTATCGTTATTGCCATTAGTAGCGGGGAAAAAGAGACAGCATTAGTATGGGGCGTGATTCATGTGCCTCGTCTGCATTGCATCAAGGGGCATCAAGTCGGGGCCTAAAAGAGCAAATTGAAAAGTATGCCGGCTGTTTGTCTTCTCCCATACTCTCTCTCTCTCGTCGTTGCCTCTCAATCTCTTTTGGTTCATGTCGTTGCCCCTCGTTGTTTGCCCTCAACTTTTTTGGGGGCAAATCTGAGCAGCTTTGTTCGCCTGGCTTTGCGTGGGCAACTCTGCGCTGTTTGCCCTCTTGTTACATCCTGCTAATACCCTGTCTGCCTGCTTGGCTGCCCTGGGCTCGCTAGATTGCACCCAAGCTACGCTTGAAATCGGTCTGATAAATATTCAATACGCACGCATTACGCATAGCCTCGTCGCGTGTTCAGCTTCTCGTTAGGCTCCTCTGATTAAATCAATCTCTCTCTCTCTCTCCACTCTCCCACTCTCTTCATCTCACTCTCCCTCTTTATCTGCCTCTTTTTCTATCAGCTTTCCAGTCTCTTTCCCTCTCGCTTGTTCCTTTCAAATCAATTTTCCAATTATATTTTGTGCTACATTTACAAGGGATTTGCTTTATTTCACTTACAACTGTTCTGCGATTCTTTCTCTCCCTCGTTTTGCCGTTTTTCTATTTCGCTTTTGTTTGATATTTTTGTCATCTGTTTAATTTTATTAATATTTTATATTCTCTTTTCCTTTTTCTTTACCATGTTTGCTGAGACTAGTCACAATGCACACAATTTTCTTTTCCACTTTATACACATATTCTTAAACGTTTTACTGACTGTATAACGTTTTTGACAATCAACTTATTTGTTTTGTTTGCCCTTAATATTCTCACTTTTCTCTCTTTCCCTTAAAGTTTGCAATTTATTAAGAATTTTTAGCTTTTTATGCACTTTCTTTAACGTTTAATCTGCAGCTTCAGCAAAAATCATGTGCAGACCTCTTCTGTAAAGTTAAAACTATAATATCTTTATAGAGTATCATTTCCATCATGCAGAACTTCCACAAAACTCCTCATTCTTCATCTTATTAGGGTATTCACAGTGCGGATTGTTCGTTTCTGGTTTCCTCTTCGTCTTGCCTGCACTTGCTCGTTTGCCCAATAATTGTTGTACGACATTCGATAAAAGCTGTTGTTACTCATACGGCGTGTGGTCGCCTCTGCTAGTCTCGTCTCGTCGCGTCGCATGTTGCAGCCCAAATTAGACTGCCTCAATGTGTCTGTGGTTGTTGCCCCCTCTTCTCCTTCTCTACCACCGCTTCTATTCTCTTATGCATGTTTCGGTGTCTGTCTTTCTCACCACAATAATTGCCTATTAGTTTTCATTTGTTGATTTTCGTTTGCCTGCATTGGCTTGTGTGGCGGCCTATCGATTTGGCATTTGCGATTGACTTTGCCCCAGGGTAGACAACCTGCGCTCCTCCTCTCTCCTTTGCCCCTCCTTGTGGTATCTAAATAGCGTGTTCGATTAATGCGAGCGATATGAGGCGCGTTTGTAGCTTTGATTTAAGTAGGCCGAGAATTTCGTGTCGTCTCCCCCCATACACATACACACTCGACATCGTTTCGACTTAATTGTTGCTGTGCCCCCTTGTCCTCTCCCCTTGTCCGTCCTTGCCTGGTCCCCATTTCCTGCTGTCTTGTGAACTTGAACCCATTTTTGTTTGGTCAGTTCGGCACGGCGCGGTTCGTTCAACTTGTTGTCAACGAAAGTGTGTTCGGCGCCACAAGTGCCACAAGAATATTTTTCATTGTGGCATTTGCATTATGCTTGAAGTATGTGTGTCCGTGTGTGTGTTTGTCGCAGGCGTCTGTGGCATTTGCCACTTGGCAGTCTCATAAATCTCTTGGCCCCCATAGCCAGACAAACGTCAACGCAAATTTTCCTCTGAATATTCTGCGTTTTTTTTAGGTTTTCCTCTTGTTTCTTTATCTAATGAATGAATTTTCGCGTCTTGTATTTTTTGTTCTGCTCAATCAAAATTTAAATCAAGAGCGACAACTGCAGCCAAAGATTTTAAAGCGAACATCATGAAAATAAATCCGTCTATCGAACGATTGAGGTGTTCGACAAACAGGTAATAAAAATAGCGAAATCACAATAAAATTTAAAATAGGCCATAATAAATGAAGGCACGGCAGTGAAAGAAGATCAAGCAGTCTCTTTTCTCTGGCTACATTTTGTTTATTGATCCAAAAATTGACAGATCTGATGGGTATCATCGATCGAGGGCGGGTAGGAGATACGTATGCAAAACGTATCCAAATTCTGTTGTTGTTTTTCTTCGAAGCGAGCAACGTTTGCTTTCTACGGACAACAGGTTAAGCTACAGTGACAGGTTATGGGAATTATGGGTTTGTGATGCTTAAGTTGGTTTTTCAGAAAGGAAAATTCTCTTACATGGCTTTTAATGGAATGTACACTTAATCCTTAGACCTGGAAGATCGACAGTCTATATATTGTTCACAATAATTTGTATAAATTTGGTTGACTTACGGCCAAAAAAAGAAATAAAGTTGAACCTTCCCTTAAACTTTATCAGTCGTTTCCTCTTTTCTAGACTCAGATTGTCAGAATAGTTACATATAGTTACAGTTCATACTTAAGTTGTTGAAGGTTTTTTTAAGGGGAATTCCTAAAAGAATTCGGTAAATAATTTAAAGAGTTATAGAGACTATAAAACAATCCTAGAGTCTACTAAAGTTTGTACTCCTTGTAACTCTTTTAACGAACTCTATAAAAATTTAAAAATACATGGCAAAGATTTAGCTTTTCTTTTAGCAATAATTCTTGCCACTATAACCAAGTATAAAGTACACACTCATTATTTGTAGTTGAATAATATAAAACATATCGTATATAATTCCATATAATAAATGTGTTTAAAGAGTTCTTCAATTCGAATTGAGAAAATTCAATTAAGCAGCAACTTGTGGCAAGGGCACCAACAAAGCGCAATTTGTAAGCCACACACACAGTACCCCTAACTTCCCTCCTCTCCCTGCCGACACATGCGCCACCCACAAAATGCCATAAGTGCTTGCCACAATTTGCAGCTACTTGAGCTTTGGCTGCAATTTCGCTTCGCTTTTCTTTTTTTTCTCAAGACTTTTCTTCAATTTTGGCCTTGTTAAGCAGCGAGGCAGCGAAGTTGGCAGTGTGATTCGGCGTTGACGCTGATTAATTGACGCATCTGACCCTGCCCCAATTGGATGAGGGTGAGGGGCGACGACGGAGAGTGGGAGCAATTTCAGTTTGTCAACAAAAAAAAAAAGAAAGAATTTTTACTGCATTTATTGGGGCTGCGTCGTTTGGGGCGACTAATTGGTCTATTTTCTGCTCGTTAAAGCGTTTGCCGGATCGTATCGTATATCGTATATATCCGGCTAAACAGCCTAGCAAACTATTAGTATATTTTGGCATTCTTTGTATTTTTTAGGCGACATTTTCCGATGATTTTCTGTTGGTTTTTGTCGGGTGAAAGTCTTATTTTACTTCTTTTGCTCTATTCAAGGTTGATTGATTGATTGCACGATGGGTTCATTTCAGCATGATTTCATTTAAAATTTATTTAATTTTAGAAATAGGTTGTTGATTGATTGACTGCACAGTGTTGCAAGGCTTTGACTGATTGGCTGCATTTTCTGTCATTTGATTGATTTATAATATAATATATATATATATAATATTGATTCATTTGTAGATCATCTAATCTGTCTATAATTTGTTGATCAATTTTTGTTGTTAAAGATTGATTGAGCATTACAGGTCTTTGATTGATTAGGTTGATAAAGTTTTTTAATTAATTGAACAATTCGATTGGAATTTGATTTATCGAACTGTTAATACGCATATATTAAATGATTGTTTAACACTGATTTCTAGTAAATTGTATACTAAAATCTTTATAGATCCAAATATGATTCTTGATTGATATACGATAAAAGCAGAAGTGTCATTGACTAGTTAAAATACTATGATTGACTGCTTAATATCTATTCTTAAATTGAAAATTTGTATTTTTATTTGTTTTTTCATCTTATTTGATATGATTGATCAATCAATATTAAAATAAAAGAAATTCTCGTAAGGTTAGAATGAATTTTATTCAAATAGTGGAAAAAAATGTTAGTTATACAGTTCGATTTTAAAGCCTATCAAGATATAGATATAAGGACGCCATTTCTCCCTCTCGCTCTCTTCTTGTCATCCCACTCTCTGCTACTTCCCCCACTTAAATACGTCGCTCATTGCGTCGTGCATAGTGAAAAGCGCCGTAGTATTCCTCCAGATCGCATAGCTCCTTCTCCAGCTGCGCCTCCAGCTTGGCCTGTGCGGCCTTCTGGCGCGGGGTGAGGCGTCGCACGCTGCCATGATGAGTATTGGGCAGGCGGAAGCTGAGACGTCGCTTCACCTTCATCTCACTCACACCCACACACTCGTACAGGTGCTCCGACTCATCAACCCCATGGGAGGCAGGCACGGGCGGGCAGCGACGTGCATCCGTATGCGAGGGAAAGCCACGGGGCGTGGTCTGACCCGAGAGAGCCTCACTGATGTCGTGTGGTCGGTGAGCCGGTGGCATCTTCTGCTTGGTTGAGGAGTGCTCGAACATGCACTTCCACTGAGCATAATTATTGTCCAGCGGCGTGTTCCGTTTGCTTTTGCCATTGCAGCGCCCGTTGGGCGTAAGCAACGTGCCACAGCTACCAAAGGAGGAGCAGCGCGGCATGGGACGCAGCAGTTGGGAACGTCCACTGCCACTTCGCTTGTTCCGACGCAGCTGCAGATGGTGTCGCAATGTGCGTCGCAGCTTGGCGAACAGCATCTTCAGTCCCGGCTGGCGCTGCCGGCAGCAGCCGCAGTTGGCGTTCGTCTTCGTTGCAGCCGATGAGGAGGCGGATGTAGCGCCCGAGGAGGAGGACGAGGACTGTGAGCTGCCCATGTTCAGATATAGCTAAGAATGCTATGCTGCTGTAGGAATGACGTCTTCAAAGATGTGTGCTGGCTTGGAGATCCTCAAGTTCTATATTTTTGATTTCGAAATGGTCAGTTGATTAACAGATCTTACAAGTTTTCAAGATCGTCTAGAGTTTAGCGATGTTTAGCAAAATATTTAGAGTACAATCTTCAAGTTTTTCGATATTGACTTTGTTATAATGTGAAATCTTGTATGATCGTTGATCTGCTCTGCTAGGTTGTCGCTGGGATACTGTGATTGCTACTGCTTCAGCAACTGCTACTTATATGCGGTGCTATGACTAGGAACTAGGTACCTGCACATAGTTAGGCGCCCTTACACACGCAATCAGGTACCCAATCCCAACCCAATCTTGACCCGGCGCCCTATGCAGGTACCCAATTGCACTACCCGAATTCGCAATCTGGTTTGGGTACGCGCGATATTTTGCGCACCGTTTTATGACATGTCATTTGGATTTGGGTTTTCGTTTTTCAAAATCTTTCGCGGCTTTTGGTTTTTGTCGTTGTCACTTTTGCAGAGAGAGTTTTATGGCACACAAGTGTTCCAGGACCATCGCGACTTGTGGCCTTTTCTAATGGCCATATGTCGTATGGTCACTGAGCAGGCTTATGCACGTAGTCCCTCGTAGGCAGGCAGGCAGGCGAGGGTCAGACTGGGGTGGGGAAATCGACATGCAGTTTGATATAGTTTTCAAGCTAGAAATTAGGTACAGTAGGGTAGTTAGCAAACCTTAACCTTGCAGACAATTCTCTAGAAGTTGAGAGCAGAGAGAGACACAACCTCAACTTTCACCACCTCAATCTGACCGAAATCACAAGTAATGCTAAGGAAATGTTGCATATTTCTTCCCAAAGGTGTCTCTTTTATAGAGTATAGTTTAAGATTTTGTACACATACCGCCTGCCACCAGTGTAAGTTATGCAAACCTGCGCCACTTTTAGAGTAACCTATTTTAATTTAACCTATTATTATTATTTTGAAAAAAGTAAAAGTAATTGAAGTGAAGTGTTAGTTCTACATTAAAATATATTTGTTTATGCTCTTTGCCAGTTCAAGCAGCGATTTGCTCCACTGTACAGCAGTCACTCAAGACATGACTGGAAATTGTTAATGAATTGCATCAGATCTAAAGGGGATATGCTCCTCAAGACGATGCTCCTGATGACGTTGCACTGACAGCGCACCGGATGCGACTGCCAAAATGGAGGGGGAGGGAGAGGGGAAAGAGGAGGGTAGAGAGGGAGCGGAATAAGCAATGTAAGCCATGTCGACACTGGCGTCTTCGTCGTCTTCGTCTCCACTTTGTCGACGGCTTTGTGTGTCAATCAGGCGATGTGAACGTGGCTTTTGCGTGTCAGCAAAGGCCCTCATCAACGGCAACAGCAGCATCATTGTTATTATTATTATAGTCTTGTATATATGTGTGTGTGTGTGTAACATGCACTTTGCGATATGCTTAACCTGATATGCTCAATTAGAGGGAGAAAAATGGGCGCACGGTTAGCATAATTGGCAGCTGATCAAAGTCATCTTTGCGACAGGAAAACTTCTCTTTAAGGATGCCAGTGTGCAATGTTGTAAAGAAAATTTGTGATAGGTGAAAGGTTTATAGAGCATGTAAAGGACAATGAACAGGCTACATTTCTGTGAGGGAAAGAGTTAAAGGTAAAGGAGTAAGGACAATATCTTTAGTTTCCTTCCATCCTGACTAACCTCTACTTTGACAAGAACGTAATCGCATGCTTTGCTCATATTCTTTATGTATATTCTATATTGTTTCTCGAGATTTGGTAACTGGTAGTTATGCACTTAAATCGAAGGCAACAATGGATTAACTCCACTAAACTGAACTATCCCCTACTTTCATAAGCTCTATTTAACTGATACCACTAGCTAAGCTTAGGCGATTTCACATTTAGCTTACTTTAGGTGTCTTCTATACAGTTTCTCGAGAGGAGAACTGTAAGTTATAAACTAAAACCTGACCAACCCATTACTAGACTACAACTGCAATATTATAACTAATGAGATAGACACAAAAACAAGGTAAAAGCTGAAAACGAACTCATTCCTAGGCTTAATAAAACCTCACTCTTTGACAAGAGAGATTAGCTCTGGCTAATCTGAACTAACTCCAACTCTATTAAGCTCTAGCTATGAGAAAACCTAAGCTACGTTGATAACTCTTAATATTCTTTAATTTAGCTTAAATCTGTGATAGATATCCTTTCCATATATTCACATTGTCAGCTCTCTCTCCGAGTTACAGATTAAAGTTGAAACACCCTAGTGTATAACTCTATCCGACTTTAACAGCAGTCAGATAATTTAACCTTAACAACACACATTTTTCAACTTCCGCATGAACAAACCGCAAATTTTTGCTATAAATTTTATATAAATTCTGAGGTTTTTACACACTCGTCGTAGTTTGTCGGCTCTAATTGAAATGTGCATTTATATTTAACAATAATTAAATGGCAGCTGCATAAATATTGCATTTTAAACACAGAAAAAGAGATAGAGGGAGGGAGAGAGAGAGGATCTCGCATTCACATGGTTGATTACGACTGCATGGGGAATTTGCGTAGTTAATGCCATTATAATTGGACTCGCTCGGTTTGATTTGTCAGCTACGCAAGGTCTGCGACCATAATTAGGTTCTGCAAGTGAAACCCCCTAAAGAGGGGCGGGAAAAAGAGAGAGAGAGAAGGGGGGAGGGGAGGGGACTTTGCGGTCTCGGTCAGTTCTCTGTGGCATGTGTGAAATGGAAAGTTGCCACAACAGGCGGCAACATCATTCAACGTTGCCACAAGTTCAAGCTAAACTTGGTCCCAGCTGAAAATTTCATTTGCAACTCGGGAAAAACATGTGAAAACTGTGCTGGGGAAAAACTCTTTCTCTCTCTCTCAACTCTCGACGAGTCTGACAAGCGCATTGTTAAGCAGATACTCCTTAATATGATATACTAATTGGGCAACTTTCAACTTTGCAACACTGGCAAGTGCCGTGTGCATCGTGTATCCGCTCAACTTTCGGGTTTAGTTTTGGCTATAGTTGGCGGGTTTTTATAGCGATGCTAAAAGGTTTTCACTCAACTTTCGAGGTTAATTTTGGTATAATGTGAATAATGTAATTGGATTTTAATTATTTTTCGACACTTAAACTTTTCACTTATTTTTTGAGTTTATTTTTGGAAGTATAGCATTAATATTTTACTTTTAAAATTGCCTGCTAATGTTTTCGGGCTTCCATTTAGATACTTTGACTTTTCACTAAACTTTCAACGTTAGTTGTGGTAAATTTTGATAAAGATTTTAGCTTTACAATTGCCAGCTAAAGTTGTTGTAGATGCTGTTACTTTAGTCATAAATGTTTATAGCACAAATGCTTTATAGAGCATGCCTTATATCCAAAGCGATATGTGGCATGTGGAATGCAAAATGCATTGTAAAACCGGAGAATGAGGAAGAAGTGTCTTCCTTGTCGAGACTGATGGGCACTTGTGCTGAGTGGATATTAGTGTGGGTTCTAGAAAGGGTATGAGAGGGGAAACGGGGGAGGAATTGGGAGGTAACTGGGCGGAGTATGCAAACAATATGTGTGCTTGGCATGCAACAGGAATTCACTTTAATTTGCTGGCGAAAGGCCTGAGCTTGTCCAAAGGTTCCGGTTGGACTTGAAAACGGGGAATTCTTTAGTGCATTTCTGAGTGAAATTTAAGAGTGATAACTATTAAATTTGGCAAACAGTTAGAGAGAAATAAGTCAAGAAGAGATAGAATAGAGTTGAAGAACTAAGCTCATTCTATAAATTATTTAATTTACTATAAATAGTTTAGCTTAATCAAAATTTAGTTAAACTCTTGTTCTCTTTCTTTGCTTTATTTTTATGTCAAATTTTAAACAGATCTATTAAACTTAACAGACCACTGGGCAAAGGTATAGGAGAAATGTTTGGAATGCAAGCTGAAGTATTGAGATTCCTTTCCTTGACATTTTCAAACAGTTGTTACAAAAGTTTCACCATGTCAAACTGATCAGCTAAAGAATTGAGATGGTTCCCTTGCATGTCCATTTCATTAATTTCGTGCTCGTGTCACGCTGCCATCTCTAGAGTATCGAACATAATTCCGTTTGAACTTGCTTCCGTTGGGCTATCTGAGCTCATCCATCAAACTGTTTTTTACCTGGCTTCCTTTTTGCTCACTCTTTGAACTTTGAACTTTTTAATTGAGTTGCATGTTGCGCTTGTTGCATGTGGCGTGTGGAATGTGGCATGTGTGTCTGTGTGTTGGTTTTCCGAGCTTATCAATTGTGAACCTGGGCGAATATTGTGAATATTATTAAATACAATGCTTTGCATTGTCGAGTTGAGAATCACTTTAACGATGATGATGACAAGTATTTCATTGGGTATATTACTCTATACCGATTACCCCCCTTTCATTGCCCCCCTCCCCAGCACTTTACTTACTGCAAATGTTCTACACGAATGCAAAAAGTTTTTCAATTAAAGTCGAGTAGGCAAAGGCGTCGAAGGGGTCAAGCTGTGCGTTGTTGAGGTGTGTCTGAACAAGCGCACGACATGCCTCGTATTGCAGCAACAACAGCAACAACAACTAAAGAAATTACAACTACAAAAACAGGTGGAACTGACGCGTCCATTGTTTTCCATTTTGTTTTATTATTTGCATTTGCCATCTTCCCCTTGCTTCCCTCAAGTGAATTCACGACACGCCGCCTGTGACTCAATTTTAAAGCCTGTTCCCACCGACAGTAACCGCCCACGGGCCACGCCCCAGTCGCCTACAACCAGTGACTTCCCTCTCTCTCTCTCACTGTCTCTCTCTCTCTCTCTCCCAAGCAATGTGCATTAGCGATGAGCCTCGATGTGCAGCTTTAAAAGTTCTCTTTGGCTTTAGGACCAATGAAATTTGGCTTGAAAATTTAATGATATTCATATTTTTAATAATGCATGATATAGGGGAGTATAATGAAGGGACTAGATTGTAGTTTCAGTGTCTCTTTAGGGACATTAATGAACTTTGTAAGAAATTTAATTTAATCTTTGATTTACTGGCATTAATTTTAAGTTCTTCTAGAAAACTCTGCATTCCATAGAGCTGCGCTTCTTAAATTGGGCATAAAAGTAGTTTAGAGTATTGCAAACAACATATAAAAGTTTCATTTAAAAGATCTATTAAGCAGTACAAATAAAATACGAATTAAATTTTACATCTATACTCTTTCTCTCTCTCTCTCTCGCGATCTTTACCTTCTCTCTTCTTCACACTCTCTCTACCTTCTCGTGCCTGTTTCGTGCCTGCACTAAGTTCCATCTCTAACAATGCGCTTCGTGCAAATTTTCCTGCGAGGCGCAACACTGCGGAATGGAATGTGAAATGGGACTGGGAATGAAATTGGGAAATGGGTATGGAACAAACTGCCGCGACAGCAGCGGAGGCAGCTAAAACGTTTATAACTGTTTGAGCTGTTGTTGGTTTTGTCGCTTTATGACCCATGGCCCACGGGGTAGGGTAGGGCAGGGATGGGCAGGGTAGGGTAGCTAACATGTGTAGACATAGCCATAAAAAGGCAATGAAAATTTGTTTATTATGTGTGTGCGTTGTACTTTCTCTTTTTTTGTTCTGTTCCATATATCGCTTAACCCCTTTACACCCCTTTCAATCGCTTTAACCCCTTCCCACAGTCACATAAAAAACGCATCAATATGTTGACCCGGCTGACGTTCCAGGAATATCAAATGTACATTCAAGTGGTAACACCTTCCAGCCTCCCTCTCTCCCTTCCACTCACACTTCTACTCACTCTCCGTCTCTCCGTCTCTCTCTCTCTCCCTCCCTCCCTCTGACTCTGCATAATTCTCGTTTATTGATGCGATGCAGTTTCTCATGCGCAACAATTGGCCAAAAAACAGACACCAAAAACAGTTGCCAAATGTCCACTGTATGTATGTATGTATGTGTGTGTGTGTGTGTGTGTGTGTGTTTGTGTGTGTGTGTGTGTGTGTGTGTCATCTCCCTTGTGTTGTTCAAGCCACAAAAGGTTCTGGTCGATGCGGCCAAGGCACAAAGCTGACAATGCGGATTTCGGCCAACTTTTCAAGTGCCTCACACTCTGTAAGTCCCAAGCTCATTTAAAGAGGGATATGCTATGCTGAATACATATATTTACAGTTATTGTTCTTGAGACTCTTTCAGAGTTCTACTTTCCACTTAACTCAACTTTCTCTAGTGAAACTATTCAAATTTGTATCTCAACTTATCTTTGGGATATCTATCTATATCCTATATCTATAACTACTTAAAAGAGATGTATATTCTTTGTATTTCAAGTATTCTTTAGTTTACATTTCACTTCCCTACACATTATAGGATACCTTGTAAACACATCACTCGTGTTGAGTTTGAAACCTAAGCACATCGCTTAGTTTCTGTGTTTGCTTCGGCATATTGAGATCAAGTATGCAGAATCAAAGTTTGCCTGGGAACTACAGGTACACACACTTGATGTCTCTCTCTCTCTCTCACACACACGTGCTGTCTCTCTCTCTCTTTCTCTTCCCCATTTCTATCGGTGTGTGGGTAATTTCTCCCGAGGGAGTGTGTCCCCAAAACTCCAAGATAAAAGAGCAAAGCTAATGCCATGTGGGATTGGCCTTGTAATCTTTAAAGATGCTCAACGATTTTTCCAGGAAGTTGTTAAGATTGAGTGGACAGCAAGGGGAGAGGGGAGCAGGTGTAAAGCTGGAGGGGAGGCGTGGCAACCTGGGGAATATGTTTAATGTGAAAAAATGCCCAGGCACACTTGCGATAACTAATCGATAACTATGTGTTGTGGTCCTTGAACTAAACTCAAATTTAATTTCTTAACTTTCTTGCCCTCACTGTCTCTCTCTCTCTCTCTAATAATGATAAGTGGCTTCATAACACAAAAGTTTACAAAGCAAAGTCAAGTGTAAGCAAAAGTTAATAATGCACACACACACACACACATACACAAACTTTGAGGCTGGAAAATCTTTCAAGCATCTCTCGCCAGATAACGCAAGAAAAATAAACCAACGACATGTGCCATAATAAACCCATGTATATATAAGTATTGCCATACATTTATATCCGGCACACTCTTTCTGTGTGTGTGTGTGTGTTTGGCTCCTTTCGTGTCAGGGTTCAGGACAAATCACGCTTCAATAGCAATCAATCAATTTGCACGCAGCAGGCAAACAAACAAAACGAAAATCGAAGGGTGGAGAGGGAAGAAAGAGAAACCACTGGCTAAAGTTAACAGCATCTAATGTGATTTTGACACACTCGCTGCGAGATAAGCGAGACTCACACACACACACGCACACGCACACCCGTAGTAAGTCAGATTATCTATCCTAACTTGCCGCTGTATACACTGAGCAAAAGGCGGAGGTAGAAGCAGCAGCACCCTTTGAAGGCAGATCAAATAATATTTGAATTGATTTGGTGACAAAGTTGATGTCTGAATGGGAAGTTGATACCGTATATACCCTATAGCCGTGAGTGGGGAGGGTGGAAGGATAAGTGAAAGAGTATATGTTAGCTAGCTATACTATTTCTATATACTATATATAGAGCAATAACTTTATACTATTTATATGTTTAAAACTAACATAGCCAATTTACTCAAATTTCCAGCAATCATCATTCGTGTAGTAAACTTGCAACACACTTAATATAAGAACTGTATCTGTTATTTTATTGAAGATGTTAAGACATTATTAACCTGATTCTCTTTTACAATGTTAGTGCAATGTTACAATGTTAATGAAATTCGGAACATGAATTATATACAAACTTAGATCTAAGTATATCAAATTAAGTAATGGTATCTTTCAATTTAAGATTTTTGTGCAGATTTTAAATAATAATAATTAAATAAACCAATGGTATTAAAGGGTTCTTATGACATTATTAACTAAAATATTAATAATATAATATCAATATATATAGCCTTAACCTGTACAGTTTGTTCACTGTACCTTTTCAAACCCTCTTCCATTTGTTAATCTTTTAAATCTTTCTCGCAGTGCATTTATGTGAGGTTTTTTTCCAACTTCTCCTTCCTTTTTTTGGCTTCTAAATATTTTTGTGTATTTTTCATAATTGAATTTGATTAAACACAAAACGTTTCGGTTTCGGTTTGTTTGGTTTTTGCTTTTGGGTCCTGCAATCAACTGAGCTGCCTTTTCTCCCACTCTCCTCCCTCTCTCTCGCTCCTTCTGCTTCTCTGTTGTTTACACGCACCGAATTCCAGAGGCTTTCCTTTTGGCTTTGTTTAGCCATTTTTTTCTGTGCTGTTGTGTTGCTGCTTTGCACCTTCTCCTGCCCGACGGTTGCTAAATGAAGTTTGGCATGGCATGAAACGAGGCACAGGCGGCTTTAAGATGGCCATAAATTCATCAGGCCACTAAATGGCTGCCACTTGGTAGAGCGAGAGTGAGCCGTAGAGAGGGAGATAGCAACACACTGTGTACAGCTGCATATAAAACCGCAACATGAGGCTTAATCCTCGTGCCGGATTTCGAGCCCTTACGCCTTATGCGATGAGCGAATTAAACTCAATCCCAGCGACGTTTTTCCATAAAATTTCAAGTGGCAGCTTCAAGTGCTATAAACCCAGCCCAGCACACACACACACACATACACATGTGCCTGGCTTGACTGGTTAATCTGTGGCTTTGGGCTCAGCTGCGGTTATCATTGGGCCCGTCCCTAATCTTAGCCCAAAAATTCGCGCACGCGACATTCAAGTGGGATTTGCACTAAATCCTAGAAAGAAAGGAATAAAGGAAGAGAGAGGGAGAGAGAGAGAGAAGAAAACTGAGCCCAATTGTGCTGCTCAAGTGTTGCATTTAGTAATTAGAGCAGCTTAGCTATAGCACCAGCAGCAGCAGCACCTCAGCTCAGCTCAGCTCAGCAGGCCAACTAGTCCAATCCCCTGGGCCAAGTCTCGGCTCAGTTGCAACTAAAACAACTGTTTGCCACTTGGCCTGCCTCGACCTGCCTCTCCCTACCTCTCCCTGGCTAAGTGTCGCACCAGCCACAGTGTTTTTAGCAGTTTTTTTGGCTTGTTCTTTTCACTCTCTGCCAGTGGCTGCCATTAGAGCGCTTGAATTATGCATGCCCGACAGGCTAATAGATAGAGCTGCCTGCGAGCCCCAAATCCGACCCAGACCTGACCTGACCTGGGCCAACCACGACCACAAGCAGCACTCGCGCCAGCAGCCACTTTAAAGTTCAGGGAGTACATTCCTCTGGCCATGTATTATGTACGAGTCTCTGCAGCGAACCAAACACAAACACAGACAGTAACTGAGCATTCCAATTCACTTACTTATAGATGACATCGGTGGAGCTCTTAAGGGGAGTAGCTCTGAATATTTATACCATGTATAGGTTGACGAATTCCACAGGGGACAGGAGCTAAGCGAATGCAGTACACAATGTGAATGCACTACAATGCCCCATGCATAGTTTATTTCACAATTCTAGCTGATTTCGTATGGATTGACAGCGACAATCAGCATTAAATATACTAAAAGAAGTTCGAGGCAGCCAGTCTATCAAAATTAGTAACTAAAGCAGACATGGTGATTGAGTTCGTATAGATTGATTGAGGTACAGGTGGGATATATGTATACATGCAAATAGTATAAAATATAGTAGGGCAACTGCAGTCTACCAAGTTTCATAACTCTGGTCAGTCTACTCTCCGAGTTCGCTGAGGCTACCTTGTTGGCATACACTTAAATAACCTCAAAAGTGTTAGCGATACTTTTATGAAGTCCATACAAAGTTACAAACAAAATTTCATAACTCTAGTTCTTCTAGTTCCCGAGTTACAAAGCGCTGGAAAAAGGCAACAAATTGTATATGCAATATACGATGATATTTCTATCATAGGCACCTACATGCCAAGTTTTCCAGCGCTAGATCTCGAGTAACAATGGGCTGGAATTGTTAATAAATGTTCTCTTTCTACCACATAAATCATTTATACTTTATCTAACTGCACTAAAGTACTTTTAATTTAATTTCTTATTCGTTTGTTGTTGGCGACTCTCAGCTAATTTCACTTTTTATTTATCTTTCATCTCTCTCTCTCTTTACTTTCGTCTTTATTGCTCGCCGCATTTGGGAGTTGTAATTCATAATTCATTAATTAATTTGCAATTTTTAATTTGTTCTACACAAAAATTTCCCCTAATGAGAAACAGAAAACAGAGAAAAAGTCATTTGTTGCGTTTTATCTTACACTGCTCTTCCCCCTCTTCCCCTCTCTACTGCTCTTTCTCTCTCTCTCTCTCGTGTCTCATTTGTATTTTTCGAAATTCATAATCGCATTTTGTATTTATGGCATTTACATAATGCACAGCGTAAATATTAAAAGCATCGCTCGCATGGGGATTTCGATTCTACAATTTATGCCCCACAACAGACTGACACCCCCTTTTTGCGCCTGTCCCCGTCTCCGCACTTCCCTACCCTTCCCTTGTGGGCCGACCTTTTATTTCAATTCCATTTGACGCATTTTTCGCATAAATTCCATGGAAAATTGCTCGATTTACTATTTATTACTAGGGGCACAACACAGACGGACTATCTCTATAGAGAGACCTTTTACCCGTCTGCACAAAGTGGACACACCCCTTCTCCCTCTCTCTCTCTCTCTCCCACTTTTCTCGCCTGTGTGTGTGTGTGCGTCAACAATGAAAGACCTCGGGCAGTTTTTTGTTGTTTTTATCGTCCATTTCGAAGCACAAAAAGTTAATAATTCTGCATCATTTTTATGCCTGTGTGTGGGACACACGCACGCACACTCACGCGTATACACACACACGCACACACTAAAGAATTGGATAAAGTTTTGTCACACTCACATAAACAATTTGCTGTGCAGGACACAAAAAGTTGCCGCGTTCGCACATAAAATTGTTAAATTGTGCGTTGAGCAACTGAAAATTATTTCGTATTATTAGCCCCGACTGGACACGCTCCTGGCCACCCTGTGCTTGAGGCACCCTCTGTGTGAGTGTGTGCACTTTAATAAAAGTTTTGCAATAATTGAGGCTTGGCACAGCCGGACACAGCAGGAACTAAAGTCGCAGGTGCAAATGCTCTGCAATTTGCACACTGGAATTGAAGTGATTGTTTAAGGAAGGGAAGGGAAGAAAGAGAAAGAAAAAGAGAGAGAGAGAGAGCAAGGGGAGCAAGTTGAGGAAGGTTTAAGTAGAGAGCAGGCTGGGAGATGTTCCAACAGTGTGGATACTGAAGTATATTTAAGATTCAAAATTAATAATACTGGAAATTTATGAATACTGGAAATTTATGAAGTAACTTTAAGATATAAAAGTATCTACTTACTTCCAATTCTATTGCTGTTTATATCTCACTCTCGCATGTGCATTCACAAATCATGAGCTCCCCCTCCCCCCCCCCCTTTCTCACAGTGTAGACAAGTGGCACGCAATAGCAATTGCATTTGACCCCACGCAGCAACCTCCAATGCGAGTTTCCACCTGCGTTTGGGTCCGTCGGGTCACAAAGGTACAAGGGCAGAGGGAGGGGGAAGGGGTCATCGCTTCAGGGCGTTCAGTGCGACAGACTTATAGACTGATTGAACAGGCGGAGGCTAGCAGAGAAGGGGGCGTTGCACAATTATGGCCGGCATTGACATTGCACGTCACTCGCTCAGGCAAGGCAAGCGGCTTGCAATGTCAGGGCTGCACAAGGGCAGCGGGAATGGTGAGGGGGGGGAGGAAGGAGAGGAAAAGAGAGAGAGAGGGGACTGAGTGGAATGCCAAACTAGAATGTGAATTCTTAAGCTCGTCTGACCAACCGATAACAACCGCTGACGATGACGATGACGACGATGAGTTGAAGGGAGACACTTGATGTACTACGCCCCCACCCCTGCCCCCTCTCGTTATCCCCTACGCCTTGCCTTATTCAATGCCAGGGGCGAAACATCGACGAGGGAATGTTAAAATCAATAAAGCACGCTTTAAATTATGAACTATCAGAGGAATTTCACTGTGCTTCTTGTTGTTGCTGTTGTTGCTGTTGTTGTAAATTGAGTTACCCATTTATAGCCTTATTTTGTTGTTGTTGTTGTTATTATTGTTGGCATGGCTTTTTTCCTGCTACATCCGTGTTTTCATTATTAATTATTATTGCACAATTTGTTGCAGATAATACGAATTTTGAATTAAATATTACACATACGCCACGTTGCGTGCCTGTAAATGTGTTGCCCCCACCCCCTGTGTGTTACCCCTCTATATACCCTGTACAATTGTGCATGCTGCAACGGGGTGTTTGTGATTTGTCATCATTTATAATATATATTCTATGATATTCTCTGAATTATTTAGGGGAAATTGTTCTAGAATTTATTGGTTTGGTAACGTGTGAAAACTGCATTTTAAAAGATATACTACTTATTTTCTGTAAATAAGAACTTTATTCTGTACTGTACATGCTGTGTAACTTTCATTACAATCCATTGAGTGAAGGTGCTATACAAGGTAGATGAAGCTGGCTCTGCAAGAATCAATAGATTTCTTCATATAAAATCAATTTAAGTGAACATTTTCAAGTTTACAATTCCCATAGAATATAGAACTTTATATACCCTCACTACTTAAGGGTATCGCCTAGTCGTGCATGCCCCATAGAGTACAAACCATTCACATCGGTTATGTATACCGGCATTATTCATAATGCGCATTGATTTTTGTCATTCGGTCAGTTTGTGGTGGAACCACAGTCCCTTTTGGGGGCCCCTCTTCCTCTTCTCCTTCGCCCCCTCCAATGCGCCCCTCTCTCTATGCCTGTGCCATTACCTCAGCTACCTCACCTATGTGTGCTGCAATCAAATCATCAAATTCAAAGTGGAGGCCAAAACACAACAAAAAAAAACAGAAACCCAACTAGTCTTGTTGTGGTTGCAAGTGGCGGCAACGTTGCACGTAGCAAGTTGTTAACTGGCAACCGCCTTGAACTTTTGCCAGGCCCGTTGACAGTTTTCGTTGTTCCTAACGAAGCAAATTTGCGGCTTTTTACTTCACTCCACTTTGCTTCAAGAAGAACTTGCAACGAATGTTGTGTGCCGCCAAAACGGGGCACTAATTAGATCAAGAATTTCTGTGGCGTCAATGGAGATGGAGATAGAAATAAGAGAGAAGGATAGAGAGTGGAAAGAAGGGAGTGGGAGAGTAGGAGCGTAGAAGAGTAGAGAGTGGGGAGAAAACAGTAGAAGAGTAAGAAAGTAGAGAGTGTGGAGAAGAGAGTAGAGGCGTAAGAGAGTAGAAAAGTAGAAGAGTAGAAGAGTAGGAAAGTAGAAGAAAAGAGAATAGAAGACTAGCAGAGTAGAAGCGAGAAAAAGAGTAGAAGAGTAGAGAGTACAGAGAAAAGATAAGGAGGGAGTTGGTTGAGTAAGAGAGTAGTAGAAAGTAGGTGAGGAGACGAGTAAGGGAATAGGAAAGAGTAAAAGAGACTAGGAGAGACAAGAAGAGCGATAAGGAGACTCTAGTGTGGGGCTAGTAGAGACCATGGGAGTTAAGGAGAGGCAGGAAGAGAAGAATAGAATGCTATGAAGCGTAAAGGATGAAAGACATGAATCACAAATGCTGCAGAGAGAGAGAGAAGAGGAGTTTGGCGAGGCTAAGCCAAACAGAGAAAGGCAGTGGAAATTAAGTAAAACATTTGATTCCCAGGCAACATGTCAAATGAGACGCGCCAATGGTGGCGTCTCTTTTGTTTGTGGTTCTTCCTCCTCGGGGTATCACCTTTTCTGGGCTTGAAAACTTTTGCTACTCGAAAAATGTTCATAGAACTTGACCAAGCGGAAACTCCGAAGCAGGTTAAATACGGCCATGACGACGACGGCCTTTGACCCAGCGTGAGACATCAAGCTGAGTTTCACTAGCTGTTGCCGATTATTGTTGTTGTTGCTTTTGTTGATTTGTTTGCTTTAACTAATTAAAAAACCCGTGAACTGTGTCCTGTCGCAGCAAAAAGAAAAGGAAGGCAGAGAGAGAGAGAGCGAGAGAGGGAGATGGATAGGGAGGGAGGAAGAAACAGCGGAAGAAGAAGTGTGCGCTACGAGTAGCTTTAAATCATTTTCCATTTATGAAAAACATGCAAATTTAAACAAGTTTTGTCCGACTTAAAATGCTGCAAAAACCTCAATTCAAATTAAGTGAAAATCTATGACAAAATATAAAAAACCTTGAAAAGATTTTAGTACTGAAAACACTCAATTTAAATTTAATGAAAATCGATTCTTAAATTAAGAAAACTTTAGCAAGACTACAATCACTTCAAGAGTCTTAAAATAGGTCGACAATATTTGATAAAGAATTGAGATTCAAAGAATATGGATTCTCTAATATTTATACAACTTTTTGTAAAATTTCTCTTAACTCTCTTAACTCCATATTCATAATATCCATAATACACATACATATATACCATAAATACAATCTAGAAAACCTTTACCTGCTTTGCTGCTCTTTGAAATTGACAAAACTATATCAATCATCTATTAACATCTCTATAAAATGTTGTAAAATCTTTAACAAAATGAGAAAACTCAAGCAATGTAGTGTTTTATAAATATTTTCATATTTTATTTTATTGGGAAAGTTTCTTAATTTGTAATATAAATTAATAAATTCGTCTTAAAATTTGATTTTAAAATTTTGGGGGAAAAAAAATTGAAAAAAAAATGTGTTTAGCTTAAGGAAGCAGATATTGTTGTTGTTATTCTTGGTGTTGTTGTTGCAGGTGTTGTTGTTGTTTTTGTAGATTGCTTAGCAATTGTTGGACTGACACACCTGTTGCCAGATTGGGCAGCAACATGGAAGCCTTCGTGTCAAGCGAAGTCACCCAGTTGCATTCCCCCTTAGAGATCAGTACTGATGGTGTGCGTCAATTGCTGGAAGGGATAACCCAAATGTGACTGCTGCTGTTGTTGATGCTGCTGTTGTTGTTGATGCTGCTGCTGTTCCTCCTCGCTTCTGTCCACCTTGAAACGTTTAGCAGCACTTTCCATTTCTTCCAGATCAGTGAAGGCAGGAAAATCCGCTGGGCAAAAGTGTCCGGCAATGGCCTCAGGAATATGGCTAACATTGTGCAACATGTGGGCCGGGGTGCTCTGCAGATAATTGCGCCACTTGTGGTAAGAACGAGAGTTTGAATCGAAGGTCGCGTCACGTCTTTGACTGATGGGGGATGAGGTCTTTGGCATAATGCGCTGTGCATGATGCATCATGTACATCTCCCACTCCAGATTACCCACAGCTGGTTCCAATTCATCTGCATCACTCTTCGTCTCTTCGTCATTCAAGTCCATGTCCTGAGTGCGTCGCAGTTGCATATTCTTGCTGGGTGTCGAGGCTGCGCTGCTGCATGTGTGGTAGCCGTAAGAACGATCCAGTTCCGATGTTGGCGGTTGCTCAGCGAAGTCATCGCAGATGGGACGCACTGTTTGACTGCG
This sequence comes from Zaprionus camerounensis, assembly GCA_018904165.1. Taxonomy (NCBI): domain Eukaryota; kingdom Metazoa; phylum Arthropoda; class Insecta; order Diptera; family Drosophilidae; genus Zaprionus; species Zaprionus camerounensis. The sequence goes on from JAEIFS010000739.1 coordinate 516,276, forward strand.
ACGACTCCAAATGCTGCGATTGCTACTGCGAGTGCTGCTGCGTTGAGGTGTGCTGCATGCACTGCTGCCAACGCCGCTGCTGTTGCTGCTGCTGCTCAGTGTGCCACATTGTGTGGCAGCAGAGTGGGAGCTGCTACTGCTGCTGCGACTGCCGCTGCGACTGCGCTTGGAGCTGCCATAGATGCTGGTGTCCAGTGTACGATTCATATCCAGCTTTAGATTACTCGAACAGCAGCCCATTTTGTTCAGAAATATATATGCCTACTCAGTCTCTAAAATTAGTCTCACTCTAAAATTCTCGCTGTTTCTTGCTGCAGAACTTTGTGAGGTTTCTGCACAATTTCTTCTTGATTTCTCCACTAATTCTTCTTGATCTTTCTGACAATTGATTGCTTAATGTATCTATAATTTCAGCTTGAGGTTTCTTCAATTTCACTTAAATTCGCTTTGAATTCCTAACAATTTCGCGTTGATTTCTCTACGTCGTCTGCTCACGTTGCTGTCTCGTTGTCAACTGTTTTGCCTGTCACGATGTCCAGTCTATCTTATATACTCTACGCAGGTAGATTTTCCTTTCCTTTCATTTCGAAGGATTCGCGAATTTCCAGGAATCGTAAAACTCGCGCTGATATACCTGGCTTAATCCGCATGCCGCGCGTTAAAACCGTTTTATGGCTGCAGATTTTTGGCCAAAAAGTCTTATCCCGTTTTGTTGGTGCACGTGTGCATCGCCGATCCTGCGCTACCTGGTTGACCAGGTCTCTCTCTCCCTGAAGGTTGACCTTGATTGCAGGCCTGGATTATGCCATACGCGACCTATGCGGAATTCTCTTCGGCGATCTCTACTTAAGCAGAGTGACAACCCTTTGTTGGCAACTCTGTAAGCTACTTGGATTCGGCTCCCTTTCGATTTTTTCTAAGGTTTCTCTTTCTTTTTTTCGCTTTCTCTCTCTATATTTCATTTGAAGGCGCACTGCGCTAACCTTGGCCCATGGCCATTTTGTGGTCCATTGTTGTGCAAACGCCGTTGACGCCGACTCGCAGACACACACACACACTCGCACACCACACATACACACACTCTCACACACAAGTGCACAATGAGACAACAGCTGCGCTTCGACTTCGCCTTAGATCGGGCAAGTTTATTGAGCATCGTATCGTATCGCGTTGAGTTTTTCCTTTCACATCAATTTCACTTGAATCTCTCAATGGACACACAGTTGCTCCTCGTTGCTCGTTCCTTTTTTGTCCTGCTGCTGCATTGTCTTTATATTCCGATCCTAACTACGCGTAAATACATCTACTTATGACGCTGCACAGCTCAAGGTTGACCCTGCAACAGAATTTGCTCGAAATACACCCAAGAAATTTGCATTCACAGAGTGTGAAAGAGAAAGGGACACAGAAAGGGAGAAGTGCTACGAGAATGACTAAGAAATTCGATTGTTGTGAAGCTCTTAATGATTAGATATTGGATTCAAAAAAGAAGACTAGAATAACTTGAATTGAATCCTTTACTTTATCATATAATGCCATAAGATAATTCTTCGTTTTTATATTTAGTTCAATTTGAAAAAGAACCTGACTAGATTGAATACTTTAATATATACTCACCTTATACCATATATACCTTTACTATTATATAATTTGCAATATATTCATATCATATTATATCTTTCTATAATACTTATAAACTTATAGAGCATTTACTTCTTATGATAATTTGCTCGATTTGATTGGATTCAAAAAGTAAAGAAGACTAGAAAAACTTGGTTAACTTGAATACTTTACTATATCTAGAATACCATAGCAAAGCTGCCTATAATACTTCATAACTTCTAGTTTATTCACTTTTAATGTTTATAATAGGAAACTAACTTGTAAACTCTCTGTATATGCTTAATTGAACTGATCATATTGTCATTATTTCATTCATATATCATTTTATAGTTCTTACTTGTAAACTCTGCAGAACTTTCTTGGTTTCTTGGTATTCCAGAAGTTTCTGTATACCACATTCTTTAGGTCTATAGAGATTATTATGAGATCTTAGCAAGGATAATACTTATTGTAGTCGACTACCATTTCCAAGTTATTCTTAAGTAGTAAAAGAGTTGAGTTCCTTTAAAAGAGCTCGACAATGCAAGTTGCCTTATCAGCTCGAACTGCTACTTTCCTCTCTCTCTCTCTCTCTCTCTCTCTCTCTCTCTCTCTATCTCTAGTAAAATCCTTTCTAGTAAATAGCTCTACGAGTAGCATTACTCAAGGCCCGTCACTATAACATTGCGCTGGTTTCCACCTCCTTCTGCTACTCCTCTCCTCCTCCTTCTGTGGCAAAGGGTTGAGGCGTTGCTTTTCCCACACTCTCGCTGATGCCTCGGGCCAGCCCCGTTTGTTTTTCCGCCGGTGTCAAAAGGTCTGTTGGCCTTTTTGCCGCCAACTGCCATCTCATTTGACTATCGGCCGGAAAAGTGTGCGGAGTGTCGAGCGTGTGGAACGTGCAACGTGTTGCCCTTTAGTTGGGTTGCATTTTCACACGCAACGCGCAATTCCCATTTTCCGTGTGGGGTTTTTCCTTCAGTATTAGGTTTTGTTTCCCGTTCTGAGCATTTCACAATTTCCTGCCAACTGGCCACGGAAAGTTGAGGCGCAACGCGTCGTTGGTGGTTTGACAATTTTCTAAATCCCAAAATGGAATTCAGCACGGGATTTTCTGCTCTCTAACGTTATCTAAAAACCAAACGAGGCGAGCAAAAAAAAACCGGATACCGGACCCGGATTTGAATTCGGAATGTTGCTGAGGAAACCAAAGCTGACTCGACTCGGCGCCGCACGTTGCCCAAACACACATCTCTTCCAACTGCAGTTGCGCATTATCCGATTCCGATTTCGATTTTCCTGATATTTCACAATTGTTTGCTTTGTGTGTCGCCTGCACGTGATTTGAGTTCAGAGAACGAGAGTGGGAGGCAGAGGTAAAGGGGGAAACTGTGGGGAATACAGTACGGAAGCAGCTGCCCCGGCAAAAATAGTTAAAAGTTATACTTGATTTAAAGCCAAACAAATGTGTCTCAAAACTTATAACCCAGTCAAAGTTTGAAATAGAATAACTTATGCCACATATGCACTGGGCATATATGGTATCTATATCTATATATATATGGTATCTACTTTAGAAGTTTATTGCCAGGACCCTTAAAATATAGGCAGGACCTTTAAAATATAGGCTCCATATTCATTTGAATTTTCCTTAATTGCATATTGAGATATCGTTGATGCCTAAAGGCTTTAAATAAGAGTTCTCTGAGTTAGTTCTACAGTACCTGAGTAAGTAGAAGCTTGTCAGTTAGCTTAAGAATTAATAATTGTACAGGCTTAAAGCTGAAGTTTCAATGGTATCCAAGCTCTACTGGAATTTGAATTCAATCAGCGTTTGAAATTCAATTGTACTACAATTGCAACATAGCAATTCTGGCACCTACCCCCCGCCCGCTTCTGCCCATGGGGTACCCTTCTTCAACATACCCTGTCAATTAGTTACGCCAGCTAGTTCGAATTGTAGACAAACTGACCGAGTTGCCCCCCAAATACCAATTCAGAGTCAGTGCACTGCTTCTGTTTCTATACTGTTTCCACTTGACAGCCTTGAAGCGGGTTAACAGCTTGAAATGGGGCAGAATTGGCAAAGAAAGCAGAGACTGTGCTAGCTAATACCCTGCAGCAGTGAAAGATATTATAACATTCGCACTGAAATTAACTGTACATTGAATAAATTGACAGCAAATGATGAGAGATAAGAATTAAAATAGGAATACGACTGTAAGATACCCTTTAAAAACTAAATAATGACTTTTGTTTGGTTAGATGTGCATAGAAATGCCTGAAGCTGAGTTAAAAGATAACATACCTTATGCAATGTGGTGAAACCTTAAGACAAATCGAAATTAACATTAGTTTAAAGCATAGCGATAAATTTTATTCTACAAGTAATTGAAGTCAAAATCGGAAATCCTCTTCGACCTAACCCCACACAGACGACACTGTGTATACCCTGTAAAAGTTAGGCAATGAGTTGATATAGCTTCAATATTGCAATATTATAAAGACTTTCTTTCAATTTTCTTTCGAGAAATTCTTAGAATATTCTCGGGACAATCATAACAAGCCTCACACAGCCTCATGCACGGAGTGTCACACCCTTTTCTGCGTAATTATGGCACAGGGTACACACACACACACACACACACACACACACACACACACACACACACACAGTGTAGAAACTCGAAGGGCCACTTGAGGCAACAACAAGCACAGCAACGAGCAGAACTAGTTCAGGTTTGGAACGTGCCTGGCTACGCTAAGCAGTCGATTGGGAACAAATTTGGAGATTTCTCAGGGATTTTCTCTGGGCAACATTTTGTGGCACAAGTGCAAGCCAAGCGGAATTGTTCTTGCTACACGCAACTCGCTGTGATCCTGCCCAGACATGTCGCCGCAAGGACAAACCTGTCATTCATTCTTGGACACGGCACGATGCACATCTGTTTTTAGCTTCGATTGATTTTTTCACTTTTTTTATTTGTTTTACGCTTGTTTTTTCCTGCTTGTTATTTTTTTTTTGATTTTCCTCGGAGTTTTTTTCGGCTTTTTTTCGGCCAACTCATAAAAGTTTGTTGTGATTTTGCTGGTCGCGCTTTGTTTACGAAATGCATTTGCGGAGTGTCGTCATACTCATCCTGGGCCCGGGCAACTCCTTGTGCAGTCATAAAATCTAGCGATGTTCTTTGCGGCGCAGGTAGTGCTCACTTTCCCTCCCTCTCTCTCTCTCTCTCTCTCTCTCTTGCTATCTCTTTCTACACCATCCTCTCTCTTTCTAGCTCTAATTCTCTCTTCTACTCTCGGCCTGTCTTTCTCTCTCTGTCTACGCTCTTCCTCGTTCCTCGTTCCTTATCCGCACTTCACTTGTTGATCCGTCGGGCATTCCCGTTTCCGCGCGTTTCCTTGGGGGCCAAGGGAAATGCCCGACGGTATTTCCTGCTCGGGAAATGCCTGCAGGGAAAAACTGCCGTTAGTAGAGCTCAGTAGAGAAGGAGGAGGAACTGCGAAAGCGAACACATGTGGCCGCATAAGCTGGCTCGTTAGCAGCAGCGAGGCGCAACTATTTAACAGTTAATTTGCCACAGATCTCGACAAGTGCCACAGAAATCAGCGTGGCATGTGGCAACCTTCGGGATTTGCCCAGCATTGTAGACCAGGTGCAATGTCGCGTTGCCGCAGAATGCGACACAGTACAGTCAACGAGGCAATGCAAATGCAATATGAGCCTCAATTAAAACGTCAAGTGAGACGGCCACACCCACCGCCTCCATTTCCTTTCCATTCTACTGTGGCATCCACAGCAGCGTCCTTCTGCTGCAGCTCCTTCTTCCTTTGACTGCACCATTAAAAGCAAATCGGCGCGCCTTTTGGGTATGCAACGTTTATTTTCACAACCAAAAAAAGGCAGTTGACGAAGCATGGGAAAGGGGGAGAGAGAGGAAGCGAGGCATGGAGTGAGAGAGAGAGAGGGGAGAGAAGACAGAGGGGGGAACAGGCAGGTCCGACTAAGCCGGCACTTTTATGCGCCGCCACTCAATACCCTGGGACTTCGGACATGTGCTCGCAGCCACTCGTACAATTCGGCACATGCGAAGCGAATCAAAAAGTCTGCATAGTATGCATCAGGAAACGGGTATGCTAGACTAGGCAAGACATATACATATGACTCCACTTGAAGGGATGATGAAATATGAAGTGCCAATATGATATGATAATAGACAATGTAAATGCTAATATGTTATTTAGATTACTATACAGTACTATATTTTATCTAAGTATCTAATGTTATAATATGATATTATAAACTAGTCTAAGCAGACGATTCTAGCTGTAAATTTTCAGCTTGATATGATTATTAAGTTTGTTACAAATTCTTCAATTTAAAGATACGTAAAAAGTTAAGAACCACGTTCCAAGCTGTAAGAAATAACTGCATTAACCAAGCAAACTCAGCTTGCTATTGAGCTGACTTACTGCATATGAACAGCGCTGCTACAAATAGCATATATCTATATATGTACATATTCAATACTACATAGTCTTAATTATATAGAATTCGTTTGAAATTCACACCTGTAAACATTGAACACCAGTAAATTTGCCACCAAACATGATATCTATCTTTCACATTATAATAGACAACTAACACATTGTACATGTGCCTCAAAGACCTACTTACTGATCAGGAAACAAACAGCAATCTAACATATTCAACTGAATCTACCCACTGCTTTCACTTTAGACTAGTGCGTAAAGGCTACAAACTTAATTTATACCACAAGAATAGTCGAATTACGTATAAACAAGTATAGAGCATCTTCACTTCGATTTGACTCCACTTTGATTTGCTTTTTTCGAATGTTTCTCGTTGGATTTCGTTGTTTTCTCTTCGTTTGTAGCTTTTGCATGTGTCATGTTGTATTAACAACACACAAGTTGTGCGTGGCACTGTGCAAGTGTGTGAGTGTGTGAGTGTGTGTGTGTGTGTGACAGTGCGTGTGTGCGCCTGTTATTATTTGTTCCACTTGATGTTGAAAGTAACAGACTGTCAGAGAGAAAGAGTGGGTGTGCGTGCGAGTGTGTGCGTTGCAATACATAGAAAATCAATATTATTTCTTACTGTGTGTTGTTGTAATGTTCTTTATGAATTATTTATTAAACGACATTGGATTCCCTTGCGCTGTGTCTGTGGAACCCCTCGAGTACTTTTACTCATAATTGAAACGACAATCTGTACTCGATACCTTTGTATCGATACAAGCTGATTAAAAGCGCAGCGGGCAGGAAAAGCAAGCAGGTTATAAGGGGGAAGGGGCCGGCAGAGTTGCCATGTGTTCGTACACGTTGCTCGTTCACGCTGTGCGGCAAATTATGCGGCTCGATTACAATTCAATTTGTCATCTCAATTGTGCGAAAAATGTAATTGTTTTTCTTCACATTGAATACCCTGTACTGTTGCGAAATGAGGTATAATACAAAATACAATAATAATACAAGACTTACCAAGAAACTCGAAATTTAAGAAAGAAACTCGAGTAATTTATTAGAGGTGCCTCAAAGTAGCTCAAAGGGATATCAAGCTGATTCCTTGATAACTTTTGTAATTTGCGGAACTTAGTCTTCATTTTTGAGCAGTGTGTTAATAAAATATATGTATAACTACTTGAACTGCACATTTATTTGCTGACATAAGCTTGCCTGGCCAGGGAGTTATGCAAGCTAGAAGCGGCATAAAGTAGATGCAAGTGGTATCAAATTGATTCCTTAATGACTATTGCAATTTACTGAAGTCAGTTCTGATTTTTGAGCAGTGTATAAATAACATCTTCAGGCATATATACTGCAAATTTGCCAACATGAGCATGTCTAGATTGTGAGTTACTTACTCTAGTTTTCACTTAATCGAATTGGAGTCTTTTGTTTGGTTACTTTGCACTTTCTAAGCCTAGGTAACTTTCCGTTGAGCTATTTACCTTCTCAGCCATTTATTTTATGGCTTGTTTTCCTCCTTCTTCCCATATTTAGCTGCTCTGCAATTGCGTTAAGTAATTAGAAAGGAGCTCGCGTTCCTTTTGCTGCCACTGCTGTTGCTGGTTTAGCTGCTGTTTCAGCTTCTGGTTTTGACTTAACGAGCATTTAATTGCCAGGCTTACCCTCGATGACACACACAACTAACAACACTCACACTTACACACACACACAAACACACACATACACTGAATACCTGCACTTCCGTTCCGGTTCACCCTTTTTGACCCAAACTTATCGCAAGGGAACAAATTTCACTTTTACTGCACTTTTAGTTGCTTATTCTTTCTCTCTCTCTTATTCTCTCTCCTTATCGACTCTGTCTCTTGCTGTGTTGTCTCATTTCTTTTATCTATGTATGTTTTTTCCGCCTACACTTTGCATTTTTATGCGCACTTCATTCATAAATTACACGGAATTTTCATTGTGCCTCAAGAGGTTTTTCCACGAAACTATCCAAATGCTTCGCCATGTCTATTTGCGAGTATGTGTATGTGCATGTTTGTGTATGGCAGTATGTGTGTGTATGTGTCTGATTACGTCTCTACGTGATCTCTCCCTGGCCAGAATCCAGTCTCCTTGTGGGAATTGCGCATAATTTGTGCATGTTAATTAGCTCATTTTGTGCGTAGATTAAGCAAATTAACCAAATTAACAAAATGGGCAGCAACTAAATAAATAAATTAAACACTCAGTAAAAGGGGGCAAGGACGAATCGTATCGGAGTGGGGGGAGTGGACGAAGGACGTGGCCTTATTGGGCCAGTTGTCTGTCAAGGTCAGTGGCACAAAGGACTGGCTACATTTGATAAAGGCAAAGGGGTATAGAGCCTTGGCTACAATTATCTTACCCATACCGCATATATGTAGATACCCCGAGATACCCCTTGATATCAGTAGTGTGACATGATTTACTTATAGCAGCCTTGGAATATGCTAAACTGTTTTTTTCGAAAGAATGTCACCAGAAATCAACCACAGATTGAGAGCTCTAACTGATTGTCGCGCTAGCAGAAGTAGTAGTAGTAGAAATTGAAGTAATAGTAGTAGTAGTAGAAGAAATAGTAGTTGTTGTAGTATAAGTAGTAGTAGTAGTAGTAGTAGTGGTATTAGCAGGGAAAGTAGTAGAAGTAAAAGTAGTACGAGTATAAGAAGTATTAGTATTAGAAGTCGTGGAAGTATTAGCAGTAGAAGTACAATCAGTATTAGTAGTAGTTTAAGTATAAGTTGTAGTTTAAGTAAAAGTAATAGAAATTGTAGTAGGAGTAGTAGTTGTAATCGTACTGGTAGTAGTAGCATTTTATGTGTGTACAAGCAATAGTAAATCTCTTCAATAACTATCACCTTGAGTATTGTAACACTAAGCTAGTTTCTTGCACTTAAATCGAATTTAATACATCGTATAGAACAATAATATATATCTGTATGTATACAAAAATGATATCAAATACCTTCTTTAGTGCACAACATACTCTGAGTTAGCTGTTTAATACCCTGTAGAAGAGCAGAATGTTGCAGTTTCCAAAAATCGTTCCACATAGCCTATCTTCTCCCTAACACCCTCTCTCTTTCTCTATCTACCCCCTAAATATTATATAGTCTACATAAATTTATGGTCATACAGGGTAACTGTTAGTCGAGCTAGTTGCTTGGCTGCTGAACCAAATTTATGGCAATTCCATTTGCAGCTTTTCGCGCTGATGGATCCATAAATCATCATCACAACAAAAACACTAAATAATGTCGTGCCGGGCTTTGCCTCTCTCTCTCTCTCTCTCTCTCTCCACCAGGCACTACCCCCCTAAGGCCTTACACTACACTCCTACCTCCTTCCTTACCCCCCTCTGCATCCCCCGCTCTCACTGTCTGGCTGCCGTGCTTTGTTTTCTTTTACCTAACTGCGTCGTAAGGTTTAATGCACTAACCAAGTGCCAAAAGTTGCGCCTCAAAGTTTGACAACAACACAACACGACGAGGTGTGTCTAAGTGTGTGTGTGTGCGTGTGTGTGTGTGTGTGTGAGAGTGTTTGTGTTGTCTGTTGTCTGACGCACTTTGCACACTTTGCAAGTTTTACTAGCGCGAGTCACGGCGCAATGTAACTTAAAGTGGCACATGAGAAACGCCAGTTGCAGCCCAAGCCAGCCATGTGGCATGTGTGGGGGGAGGAGTGCGTTGCAGCAAACTAGCTGCACCTGACAACCTCCCCCTTTTACTTAGTCTCACTCGCAGATAATTTTCGTAATTGCAATCAAAAGTTGCATTTGAAGCTAATTGAAACTGAAGTTGCAATTGAATTACTTTGCAAGGAGGTTGCCACATGCCACTTGTTATTGCAAGCAGTTGGCAGCGCCAGGCGCTACTTAAGTGCTGAAGCAGTGTTAAGTTGGCTGCGCTGCGATAAGCCTGTCAGTGTTGGGTAAGATGAAAAGATTCCCCTTTGTCTGTTCGCTTTTGATATCATACATAAGAGTAATTTATAGAATATGAACTGATTCTTTATGATTCGACAAATTGTAAGGTATTTATAGTATAATACTTGAATGAAATGTGCAACAATGGAAATCCATCAATTGAATATCCAACACTCCTCAAGATTGTCTTTCAACTCGTTTATATATTTTGTGTGTTGGTTATTGATCTTAAATATGATAATAACTTGTAATTAAGTTAAACAACATTATATATACGAAACTTAACGAACTTAACTCTCTTACTCACTGAGTTTTTCGAGTAATTCTTGATATATACCCCTTGATTTGTCTCCAAGATTAAAGAGTAACTTGCAAAGTATTTAAGAACAAAGTATTTTAGAAGAAGCAACAATCAAAATTTGAGCTCAATTCTATAACCCAATCTGAGTGGCATCCACATCGGTTTCACAGCTCACAGTTGACAGAGAATGAGTCTGTTGTGGCAGATAAAAGATGAACGAGTTGTGAGAAGCTGCTGATGAGCAGGATGAGCTGTTGTGGCAGTTGCAGTTGCACCCACACACACACACTGGAGACACCCACAGACAGCTGTTGGCGACTTACAACTTTGCTAGCTTGAAATCAGCGGCAAGTCAACATGCCACATGCCACTATGGGCGAACTTTGTCGCCCCTCTGCTGCCTGTCTATCTGTCTCTCTCTTACTCATTTCCTTCCTTTTCTTTCTGTGCTCTTTGCAGTTGCTAAGCTGGCAGCATATGCCGAGGAGGTCAGCACATCAACCGGCTTTGGATCGGAAGGTGAGTAGAGACGTGCTGCATGCCGCATGCCAGGCGATTGATGCCACTCAATCATTGATGACTTGCAGAATGGGGCTCGGGCTGGCGCGGTGGCACCAACTTTCTGGTAGAGGTTGAGGAGACAGCTGCAATGTCGCCACCACCAAGTGCCACCAAACGTGGCAGCAACAACAGCAGCACCAGCAACAACAACAACAACGGCACATCCGAGGACTACAACATTGAGCTGGGCAGCCAGGAGCAAGTGCTGCCTGATGCCACAGGCTCAACAATCGCTGGCACAACCAATGGCACAACTATCGAGGCGGGTAAGGCTCCCTTCGCATTCCCCTCTTGCTCTTCCAAGGGATGACATCATTTCATCTTATTTATTACTTGGCGATTTACGACTGCAGCTTATAGTTCCAGAGAGAGAAAGGGACTGTAGGATTATCGATAGTGAAATATGGTCCAATTAAGCGCGAGAAACAATTGTGGGGCAATTAAAAGGAGCTGACTGAGATTAACCCAACGATACATACCCTATGAAACTGAAAGTTTTCCAGTATAAAGAGCGTAACTGAGAAGATTCAAAATAGTTAAAAAGAGAACGACAACATGAAGATTTAGATAAATATGTAAAAATTGACTAAAATTGTATGTATATTAAATAAATTTGAACATGATAAGGTTTCCAGCTGGAAATAAATGTATTTCTCAAAGAAATATCGTAAATATCTTGGCATAAGCTTACTGGGATTTTAGGTACACATGTATCTTGGGGAACTCAAGGAGCAGAGGGAAGCATAATTGAATGTTTATGGTCTCTACACTGTAATCCCATTTTCTCTTCAGCGCTGAGCTGAGAGGGGGGATGAGCTGAACGTGTAAAACGTGGCGGGATAATTGAATTCGAATCTTTTTCCACTGATTTATTAATGCCTTCGCGTACGTGCGCGACTTTTCAGCGTGAAAATTGAATGCAAATTTTGGCAAATGGAGAAATTGACAAATTGTGTAACATTTCCAATTGAATTGCGAATTGAAACTGCCTCTCTCTCTCCCTTTTCTCTCTGTCTCTCTTTCTTCATCTCTCTTTCCTCGCTCTCCTTACAGGCCCCAAGATCATAGTACGCACCGAGGAGGTGCTCATCGTGGGACTCGTGCTCATTCTTTGGGTGGGCGCCATTATGCTCTTCTTCAATCGTTGGGGCAAGATACGCATGCTGGAGCCGTATCAGCCAAAGTTTCAGCAGCAACATCGCAGCTCGTGCCCCCTGGTCGATTTGGATGCCGTGCAGGCGCATCAGGTAAGCACAAGCAAATTCAAATGCTGCTAAGTATAATCGAGACTAAGAAAACTAGGTTTTTTTTGGAATTTCCATGCTTCCTCAATTGAAATTCAGTTTGTAAACATGAAGTCCCTCTTCAGTGCTCAACACAAATTTTAATAGAGTACTCTTTTATAGGGATTTCTATCCGTGAATCAATAATCAAAATGTAGAAGAATTGGGAATTTTGCAGGCTTCTTTCTTTAAACTTCCACATCAAATTTACACACAAATTTAAATAGAGAACTCTATTATTGAAATGAATTTTACCAGTAACTTTCACGTAATCTTAACTTTCCTAAAATTCATCTTATATTTTCCCATACATATTTTCTCGAAAAGTTCAAAGATATGTGGATACAAGATTCTCTTTTCATGCTGTTCATAGAGAAACTATCACAAACACTCGCTCAGTTCTATGAACTAGTTCTTTATGCCAAGCTTCATAAATATACCCTTTCATTTGCAATACCTAACCTCAAAAACAAACATATTCGTACACAAAAGAAAGACAAAATTGTCAGCAGGTTAAGTCAGCTGAAAATTATGCTATGCGAAATTGAAAAGCCCACACTATATGCACTATATAAACACGCATGAATAAGAATCACTTTCTCTTATATGCTCTCTCTCTCTCTCTCTCTCTCTCTCCTTCTGTCTCTTTTCAGCGCGCCTCTGTCTCTCGCATGTCGATGGGCATGGTCCACCAGCACAATTTGAATATGCCAACGTGTCAATTTGCGGCCTATAATCCCAGTCTATATGCGAAGGGTAAGTCGTGTGTGTGTGTCCTTGATACCACTCCCCCTCCTTTATTCCTCCTTCCCTGCCGCTTTTAGTGTCCTTTACGCTTTTGTGCTTTGTTAGTGCGAAATGCAAATGCAATTAAAATAGAATAAAATGGAAAAATGCTAAAAGGAATATCGAACAACGTCTTCACGCGCTTGTATCCTGCATGCGTCTGCATGTCTCTGCGTGTCAGTGCGTGTGTGTGTATGTGTGGGTGGGTGTGTGTGTGTGTGTGTCTGTCTGCATGTCTGTGCGTGCACAGTGCTAATGCGAAACTCATGCATTGCATTTTATGCAACAGAAAAAGAGAAAACTCAGCTAACTTTGCGATGCGCATAAAGTTGGCAAGAAATTCGCGTAAATTGCATCACATTGACTTAACAACAAGTAACGCCCCCCAACAAACTAGATGAGTATACCACTCTTTCTACCCCCCTCCTTCCCCCTACCCCCGTCAAGTTGAAGAGAAAAGTTATCAACAATCCTTGGACTCAATGGGGAGATCTGTGCGAAAGTTAATCGAATTTCCGCATGATGGCAAGGAAAAGTTTTCAGTTTTCTCATTTTGAGGTTAAGTTCCTTACTCAAAAATTCATATTATTCTCCTGAGCTAAGATATGAACTGTAAAGGGAATTGTGTATGATTTATTCAGTTATTACAGGTTATGTTTGGGATTAAGACCCTGAAAACGTAATACTTTATTAGATTCTCTATTAATCTATAAAATCTTCAACTAAAAGGGAAAGTTTAAGTAGTTTGAGCTTACAGCTTAATATTTCTACAGGGTATGCACCATTTAAGCAAGTATCTGATGTTGCTTTGAGATTAGAATTTCTTTATTGATGCTAATGTTTCCCTATTGAATCTGGAGTTAAATAAATTGTAACTGTAAGGTTTTATCTCTCTACAGGGTATCTGCTATTCGAGCTATGATCTGATGCCTTCTGAAGATCTGATATTCTTTATTGATTTATCTTTTATCTTATTGAATCTTGAGCTGACAAATGAAGTTCGAAAGTTTAAGAAATGTTTGCTTTGTAACTGCAACCCATTTACAGGGTATCTGCTATTCAAACTTGTATCTATTGTAGCTTTGAAATGTGCAATTCTTCATTAATTAATATAGACTCTTTAAAGGGTAAAGATACATCTACAGGGTATCTGCTATTCTAGCACTTGCCTCTTCCCCCATAGTTGGCACATGCCTACACGTTCGTTTTAATGGACTCTGGCTTAATGCGTGGACAGACTTTTCGCATTAACACGACCGTTTTCGTGTACTGCAGATTATCAGGCTGCAGTTGAGTCAAGAGAGAGATGGAGAGAGAGAGAAAGAGAGGGAAGATAGAGTGCGAGCAATAAATGCAGAAGTGCGTTAAAAATATGTTGAATGGGAACTAGTTGAGGCGTGTCTTGGTTTAAGTGCAAGATTTAGTCGGACTTTTAATGAGTTGCCAGACAATTAAGCCGCATGACGGCGAAAGCAAACAAAGAGAAGAGTGAGTGAGGGGCAGAAAGAGAGAGAGAGAGATCGAGAGAGAAGGAAAGAGAAGCAGACTGGGGGCAATAGAGACGTCGTCGTCACATGTGAGTGCGACCCCCTGGGGAGATTCGGGGCAAAGGCAGCGAGGCAAATAACAATACAATTTTAATGCCATTTGCTGTTGGCTTCTTTTCTGAGAGAGGGAGGGGACGGGGGGCACGACAAGGGGGCACGTTGCGGATGCTGACTTTGACTTTGACTGGCTGTGCAATTAAATCTTGTGGAAACACACACACAGATCTAGCTGCAAAAATTGCGAGAAGCATGAGAAGGAAAAGAGAGTGGGGAAGAGAAAAACAGGAAAAGCAAGAGGGAGGAAGAGAGGGGAGGCGGGAAATGGTAATGAAAATGGAAGCACATTTCGCCTACAAAAAGAATTAAGAGACCTTTTACTCATGTGTGTATGTGTATGTGTGTGTGTGTGTGTTTGCGAGTGTCAACACTTGTTCAACATTTATGCTGTTTGCATGTGCCGATGTCATCTTTCTCTATCTCCCTCCTTCTCTCTCTCTCTCTCTTCCTCTCTCTGTGGACATGTTTATGCGTACATTCCCATCACGATAAACCAAATGATGTTTGCAAATTAAACAATTAACTGACGGATCAGATAATGCACATATTATTATATAGAGTCAGAGCAAATGTTAATGGTGCGCACACTAATTGTATTGTAAACACACAGACCAGCATCACATAACCATAATATGTATACATATCTCTCATAATTCATGGTTATATTACTGATATGTGTGTGCCAACACTCAGTTTGATGTGCCTGGATATGTTTAACCAGTGTTGAGTAGGGTATAAATTGCAGTAGACTCTTACTAACTAGGAAACAATATTGAACTTTTCGATAGTAAGAGATGAACCTTGAAACATTTGAGATTTCTATAAGTTTCTCAAACCAGTATCAGATATTTGAATGAATGAATTTTATTGGTTTTATCCAATGAACTATTAACATGCTAAACAGCAATCGATTTATCTTGAGAACATTTTCATAATTTTAAAAAGGTTTCATTCTTTTCGAATCTGCCTGAAGGATTTAAGAAAACTATTGATTTGCAAAATTCAAATATTCAATTTGGTATTTCTAGATATCTCTTTAACTTACTATTTTCTTAAATATTCAAAATTTATAAAGCTTAGTATTCTATTTTAAGCTTTCTAAATAGAATAGAACAATATTTTAAAGCCATTCAACATGATATTAAATTAGGAACTTCAGATGCATTTACACTAAGTGCTAAGGACAAAATTAAAGTGTGATAACCTCAATTTTCAAAATTGTATAGTAAGATAGATTTATACTGAATTCTCTTTATCTGTCTCTTTTATATCATATTCCCCAAGCTTTTCCTTCAGCTTCCTAGATTGAAGAACAACTCAAACAATGCACATCATCAGCTCAAGCATGTGACGCATAAACCTTATCCCCCAGTTCGCGCTACGTTGACTGCTTGACAGCCCGAATCATTGCAGGGCCAATAATTGTTTCTTACTCACTCTCTCTCTCCCCCTCTCTGTCTTTTACCCTTTCAGGCTACGCCTCACATGTGTCGCACGTGTCGCGACCGCGTCAGAACTCTGTCTTTGTGGGAGCCACAACGAGTCATTATCTGATGCCGAGGCCGCCACGGAAGACGCGCTCTGCGATGGATCTACACTCGATGGTGCTGGACGAGAGTGCGGAGCAAGTCTAGATAGCTTAAGCTGTGTGAGTGAGTGTGAGTGAGAGAGAATGAGTGTGCTGTGTGCGAGTGCGAGAGAAAGGGAGAGAGAGAGCAAAATGAAAATGCATAGGTAAGTCAGTGAGTAAGTCAGAGTAAGCGAATTAGATGAAAAAGAAGAAGAACCAGAAGAAACCGAATAAAGAAGTAGACCCAAAACAGAGAAAGCAGATGCAAGAGTAATACAACAACAACAGCAAAACAACAGCAAAAGAAGCTGAAACAGGAGAAGCAGCAAAAAAAGCAACACTGTCCAACAAAATTTGCAAACTATTTACAAGTGTTTTTAACTCTCAAAAAAATCAAAAAAACTCAAAAGCCACGCAATGTCTAGATAGCGAGACAGCTATACACGCTACCAAAACACTTTCTATGTCTGTCTCTGTCACTCTACATATGTCTCTGTCTATTTATCGATTTATCTATCTTTCTAGTTCGCTCTTACTTAAGTGGCTTTCTATCTATGCATATTATCGATGGGCGCAGCGTGATCTAGTCAGGACTCTAAGGAGATCTCTGAAAATCCTTCATATTTCAAGTTTAAATTTATCGATAAACATATCGACAACATAAAACTATAACCTTTCGATGCACGTATATATATTGAGAATACCTCTCAATTCCCCGAGCTGACAGCTATGTAGCTCCATTTAAACCTATTCCTTGATTCTGACAAAGCTGACAGCTACAACACGTGTGCTTCTATCATGCTGCGCCCTCACACACTTTCGAGTATTATTAACTAGTATATCCCCTTTGATCTTTAAACATACATACATATATTATAAACATATAACAGTCTCAAAAGTAAATCAAATTTTAAATGTTTACCAAATATATCAGTTTTATGTAGAATACTTTAGTTTGCAAGGCGCAAGAGCTCAAAATAAATATATACATATATAATATGGTATCAATTTATATTCCTTAACTGCAAAAGTAACTATAGCTATAGCTGTATAACTGTAACTGTTATGTAGATGTGTGTTGGTGCATACGAGTTTTCTATGCAAATGTTCAGTCAACTTAGTCAATTCGTTATCCCGTCCTCTCCCCTACACTTCCTACCTCTTCTTCTTCTTTGCCTAGCTTGAGTAGATTTTTTATATACCTTATACTATCCCTTAACTTGTGTAGGTCTGTCTCTTTAAGCTAACGAGTTCTTGTTGTTCATTTTCGATAACTATATCTAACTTTATAACTAGAACTCTTGCTCTATCAACAACTACAACTTAATGTATCTTTAACTGTATCTGTAAATGTAACTGTAACTGAATCTGTATCTGTAATTACATATGTGACTCTCGACTAACTTTCGACCAAGAACAACAAGCAACAACAACAACAACAACTTGAACAACAACTACAACCAAAGTTTAACCAACTAAAAGCTTTAAAATTTTTCGAAAAAACAACAAACAACAAGAAGGGAACCCATCCAACTGAATAAACTAACTTATATACTAGATATACATATATATACTATAAATATGACTATTTATTTATGTGTACTTTAAGACGATTAACTGTAAAAAGTCAACTATGAAGTCTAGAGCAAACTATGCGGAACAATTAAACTAAAACTGAAACTATAAATGTAAAACTCAGACTAGGAGAAACCCCTGAACCGATTGTTAAACTCATCTTTGAATTATATTCTATATGTAAAGCAGTTATATGTATGTATTTGTAACTGTTACCACACACACATTACAGCTGTATATACACGCCGATATGTATCGATTATCGATGAGGGTAAGACGTTGAAGGTATTCCATAGTAAGAAAAGAAATGGTAAAATAATGTGTGAAAAAGTAAAAATACAAATCGATTAACTCAATTATGGCTTGAAATGAATTTTAGCAACACCGATATGTTATCGATAAGTTAAGAACACACAAATGCATATGTAACGGTAAATGTTTATAAAATTTGCAACCATGTAAAATTTCGATTCATTTGAAAAGAGGAAATACCCTTATTGAAGCGTGTTCCAAACTCAACGGGGTACTCGGTGCTGTTTGTCTCTCAACTCTCTGCGAACAGAGAACAGAGTGCAAACACACACAGACACAAACACACACATACACATACAATATATATTTACTATAACCGTATTAAGATATATCGATTTCATATTGGTCAAATCGAACGAAAAATTTTAAATACATATGTATTTCTAAAATATTTACAGCGAATTAAAAAGTAAAAGCGAAAAGCCACAAAAAAGAGCGTTATATACAAATGATATAGTATATACTATATACATATACACAGGCATATATATATATATATATTATGATATAGAACTTAAATACTCGTATACTATGCTACATATATCGAAACTATAATTATAAACAACAATTATATACAATACATTTCGGAAATTAAATTGAAACAATTATATTGAAACGAAAGATGAGTCGATTGTTTTAATAAGAGGGTTACTGAATTAGTGATAATATATATGGAGTATCATACCAGGCAGCTTCTTTCTGTATATATTGCAAGTGAGATCAGAAAAGTTTTTAGTACAATAGAGTTGAGTGTAGGGTTTGATCTTGTAATGATATAGCGCATAACTGAAGAGTCTTAGGCATAATATCAGAAAATAATAGAAAACAGCCTGCTACTTATAGTATGTATAATTTCAAATAGAACATCAGTTCAAGAGCTATAGAAATCCCAAACTAACTTTATATACGAGAAGAAATCGACAAGGAAGTTGAGTTTCTTTTACAGTCGCATACTTGCCACAGTCCCTTAAAACCCTCTCATGGTATTACCCACATCAGCTCTAGTAGATTGAAAATTGTGCATTAAAAATAATACCCTATAAAAAAGGCAACCACGTAGTGTTGAGTGAATAAAGCTGGCAAAATGATTTGCAACAGAGTCATGTCTCGAGTCTCTCGAGCCATGCGAGATATGGTTATAGGGTCTTTGGCTCCCGACTGTTGGTCGACTTTTACCCTGTCGTGTTCGTGCCCTGTGACTTGTGCCCTCCCCCTGCCCTCTGCTCCATCTTTCTTCAGCCTGCTGTGGCCATAAACAATTTGAGAAAATGGCCAAGCGGCGCGTAAACTGCTGACAGCGATGCATAAAGCGTCGACGAATTGCGCCCGGGGCCCATAAAGCAGCCGACCGATGCTATCGGGGTTCAAGTGCAAGTGCAATTTATGGGCATTGCGAGCAGCCCTAGACAAGGAGCCCCCCTCCCCCCTGCCCCCTCCTTTGTCACCTAGGCAGCTCCGCCTGTGAGTCGCCTGCCCTTGAAGATGTCTGCACACAAATCAAATGCGGCTCCTCGCATGCCAAGCTGCACTTGCAATGTGCATCGTACAACTGCTGCTGACACTGCAACATTGCCGCATGGGCGTGGCAACAACTGCAGCAGGCCAAAGCTTTAACTACTCCCAGCTCCACTCGAGCAGCCAAGCACAGCCCCAACTCGTGGCCAAGTCTTTAGCCAAGACAGTGACACATCCCTTCACAGCATTTGTTGTCCCCGTTCAAGGACGTTTGGCAATGTTGGTTAAGCAGAAGTTGGTTAAGATTTATACAATTATTTTCCAAAAATCTTCAAAACATTTTTCAAATATATATCGACATATGTTTGTAATCACGTTTATGAATTTATCTGTAGAATTTCATTCTGCATACAAAATCGATTGCATCGATGACTTCAATTCTTTTCAACACTATTTTAAACTTAAAACAACAATCTGTTATCTTTAACCGATAGTGTTTAATAGATAAATCAGCAGAAAACAGTCATTCAACACTATTTTAAAATATATCAAATTCAAGCTACACAATCCTTAATCGATTGTAAATGCCAAAATGAGCAGTAAACAATCGATTACATCCCATGCAGACCTTCTAACTCTATTGTGAATTATTCGTCAATTTCGATAACTTTCTTAAAAACACTATCGATTTTAATGCAGATTCTCATGTACTTTTAATCTTGATTTCATTTAGTGTTCTATCTTCTATCTCATTATTTTCTGAATGTTTCTATGTATATCTTCAACCAATTTTCCCCTCTCCCCTTATACAAAATTGTTTAAAGAATGTTTAAATATTCAATATCTATTAGTTGCTTTTAATTAGCTTGAAACAATCGAGCAAAACAATTGCGCTGTCTAAACACATTAAAAAGGGAATTCTTAATAGAATATTTGACTTCCCACTGTACGTCCCGCCGCCTCTCCCGAACTACTTCCCCTTAGGACCTGCGGTGACTCACTCGCTCGGGGTAGTCTGAACTGGCAGAGCGCGTGGGAGCGCAGAATATGAGTGTGCTAATCCGCATAGCTATGCAAATGATGACCATTCAGATACCCAGTGATATCTCTATGCAAATCTCAGTGCGATGTCAGCAATCAGCACTCAGTTTGATTGACGCGAGGCGCGAGAGGAGAGAGAGAGAGAGAAACAGGGGGGAGTATTTGCATAAAAATGCATAGCAATTGTAACAGCAGTCAGTCTCTCGCACATGCCACTCTCCCCCCATCCCTTCCCCCGTCTGCAGGTTTATATTCTTCTAACTCACTCTCTCTCTTTATCATCTCTCGTTGTCGTCCAATGCAATGGGGGCGCTTAAAAATGCTTAGCCTACTTTTTGGAGCATTTGGAAAATTTATGTACTGCAGTCGGAAAACTTAATTACTTTCGGCTTTTGCGCTTCCATCATATTTTTGGACCAGCCGCCATTGTTCTTCTTATTGTTGTTACGTGTCCTTCCTTTCGCTCTACGTTGCTGACCTTGTGTTGTTGCTGATTTTTCAATTTTCCTTGGCGAGTGCCCGCGTTTTCTACGCTTCGTTGCTTTTCTTGTGAGGAGCCTCAGCTTCGTTAACTTTGATTTGTCCACTGAGAGACATTTAAATGAAATTTCACAGCTTCACAGCAAGCAGGCAAACACTCACGCACACACACAGGAAACACACAGAAACACATAACAAACACACACCAAACAAACACACTCAGTCACACATTATGGTAGCAAGCATAAGAAAGGCAGTTAAAATACCGCAAAGTTCAGTGGGTTGATGGGTAGATTAGCTTAGTTTGTGCTAAGTAATTTCATTATTTCTTTGTATTATAGAAGCTTAAAGTGCGCTTTATCATTTTCATTCTAAAATGTTGTTCTTTTTCATAACAGGGAATAGAGGATAGGCAAGGAGGAGTACCTTTACCATGCGATAGTTTTTACGATAGTAATATAGTTCATTTTGCATAGATTTTTCTAAGACTCCACTTCAAACATTATAAACTCTTACATTGCAACTCTCAGTCACCTATTCAGCTATTACTTATAACTATACACTAAAACTTACAGTGTATTTAAATGTCTAACTCGCCGCAATAGATTCATAGCTTATTGTGCTTGGGGCCATCGTTGGGAAACCTTCGTTTGTCATCGCACTGTGCAAGGACACACTCATAACTGCGCATTTGTAGGTGTGCGTACAGGGCAGAGGGAATGTGTGTGTATGTGTGTGTGTATGTGCGTGCGTAGTATCTAGGGTGCCACATAAAAGTTTCAATGCTGCAACGCGCTGCGGCGTCTGCCACACAGAGCGATCACTTTAATTGCTGCGCTTTGTTTGACAATCAACGTAAATTCGAAATGTTAAACGACAGTCGATTTATTATATAGATATATATAAATTACACACTCTCACACATACATGTACACACATATATCAAGTTAAGACAGCAGCGCAGTGGGAAAAGATGAGCATGAGCTTTGCTCTAATAGTTTGTCCAGCTGATTGATTGCCTCCCACTGGGGATGCACTTCCTCCTGGCTACAAATGCATATATGTATGTGTGTGAGTGTGTGTGTGTTCCTTGTGTGCCTTGTGTCATGTACTCGAGCGACACGTTTGGATTTCAAGTGCAAACAAAACTGAAAGCGAATTTGATTAACAAGCAGCAGCAGCTTTCTAAATGTTTACCCACTGATTAATCACCCGAGTTAGCTAGACAACCTGACCTGGAACCCCTTGGTTCGAGCTCTCCCCTTCTCTTCTTTCTGCTCCGTTTACCTTATTCATATAAGCATACATGGTCAAGTCTTTATGGCTCATTGCAAGGGCAATGGCGTCTCCAAAGACGCTATATCAACCTAATAAACCCAATCATACGTAGCTTACTTCAATATGACTTCACGTCACGTCTTTTTCCCATGAAATCTAGCCCAAATATACCATAACATGGACGCACATCCACATTGAAATAAACTCGCACAAGTGAAGTTTACTTGGACAAGCCATTCCAAGTGACAACCCATTGTAAATGACTTCCAATCCTATGCTAACCTTATTTAGGCTTCTTTTATGGGCCAAATTATATTATAATTATATATTATAAGATCAAGTCCAAGTCCTTTTCATCGTGCCCAAACTTAATGTACCCAACATACCCCAAATGTCTCTATGTTACCCAAACATATCCGAATAGTGTAATCCAGCCTAACCTATTGCTCTAATCTAAGTTTCCTTTCAAAGTACCTAACCTAAATGTAGCTAACATAACGTAAATATAGTTTACACACTAACCAAACTCCAATTGTACCCCTCAGTTCCCTAGCAGTCCCTAATAGTTGCACCAAACCAAACCTCAAACATCCTAAACATAGTCTAACAAAGTGTCGTCCAACCACATTTCATACTACCTTAATTATGTGCACAACGATTATACATTTATCGATAACAACTCCACCAATACAAATTGCCTCAAATGCTGCAACAATTTAGCCAAATTTCCAGCCAAACAAGGTCGGGGAAACTCCCCCTAGAGACAAGTCAATTGTCCCGCTTGCAGTGCATATATCAGTTGTTAAGCGCTTTCACCTGTTCATAGACAACGATAAGCCGAGGGCGGACAGGCAGGAGTGGAGAGGGGCACAAGGAGAGAGAGGAGGCATGGCAACAATGTGAACTCAGTAATAATTATGCGGCGAGCGAGCGCGATAAAGAGAGTTGGGTAGGGATGGAAGTGAGAATGAGATGAGAATATGCCAACAGATACGAGGCACAGGCAGACGACAGCCTGAAGGGGGAACCAGAAGGGAAAGCAGGGGCAAGGGGAACTTGCTCTGCAACTGTCGCTTTTCCCAAGCAGCCCCAGATTGGTTACGGATGCTCCTGCTGCTGCTGCTGTGTGTTGTTGTTGTTGTTGTTCTTGCTGGTGACAAATGCAATAAAAAACCAAAAGCGACGGGTATCATTCCCATTGTCAGTTACCATGGGAACACACAGGGGGAGGGGAGGGGAGAGGAGCCTGACAGGGGTAAAGGGAACAACAGTGGACAGTGGGCGGGTGTTTTTCGGTGCTGTTTGATTAATGACGGCCATTGCGGCACTGAGTGATGAGCGGCTTCGGCTTTGACAGTGCTGCACGGCTTGGCCCGACCCGGCCCGGACAGTCTCCGCCTCCGACTCTGGGCTACGTCTTTGTCTCCTCGGGGCTACTTTCATGCTCATGGATGCCACTTTATTATAGTGCAGGGCGGACAAACTAAGTTGCCGCTTTTACGCTCGTACCGAATGAAGCCATTTTAAATCAAGCCATGTGGCAGGGCATGCACGACCGGGCAGATACCCTCAAAGCAGATACCCTGCACTAAGCTCAGTTTAGAGAGCAGCTTCACTTACTTGGAAAGTGTGGCAACGCTAAACATGAGTTGATTGCATTCTACGATCGTTGTTTCACAGCAGTCAGCTAATGTCTAACTCCCTTAACTTAACATACTTAACAGTACTAAGACAATGTGGCAACGCTTGGGGCAAACCGATTACCCTATACGATCACTATTTCAAAGCAGTCAACTATTATCCGCCTTACATTACAGGGTATTGTCATAAAAATGAACCTAAATGAAACGAAATGAAATGAAACGAAACAGACGCCCTGCCAAAAAGAAGTTGAAATCAATCAATGTGCGGAATGGGAGATAAGAAGGCGTCACAACCGCCCCGCCCTGGTCAGGCAAGGCGTGGCGAGAGGGGTGTATCCGTTTCGCCCTGAACTGTCATCAATGTTTACGAGGGCTCATAATGACAACATTGCAGGGCGATGAGCGACATGACGCTGCAAGTGAGCTATGGCATAATCAAAAGACACGCAGCCTCATCAAGTTTTTTGTTCAATCTGGCCCGCTACACTCACACACACACACAAAAGGCAATAGAGAGAGGGCAGGAGGAGCGGTGGCTTTGGTTTCTTCATCTGCGAGTCATGAACAATGCGTGAAAATAAAACGGGCGATAATGAGTGCGTGTTGAACGCTGCTGACCCGCCAGCTGGCCCATCCATAACAACAACAATGGCCATGTGCGAGTCCCGAAAGGAGGAACTCAAAAAGGCAACAAGCCGTCGCCGTTGCCTTTGCCTTCGTCGTCATCTTCACGCCTTCCTACCGACCAAATTGAGCTGTCAAGGACAGCACAATAATGCTGCGTTGGAGGAGTCCAGAGAGTCGTCGCGACGACCATGAAAACCACACAAACATAAAGCTGGCCCAAAGTCCCGGGGATTCAAGTTGCATTTTGGCCCGCACCATAAGCTCACCCACTTCAAATTGAGTTTTATAAATGCGAAAATGTTTCTTTTCTTTTCATTTTATGCGCTGCGCACACCGTGGACAATAGAAAGAACAGAAATAAACAATACGAAAATTAAGTCGGAGGGGTTTAGGCGTGGGACAATGGCAGTGGTGGGGACGTGCCTAATTCACCAGATATGTACGTTTATGAAATTTAATATTTTTTTTCTTTTTTGTGAAGAAGCTCAAGGTGAACACAGCTAATATTGGAGTAAAAGTTTTAGTATAAAAAAAATCAAAACAAGAAATAAATTCTGAAGACCAACATACCCAGTTTGCGAATCATTTATAAATTAACTTTCTAACCATTTCTTAAAAATTAACCGTTTGCTATGTAAAATTACATTTTGAGAAGCCCTTGAAATATATTTAAAAATTAATTTGCAATAACATAATAAAATTAGAACTTTATTTGCGACTCCAAAAAAAATAAAAGATAATATTAAAATAAAATAAAACGCACTTGCTATGTCCATTCTCTATTTCAAATTGTACGCGCTCTCTGTAAAAGTATACCACAGCGTTGCCAGACATTTTGCGTTCACAGATTTTAACATTTTTGCTCCACACCTAAAAACACTCCACACTGTTAAGTTTTGAGCATTTGCATCAGAAATTGGCCGCACTGATTCTGCCCCACGACAAACGTTTTTGTTGATAAATTGTTGCTCGCACAATTTAATAAAAAAAATGTATATAAATATATATTTATATTAGGTATCTAAGGTTAAATGCAGCGCCATCCGTGGTCCATCCAACAACATGCGCAGGACGGGCTCAGCGATGCCGTTACTACATAAAGTCGTCGGATTCGTTGCCGGCATCGTAGTTGGTGCGCATGTTCTCAGATTTCTGCAACGAGGCATAGCTGCGCAGCTCCGCCTCCAGTTCGCGTTGCTTGGCCGCCTCCTTGTCCTTTTCGCGCTTCTCGCGCTGCAGCCGCTTCTGGTCCTGACGCTCCGCGGCATCGCGTGCCTCACGCTGTCCACGGAAATCGGGATGCTCCTCCTCCGTCTTGGTCTTGTTCAGGCGATTCACAATCTCGTTGACGCGTTTTTCCAAGCGTATCTTGCGCACAGCCTTTTCGTCGTGGTACGCCACCTGGCCTGGTTCCATGCCCGGCGTTTTCTTGAGGTTCTCCCACATGGTGTAGACAATTTCCAAATTATTTACCTTGTTGCCCTGAATGCTGTTCGCCTTGCAAAGCTGTGCCGCATCCACCAGGACATCGCTGGGTATGTCGTCGATGGTCTGTCCCTTTCTTAGGCGCAGATAGACGTGCGCCGAGGATAGATCGTGCACATGGAACCATACATCTTCGGGCCAGCCCCATCGGATCAGCTCTTCGTTTTCATGTTTGTCGCGGCCCATGTACAGTATAGCCGCCGGCTGCACTACAGTGCTTTTGAAGTAGAAAACCATTGTTTGGCACAATTAACAATGCAAAATACAAAACAACCTTTCGTTTTATGCTGTATAACAAAGACAGTTTGTTAATTATTTTTCTAACTATGCGGCAATTTCACTAAACTGAGCAACATATGATATACTAACAGAGCGCTGTTCAGCTCTTCTGCAGCCAACTTCGCGTTACTCCAAAGTGCGCACTCACGTCATGTTTGTTAAGTTTGCTTACAGAGCACTGTAAAGTATACTAGTTCGCAGCCAACTTCACGCAAATGTTACGTGAAGTAACATAGCTAACAGCTTTCTGTTGTGCAAGCAGCTCACGCAACTGTTTTTTAAATGCGAGTTATAAGTTAATTTATTACACTACTTAATTCTGTTGCTAAGCCGCAAAATATTTTGGGGTTTTCGACACGAAAAAACCTGTTTATTTTCAGAACCAGACAGACTGCTGTTTTACATATGCAAAATTGTTTGCACAGCTGAGGGCGGCCGACGCCGTCGGCGATTCTTATGTAAATAAATAAATACTTGCAATAGTTGTGAGTGAATGTGTGTGCGTGTCTGTCTGCTAAAAGAATTGCGATACTTTCAGTGACTTGACAATTGCAAAGTAATTGAGTTTAAATTGTTCCTTTCGCTGCAATTTGCATTGATTTTTCGATTTGATTGATGAAAGCAAAAAGAAGAAGGGGGAATGAGCGAAAGAGAAAGGCAAGGAGAGTTGAAGAGTGGAGCTGGGAGAAAGGTGAACGAATTAATCATATGAATCAGCAAATTTTTTTGTGTTGTGTTCTCGATTTAATTTTGCGAATTTTGACTTGCCCAAAAACATGTGCCCCGATTAAAATTTAAATTTAAATGTCAAAGCGAGCTTAAGCCTCGGCGTGTGCTGTATAAAATTAGCCATAAATCATTCGCCGCAGAAGTGTTGCGCGCTTGTCACAAATAAATCAAATTCAAATTCCCCTGCGCCGGTGACGCTATTTTCTAGAACTTTGGCCCAGCTCACCATGAGCGCTTATCGTGGCGCAACCTGTTGCTGATTCTCTTCTTCCTGTTCTTATTATTGCTGTTTTTGTTCTATTTTGTTGTTCAATTAATTTGTTATTTGACGCGATAGTAGTAATTTCATAATTTACTATAAATGCCACATCAATTTGCGGTTAATTTCCCCTCCCTTCCCCTGCCTCAGCCACGACTTATCTGCGCTAATTAGTCTAATTGGAAGTTGGCGGAGCATGCTGCGTGTCAGTCGCAACTCCAGTTGGACTCCAGTTGGGGTAAACATGTCAGCAACGTGTCTATTATTGATATCGACGCGTGGGTTCTGCCTGATAGTTCTCGCTGGCCAAATGCCACTGATAAATTGATAGCCTGATAAGTGATAAGGAAAATGTTCGAGTGGTAAAACGTTTAACTAACTAAACAACGCACAAGCTGGCGCCGTGTACGCGGCAAACCCAATCAGAGTTTCGACTTTGATATCGATGCCTTTATTTAACATAATTTATGCCGCTCTTCCGCCAAAAGAGAGAGAGAGAGAGGGAGAGAAAGGGACAAAGAGAAAGTGGGTGTGCGAGAGAGTCAACTGATAAGCGACAATGGGAATTCTTCTTGGCCTGTTTGGCTGGCGGCCAGCTGCAACAACAAGCGATTGCAAAGCAAATTGGGGGTCCATAAAAATATTTAAAATTCATAAAACAAAAAAAGAAATAAAGAGAAAATAAAAACAAAGTTGATTTAGGTGCCTAAAAAGCAAGGCAACTTTGTTTTTATCAATGCCAAATTTTGTAGTAAAAAAACTTGTTCAGTTTTGATTGATAAACAAACCCATAAGCTGCGCTATGCTATGCCAGGCGTATTTGTTATTAGAATACATATACATAGTATTATTTAGTAGAAGGTATTTAATAAATGCACATAAAGAAATCGCTTTAGCAGGCAAATTTTATTGAACTTTTCATTTCATTCATTTCGTTTGCATTGAGAGCTGCTAAAAAAAATAATTATAAATAATATAAGATATATACATTTATTATTTGGTATATAAGGCATCTAGAAAACTCCCCAGCACTTATACAAATTAGTGCCAGACACATTTTGTGCGGCGGCGATTTTCGCACTTTGATGAAATTAATTCGCAATCAATTTTAGATCAATTAACAATTACGTATCTAATATTACACATAGACTGTATACCCTGCACATATTTTATGCAACGTAATGCCGCTTGACGTCACATACCCACGCCATGCACGCCTTCCCCCACACTTCGTCGCCCGACACAAGTTTGTTGCCAATGTCGTTCGTTCAATGGCAAGGTTGGAAGCAAAGACAGACTGACTGAGAGAGAGAAGAAACAAAGAGAGACAGAGAGCTGGGACAAAGAGACAGAGAGAGGGGCGTAGTGGACACTGTCGCGTGGCAACGCAAACTAGGTGCAACTTCCGACAATAAACAAACGGCGACGGCGGCGACGGCGGCGACGGCGGCGACGGCGGCGTATACGTAACACGCAACGTAACCTAGACAAATTGCGCATACGCCGCATTGTACGTGAAATCAATTTTGAAATATATATTTTATATGCCAAGTTGATTTAATGACTGCTGCGCCCAACGTCAGAATCTTAACCAGAGCAACTGTTGCTGCTGCCGTTTGCTGCTGTGGCTGCTGCGGTTTCAGTACGCAAGCAAACGTTGCGCCAAACGGACGCGTCAGTTCGGTGGTGCCTCGAAGTGGTAGAGAATATTAACATACGATTCCGTTTCGTTGCGGTTTGCGGTTTGCGGTTGACGGTGTGCGTGAAGAGGCTCGTCGGTAGCCAAATCAATAGCACAACGAGCACGCTGTGGACAAATGAACAAGACGCAAAAACAAGAAGAGGAAGAAGCAGAAACAGAAACAGAAACAGAAACAGAAACTGTTTCGCTGATAACGCCAGCCAGAATAGTCGTGTCGTATTGTGTCGTGTCGTGTTGCATATCGTCGTCGTCAACGTCATCGAGTGGCACCAGCAGCAGCTCAGTTACGCAGAGCAGAGGGAGAGAGAGTACATTGCGTTCCGTATTAATTCGCGTTGAATTTTCGAAGTTTTCGAAGTGCCTTCGTCATGAGGAGGCCAGGCCAAAGGCAGTTATGAAATTGATATGATTGAAATGCGCGGAAATTTCCACTTGTCATTTCAATTAGACAAGAGTGTTGGCCGCGCACAGCTGGCCCAGTTGGGCTGACACCACACACAGCGAGACACTGTGAGAGGCTACAAAGCCATCGAGCTGCACGCAACATAGCCACAGTCGCGACACGGACAACCGCCAACAGACAACAGACAACGGACCTAAACGGACCTCAAGGGACCTAAACAGGCAGAGCGGCTTGCCCCAATTGTCCTTCAATAAACCGACTCGCATTGAATCGCATCACATCGCATTGAATCGATAGCAGAAAGGACACAGCCTACGCTACCTTCTCCGTCCTCCGTTCTCCTTGTTCATCATGCCTGAACCACAGGAACAGCTTTCAATGGCGACTCCGTTGGAGGCTAATGAGCCAATGACACCGCCGCCAACTTATGAGTCCGTCAAGGTGCTGGAGAAGTCACAGCTGCTCTTCACCTCCCAAACGACCACCAGCAGCTCCAACATCATCATCACGAACAACAACAACAACAACAATAAGAGCAACAGCAGCAACACAAAGAGCAGCAAAAAGAGCAAACGCAGAGAGAGCTTGTTACCACTGGGCGAGCGTCATGCGGCCGTGCTGCGCCAACAGCTGATGGTCTTCCTGGGCAACAGCGGGGTCCTTGGCTCCGGTATGGTTGTCAGCATGCCCTCCGTGACCCTCAACCAGCTGCAAGACCAAACCCAGGACTTCTGGCTGAACAAGAGCGAGGCCAGTTGGTTCGGTAAGTTGAGTTCACTGATGGTAGACTCGATCCATCGATATCCCTAAAGTGAATTTACCTTAACCAGTGAAAAATTCTTATTTTTTTTTTTGAGGTGTGATTTTATTTTTTTTATTTTTTTTGAAGTGGTTTTCAGTACTTGAAAGTGAACTATAAAATGATGTTGTGTCTTTCCAATAAACACGTTTGATAAAGACCCAAGTGGGGAAGAGCGCGTAATAATTCTGTACTGTATGTTCCTATGGCACCCTATAGAACTGAAATTGTGACGAGGTACTTGAATCGAGTAACTGTTTGTAGTGTTCGCGATACTTCAGTTTTTGCTGAACACATGATTGTTCAAGAGAGCTTCAAGGTTCTTAGGGTAATCTCCCATGACGCTTGTTTTTTGACGAGACACAAAAGGATTAAGTCATGGGACTAGCTATTTTAATACAGAAAACCTATTGTCAGTTCCTGTTGTCTACAACAAGGAGAAAATATTATATTTAACATTGTGAAGAATCTAGCGAACAAAGCACTAGAAAGGTCTTACTTAAATATAGTAGAAAAGGCTTAGCATAACCTCCTATATCCTTTACTTTATTCAAAACACAACTAAGCGAGCTCTTCGACAGCCTGGAGAACGTAATGACGGTGTTTCGAACCTCAAGTTAGTCGGCAAGTCTAAGCCAGTGCTTTAGTTACCCCTCTACTTTAGTGCTGTAAAGAATCCTTTAAAAAGAGAGTAGGAATCTTTTTTGGAGCCTACTGAATAAAGTGCTAGCAAGATCCTTCTTGAAGCTAGTGAGAAAAGCTTGGGATATTCTCCTAGACTCGTTGCTCATAACGTTAGTTTATTTAGTTCATAAAGTAGTAGCAAGCTTCTTCATGAATCAATTAAGGGAGACAGTCTCCTCGTCTTCGTATTCATATTAGAACTTCAACAAAGACTCATCTACTTCCTTCATACTTCCTTAATACTTCCTTCGACTTAGTTCGTTGTAGACTAAGCACAAGCTACCTTCAAATTTAAAGGTGTCTTTTAATCCCCTCATCTTATGAGCTTAACTGAAGCTTCAAGTTACTTTACCTGGATAGATCGCTCGTCGTACCAACTCTCTAGACCTCAACCCCATTTTGTCTGCTTCTCATAGACCCTTCGATCTGCACAACAACTCAAGCTAATCTTCAGACCTTCCCTATCTTCCCCGCAGCATCCATCAACAACATGGCTTGCCCGCTAGGCGGTTTGCTGGTGAGCTTCCTCCTAGACCGCATTGGGCGCAAGTACACGATTCTGCTGACGAATCTTCTCGGGTTAGTCGGCTGGTTGCTGCTGGCGACGAGTTTCATGTACGAGGATCGCGATTATCGCTACGCACAGATGCTGGTGGGACGAGCGTTTGGTGGCGTCATGATCGGCATGTTTGTCTCGCCCGTGGGTGTCTACTCGGCGGAGATCAGTCTGCCGCGCATCCGGGGTCGCCTTATCTTGGGCACCTCGATTGGACTCGCATCCGGAATATTGTTGATGTATCTGTTGGGGTACTTCATACGTCACAATGTGCTGCTGATCGCGATCATTAGCTGTGGATACCAACTGGTTGCGACACTGCTGGTGCTGCCCATGCCGGAGTCACCCAGTTGGCTGCTGCAGAAGGGACGCGTCGAGCGGGCAACACGTTCGCTGCGCTACTTCCGCGGACTGCGACGAAGAGGTGAGTGATTAAGTGATTACCTGATTACCCCGGGATGTGCTCATCCACCTTCTGAACTATCTACCCTGCAGGTGAATCCATTTATCCCGAGTTCGAGGCGGAACTGTCGCAAATGAAGATGACGGCGGACAACAGTCGCGACACGGCGGCCAGTGAATCGCTTGGCCAGGCGATACGTCGGCCAGAGGTCTACAAGCCACTCCTAATGATGATCGGCTTCTTTGGCTTCCAGCAGGCTTGCGGCGTCGTCGTGATTATCGTCTATGCCGTGCAGATCGCCCAGCGAGCGGGAGTAAGCATTGATCCTGTGCTGGTTGCTGTCATGCTGGGCGTGGCTCGCATCATTACCACCTTCTTCATGAGCCACATCTTCGAGAAGTGGGGCCGCAAGCCGGCGGGCATCTTCTCTGCCTCCGGCATGGGTTGCTGCATGCTGATACTCGCCGCCGGTGGCTGGTGGCCCGACACCGTGGGCACCTGGTCGTGGCTGCCCGTCTTGTGCATTGTCGCACACATTGTTTTCTCCACAATGGGCATGCTGACGCTGCCCTTCATCATGATCTCCGAGGTGTTTCCGCAGAGCGTGCGCGGCAGTGCCTCCGGCATTTCCGTCTTCTTCGGCATGATCTTGGCCTTCATCATGCTGAAGATCTACCCCAACATGGAGGCGCTGCTGGGTGTGGCCAATCTGTTTGCATTCTATGCAGGCGTCTCCTTTCTCGCAGCCGTCTTCATCTGGAGCTTTGTGCCAGAGACGCGTGGTCGCACGCTCATGGAGATCGAGGAGCATTGGCGCATGGGTCGCCGTGCCAGGCGTGAGCAACGCGCCTCCATGGCAGCAGCGGCACTGAGCAATGTCGAACTGCATGAGGTCTTCCTCAAGAAGTGACCCGAAGAGAGACGAGACGAGGGAAGCGCTGGGAAAGACGTCATGGGGGAAGACGAACGAGGAACGAGGCAATCTGTGATGTGTTAAGTACTTAAGCCTTAGCCAAATGGAATGCGGCATTTTGCATGGCAAAAACAAAGTAAACAATTAAACAAATACTTGAATAAATAAATAAATACCTAAATAAGACGTATTTAAGTGAGAGAGGGAAAGCAAAGGTACCATGAAAGAGATGAAGAGGTATCAACAGGTAGGGAACCTTAATGTGGTTAGGTCAACGCTTCTTTTACTAGGGGTTAGACAAAGTATTCTTCTTTATAGAGTAAGTCCAACCCATCTTGGATGGGATGCTTTAAGAGGAATGTGAGTTAAAGGTTTCAACTATAACATGGGGAAAGAAGAGGGGAAGAAAGATACTGAAAAGGGATGTTCCAAGCAGAAGACACCTGCGTAAAGGTTTAAGAAGACACACAAAAATAGGAAAGAATCGTTAAAGAAGTGTGCCCAGCTGCTAAACTGAAGATCTTTACTTATCAAGCTGAGAAATGAACGATTACGAAAGAACCCAAATATGACTTCATCGGAATACCAAGTGCACTCAAAAATAATTCAATTCTCAGGGCAAACATCGGGAGAGAAGTGCAAGAACTTTCCGAATAGACCCTGCCTTGTCCACTCTTTGATAGATCTCAAGTCGATTACGGCAATAGGTTGTGGCTAATGTCATTTGAAGTGCATTCAAGGCGCGCGCGACTTCCAGAGTCGATCAGCTGATCAATGCTGAGTCAGCTTTGGCCCAATTGCAGTGCGAGTGCAACTACGCAGCGGACGGCTGATAACGTTCAGGGAAACCTGTAAGAGAGAGACAGAGGGAAAAACAGAGAAGGAGAGAGGTAGAGAAGTATAGAGGTATTGAGCTGTAGAGGAAGAGAGGTATAAAAGTAGCTAGACAGTGTGTTAGAGCGAAAGAGAGACGGAGACAGATCAGCCCGAAATGAATGACAGCATTTAAAAAACGGAGATGAGACTGCGTGACTCGACACAATGTAAAACCGATTCTAGTTGGATTCTCGCTGATAGCTCGATCAGCAAATACACACTATATATACATATATATAATGTCATTATAGTCCGGAGTTAACCGGAGCAGACACATCCGTGGCGAGAGATCGCAAATTAGGGCGCTTCGCACTTGAAGCTTGTCGCGTTTGGCTGATTTCACATGCTGCTTCCATATCAGACATGCCATTCAATTGGGCGCCTCGACGAGATTAGCCAGCGTGCTTTGCTGCTGCTGACGCGCACAATACCCTAACAACAACAGCAACAACAATTATACCTTGATAGAGCACCAACGAACGGTGAATACCCTGTGCGTGCGAGGGCCCAAAACCGGATTTGGTCATTAGCTAAGCCCGCTCGAATTGGTCAAAATTACTCATTTGTTTAAAAGCAAACTCAGCTGTCAGTGGAAGGGGGCTTTACCTGCTATAAATAGCCAACTTATATATGTATATATACATACATTATATATGCCAATTTTTAGAATGTAATTGAGCTAGAGCTCTGTCTGTCTGGTCTGCTGTTTCGAACTGTTTGGGGACTGTGAAACTTTTCAAGGTTGCGTCGCTTTTTTGTTGAAAGAAAAACCGTTTTTATTTTTGCAATTTTTTTTTTGCCTGATAACGGGACGCACAGAAGTCGCTACATGCTATAAACGCCAAACAACTATAACAACAACAGCTACAATAGCTGCAAACAGTGCTAATTGAACTTGATTGAAAAACGTGCGACTATCAGTTAATCAATTGAGTATCAGCCACAATGGGGAATGTCACCTGTGAGAGCGAGACGGGTAGATGAAAGCAGCAGCAGTGTCACTTGAGCGCTTTGTTTACCACATAGAACAGTTTGAAGGGATTACAGGGAGTGCGTGCGTGTGTGTGTTTCCGTGTTTGCTTAGTTCTTGCACTTGTCACACTGAAGAACTACTTGAAATATCACAAATGACAGAATGACTAATTGACACTGTATGCGAGTGCATTAGGTGTATTCAAAGTGCGCGAAAAATTTCCGTAAAACTCCTTCGGGAGCCAACTTCAAAGATGGCGCCTAATTTGCAAGCGTGTCATAGCAGCGAGCAATTGTCGCGTGTGTTAAAAGCTGTAAAGCAGAATAGAATGGCTACAGAGTGGTAATACAGCGATGCCACCTGGTTTCTGTTAAGTTTGAAATTTAAATATTTTCGTTTATTTGTTTGGTTTAATGTGACTTTTTTAGTACAACAATTATTAGTCGCTATTCATATATATATATATGTGTGTATATATATGTTTGTATAAACGAATTAAAATCCAAGTTGTTGATTTCACTTTTGGTATATATATTTATATTTGTATGTATGTATATAATACGCAATGTAAACTACCAACATTACAAGTTTTGTCTCGATTTATTTGCAATTGTTTATGTGTGTTTTTGTTTTGTGTGTGTGTGTGTAGAGTGTAGTTTATCGTATTTGTAGTGTTGTTTATCGTATTTGTAGTGTAGTTTATTGTATTTTTAGTGTAGTTTATCGTATTTCAATATGTTATATTATTTATATTTCTTCAAAAAAAAACTTCTTGCCCTCCGTCCTTTATTCACTTAACATTTGTTGCTGTTGCTGTGTATACGTATATTATATATGTATATAGTTACATATATAATTCTCTTTGTTTTTTTGTTATTTGTTCCTCTATTTTATGAATGTATAGTATATTGCTTATGTAGTTGTTTGTTTGTAGGCATGTTAGCGTTATTTATGATTATATTCACTTTAAATTTACTTGTTTTTTACTTGTTATCCCTAATCATTCCATTACTGTTACTGTTATCGTTTTCGAATTCGTTTATTTGGTGTTTCATTTATTTATTTGTAATGTTTGTTTGTTTGTTTTCTGCTTTGTTTTTGTTTTTGCTTTTGTTTTTGTTATTTAAAAATCTTTCAAAGGGCAGTTCATGTTCCGGTAAACAGGGTGTTTCTGTTGCTTTCCACTTCGCATGCACTACATGTAATGTACCGTTACAAGTTCTAAGCAAAAAAAAATTTGTTCATCGTTTTGTTTATAATATAATATAATATATATATGTTGTATATATGTGTGTATATAGTTCGATTAATACGTATGCTCTCTAAATATGGTATATATGCGCGTTATGTAAATATTTATGTACTAATGTACTTTATATGATAATATATAAATATGTAGTATATATATAGAGACCGCAATCGGTATGAAGAAGTTCATATAGTGTATGCCTATAAGTTGGAGAAGAAGAAGAAATGAGCAAAATATTTAAACCCGAAAGTTGGAATAGGAATCGACATTGAAATCGATAATTTTGCAATACAATAAATTTATATAGTCCGAATCGAACAGATTTAGCAATTTTTTCATTGGAAATTTGTTGTCGTTATCGTTTTTCTATTAACTCTAAATTTGTCTCAACTATTTTTATTAATTAATATTTTCTATTCTTTTGCTTTTGCTTTCATTTTCGTTTCTCCTTCATCTGGATTTCTCTCTCTCTATATATTTTATATTGTTATCATTCAATTTGCTATGCATTTTGACAAAAAAAATTACTTTGTTTACCTGGTTCGATTATATACGTAAGAAACTATTTTCACTAATCAGTTTTTGAGGTTCGATTCGTTAATATAATTTGGTTTTCGCTTTCTTATTGTGTTTTTTTTCTTCCTTTCTTTCTTTCATATGTAAAAAAATGTTAGCTTTTGATTTTTTTTTGTGGGTTTTTGTTTTTTCGTTCACAAAAAAATTTATGCGTCTTCGGTATGTTATGCAATATAAAAAGATTTTTACCTCTAAACAGTTATCGATATATATATGTATGTATATACTCAAAAAAAATGTATGTGTATATTTTAAGGTATAGCCTTGAACAACATTTCGAATGTAAGTTTAGTTTATGAAGTGAGGTTTGCTTGCTATATGTTATATAAATCTGATCTAATTTCCCCTTGTCATTTGTTGTTCGTTACTCTTTTTTTCTTTGTTCTAATTGCGCTTTTGTTGCTTTCGAAAAAAAGAAAAAAATTATACAACAAAATTAGCTTGGCTGCTTATGCCTATAAACAAAAACATCTTCATTTCTAGTTAAAAATTAAAAAAAATATATCGTCGATTCTACAAAAAAAAATATAACACATTTAAGTACGTTATATACGCTTCATGTATGAGTATTACACATGCTCAAAAAAAGTCGGTTATTTAGAAAAAAAAAAACTCCCTTACGATTCATAATACAAAAATTTGATTCAATAGTGTTTTTTTATTCTTTGGTTAATTTGTCTTTAGTGTATTTTTTTTTTGCCTTTTCTTGTTTTTAAATTTTTTTTCTGTACGTAGTTTTTTTTTAAATCTTTTTCTATGTTCTTTTTTTTTGTTGTTCTTCTTTTTCTATACGCATTTTTTTGTTGTTTTGAACTTGGCTTAACTTGAACAATTGTCGAGATTTTCTCCTTTCTAAGCTAGGTTTGTGTTTTCGATTATTGGACAAGAAAAAAAAATGTTCATTTGCCTTATATGACTAATGAGTAAAACTAATTGCGATTTCGAGACGAGACGCGTCGAGAGGCGCCGTGTGCAATTTATAGATAGTTCCAATACTATTTTATTTTTTTTTATAAGCTAAGGCTACGATTGGTTGAGTATTTCTTTCTGAGATTTTGTAAATTATCGGTTAGTTGCTCCGTGCACACACAGTTACGTATACATGTATGCGTGTGTGTCGGTTTGTTGTTATTATTATTATTTGGATGTGTGTGTGTTTGTGAGGGTGTTGAGTGTGTTTGGTGAGCAAGTTGATTGGTCACAGAGTAACAGGAGATGCAAATTGGTAGGTTCTCAGAGCAGAACACCGTCTGACTGTGGCCTAACCTCTCTTATTATTCTTCATCTTATCATCTTCACATCTCGAGTTTCTTAACTCTCTTTTCAACCTGCTTTTAGCATCACATTTTTTCGTCACTTCATTTCTTCTGCGCTCTTCAAAAAAAATTCTGTTCTCTCTCTTTTTTCCTCTCCCGCACTCCTTTAGTGTGACCTTTCGTGACCCGCTCACCAACTCAACTGTCTTACTTTTCGTTATATTTAGCAAAAAAAATTGTTTATTCCCTTATTCAATTATGGTTCAACTATGTTATGTATGTTACTGCTCGCCCGCTTCGATTTTATTTATTTTTTTTTTTTTTTGTAATGAGTTTTTGGATTTTTTTGTTTATTTTATTTTTTTTTTTTTCTCTTAAATATTTATGTAAGTATAATGTATTTATGTACTCGGCACAACCAAGCTGCTTGCACAAAAAAATATTTGTATGCTATTTAACAATAAATTTGCATTCATTTCGCTTAAAATCTACAACTCCTTCTGTGTCTCGGCCCCAACGTCTTTTCCGGGGACTCCATAATTAGATAAATAAATAAAAACTCAAAAGAAACACAAAATCAAATGAGAGTTGGTTGCAAAATGTTTATTTAGTTTTCGATTCAATTTGTGATATTTAATAATAAAGATAGTAATTTTGATATAATGTGTGTACGTGTACATGTATTTGTGTATGTGAATGTATGTGTTGGTTCACATATCTTTTTATAAAATCAGGGTCAAAAGTCAAAATAAATCATAGGATCAATAATATGTTCTCAAATTTCACTTAAATCATCCATTAATTCTCTTCTTACTTGGCTCATGCGCCCATCCAGTGGGAGCCGCGGGGCGTGGCATGTTCAACAAGACAAAATTAAAATTCATTTTAGAATGTGTGACAGAAAGATCAAAATATATAAAACAAAAACATTTAATGAACATTTGCCACACCTCCACGCCCCTTACATTTTCGTGCTTTTTTTACCGGGTGAAAGAATAATTTAAAAAAATCTGTTCGCTTTTTATCTGTTCCTTCCTTGTCAGGCTTTTATCACGTCCTTCTCTTCGCGTAAGTTTCGTTTGGTTGTGTGTGTGAGGGTTAATGTGTGTATAGTGTGTGTGTGTGTGTTTATGTGTAGCATGCTCAAGTTGTTTTAAAAAAAATATTTTTATAAATATGAAAAAAATATGAAAAAAATTCTTTTTACAAACTATGCAAAAAAAAAATTGATTTAGGTTTGTATTTTTCTGGTAATTTTGTTGTCTGGTGAACAGGTTGCGGGTGGGGGCGCGGGGCCACGCCTCCCACTCGAATAAGCTGCACATTTACACCACAGTGCGGGCAGTGCTGCCCCCAGGCCCCCTTCTTCTCCTACTTCTACTTTTCCATCCCTTCTAACTCTACTTCATGTGAAGAATTACATTCCATTTTCTTCTTTTTACTTTCTTCTTCATCTTCATCTTGTTTCAATATTCTTCTTCTACTTCTCTTCTCTTCTTCCTTTCTCCTTCATATCGATCTATATAGTTGGTAAGAACAGCCTGAACTTGAGCATGCCAACATTTTATATTATCAAAAAAAAAGATTGATTTATAAATTACGAAAAAAAACAGATCTTCAGCTATATAATTTATATATATATAATATTAATGAATATATATCTCCAGTTTAGACACAGAAACAGAAAAAAAAAACAGAGCTTATGCTGCTATATATAGGTATATATGATTTTAGTTGTATATATGTATGTACGAATAGTTTCTATATAAATATGTTGAAAAAAAAGTGTTTGCCTAAGATTAGGCAAAAAAAAAACTCCACCTCGCTATGTTGCGTTCTTTCTCAATATAGAATATATAAATCTATATAGGTAATTGTGTGTGGGTATGCCTAGTTCCTACGATTTTCCTCCCAAAAAAAAGCACAAAAATAAAAAAAAAATTACAACATAAAAGTCAGTGAGGAACATTTAAGAATAAACAAAAAAAGATGATCCAAAAAAAAATTGATTAAGATTAATTATTGATATTGGTATTCGTTGAGAACATATAGTAGATAATGTCGTTTAAATGATTTGCATATACGACCGATATAAATTTATATATATATGGGATATATATATTGATAATATGCAATTTCCTTTAATTTTTTTTTACTTTTTCGAAATTTTGTTTCCTTTGTTTTCATTTTTTTTTCTTTTTTTCGTTTTTTTCTGCAATTGTTTTAAGTAATTTTTGAGGTTATGTCTGCCAAAAATGGGCGCCATTTGCTTTTGTTGTTGCTGCGGCACTTGAGGCCGTTGCCGTTGACACCGTCGCTGTTTCTGTTGCTGTTGTAGTTGTCGGTTCTGCTGCTGCTGCTGCGAAAAATGCGTTGCTGATGTCGCTGATACTGCTGCTGCTGCTCAGCAGCGATTGCAACTTCTGTGCATGTTGCCGTTGCTGTTTCTGTCGTTCTTGTTGCTGCTGCCGTTCTTGTTGCTGCTGCTGCTGTTGCTGTTGATGTTGCTGTTGTTCAACGTTGAAGTCGTAAAATTGTTGCAGCTGTGATAAGCTCAGGCTATGGTTGCTGTTGTTGCTCGTATTATTATGTTGCTGTTGCTGTTGTTGTTGTTGGTTGTGATTGTTGCTAATGCTGTTGTTGTGTAAAGAGATGCTGAGATTGTGCAAGGTGTCAATGAGGTCGCTGATGTTGCTGATGCTATTGTGTTGCTGCTGCAGCTGTTGCCGTTGATGTTGCTGTCGTTGCTGTTGTCGTGCAAAACTACCCAGCAGCGGCGGCGACTGTTGTTGATTGTTGTAGCTATTGAACTGTTGTTGTTGCTGTTGCTGCTGCTGTCGCAAAGCGTTAGCATTGCCACTGCTGCTGCTGCTGCTGCTACCACCACTTGCAAATGCATCATTGCTGTGGCTGCTGCTGCTAGCGTAGGCATGGTTGCTGCTTTGACGTGACTGCAGCAGATAGTTGCTGCTGCTTGCAAGGTTATTTTGCTGTTGTTGATATGGATGAAATATGTTGATGTGGCTGTTGCTGTTGAAATGATTGCTGCTGTTAATATGACTGTTGCTGTTTAAGTTGCTGTTTATATTGCTGTTGCTGTTGCTGTTGCTATGGTTGTTGGTGTAATTGTTGCTGTTGCTGTAGTTGTTGCTATTGCTGAAGCCGCACGACTGCTGGTAGGGTGGCAGTTGCTGCTGCTGCGGCGACAACGATTATAAGTAGGGATAATGGTACTTCCTATAGTGCAGTCCATCAAGCAACTCCACAAAGTTGTCGGCTACAAATTTAATTAGATTAGATTAGAAACAAAAGGAAATATGTTAATATATAGTTCGATTCATTATTCTTATATCATAGCGTCTATTTGAAAAAGTTGCCTACGATTTTCGATTTAAGAGCTTAAGCTAGTTTCTTTCTTGTTCAAAAACCCTAATCTAACTTAATTAACTTAACTTATTAATTAAAATGAAAATGAAATAATAAAACATTCAAGTTTATTTTAAGTTTCTTTTTTTTGTTTTTGTTTTAGCGTGTTAGTGTTGTTTGTTGTTCTTGTTGCTTGATTTTTTTGGTTGGTTTCCTTATGGTTTAACGGAGTCTTCGAGTTGATGTGGATTTTAAATTCAGATTTGTTACTTTAAGCGACTTTTAGTTTATCGATTTCGGTTTATCGGTTGTGTCGTGGTTTGTAAAGTTTTCGGTTACACGATCGAGTTTTGGTTCGATTCTTGCTCGTAATTCTTCTAAAGAAAACGTGCCATGTTTGGTTTTCTTCTCTTCGTCTTCGTTGAAATGTTCTTTTGCTTTGAGACGACGAGACTCGGGACTGAGAGTGAGGTTATGTAAGCGTAACTGAATTGAACTAAATAGGAAATTAAATCGCTCCTATGAGGAGGACATATATGATAAAATGAGAGTGTGTGAAGAGTATAAAGTACGCACAACGAAGAACGTGGCAGGCAAATTACAATTTCATTTATATAGTTGAACATAAATATGAAGAAATGGAATTCTAAAAATGAGAATTTTGAATTTTTCTTTTTTTTTCAATTAGTTTTTGTTATCATATATGTTGTGATGAGAGTTCAAACCGAACGTAACGGACAGAATATCGAGGGATCGAGGACGGGCTTGTGACTTGAAAATAGATTTCGCTAGGCAACTATACAAAAACGTCAAAAAACACACACAATTTTCATATATATATTTTTTTAAAGTCAAACGAAGGTTTTTTTTGAAGCGCAGGCAAAACTAATTGAGGATGATATCAAGAAAAGCAGTTCGTTAAGGGTTTTTGCGCAAGTCTAGTACAATTGTCTTTAATATTTATAATATCATTGATGATTTTTTTTTGATTTTTGGTTGGAACTTTTTCAAATAACGCTTTACTACTTTTAATTTAATTTTATTTATTTTTTTTTTTTTTGAGAGAGAGAGAAACAGTCAAATAAGTACAATGGAATGAGGAACTAAAAAAATGTCTGGAAAAGAAATCATGGCACGTTCTGAAGAGTTTTCGGTTTTCATTTTTTCAGTTCGAGAATTTTTTTTTCTGCGGCATGAGAACAATTTTGAAACTCGCATTAAGATTGACAAAAGAACAAAACTATTGTATATAGATTGATTACATGTCGAATACATGTGTGTGTGTGTTTGTCAGTTGTGTGTGTGTGAGTGTGTATATAGGGCGGACGGAAAAACGTGCTGGAATAAAAGCTATTTTAGAATTATTAAAGCTTTTACTCTTTTATTGAATAGTAGTTAAAAGTGTGGAAAGAGAATAGTTAGTCGTATCCTTCTTTGGTTGATAAGCTTAAGCAAAGTAGTGAAGCAAAAAGAAAGTCGGACAAGCTCTATAGTGAAAGAAAACTATTCGCTTTAAAAATAAGCAAAAAGAGAAAAGTGCACGCTGTGTGCTTCTTTATCTGGAAAGCTTAGAAAGAGATGTGAATAACAATTCTCTTTCTACCCCACTGGCCCACCCATTACACCGCACGTCCCATCGACAGCGTTGTATGTGTGTGTGTGTGTGGTTTCTTTGTAGCTAAACTACTTATAAATTATATATTTATTTAAATTCCAATTAGTAGTTATTTTGTCTTTTTTACTGTGCTCTCAAAAAAAAAAAAAAAGTCGAAAGTATTGAATTATGATTATGATTATCATTAGGCATAGAGTAGAGAAATATAAAAGGAATAATTACTCTCGAGACCAAAGATAGCATCGCAAATAGCTTCGAATAATGAGCGTAATTTTTCCATAGCTCCGTCTATAAAAAAAAATGAAAAAAAAGAAAAAAAAAATAAACAAATTGTACAACTCATTAGTTGATGTTGTTGTAAAGCGCCAACTGATTTTTTTTCTTTGTTTTGATTTAGTTTTTCTTTTTGTTTTTATAATAGATAATTTGGTTTTTCTTTTCATATTTTTTTTTTCAGTTTTCATGTCGTCAAGAAAAATCAAAGGCTGAAAGATTTGATTATTGATTGATAGATTGATGGGACAGAAATGAGAAAACTTTCTGCAGGAAAGGGAGGCGGGAATTAGTTGGCCGGTAACGCTCAGCCAGCGGGGGCTAGTACAATTCTGACTACGGCAACAGAGGAATACAAATACAGACATATGTATATATATAAAATTCATTAATGTATGTAATATATTGGTAGAATAGATAAAACACAAAACTACTCGAAATACGAAATTCAATAAACTAGATAAACTATCTCACAATGATACTATAAGATTTATAATAAACTAAGCTCAAAGAAACTATTAGTAAACTATGATAAATTGTAAAAAAAAGACGTTAATAAAAAACAAACAACAACAAACTAATGTTGGATTTTTTAAAGAAAAAAAAACAAGAAAAACCAATAAAAATATATTTTTGCCTCTGTTCGTTCCCTGAAGCTAATGACAAAAGTTTGGGAGGAAACTGTATAGTTAGAATGAGGTATGAGAATGTTTCCTGGATTTATTTATTTTCTTATTTGCGTTTTGACGATTAACAACACTGAAACAGCAGGCACAATAAAAAAATTTGAATATAAATTATATATGTATATACTACATAAGTATACATATAGAGGGAACATCATAAAAAGATTGGTCATTTTAGGCTATAAGCACCAGGAAAAAAATAGAACAGAATATATGTATATATATGCGATCGATACATTTAGAGAAAACGAGCTGTAAGAAGAGCTCAACACTTTTCACGAATAAAAAAAAATTACAACGTATATATAGGAAATGTTTTTGTCAATGAACTTATTGATTGCATGATTGAGAAACACACTTGCAAAAAATATGAAAAAAAAGAACAACGTATCTCGTTTTTTTTTTATGATTGGCACTTGAACCGATAAGGGGGTGTGGCAGCTGCCCTATAGTGAGGTATCTCAAATCGATATATATATGTCACATATCAAAATTACTCTTGATGCAAGAAAAAAAATGTAAAAAAAATAACAGCATGTTTTTTTTTGTGGGCACATATAAAAAAATAAACAAAAATGATTAGTTATCGGTGATCGTTGATCGATATATGCACCCCGTTATCGCTTCGGAGTGCGAGCATACTTACACATGTCAATTGTCCCTGTCTCTCAGACTCTCTCTCTCTTTCTCATTGTCTCTCTCTTTATAGAGACTTACGCAGGCGCCACATTTCGACTGATCGCAGCGACAAAAAAAATATGGAAAAAAAAGAGAATGCAGCACACATACACACACAATCACGCGCTGACATTCACACTCACAGGCAGACAGACAGACAGGCACGCAAATAAGCAGTCCATCGCTTTATCGTTATCGTTG
This sequence comes from Zaprionus camerounensis, assembly GCA_018904165.1. NCBI lineage: Eukaryota > Metazoa > Arthropoda > Insecta > Diptera > Drosophilidae > Zaprionus > Zaprionus camerounensis. The sequence goes on from JAEIFS010000739.1 coordinate 560,795, forward strand.
TTGTTATCGTTATCGTCGTCTTCAAACATTATTTAGTTTCTTTTTCAATTTTTGGGGTTTTTTTTTGTTGGTAACAAAAAAAAAATAAAAAAAATTTGTTTTAAGTTTTGTTTTGCTTTCGGCTTTTTTATTTTCTATATATATACACGAGTTCATGCATATATATATATGTATATTTAATTGTATATATAGATGTATATCTTTTCTTTATATAAAGATTTATATATAGGTATACTATATACTGTATATATATATTAAACATTTCTTATTCATCTTCTTTGTTGTTGTTGCTATGGTTGTTGTTGTTGTCGCTGATAACCCAGACGTTGTTGCTGTTTTGTTGCTTTTAGAACGCACTACTAACTTAATAATTTTAGGTATTATCGCTACACATAACAGATATTGATGGGCGGAGCTATTTAATCTGTATGAGTGTGTTTTAAGAGAGATATATATATCTAGTGTTCCCTCATAGTTGCATGTTTCTTTATGAATATGAATAAATATGGTTAGCAAAGTGTGTGTTGGAAAAAAAACAAGGCAACGCTTCTTTGAAGTTATGTTCGTATTCGAATCAGTTCTGGTTTATTAGCACAGAAAAAAAAAGAAAAAAAATGTTACACGATCCTTTGTATAGTATTTTGTTTAGTCCTTCAGTTATCGCACTCACACTTATCGATTATTTTACTTTATTGTTGTTGTTAAGCACTTCTGTATATAAATGTTATAAAACAAGTCGTATATTGCTCGCTTCTCCGCTTAAGCTTTGCACTCCTCTCCTTCGTCGGTGAATATCGATATGTCTACCGATACGTCGGCTATATGCTGCTGTTTATACATATGTATATGTATATATTGGTTATTTTGTGGCGATTGCAGCGACTCGATTGATCGTTGTTTTAGATTACGAAGAACAATTTCAACGGCACTTGGGTAGGATTTTATTATTTTATCGTTAATCGTTATCGAATTATTGTTTCGAATTAAGTGTGAGTGTATGTGTGTGTTGAGTGTGTGTGTGTGTTTGTGGGTGTATTAGGATTTCTTGTCTGACTACGCTATCAAAAAAAGACCTTATTGTTTTCCTGCGTTTCATTCTGTGTTGTTTCTCCAGTATATTCGCTCTCATTCTTCTCTATTTGTTAGTATGATTTAAATTTAAAATTATGTTTTAAAAATACACGCAAATTATTATTTTTTTTTTGATTTTTTCCGATATTTTAAAAATTATTACACTAAAATAAAGGGGCAATATACAATTCAATTTGTCATTTTCCGCCCATATATATAATATATATACGAACACTTTCTGGGTGTGTGTGGAGGTGTGTTTGGGTCTGTATGGAGTGGGTGGGGAAGGATGTATGTAAGTAGGGGGGAGGGGGGGGGGTGTGTAATTAACGTGGAACTAAATTTAATTTGGGAAACGAAAACAAATTTAGAAATTAAAATTGCAACAATAAATTGTTTAGCTACGATTTCAGATAACGGAAATATAACTATAACTAAGATCTTGTACTTCATATTATATATTGTTTTATAATATTTATGCTTGAGGCTGGTTTTTCTTGTCTTCTTCTATTTCATCATCTTGTTGCTCGCTTGTCAAAAAATATATGTCTTTCATATATCAATATATAATATATATATCTTTCATATATAACTGGTTTGTTGTTGTTGTTTTGTTACGATTGATTGATTTTTGTGGGTTGGTTGATTTTCTTTTCTTTTTTTTTTTGACTTGATTTTTGGGTTTTGTATTTTGTTGTCGTTTTAGATATACTTTTGTGCTTCATTGTAATGATTGTATTGATTGTATTGGTAGGGATGCGTCTTATGGTAGCGCTGTTGTGGTTGTTTAAATGATCTACCTCTGTGAACCATATTATTGAAGCCAGCCTGCATATGTTGGTGTTGGTGGTGGTGGTGGTGTTGTTGTTGTTGTTGCTGTTGTTGTGGTGGTGGTGCCACATGTTGTTGCGGACCATTCATTCCCAGTTGGGCTATGAAATGCACCGCCTTTGCCTTGCCATGCTCCTCAGCCAGACGCACCGACATCGGTTGAGATGCTCCCTCGGGTATAACGTTGTTCAGCGCCGATATTGCCTCCTGTGCTTCCTCGCGTTTGTTGTACCTGCATCGACGAACGGGGCGTACAATGAATGTTGGAGTGTGTGTGTGGAGAGTGGTGGAATTGAGATCATGTGATGAAAATGAATAAGAGCAGAGAGAATGAACGTATAAGTATGAATTGATTGAATGTGAATTGAATATATGTTGCAATGTGGCGAGATGAGGTTTCGTTGGATCGATTACAATCTTGTATTTATATAAAGACCTTTTTTGATCGTACAAAAATATATATCGAATGATGTCTCTCATCAACTGGCCGTGCATGCTACTTACCGTACAAATGCCACGCCCCTTGGACGACCTGTTAGCTTGTCGCGCAAGATATTCTTTTGCACAATGGAACCGTATTTGCCAAAGATTGTATCCAACTGATCATCGGTTATCGTGCGTGGCAGATTGGTCACATACAGATTGGTATCCTTGATCGATTCACCGCCAGGACGAGCATATGAAACCTAAGCAAGAGAAAGTTTAAGTCAGGTTACGTACATTTAAGTTAAGTTGGGTACGTTAAAGTGCAATCAATGTACTGTACAGAGAGAGAGAGAAAAACACGAATATAGAGTATAACGCACCTTAAGCCGCTTGTTACGCACTGTAATACCGTTCAACACTTTGATAGCACGCTGCGAGTCCATTTCTGATGTGAAGTCCACGAAAGCGTAACCAAAACTGTAGCCAGTCTATAAGTAATGCCAAAAATAAAGATATATAAATAATTTGAAATTGTTTCTTCATACTCTCCACTGAGAGTGGACTCACCTTATAGTCTCTCATGATTCTGCACGTATTGATGGGTCCAATTGCTCTAAAGAGCGCATACAGCTCACGATCAGTCATATCCTGGGGCAGATAGTTAACAATCAGGTTGGTATTGCTGGCGCGTTCGGGCATAAAATCATCGCTACCGCCGCTGCCTATCGATAGGCCGCATAGATTGTTAAGCGAATGGTCACTGCCAATCGGTGGCATTTGGCAGATATGGCCGCCAAGGGAACTGGCACTGCCGCCATTGGCCCCGGGAAAGTCATGGTAACCGCGACGGGACGAGGAACTTGGAAATGTAAATTCTGTATCCTGTGGTGAGAACGCATATTGTGACTGTAATCAAATTAACCATACAAAGATATTCTAATGTTGAGAGCAGGCCTCACAGAAAACGCTGGGTTGGTTGTTAGGGATGAGCTCGTTCGACCATTGCTGTTATCGATCAAATGTTAAACACACACGTTTGCAGCAGCATCAACAACAAAACACACACACTCACTCACTCACTCTCGCTGTTAACAACGTCTACAAAGCTTGCTTAAGTTGAAGTAGAAAAGTGAAATTAAACTTGCGAAGAATGGTCTTGTGGTTTATGTTAAGTTTAACAGTTGCTAAGTTAAGTTAACAGTGGCATGTTAAGTGTGTGTGAGAAGGCATTGCGAACTTAACAGTGGCGCTACTTAACAGTAACAGTCGCATGTTAACACGCTGCTAAAAGCGCATAGCTTTAGTGCATCTGCGTGTGTGTGTGGGTGTGTGTAAGTTAACGGCATTCCGCGTGTCAAATTGTGAGCATAAAGAGAGGAGCAAGAGGGAAAAGCTGCCAAAGAATTCGTAACGAAAACGTAACAACGTGAAAGTTGCTGTAAGCCGCTTAGGGCACAGTTATATGTGTATGTGTGTGTTAAATACTTGTGGCTGTGTTTGTGTCAAATCACAGATTATGGTGTGGTTGCGGTGAATAGAGCGAGAGGGGGGTTGGTACAGTTAGGAACACGGCTGCTGCTGCTGCCGCAAAGTATGCAATGAAATTTGATTTTGATTTTAATTTCCATTTCTGACATTATTCTTATGAATGTATTTGTGAGTGTGTGTGTGTTGTTGTTTTGTTTTTGCTGTTGTATACGTGTTGTTGTTGCCTGTTTTACTGTTGTTGTTGTTGTTGTTGTAGGAATCAAAAATATTCGATAGTTTGTGGTTAAAGTTTTCTTTAGTCTTCTCTTGTTTGATGTTTGTTCAAAATGCAAACTTTAATTGGATTATCTCTGTTTATTTATTTGGTATTTTTTGTATTTGTTGTTTTGGTAGTTTACTTCATATTTTAAGATTAAATCAAATATGTTGAGCATCCATTAAAAACGATTTTCAGATCAAAAGCGTGTGCCCCAGAGCGTTCAATGAGACAAACTCAATAACATTCAACTAGAGTAAGGAATAATATATAAAACATACAAGAGAACCGAAAACAGATAACGGATAACCAAAAATATTATCAATTATCAATGCACAAATTCCAGTATTTTATTATTTTTTTTTTTTACTTTTTTTAAATTTACTTTTACATTATTTAAAATATATTTTTTTTATCATTTTTCTTTTTGTTTTTTATTAGACATGCAATGAAATTTGAAATTGATTTCGATTTGTATGTTGAATATATAATATCAGAGTATAATACGTACCATTCCTGATGGCAGTGAATGCGACATGCCAACAAAACGCCCTCCGCTGTTGTTCGAACAGTTGGTTAAAAAACAAAAAAATCGATTAACATACATACGCAATGATGGTGTTTTATATAGTTCAAGAATATATATATATATATATATATATATATAGTATAAATATTAAAATAAATAGCAATAATAATAATAAGAAATAATCAAAATTGTGTTTTAAAAGCGCAATATAAATTTGGTATTTTTGTTTTTCGAAATGTTAAATGTGGTTGAAATGCATATGGAATGGAAATATCTTATGGCACTAACTTAAGACTTAGGAACAGAGCTAGAAAGCCGAAGCAATGATCGATGTTGTATGCATCTATACAGTGTTACCACAGCTCGCTGTTAACTCACTGTTAACGGTTGGATGGCGCGCTGTTACAACTCTATGCAGCATGTTAAGGACATCAACCATTGCCCCAACTTAAACTTGAACTAGAAAAAATTATTCTAAGAGCTTACAAACTAACAAAGAGAACAAGAAAATGCTCCCTAGACGGAGACAAAAACCCCAAAAGGGAGTGTGGAGAATAATATAAAGCAGAAAACACGTGAAGAATCGCCTTTCCAACACACGACAATAATCGTATAGTTAGAAATCGATTTCAAGTTGTTTTCTGCAACATTTGGAGACGCGGTAAAAAAAAAACGATTTTCCTCTTGTCTTATTTTAATTTCGCACTTAAAAAAATTAAGTTATTTCATTTTATTTGTACACTGAAATAAACATCACAATATTTTTAACCCATTTCGGAAATGTTCATATTTCTATGCACTTGGAAAAAATTAAAAAAAAAATAGTATTTCAATTGATTTCACACTGGAAAAAAATTGAGTGCAAGCTGAAAAGAACCCTGTAGAAAATTCGGACCAAATTTCATTTTTTTCTTTCTGATTTGAGCACTTGAAAAAAAAGTTGAAAAAAATTTTGTATTTCATTGCACTGGAAAAAAATTGTTGGGAAATGTGGTGGAGAAATAAATAAAAAACCCTTTGATAAAGACACCAAAGTGTCACACATACACTTGATAAAAAAAACTTTTTACTGCACTTGAAAAAAATGTAAAAAAAAAGATGACCATATTTGTTTGGCAGTGGAAAACTCGGACACTATGTAAACTGTTGTCGTTGATGTTGCTGATGTTGATGTTGATTGTAGTGTATTTTTTAGAGTCTAGTTTAACTTAGGGGGATGCATGATAATATTTTTTATTATTTTTTTTTTGTTTTTAATTGTAAAATGTCGGTAAGGAAAGTCTTTTACTTACAGGCGTTGCCGGCGTCTTCGTTTAAGGAACATTATGTTGTTTGTTGCGCCACAGAGTTGTTATCACACCAGATTACAAAAAAATAGTCTTAACCTTACACTACATGCTATCTATATATAATTCTTGTCTCTCGGTTACGTTTCTGAGATCGTCTGAGATAATGTTGCTTCTTCTGTTGTTGCTTCTTCTTCGCTGTGGAAAGAGATCATGTCTATACACAATTAAATTCAACTGTCAAATGAGAGAGAGAGAAGGGGATATCCACATTCAGTGTATGGGAATTGGTGGTTTTGATTGGTGTAATTGTGTGTGTGTGTGTGTGTGTGTGGCAGTGTTCATGTTTTTGTCAGTTTCCTTTTATTGTATGATTAGTTTGAGTTTCCTTTTTAGGCACAATAAAAAAATATTAAAAAAATGATACCTTCTTAAAGGCAGTGTATTTACTAAGATTGGTCACTCTAGCACTTGCTGTTAAATTAACAGCGCTAGTGCTTACTGATGCTTCTGTTGTTGCTGCTGCTGTTGATTGAAGTTGGTTGATTGAAGTTGGTTGATTGAAGTTGGTTGATTGTAGACATTGTAGTTATAGTTGCTTTTGTTGCTGCTACAGTAGTAGTTGTTGTTGTTAATTCTTCTGCTGTTGCGGATTGTTGCGGCCTTAATAGACCCATTTACTTGTTGCTTTTTAAAGCATATTTGAAATTTGTTTGTTTGTTTTTTGAACAAAAGAAGACGTGTGTGCGCATGCATGTGCATGCACACATATTTTTAGCGGCAAAATCGTCCACTACTGCATTGACATATATGTGAGATACCCCTTTCGTCTGTCCGTCCATGTGAGTTTTACGACTACAACAACAACAGCTGTTCAACTGCGGTTGCTGCTTAACAACTTAACCTTAACATTAACATGACATGTTAACTTCTATTATACATATACATAGACATAACTTAGAATTAACAGAGAACGCTGCTGTTAAGAGGGGGAGGTAACTTCGGCGCCATCATGTGTCAAGGTCCTGACACAATTTACGAGACGAGGGCGACCACGTGCTGCGCTATCGCTCTATGCATCTCGCTCTCGCGTTGTTTACATTCTGCATATGTAATAAATCATAGAGAGTAGAGGGGTGCTGGGGGTAGGGAAAAAAGAAGGAAAATAGTTCAATGAAGTGCGGCAACGGCGCCGACTCACACTTCACGAAGTTGCAGCATCATAAACAATGCGAGTAGGCGCCACCACGAGGCGCCACTTGCCCCAGTTGGCACACTGTAGGAAGGGAGTAGGGGAATATGGGTCAGGTCGGGTCAGGTCAGATGAGGTCAGGGAATACACAGCAAAAAACAGTCGACTTAAAAGTTATCAGAGCCTTAGCTTACTTGAGAAATTGAGAGAGTGTGTGTAAGAGAGAGAGAGAGAAATAGACAGAGAGACATAGATGAGATTATGTGTGAGCGAGAGAGCGCGCTTACTGTGAGGTGAGAGCAGGAGAGAATGTGTCAAGTTTGAGCAATAAACGCAAAGCAAAAAAAAGTTATAAAAAAAAACTCAAACAATAAACAAAATTTAAAAAAAATATATATATGTTTGTTTTTGCATTTTTGATTTTTTAGTGTTTTTTTTGTTCAACAATTACCGGTACATTGTGAGACAGTTTAGGTTGCACAGGCCGCACGAAAACGTTGTTAGGCCGTTTCACTCTCTCGAGTCCTCGGAAGAAAGAAGTTATGTCACGGGATCTCTCAAGATCCCAATTTGGGGGCTGATCGATCGATCTCAGGCTATTAAGGCGGCGGAAGGGCGGGGCGGGGCCCTCTCTCCCGCTTATATGGCGCGTTTTCTCATATTGCTTTTGTTTGCTTTTGCTCTCTTTTTGGTTTTGGATTTGATTTTTAAATGCAGTGTTACAGTGAGAGTGGAAGAGCTGGTGTTACGTTACGTTACGTTATGTTGAGTTCTTTTTGTTTTTTGTTTTGTTTTTGGTTTTGCGTTTAAGGTTAACATTCATGAAATTTTATTTAATATCACATTTTCAAAAACTTTGCAAGACACTGTGGATCGCGACGCGTTACGTGACGTTGCGTTACATTACGCTCTCTGCTATTGCTCTGTTATATGTTACATGACATAAGACACACGCGTTGCGGCGCTGTTGATTGGAAATACATGTGTGTGAGTGAGAGAGACTGATTGATTGATTACTACGGGATGCTTTTTGTTTTTGGACTACAATGTGGCAACTCTGGAACAGCGGGAATGAGAGACTGCGCTACGTAAACGACTGAACTATGGGTGTGAGGGTATGTTTGTATGTCCTTCATATGTATGTATGATTTAACTAAATGCACTTAATTAAAATGGACTTTACGTGTCTGTATGTATTTTGGTATTTTTAACGTATATTCATGTAGTATATCGATAACTAGTATAGCTCTGAAATCTGACTGCCTTTTGCTGTGACTGTGTGTGTATGTGTGTGCTTGTGTCTGTCTCGGTTGCACACTCGCTCAGCTGCTGCGCTGCTTCTGCCTCTGCTTCTGTTTATGTTTCTCTGCTGTGTTTCCTCTTAAGTTACAGTTAGGTTAATTAGTTATTGTACAATCTAGTACATATATCGTATATATAGATTAGCTTAGTATTACATTCATGTTATTGCTGCAGTTGCCTTTGTTGTTGTTATTCTTGCAGCCGTTGTTGATGTTGCTGTTGTTGTTGTTGTTGCGTCGTTATCGATGCTTCTATTGTTGTTGTTGTTGTAGTCGTAGCGAAAGAAAGAAAACTAAACAACAATGTGTTTGTGTGTGAGTGTAAGGTGAGTGTAGGGTATGTGATTGTATCTGTTGGTGGGGTATAGAGGTTAAAATTGATGGACGTTCTTGGGTCGATTTTGTTTTGTTTCATTTCTCGTTCTCTTCCTTCTTTTCTCGAGTGCTAGTGACAGCAAAGCAGGAAAGGGAGAATCGATGATGGCAGGAAATTTCTGCTTCTGCATTTCCTCACCTTCAATTTCACCTACCCTATCTCACCTCGTTGTCACATGCCCTCCCCCACCACTTGCTAACATCCCACTAAATATGCCAATGCTTGGTGTAGGCAGACGACGTTGCCAGATCAATTTTGAGAGCCTAGCAAACAAAAATACTGTCTTGAAGCTGTTGTTAGTATTTTTCTTGGGGGAAAAGTATGGGAGTAAAAAAAAGTTTCGTTAAGTTTGTGGGTGTGTGTATATTTATGTGTGTAAGAAGGAGATAGGGAATTTTTGTTTTTGGGATATATTTACTTAGATTTCTTTTTTCTTGTGTTGCTGTTGTAATTGTTTTTTTTGGAGAATGTTTGAGATGAAGAAACTAAACTGAAGTTAAAATTTACCTCGACTTGGTGGTGGTGGTGGTGGTGTCGTTGAACCCGTATGGAGGGTAACCACCGTTATTAGTGTCACTACCCGGAGGTTTAAAGAGGTTGTTGTTGTTGCTGCCGTTGCCGTACATTTCCTCAGAGTTCATTTATAAGTGTGTGCGTGCACGAGTATTTTTCTCGGATCGACGATTAAAATACTCTTTGGTACCTCGCAACTTGACTTATCGATAACTTGTGTTTATCGATCGATCAACAAAGGCACACAGACACACAGAGAGGTACAAAAGAAAGAGAGAGAGAGGGGGCGTGGGCGTATGTGGTGAGAACGTCGAGGTGGGTTTGCACAATTTCCCCACAGCTTCTACTGCTCTTCCGTTTTCCTATTCTCTTCTTTTTCTTCTTGTTATTGTTGTTGGCGCACAGCGCTCTCAGCTGCTCAGCTGCTGTTTGTGTATATGTGTTGTTGTCTCTCTCTGTCTTTCTCTGCTCTCTGCTTCGGGATACGACCTACTGCTGTTGCTGTTGTTGTTGTTGTTGCGTAAGTGAGAGCTTATAAGCTCTCAGGGACAATTCTCAGGCAACTTGAAAGTGTTTTCTGTTGTTGCTTCTTCTTCTGCGGCTTCGTCGGCTTCGTTGTTGTTGTTGTCGTCGGCTTCCCTCGTTAGCAGCCACAGTTAAGCTATATATCTGTCTCTTTTTCTCTCTTGAATTTCATTTAGTATCAAAGCCTTTTGTTGAGTTTAGGTAGGAGTAGCTTCTCTTTCTGTCTCTTTCTTGTAGCAATGTAGAGTTATTTTATTCTTCTTCTTCTGGCTGCAGTAGTTGTTGTTGTTGGCTTTTGGCGCGCTCAGCTGTGTTGTTGTTGTTACTGTCGTAGTAGTTGTTGTTTTAGTAGTAGTAGTTGTTGTTTTTTGGGGGTGAAAGGTGAGAAATTGGTAAGGAAATTAAACATATGATAAAAAGAGACGACGTGCAACGTGCGAACTTTCTTCATTAATGTGTGCAGTTGTATGTGTGTGTGAATGTGTGCGTGTCTGTGTGTGTGAATGTGTGAGTACGTTGAGACCGAGATTAGCTTGAATTTACTAAATAAAATACCAATTAAAAATACCACTTGTAATTCGATGTTTAGCGTATTTTGTACATGTGTGTGTGTGTGGGGAAGGAGTGGCTAGAGTTGCCACCCCTCCATAGGTTGTTACATGAGCGAGAGAGTGCGAGTTACCTACCCACTCAATATGCTTTACTTATGCTAATATTCTGTGGAACTTAAAAGATAATATAATTGTCACCTCGAAAAAAACCGATATATAAATTGAGAGAGTGTGAGAGTTGCACACCCACCCAAGTTTCGAGAATATACGATTCGTAAGGCAACCAAAGTTGTCACCTCGCTATCAAATTGATAAGGTTGTTACTTGAGAGTGTCTAGAGTTGCCTACCAACTCAGTCTGCTTTCTTATGCTAACTTAAAAGAGAATACAATTTTTGCTCATAGTTAAGGCATTTAGGGTTGTCACCTCACTAATAGATTTCGAAAAAACCAATTTACAAATTGCGCTTCAAACAATTTTAGATAAGCAACGTAGAATGGAAGCCCACATACCTTGCCATTTGCATATGCCAATTCATTAGGGACGTCAAAGCCGTCGAGGGGCACACAGAATCGAAGTCAAAATCCATTTGCATAGTGGGATATAATACGATTTAAGATAAAAATATCACACACGATTTTGATTTCGTCGATAACGAAGAAAGTGAACACAGAAATAAAATCACAGTAGGTTGACTTGCCACGAGTAGAACTCAACTGAAGTCTCTTTCCCGATCTGCAAACTATTTAAAGGTCCTGCCACGCGATCCGCGCACACCCACTCACCCACCGGGCGGTGGAAGGGGGAGGAGTAAGTCTTCTACCTGACCTAGGCTACCTGCTACCCCTAGACGGAACGCGTGCCAGACGCGTGCGTATACCTACCAGGCACGCGCCACCCACTCATGATCCTCCTCCCGAGGATCTACCAGGAAGTGTGCCGTCGGGCGGACTTTTCTCCCTCTCTACCTCCTCCTCGCGGGCAAGGCTGCAATCTCTTTAGGTAGGCAGATGTTTTCCCTTCCCAGAAGCTTCACAAGGTGGAAAAATTGGCAAGGTGGAAAGTGGCAAGCTGCAAACTAGCAAATCTACGATTTTACATAGAAGCAAGCTGCAAAAATTGCTAAAAACTAAATTCGGAAAATATCCAAGACAATTTTAAGTGGAATAGAGTTGAATGGGCTTGAGTCTATGGGATATCTATATATTATTATATCAAAAATACCAATCAAAAATATATTTATTAGCTATAAAATATTTAAATTAATGATTTATCAATTTAGAAGAAAAATAAAGATAATTTTGAAGAAAATAAAATGATTTCTAGGAAGTCTACACAATATTCTATGTTTCCAGGTTAGGTTCCAACTGTTTTCAAACTCTTAAAAGGGTCTTAGCTTCACAATACTCTCCCAAGTCAGTAGATTATAATTTAATATGTGACTACATTAAATATTTCCATCAAAAGTCATCATTTGATTGTATTTAATCCCCTCGTTGACCTTTTTCTCTCATCGTTATAGTGTCATAAATGGCTCATCAGGGACCTGGCACGCGTCAATCTTGATCTTCGCGAGGATATACCTAGAAGCGTGCCGTCGGGCGGACTACCTCCGGCTGCAATATTCAAGCGGGTACTCCTAGGTAGGCAGATGTATTCTGTTCTCAGAAGCTTCACAAGGTGGAAAACTTGGCAAGGTGCAAAGTGGCAAGCTGCAAGAATATCTGCGATTTTACATGGAAGCAAGCTGCAAATTGCTAAAAACTAATTTCGGAAAATATCCACGACAATTTTAAGTGAAAATCTAATTCACGTATTAATCTGGAAGAAAATCAATTCATTTTCATGAATCTTGACTACAAAAGCGTTTCAGGACTCTCAACAGGGGTTAAATTTATAGTATCTCTACAGATCATAAAATCAAAAAAACCTATAAAAAATTTATATTTGGTAGTTCTAAAGTATTTAAATATATCATAAATATATAATAATTTTCGAGAGTCCTAGACAGTATTCTAGGTTTTTAGGTTAGGTTCCAACCGTTTTCAGACTCTTAAAAAGGTCTTAACTTCACAATACTCCCCCAGCTCCGCAGATTACAATTTAATCTGTGACTACATCAAATATTTCTATCAAAAGTCATATTTTGATTGTTCTTAATCCCTTCGTAGACCCTTTTCTCTTCTCTCATCGTTATAGTGTCATAAATGCCTCATTAGGGACCTGGCACGCGTCAATCTTGATCTTTGCGATAATATACCTAGAAGCGTGCCGTCGGGCGGACTACCTTCCGCGTAGGTAGGCAGATGTATTCTCTTCTAAGAAGCTTCACAAGGTGGAAAACTTGGCAAGGTGGAAAGTGGCAAGCTGCAAATTAGCATAGTTGAGATTTTACAAGGAAACAAGCTGCAAATTGTCAAATATAAACTCCTGAAAATACTTTAATTTTCAGTGAAGTAGAGGCTAACCGATTAGGGGAAATTAAAAAAAGATCAGTTAGTCCAGAGCGAAGTAAGTATTTGTCCCAATAAAATCCAATTCAGGAATTAAATCAAGGATTAAACTGTTAAAATGGAATTATTATTATTATACACCCATAAAAGTCTATTGCAGTATACAAATTTATGATCTATCTGGAGCTAAATCAAATGATTTGAACAATCCTAAGAAAAATGCTAGATTAACAGGTTAGGTTTCTATCGTTTTCAGACACTTTAAAGGCCCTTAGTTTCATAATACACTCACATAAAAATGTAATATAATATTGCAATCAAAAATCATTCTTTGATTGATTTGAATCCCCTCATTGACCTCTTCCATTGCAATAGTACCATAAATGCCTCATTAGGGTCAATAAAGAAAAGGTCGAAGGAGTATCATAAATTTGCAGCTGCCTGCGCGAAAGGCAGGTGATATTTAAACATTAAGCTAGCTGCCTGGAAAATTGGGAAATGATTCACAGTACTGAGAAAATCGGTCCAAGGTATTTTAGACAACTGAAAAAACGCGTTTTAGGCGATTTATAGAGCAGTCTTTACAAGAAAAGTCGATTCCGAAAAACTCACAAAGGTTAAGTTATCTCACATGGAAAAAAATCGAGATCACTAAACTATTAACGTTTTCAGTTATTGAAAATTATATTGAATTTACACATATTCTATTCACTTGTTGAACTCACTTAACCTTGATGCGTCCTTCCTTTCTCAGAGGAAAGTCAAAACTTCACAGCGCATTTTTAAATGTTTTAGGCTTCTTGCGAGTGAACAAAAAGCAATTTACAACTGTAACGAATAGCGGTCTCTTTACTTCTTTGGCGCATGTTTCTCTCCAAGAACAAGAACAGAATGAAGAAAAAATCGGAAATTGAGGACAAGCCCAACCCCAAAAAGAGGCCAGCTACCCCTAACCAGCACCACCACCACCACCAAAATATCATCAGCAGCAGCAGCACCCCACTCCACTTCAAGCCAAGCAGTGCTGTCAATTTCGCATGTTTTCCCGCCAAATCTAGCTTTTTCAGCTTTTATTTGGCATCGCAAACATAAGTTAATTTTTTTAGCATTTTTCATATTACGATACTAATAGCTTGCTATGAATTCTAGAAAGTTTTGGAAATAAAGTGAGAATTTCTGTTACTTTCTTTCTACTTTTTTCAGTTTTGGTAATATTTTTCATTGAGTTCTGAATTTTTTTTAAACTTCAGCATTTTTCAGTATTACTATACGATTTCAATGTATTGTCGTATTGTATTTTTATTTGAAGTTTCTTTTTTCGTTATTTTCGGTATTGGAAACCTTTAAATTAGTTTTTAGATATGAAGTTAGCATTATTCCACCTTCTTTGGTATTTGAAACAGTTTTCTACGAAATTTACATTATTTCATCAATAAATGCCAAAATCGTCATTAGTTTTAAGCATTTTGAGCTCAGAAAAAAGTTAGACGATATTTATTTATTTGACAAAAATATTCTTTAGTAAACCTAATGCACAAATGCTTTAGGGGCCTTCAGCTCTAGTTTCTTTCTTAACTCTTAGCTTGTCTTATACAATAGATTCATTTGTTAAATAATATTGTTGCAAATAATAATAATAATAAATAATATTTCTAGCTGTTTTTACGCTGTTTTGATAAATGTCTTAACTTTAGAATTTCACTATGTATTTGTTATTGTTTTATTAAATAAATATTTTGCTTTTTTTTGCTTCACTTGAAAATATTTTAGCTATCTCGCTATTTTTCCAACCAAAATGATTTAGCTTTTTTTGTACTGTTTACCATTGAAAATCGGCTATTTTTGTTGGCATCACTGATTATACGCACTTTATCCATCTGGCTGTTGTAGGCCGGAAAATAAATGCGTAGTTGCGTGGCCGGCAAAAGGGGAGGGTTCGGCATGCGGAGGGCAGCGGTTGATGTGGGGTGAAAAGCGACCCCAGGCACATGGACGATTATCAGCAAGTGCCGCGTTGTATACAGAGGGTATGTGTGTGTGAGTCTCTGTGTTGGTGCAGAAGCTCCCTGCTACATAATGCTCTTACAACCCACACACAGACTAACAAAATCATCTGTATACAACGGTATAATTTGGCCGAAAATACATAAAAGAGAGAGAGCGAGAGAGAAGCAGAAATGGCAGCGAGTAAATGGACCCAAATAATCGGAATTGGAAGCAACGAGAAAAACTATACAAGAAAAATTCGTATGTATTCTAACAAAGCAAAAGGTTCAGACAACACGCGCAAGAGTTCTCTTCAACTCTCGAGCAGAAAGAGGAGAACAAAGAGAAGCGGCAGATATGTAAAACATCATGTATACATATTTTGTGTATAGTGAAAGCAGCAAACTGAGCAAAGAAAAAAAACAAAACAAAAAAAGCAAAAACAAAAAAAAAGAAAGTAACATACAAACAGCGCACGTACAAGAGCGAGAGGGAGACAGAAAGAGAGCGACTCAGTCAAAGATCACGAACAGGGAATACAAAAGCAAAATCAAAGAAACTAAAACAACAAATTAACTTTGAGCTTTAAATGCAATGCAATATGTGTGCACGTGCGTCTGCGTGTGTACGTCAGTGTGTAAGCTGCAACTGCTGCTAATTACAGAGCAGCACACACGCACACATTTGCATTACATTCCAAAGGGAGCTCAGCCGTGAATGAAAACACCAATTGCAGCGTTGCCAGCTGCGAGAGAGCACATCAACCACCGATCAACAGCAAAACAACAGTGGAAGAGAGAGAGAGAGATTGACAAGGCCATCGCCACAACAGCTGATTGCTGCTGTTTAACACAGACAGACAGACACACACATTTACTTACGCTGTCACTGTAATTAAAGCATGTTAACAGCTAAATGTTATTGCACTTTTAACTGGTCAAGTCTGCTTGCTCTCCCTCCTCTCACTCAACCCCACGACAGGTATTATTAACGAACATTGATCGAAGGGGAATGGCCGCCAAAGGAAGTGGGGTCCAAAAGAGAGACGAGAAAAATGGTCAAACGGGATAAAGCAACAACAAAAACAACTATGCAGCAGCTGTCAAACGATGCTGCGACTGCGACGGCTACTGCGCGCTGCCGCGTCCCCCGCTGAAGTGAATGCTACGTCTGCTGCTCTCTGTCCTCCCTCTGCTCACACACACAAGCGATCAGCATCGGCTGACTGAGGCAGCTGCTTGGCGACAGAATGCAGCTGCAGCAAAGGCAGGGTTAGAGAGAGATAGAGACAGTAAACAGTGGGTTAAGTAAGATTCTTTCTCTCTGCTTTGTTTGCGCCTTTTTTTCAATGGAAATTCGGAAAATTGTTTTAAATCCGCGCTATTAACACAGGCGGGTGCGTGTGCAAATTTGTTTATATTGCAACAAAATTTATAATCCGCGAGGTAGGTAAACAGGCAGCGCTGCAACAGCGCAGCGTCAGTCGTGTGTGGTGAGTTGCATTGAACAGAAGTCAACACACGCACTCACTTCAGACATACACACAGACGAAGTGCAGATAATAATCATTTAAATCGGCTGACACTGTTTGCACTGCTGTAATTATAGTAATTGTATCTGTTTCTTTATATTATATACAGTAGAACAACAACAATTGTGTATTATTCATGTATATCTTATCGACAATAACAAAATTCAAAACACACCACGACGATAACAGAGCTGTGCACAGTGTGGCTACGATATAGTGGTGGTTTAAAATGTTGATACTGGCTTCAAATAATTTACATACCACACTGTGTACGCTTAATTGTGCACGTTGCATGCACGATTTCTATGTGCAGCATTGAAAATTGCCATGGGAAAGAGAAATTGAAAGCCGGAAACGAGTAACCAGGACATGTAAAAAAAGGTTCACTTAGGTAGACGAAAACTTATAATGCGCACACACATACATAGATAAGTTTCCTTTTTCCTCTTTCATTTTTTTTTTTTTGCAATGTGTGCAGCGGAACTAAATGGAAAACAAGACCAGGTAAAATGGCGATCGAGCAACCATTTGCTGGCCTCCACTGTAGACCTTGTAAGTGTTCTTTGCTCTTGTTGCTGTTGCTGTGCCCTTTTTCCTCGCGCTATTCGCTTCGCAAAATGGGTAGCAAAGCAAGCCGAAAACAACAACGAAAAACAGACGCAATATGAGAGACGCATACACACAAAAATTAGCTGTTTGTGTGCGTAAGACATAGTTAAGACTTGTGTTCAATATTTAGGGAACTCACTGTAGTTCTGCCTGTACACACACAAATAACTACACTAGTATTTAAGCGTGTATGTGTGCATTAGCCGCAGGTAAGCCGTGTCTGTGTGTATGTTCAATATTTGGGCAACTCACTGTAGTTTGGACAGCTTTGTTATGAATGTAGTTGTTGTTGCCGTTCTGTTGCGAAGGTTGTAACTACTAACGGGAAATGAATACTGAGTCCCCGATGGAAAAACACACGAAAAACGAAATAAACTAAACGTCGAGACTAGGCTTGACAACGTGGGGACAGGGAGGGGGTCTCAACGCGGCAAACAGACCCAAAAGCAGCAAAAACACGCACACACCCATACAAGCACGCCTCGTTCACTCACACGCATTCGTCATCGACGCTAACAGCGAGTGACGGTGGCGGCAGCGCTGCTGGCGTCGACAGCGGCCTCAGTGAACGAGGACGTTGTGAATGTGTCTGTGTGAGTCTCTCTATACATTTATATACGTGTGTGTGTGTGTACGTACGAGCGTACGTTTTCAGCGACGCGTTGCCTTTTCTGCTTTGCTGCTCTTCTGCTGCTACTACGCTGTTGTGGCTGTGCCGTTACAGTACAGTAGAAAAGTATATGCGCAGTATATAAACGGTTAAGCTGGCACAGCATATGTGCTATGCGGAGTATATATCTGGTACGCACTGTGCCAGAGTCGGTTTGTTTTATGTATGTATGTGCACATACACGTGTACACGCCAAGAAACATACAGAGGGTGAGACAGAGAGAGAGAGGGGGTGAGCAAGAAATACAAACCCAAAACATACGGAGCACACCATCATATATACACATAAAAATGTGTGTGTGTGTTCATATGTTGTTCCGTTGTAAACACCATTGTTGTTGCTGCTGCTGTTATTGTTGTTGTTGCACTTGTTTTATTTTGTTTAATTCAACAACGAATACAAGAAAAAAAAGGTAAAGAAAAACAAATACAGCGAGTAACACACACTGTGCTACAGTTACTCAAAAATGCTGCTGCTGCCCTCTGCTGCTACTCGTTGCCTTCTCGTCGCACTCACCAACATAACAAACACACATATACAAGGTACATGCATACATATACATCCCATACGCAGTAGATGGATGATGTGTGTATGTAATTGTAGTAGTACAGGAAAAAAAATAACAACAAATAAATAAAATAAAAAATTCAAGCATTTTTCTTCTTCTATTTTCTTTTTATGAAATGCAAATGCAAACTACGCATGTATTTTTGTATTTTATGTGCAATATTTGTTTGCTTGCGTATATTTCACAATGTCTCTTTTCGTCGATTCATTTTTTTCTTTTCGTTCATTTTTTATATACACTTCACGTCACGCTAAAGCCCATTGTGGGCCCTCTGGCACACACACACTCACCATACTATATACATGTGTTTGTGTGTATGTGTCTACACGCATGTGCCTGCATACGTGTGTGTATGTATATTATATTGTTTTTAGGCAGGCTCTGCTTTCTTCATCGATATTACACACGTCGTCGAATCTACTATATAGTCTTTTAATCAGGCTAGTCGTCGGTTGATCGCTCGATTGCAATGTGTATTTTGTTGTAAAAAACAAAAAAAAAACAGTAGAATGTGTAGATAAAAAAAGGTTACCAGAAAAAAATGCACTGCGCGCGGCGCTACAAATTTCCTTCACAGTTCACAGCCGACAAAATGATACTGAAAGCGTGACCGACTCGAGTGTGTGCAAGAAATACAGACAACGGCTTCCTGCAAACGACAGCATATGCCCAACTGAATATTATGCCATGCGGTCACACTGCGCATGATTGTGTCTGTCCTGTATCGATAGCATCGATAATCTGCAAAGCTGTAAACTGTTAGGAACTTTGCTGACCATGGGGACCGTTTTAAGAAAGCTTGTTAGTCTGTGTAGAAAATATAAAAAAATATATAAGAAAACAAAGTGCTTTAAAGCACCGAAATTCGCTTCAATTGAGCATTAACTAAACATTCTAAAATGGTGATCAATCGATAGCCCCATGTTCTGTTAACGCACTGTTGAATTTCTGCTAACACAATGTTGCGGCGCCAAAAACGTTTCCAGATCAACGAAATACACTAAGCCGCTACGCCAAACTGCACACAAACTTTTCAATTAGAAAAGCTTATTTTTATAAAAATTAAATGTCAAAAATAAAAGAAAAAACAGTTAAAGCAATGAAGCGTATTCGTACACGCCAACTGTATCATCCTAAATTTTACAGTAAATAAACATTCTAAATCGATAATCGATCGATAGACCTACTCACTGCTAACGCACTGTTGAGCTGCTGCTAACCCAATATTGCGACCCCAAAAAAATTGCCAGATCAACAAAATAAACTTGTCCGCTGCCCCAAACTGCGCACAAACCGTTAATTAAGAAAAACAAGTTACATATATTTTTTTTATAAATTGGAGCATTTTATAATACTTAACATTTGCCTTTTGTTTTATTATGTAAATCTACAAAAATGTTGAGTGTACTCAAAAATTACGGTTAAGCTTACAGTGTATCGAAATAAATGTTGAGTTTTGCTTACAACTACATTTCATCAGTACGTATCAGTACAAAAAACAAAAAAAAAACACGTCCTCTTATTATATAGTATATGTATGTGTATCGGATATATATGCTTATCTCCCTATATATATAAAGTAAACAACTAAGCAATCTCTAGAATACAATATACAATTATTTAGCAGTCCGAATCTGATTTTTAAGTAGCTTTAAGTAGCAAAAAACCGATAAAGCTATTCAAAAAAAAATTGTTAACATTTTCTCTCTTGGGGTGTGCAAGGGAAAGGGGGAGGGGGATGGGCGCGGTGTCATAGTTATATATAAATATATAAAACATAATGCTACAAGTCTTTTGTGTAAAAGGAGGGGGGGGGCGCAGGGCTGAGCATTCTCATTATCATTCTGTTATCCTTTTTCTCTCTCTCCTGCTCTTTCTCTCATCAAGTTGCCATGCCGATGTTGCCATATCCATTGCGCTTTTTCTCTCTCTTCCATTCGATTGCGCTCTCTCTGCTCTCATTAGTTTCGACTTGAGAGTTGCCATGTCTATGGCGCTTTAGCTCTCTCCCTCTCTCTTTAGTTTCGATTTCACTTTCAATCGACATTTCGATTGCACTCTTTCTCTCTCTCAGTTGCGATTTCGACTGCCCCCGCCTCCACCACGATTGCGATTGTTGCCACCTCCACCACCACCGCCTCCAACAAAATGCCGTCCTTGTCCTCCCCCGCCGCCATTGTTGCCAAAGTTCTTGAACTGTACATTGGGTCCACCGCCTCCAACTCCTCCTCCATTGAAGGGCATTCCCATGTTCCCGCCCATGTTGCCTCCCATGTTGCCGCCCATGTTGCCGCCCATGTTTCCGCCCATGTTGCCGCCCATGTTGCCGCCCATGTTGCCGCCCATGTTGCCTCCCATATTGGCTCCCATGTTGCCCATGTTATTCATGTTTCCTCCTCCCATGTTGCCCATGTTGTTCATGTTTCCAAGGTTTCCCATGTTGCCCATTTGGTTCATGTTGCCTCCCATGTTGCCTGCCATGTTGCCTCCCATGTTGCCTCCCATGTTGCCTCCCATGTTGCCCATGTTGTTCTGGTTGCCTCCTCCACCGCCGCCTCCTCCTCCACCCGCAAAGGGATTGAAGGGATTCGCTGTATTCATCACCCCCAGCACACTCACATTGGGGGGCATTCCCAGGATGCTGTTGTTCCTCTGCGGAGGTGGCTGATTGAAAGGGGGTAGACCTCCGCCCATGCCACCACCCCCACCACCACCACCTCCGCCAATGTTCATCATGCGCGACACTTGCGGCGGTGGCTGCCTGAGCAACTGCACCAGATTCGGAGGAGGCTGCGACATGTTGGGCAGAATTGGAGGCACTGCAGGTTGCTGCTGCTGCTGCTGTTGCTGGGGAGGATCCTCGGGAAGCTGCACCACCAGCCCATTGTCATCGATGTAGATGCACAACTTGGCAAAGATCTGCTGCAGCGTCTGATTGTTCACTATGAAGTTCACATCGAAGATCTTGTTCGGCGACTCCTGCTGGTGGAACTTCTTGAGCTCCGTGAAGACCAAGGCCAACTGTTGATTCACCATGATCTTGTTGTTACTGCCGAGATTCTTGTACCAGTTGGAGAACTGCAGTACATTCCGTATCTCCGAGATTTGCCGGCTGCTGTCGTTGGCCAAGCTGGTGGAACTACCTCCTCCCGTGGAGCTACCCATGGAGCTCGGAACATTCAGGTGTGCACGTCGTGGATCTCTGCGTGGATCAGTGCGTCGTGGATCACCCGAGGAGGAGGCGGTGGCATCGGCCACGCCTGGAGGTGGCACATTCATGGCAGGAAGTTGCACCGCTGACAGGGCTGACGATGAGGTCGAGGCGGGAGGCGGGGAACTGGGCGTGGAGTCATGCGGATGCTGATGCGTATCCGGTGAGGAGATGCAGTTGCTTGTCTTGCGCTCGCGTCCCCGCTCTGTAGCCCCCATGGAAGCAAAGGAGTTGTGGCTTCCGCCCACACTCGCACTAGGATTGTAACCCACCGTGGTCTCCTCCAACAGCTCCGGCAATCCGAGTATGCGACGCAGGCGAGGATCACGCAGTTCCCGCTGCTCCTTGTGGCTGGCACTGGCACGGAGCTCTCCATAACCAGTTGGTTCCACCAGCACCTCCTGCATCTGCCAGCGTATGGGTATGTGCGAGAAGATCGCGGCATCAATCTCAGTGGCGGGCAGGTAATGCTTCATGGGCTCAAAGGGTAACCGCATATCGATGTCCCGATCTCGATTCCGCTTCGCTTCACTCGCACGCGCATCCTCCTGTGCAGCTCGTGCCACATCGTAGTCATACATGGAGCTGCGCGTGTAGATCGACACGTTGCTGGTGCTGGGGGACGTTGTCGAAGGTTCCTCCTGCTCCTGACCCAATCCCAGTGGCGATTGTGATCCTTGTTCCATTGCTGGCGTTGGTGTCAACGAACGCGAGTTGGAATTGGAATTCAGTAGAGAGTGATGTGTGGCCAGGAAGTCACTGCTGTCCTCAGCGGGATCTGCCTCAGAAGCGTCGCCAGTTTGCGTCTTGAAGGGATTCCTTATGATGTCGCGGTAAAAGGAGCCGCTACGCTCCTCAGTCTTTGAGAGTTCACTTCCACCGAACAGCCTAAACAGTCCCGGACTGCGGCTCTCCTTCTCCACCTGCTCCTTCTTCTGCTCCTTATCCTTGTCGTTCTCCTTAGTGGCTTCCTTGGATTCAGTTGCTGGTGCCGCCGTCACCGGTTGCTGGCCAAGCATGTTGCTCATAAATGTGGGCAAATCGAATACAGATGGTAACGGTGGCGTCTCTTCCTCTGCCTCCTGCTGCGCTTTATCGTTCTCCTTGCTTGGTTCCTTCTCCTCACCATCACCACCCGCGCGTTTTGCCTTCTTTGCCGACTCGGACTCCTCCTCCTCTTCGTCGTTGCCATCATCGATGACCAACTGCTCTTCATCCTCCTCGTGGTCGTCGTCCACTGTGCGAGGAGAAGGAAAGGAATTTTAGAACAGTAAAGCAGCCATTTTTGAAGCTTAACAGAGCAGTAACAGCTGCAAATCTGGTATCCTTATGTTAGTAAACATTGGTATAATGTAAACTAACATTGTCACCTAACAGCAGAGCTCAATGTGCATAACAGAGTGCTGTTATGTTAACAAACAACAGCATAAAGGAGCACTTAATAGATCCCCACTATGTTACTTAACATTGTGGTGAAAACACTGCTTAACCTGTTAGCTCTAACATGCATTTGATTAACGGCCCACTGTTAAGTGGTGAACCCCTAGAAAACTTACGCGGATCGTTGCCACCAAAACTGACATGGGCATCCTTCAGATATTGCGTGTAGTCCACCATGATGAAGCCATTGTTGCTGTTGCTGTTGCTATTGGAGCTCGTAAGGACGCTCACATCCTGCTCCTGTGACGTCTTTGTGGATGTTCTGAAAGGAGCAAGAGGAAGAAGCAATTAAAGAGAGAGCTGCAGGGGATTAAGGAGGGAGGGGTTAACGCACTTGGTCGACTCTGAGCCTGTAGCTGCACCTGCGCCTGCCTGTTGTGACTTGGCCTGCTCTGCCATACGCTGAATCTCCCCGATCTCCGGCAGCGTCAATCCCGCCTCCGTCAGTTGGCCAAAAGGCACCTCCATCATCTGCTCCAGATTGCTGATCCCCAGCTTGTTCAGCTTAACCATGTGCTCCGCACTGAGCACCTCCGTCAGATTGACCAGATCCAGATGAGCCGGCAGTGACCTTGCCTTTGCAGGCGAAGCGGACGCACCACCAGCAGAGGAAGCAGCTGCTCCTGCAGCACCTGCTGCCAACTTGCCAGCAGATTTCTCTGCCCAGCGAGACTTGCGCTTCTTCTCCGGCTTCGTGTCGACGGCGCCACCGCCGCCGCTGCTGCTGTGCAGCAAATTCTTTGGCGGATTGATGACCATGTCCAGCAAGGAGGGTATCGCACTGGGCGATGCTCCCGCTGCCGCTGCTGCTGCCGAGGCAGCTGCTGCCACCTGCAGTTGTTGCACCATCGCTGCCGCCGCCGCCGCTTGATTGACCTGCGCCTGAGCCTGAGCCTGCGCTGCCTGCGCCGCCTTCATCACCTGCTGCTGCTGCTGCTGCTGTTGTTGTTGTTGTTGTTGTTGTTGCTGCTGCTGCTGATCCTGCAGGCGACTTATCCCGGCACTGGCCAGCGTTGTCCAGTTGTTCTCCATGCTGTACTGCTCGCAAAGCTGTTCATGCCTTCGCGTCATCTGGCTGAGGGCAACATCCCTCGAGATGCGCTTGAAATCCCCCAAGATCTCCTTGGGTGCCGTCTCCATGTGCTTGAGCAGAATGTTACGCAACTGTTCCGTGAGGGGTTCGCCATGATGGAAGAGACACTCCTCCCCGGCATAGCACTCCATGCCCAGGTAGTAGTACTTGCAGGGGAACTCCTTGTGCATGTAGCTGCACTTGTCCCGCTTGGCACAGCAGTCCTTAAGGTAGAACTTGCACAGCTCCAGCTTGCGTGGATCGCGTGGCTTATCATCTCCAGAATCGCGACGATTTCGCTTGATGCCACCGCCTCCTCCACCGGCTCCTCCGTCATGACGTCGATCCATGTCCCGATCACGTTCTCTCTCCCTTTCCCTGTCACGATCACGTCGCTTGCGTCCACCACGTTGCTCCTCACGATCACGACGCTGGCGACGACGTTGCACTGCGCCTCCCGGTGTGGCCCCCAGCTGGCCACCAATGCCTCCGATCTGCTCGTCATCTGAGTAAGAATCGTAGCTGCTGTAATTGTCCAGTGGGGAATCGTAGCCACCACCAGCGCCCGCTGCATCCGCCATGTCTGGCCAATCACTGGCATAGCTCCGTCCTCCGGCAGCTCCGCCTCCACTGGCATTGGTAGCGCCACCTGTCGGCGGACTGCCGCCACGCACGTTCATCATTTCGTACTCATCCATTTCCATTTCGTCGCTGTTGATGGCGCCGCCAACGTCCTCCATTGAGTTGCGTCGCGCACGTTTCTGAGGTTGGGGGGAGGGTAAGATGGATACACCATTAGAAGGCGTTATCGATAACAATGCCGATCGATAATTATCAATAAGAGGTTAACAAAGAAGGCATTTAATTAAGGAGCAATTCTACTTAGGGAGCAACGCAAACAGTACTATCGATACTTATCGATAACAATTCTGCGAGTCAATCTTCTGCTAAAGATTCAACAGAATCTCTCAATAGCAATAATATACATAGATATAGAAAGTCAGAGGGATTAACCTGATTTAATCATTTCGGGTAGTAGCTATCGATAATATTGATATCGATAGATCATAAAGATCAATAACCTTATTACACAATGAAGGTTTTTAACTAGCAACTAAGACCGAAACAAAATTGGATTACTACGCATAATTTGCTTATCTTAGATCGTATTAAATTATGAATGAAATGCATTGAAAGGGAACAGAATACATATATATAATTTTAGAAAGAGAGCAAAAGGTATACTATGACTACAGTGATATATGCGATAAATTATATTATCGAAATGATCAATAATAGTTGTCTTCGCATTCATTTTCAAATTAGAGAGGAACATATACCGGCATGTTAGTTAACAGTGCGTTTAACAGTCATCCTGGAAATGGGTGATTTTATTTTGAAATTCACCACACATGGGACATGGGCAAGAGACGGGGAAGGTCGTATGTGTGTGTGTGTCCATTACATACCTGTTCAATGTCTTTCTTTTGCTCACGCTCGCGTTCCTTTTTGCGCTTGCGTCGCCTGCTGCTGCGACTCGGCGGCTGTTGTTGTTGTTGCTGCCCTGCATTCTGTGTGGCAGCGCTGTCGACGCCGACTGCAGCAGAGTTGCCAACATGACTGCTGTTATCAGCCTCACTGTTAGTGTTGTTGTTATTACTGTTGCTGTTGGCAGTGGCAGCGCTGCCGCTGTTAAGTGCACTGTTATGGTGAATTTTAGGCATAGGCGGCTCGATGCCGCTTCGCTTGAGCGCTTTGGCAATTGCATTCTCAATGCTAACGGCGTGATCGTCTGCGGTGGGGTGAGAGGGGAGGTACAAACGAGAGAGGGGAGAGAGAAAGAAACTGTGCTTAGAAAGTGTGCCACGGGCAATTAACGGCTCTCAAGTTGTTTTTTACCTTCAAGTGGGCGTGGCTTTTTGGACTTGTTGCTGCTTCCCCCTGTTGCTGGATCCCCCGTTCCCCCTGCTATGCCCAGAAAAACGACATCGTCATCGGGGGGCAGCAACAATTTGTCGGGCTTCCTCTCGATGCCCAAAAACTGCACATCATCTGCGCCAGTGTTGTTGTTATTGGCAGTTGACTTCTGTTGTTGTTGTTGCTGCTGCTGTTGTTGTTGTTCCTCCTCTTCTTCGTCATCGTCGTCGATTTCACCGTCTTCAAGATCCTCATCTAAATTTATGATCGGCGCTTCGCCCGCCACAATGGATGACATGCTGTTGTTGTTGAGGCTAGATTACACTGCAAGTAATACGAGTTGCTAAGTATCACATACACACACGCAAACATAGTAAATATGCATATAGATTCGCCTGTCTGTGTACCACGATACGGTGCCAGCAACATGTTGCTAAGCAGCTGCAACAAAATGAGCCAAAGCAAAAGCAAAACAAACTCGTACGCACACATACACGCACTCACATACTCTCACACATGCGTAGTAAAATAGCCGGAAATCAATTTGTTCATTCACTTCCACCTCTTAACAGAGCGCTGTTAACTGTGACTTCAACATGACCTCATAACCATTCTCAGTTAATCAATACATATGCAATGTTTGTGTGTTCATACAGCAACAAATTAATTACAACTTAACCCGAGCATAAATAACTGCTATGCATACATACATATGTATGTACGCAATACATGAGCGACTCGGTGTTTGTGTTGTGCTTAACAGAGTGCTGTTAACCGACACCCCAAGTCGCTGTTATGCTTATACATATGTACATAATTCGATCGTACATATACATACGCGTACGTAAAATACATGTATATATGTGTGTATAGGCCAATACACTACACGTTTTAGCACAATTTGTTTGGAAAAAGTAAATTTACACATGTATATAATATATGTATATAAATTGAAAATGTTCAGCACGCATACAACACACACACACAGGCAAATACACAGCCAAACACACAGTCATACAAGGAAACAGAATGCAACGGTCTCGCGTGTGCTCTCATTGTGGCTGCTGACTTGTCATGTTGTCTCGCTTGCGCGCATGAACAAAACATAGAACGCAGTTGCGTGACATACATACATACATACTAGCCTGAGTCTGTGTATGCGTGCGTGTGATGTGCTCGAGTGTTTGTGTGTGTATGCGAATGCGTGTCGCGTTTGATTGCTAAAATTGTGTTCATGTAAAATGCAGATTGGATACGTACATACATACATACATTATGAGAATTATGTTATGTTACGATATTACACTTTGTATTTGCAGTCTCTCAGTCTGTTGTTATTGTTGTTGTAGGTTTATAACTGTTTAACTTGCCACAATTCTCAGGGCCACGCTGGGCGAAAGTTTTTTTTTCTGTTATGTATTTGTGCATGTGTGAGTCAGTAAGCGAGCGAGCGAGCGATATTTGTGTGCGTGCGTGGTAGGTTTGTTCTTTCCATGTGTGGGTGTGCATGACACACGAAGCGATGACAGCTGCGCGCTGCGTTTACTATGCACATGCAGTGTACACACACACGCACATGAATACATACGTACACACAACGTTTACAGAGGCACGTGTGTGTATGTGTGCGTGTGTGTACAATGTGCACACATGTACATAGAGCAGGGCCTTTGTTGTTGTTGCAGCGCAAAATAAGAAACATTTCTTTAGCTTTGTCTCTCTGCTCTGATGAATGGGAGGACGTAATAGTGGGCGTGGCCCACAACAAACATTGTGTGAGGTACATACAGAGCAACAGAACAACAGTTCGAAGTTGAATTCCAAGAAATAGATTTGGAAAAATTCGTAATCGTAATTTCTCTTACGTTTCAGCGTTATTTTCAGTGGGCGTGGTTTGTGGTTATATACGGAACATTACAATTACAGTTATTAATGATTTATAACATTTCTGTTTCGATTTCGTTGTATTTTGGTTATAATTTGTTATCGTTTGTTTTTGCTTTTGCATTTGAGTTTTTTTTTGCTTTTGCTTTTTTTTGGCGTCGTAGAGATCCCGCTGCTTACATAATGAAGAGTGTGGTACAGTAGGTGAATAGATATGCATATACATATGTGTACGTATATATATAGAGTGTATGTATATGCATATGTGAAGGTATATACACATGTACAGGCATACACATATATGCACATATGGCTCTACTAGGGCGCAGTATGTGCACACACATATAGATATAACATGTATGTAGTATACATATATATATTTATATTTCCATATATATATATATAGATGTTTGCTACATATGTGTATATGAGAAATATAATTTCTTGGTATTGTTTTTTTTTTTGGTTTTGGTTTTTTTACAATATATGCAAGCTGTCGCTCTCTTTCTCTCTGACTGTGGCCCTGGCCTCTCTGTATATGTCTGTCCCTTTCTCTCTGTTTCGCTCATAGACAGAATAACAAATACATTAAATAATTAAAAACTCGTCAACATGAGCGTAGTTAACAATTCAACAATATCTACTTGAATGATTTGTGTAAAATTGCAACCGTACACCCCGAACATAAACCAGGGATGGGCAGGCAAGTATCTGCCAGCTGGCGGCCGTCTATGTGTGGTGAGTTCACCAGATTTCACAGAGTCCACAAATTAAGCGCGCCAAATCATCTTGACCCAAATTTATCGTATACCCAGTTTCCATAGTTATAAAATGCATACGCAATTGCAATTGTATTTTTTCCCATTAATGTTAAATCCGAAAGTTATTTAGAATAATTCACGTTTATCTGATAATCAAAAATTTTGCCTACTTGTGAAAGTTGCGCTACGTAACAGTTGCGAAAGGCTGAACGCGAAAGCCACCTTCGCAACATCTGGCAGCATTGCGCACAATTTTTTCGATAGGCAGCAGGGCTGGCGAAATATGCTTATAATTTTGCAATTATTTTAAATAAACCATAAACTAATTTTTTCCTAATGATTCTCAGCAGATATATGTGCATATTTGTGGAGGTCAAGAAGGTGGTGGTCAGATAATCTTACCTTGGACACAGGCTTAGACCACACTTTAATGGCGTTGGCTGTTCCACAAAGTGGTTGTTGTTGTTCAATGCAAAAATAAAAATAAAATTAATTTTTTTTTGGTTTTTTTGAAAATCGTTCTGCTGCGATGCATGTAACACAGTAATGAACATATAAAGCAATACAACAAGGTGCTTAAGTTGCTACAGTTTAAACAGTTGTTGAATGAAAAATCAAGGCAAGTGTTTTTCAAATATGCCCCGTGTATTGTCTATCGATAGACGACACACACACACTCTGTGCACAGTGTGACCAGCTGCACATTCCGATCGCGTGTTGTATTTTGATACATTTTGTTTATATTAGTCATCTCATTGATTTGTTTATTCACATTGGTTTGTTGATTGGCTCAACTCACTAGTTGTTTATGTTGTTGCGTACCTGCTGCTGCAGCTACTGTAGTTGTTGATGCTGTGGTGGGTTTAGCAGTGACGAATCGATCGTATCGTCTCCTCGTTGGATCTGTTTATGTTTTTGGACTTCCCCGCTTAGTAGCAGCTCGGGCGGCGCAATGAACGAACGTCTGGAGAATATAAAGCTAGAGGATTTGCCCTATCTGGAACGTGATCTAAATTTTGCCCAAAAGGTGAGTTAACTGCAATTTTGCACGATCATTCCTTCTTAAGTCTCCTTCACCGATTTCCTTATCAGGTCTCGCTGGCGTTTCTGCTCTTTGGCGATCAACACTCCCACGCCGCGTACATCTTGCAGAGGCTTCTGGCACTGGCGCGGGCACCTGCCGCGGAGCAGCAGAACAGCGATCTGTTGCGTCAATATGCGCAGACGAATCCCCAGTACTGGCGGGGTTATCTCGTCGAGGCGCTGTGCATCATCAATGCGCGGCAGGCGCTGCGCAAATTGGGCCTGGTATGGACAGAGCTGCGCCTCCATTATCTGCCACAGGTGCAGGAGATCACGCTGCATGTGCATCCGCTAATAAAGGCCCTGTATGTGGTCTGTGAGCAGCTCACGGTAGTGCAGAGCGGACGCCTCGTGCTGGACATCAATGATAAGCTGGCGGCACGTCAAGCTGCCGCTGGAGCTGTGCTGGATGAACCGTTGCGCTACTTTGACTACGCCTATTTGGAGATCTTTATGCTTGACTGGCTGACACGGCGTCATCTCCGACTGGGCGACATTAATGCCGTGGGCAGCGATCTGCAGCTGCTGATCGAGTACCTCAAATTCAATGACTTCCATGCGCTGGCGCGGCTGCTTATTCAGACGTACAACAGCAATGCCACAGCAACAACAACAACGGAGCAGACAACAGAGTTGCCACCACCAAAGTGCGAAGCGGATGTTGCCGGCGTAGAAACAGCTCCTCCAGCGCAGTCCAACCGCAGCGTGGCACGTCCCAATGGGTGTCTGGACGAGCTGCATGTGCGGCGCCAGCATGCCGGCATTTTACTGATAATCAACCAATACACTTTCCATCAGGATGTTAGCGATGATTTAAAAGTGAGTTGGCTTTACTAATTGTTTTCTTTAATTAATAATTTGTAATTTAAAAGTTCACCAATTGTTCAAGTCGCTTATCGATATTTGCATTGATCGTTGGTTTTTTTTTAATAATGCGTTATGTGGCAGCCCTGCTAGTATTAATTTGTAATTTGAATCGATTCCTTTTGTGAATCTAAAGAAAGAGGCACTGATCGTTGACAATGCGTTGGGTAGGCACATAATTTCATTAGTTAGCAGCATTATTTTAAAAATAGCTATAAATTGGGAAATTACCATAAATCGATTTGTATTGATCGTTGACAAAGCGCTTGTCGTTTTGGAGCACATTTCAATAGGCACGACAATTGCATAAGGTGGCAGCACTGCAAGTATTTGAATTCAAAAATCTAAATCTATCGATAAACATTGATCGTTGCATACCACTTGCAGTATTTTGCATTAAGTGGCACTGTTTGAATTGAGTAAGGTTCAGTTTAAATGTTAATTTTAATTAAAAAAGAAAAAACAACAACTTATTTAATTGTTTAATGCTTTTACAGCCACTGCTGCCGGCAAAGCTAGCAAAGCGTGAGGGCACCAAAGTAGATGAGCAGCGATTGAGCGATGTATTCTCTGGCCTGGGCTACAGCGTGGAGGTGCACGTCAATGTGGATCATGTGAAGATGTTGGAGCTAATACGCGATGTCTGCTCGCGTTCGCTGTTGCGTGACTCACTGATACTGTGCATATTATCGCATGGCTTCGAGGGCGCCGTCTATGGCTGTGACAGCATTCCCATTAGCATTGTCGATATACAGAATGTTCTGTGCGCCAATGAGAATCTGCACGACAAACCCAAGTTGCTCTTCATTCAGGCGTGTCAGCAGAATGACAAGAAGAAACAGACGGTGGGTGCAGTGCCTTCCTTTTCCCTTTCCCTCAAACTGTTCTAATCTGCCTGCTTCTCCTCACCCTTTGCAGCGCGAGGTCAACGCCAGCACCAACTCGCCCATCCAACACGCCAACATGGTGACGGCCATGTCCACTGTACCTGGTCATGTGGCACTGCGGCATAACATTCAGGGCAGTTGGTTCATACAGGCGCTGTGCGACACCATTAAGGAACTCGCGGCCAGGTAAGCTAGAGTGGAATCAATGTAAGGAATCTTTCACTAATCTCTGCCTCTTCCTCTCCTGCCTTGCAGTGAGCATTTGCTGGACATACTCACTGCCGTCAACAAGAAGGTAAGCGCCAAACGCGGGGATAAGAATGAGCGGATGATGCCAACGGTGAACAGCACCTTGCAACAAAAGGTTTACTTTCCCAACACCTGAAGAGGCACCCGGGAAGGAACCTGAGGATTAACCCGACGAGACACTGTGCAACATTGGAGGATGCTTCTTCTTTACTCTTAGAATTGTGTTATATATTATATATATATCATATATTTGTCATACATATTTCAGCTTTCATTATTTGGTTTTTCTGTATTATATTTTGCTGGTTTTGTGATACAACATTTAATTAAATTGTAGTTTTTTCCAGTTACCCAATTTTGTTTTCGAGTTTGCTTTCTATGATACACAGTCTATAAGGCAGCAGAATTTGAGGCTATCGCTTGTGTGAATGTGATAGAGCGAGAGAGGAGTTGTATTGCCTGCTCTTTCGTTTTCACTGCAATGGAAAAATATTTAAAAGTTGGAGTAATTATATTACAATATATTGTAGTTCTATTTTATTCTATTCCTCTAAATTTATACTATTTATAATATGCTTATTATCATGATATACTATACCATTATTATATTATCTATAATAATAATATTGAATTTTTTATATATATACCATATTCAACGATTGTTAAACTTTTACTTAAACTTAAATGAATTGAATGGAATATATATGAAGAATATTGTATATGTATTCTTTAATCATTTGTAATTTGCATTGAGGAATATTTATTTATTTCTCTGTAAAATTGAAATGTTACTTTTTGAAGTCAGGACAGTTGGATAGGATTCTATATTTTACTTTTGAATTAAAAAAGTGTTGATTGCTTTTAAATCTGTCCTAATCTTTGTTCTGTTCTGTATATAAGGTTTTGTTTCTAAGATTTGCTCTGGCTTTAAAATTTTAGTTTT
This sequence comes from Zaprionus camerounensis, assembly GCA_018904165.1. Taxonomy (NCBI): domain Eukaryota; kingdom Metazoa; phylum Arthropoda; class Insecta; order Diptera; family Drosophilidae; genus Zaprionus; species Zaprionus camerounensis. The sequence goes on from JAEIFS010000739.1 coordinate 593,269, forward strand.
TATTAGGATCTGTGTAAGTTTATCTTGGCTTTATTTTGACATTCTTTTAACAAGCTTTTTTTTAAGGTTCCTCTTTTATTTTATTGAATTCCCCGAATCTCTCTCTCTCTCTATTAAAAACTGTTAAACAACCTTAAACCACTTGATAATAAATTGTAAATTCCTTAACCTATAATAAAAGAAGAAACAACGTTATTTGTGCGCACATTTACTTTTTATTGTGGCTTGCCAGAATTGACTTCCCCAGCGGAAGCAGTTCCCGAACTGTCCCGCCCTTAGTTATGTATAAATATGTTCCCCCATTGTTTTAAATCTAAAAAAGCTTCCCGAGGAGTTTACTCCATCACCTCGTCTTCTGTGGAAAACATTTTGACCAGCAATTTGCTGTGGAGCTTGCGATCGTGGGGCTTCGTTGGTTCGTATTGCTTAAGGGAGGCCTGGAGCTCCGTGGCGGTCTTCTTATGGTTTTCCAGCACAGTGGCAATGCGCTGACAATTTTTGTCGAGTAGCACCAGGATCTGTGAACGTCGGAGTTTGCGTGTCGTCTTGGCCAGGAGAAGATTCACAAAGCTTTGGGCCAAGTAAGGAATTCCAATCCAATTGCAGGCGAAGAGAGAATCAAAGCTGCCCAGAGTGTAGGGACTGTCGCGGCGTGTGACCCACTCCTGCAGATAATTCTGCAGCACTGGCCACACCTTGGATTTGGTCATGTTGGGCGTGTTGAACTGCCCGATGAGGTAAGCGACGCACTTGCTCCTCACCTCCGCCACATCATCGCTCACCTTGCGCTGCTGCTGGGGCTGCTGTTTCTCCCCCTTCCTGTTCTTGGGCGGATACTCCACATCATCATCATAATCTTCCTTAGACTCTTGTGATATAAACTGCTTAATGGCTTCAAGAATAACCGTCTTGTCGGGATTCTCATCCGTGCCGTAATTGATGCGCGTTTGGAGCAACGAAAGGACAAGCTTCTTGCTGGCATCCGCTAGAGGTTTCATCTTCGTATCTGCGCTGGCCACATTGCATACCTGGTAGACGCTCAATATCGCATTCACCATAACCTCCATCTTTGGCTGTGCGCGCACGAAGAGCTCAACGAGATCCAGGACACGTATGCGGAAGTGCAGCAATGCGGTGCTATCGATGCGCTCCGATTTGGTTTGCTGCTTCGGTTTGCCCCCCTTGGACTTGCCGCCCTTGGGTTTGAAGGCATGGAAAGCGGTCTCGAGTGCCGTATTAAGACGTTTCCCTTCGGCCTCATCCACATCATTCCAATCGACGCTGCTGGCATCGTTGTTGGCATCATCGTCTTCATCCTTGCTGAGTGCGACGCGAACCTTCTCGCGTATCAGCTCCAATTGTGTGGATTCATCTTCTTCCTCCTCATCACTGTCGTCGTCATCATCCTCTTCGCTGCTGGTTTCCTCATCTTCATCTTCCTCATCGTCTTCATCCTCCTCTTCGCCCGCCTGCTTCTTGGCCAGCGGGTTCTTGCTCATATCTAGCACATCAAGTATCTGTTCCAGATTGTTGACACCCAGTTTTGGCATCACTGCACCGCCAACAGCATTGACAAATTCGCGCCAGTAGCAACCAGTTTGCAGCATCAGCTGGATGAGCACATCTGTGAGCACATCCTCCCAGCCCAGTGCGGGTTCCACCTTCAAAGAAGCTTTCTGTGAAGAGATAAAGGATTTAACTGGGATTGTTCACTTGGAGTATTCCCTACCCTGCCCCAACAAATGGTTGTACTGCGATCTCCACTAGGAGTACCTTCCTCCTTCTCTATAAGGAGTTGTACTGGCATTGTCCACTTTAGGTACCTCCAATCTCATCCCATAAAAGGGTTCTACTTGGACTTGCACCTGGTGTACCCTCTACCTTCCCAACACAGGGTTCTACTAGAATTACCCACTTGGAATACCCCACTTTCCTCCCCAAATCGTACTCACCTTGCTCTTCTTCTTGTTCTTCTTGTCCAGCTGCAGCGCATTCTGCTTGCAGATGATCAAATCGTTGATCAGATCCACAGAGATGCTGCAACTAGGAGCGAGGCTTGCCAGACCCACGAAAAGAATCAATGCATCAAAGAGCAGCGGTAGAGCTGGTGCATCTTTCTTAGCTGGCTCTGCCTGCAGCACCTTGTCAACCTGCTTCCAGGCCTCGCGCAGCTCAGGCGTCTGCTTGATGCGCAACTTTGACTCGATATCGGCTTCCTTTAACTGGTCCACAAGTGGCGCCATAGTGCGACGCAATAGCTCAACCAGAGAGGCCAACTGATCACGACTGGATCCGGTCTTGTGTACCAGACAGCTAAACAAGATCTCCTCGCAACGTGAGGCAGCCTGACGACTGAACTCTGCTGCATGTGCAGCTGGACAGGGCTGCTTCTCCGCGTTGAGATGGAAGAGGGAAGCCTTAAACAGAAAATCAATCTTGTTGCGCTTCATTAGATGCGGATATAACTGCAGCATGGAGTGCATCTGTGTGAGGCACTGCTCCCGATCAGCTTTGGTCACCTTCAAGTGCTCCCCCTCTCCCTTCACGTTGGTGTGTGTGAAGTGGGACGCATACAATTTGTAGATTTCACGACGACTGTTCTCTTTCATGGTGGCAATCAGTAGGCGCACCAGATGCGGTGTCTGCATCATAAGCTCTAGCTGTGGCTGTTTCTTAAGGAGCACCTTGAGGATGCCCACCTTCAGTTCCTCATCCAAATGATGCTGGAAACTGACCAACAGCGAAGACTCAAAATGGCGACACACTTGCACCAGTTCCAATTGTGAAGGCTTTATCTTTGCCTGCTCCGTGGACTGCTGCTTGTTCTGCTTGGAGTTCAGTTGCTTAGCTGCCGCCAACTCCTGCAGGAGCGGCGACACCAGCGATGACTCTGCGAACAGCTTCTGCAGTGGTTCCACCTCACCCTTGTAGTGCATCAACAGGAATGCGAGAGTCTGTATGAAGTAAGCTTTGGCAGAGTTGCGCTTTAGTGGCAATTGCTTCACCAAATGCTGCTGCCATCCGAGGAGCTCTTGGCCAGTACCATGAGATAGGAAGTGTCCCAAATACTCGTAGTTTTGGGTTTGTATGGTGGAATTGTTCAGGTAGATCTCGAAGAGCTGTTCGAAGTTAGGACCCTTTGGCCAGAGAATCTTCTCCAGCTGCTTCAGCGTAAGCAGCTTGGGATAGTTGAGATGCACCGCCAGAAGGAGATTGCAGCCCTGAAGTTTTAGCTCGGTCAGGGGCTTGTGCAGCACAGTCTTTAAAATGGGCCAGATGTGTGCCTGGAAGAGCTTCTGATTGACCTGCAGATGATTAAAGGAGAAGACGGGTTAACTTATGTGGAAGACGGATTAGCTGAAGTGGGAGAAGGGCTAGCTCAAGTGGAAGGAGGGTTATGGATAAACTGGGACGGGGACTAACTCAGGATTAGTTCAAGTGGGAGAAGGGCTAGCTCAAGTGGAAGGAGGGTTATGGCTAAACTGGGACGGGGAGTAACTCAAGATGGGTTAGCTCAAAAGGGAGCAGGGCTAGCTCAAAAGGAAGGAGGATTAGCTGAAATGGAAGAAGGATTCTCTCCAAAAGGACATCAATGGCTACTCACCAATCGAAAGGTTTCGCTAATAATGTCAGCACACAGGGACATAAGATATTCGCGTCCCTTGAGATGTACCACCAACATGGGGTAAATAGTCTCAATGAGCTCTACGCTGGGCTCTTTCATGTACTGACTGCGTATGATGGACAGTGCAGTCACGATTTGGCCTACGGCGGCCAGTGTGTCATCCTTGGACTTGGACTGCGGTCCCACTGGCAGTTCAACCTTAACCAGACGCAGCAGCTCGAGGGGCTGCAAATTATCTACCTGGGTTAGTATGGCGTGCATATAGCTGGCACTGGATGCCACCGCATCCTTGTCATCTGCGCCGGTGCAGCGCACCAGACGCTTCAATGCATACGCGCAAGTTGCAGTGCGCTAAAAAGAAAGAGAGGTGAGATGAGTTGTGGTGAGTTCTTGTTGGAATTTTGCCTGGCAATGCCTGGTGGCAACTCCTTTTTTATTCACCTTATCTGCATCCTCTTCGCCATTGAGCAGCGCAATCATTTGGTTGACACGTTTTTCGGTTTGTTTCTCCTTTTTGTCATACAGTTTGTTGAAGATTTCGAAAATACCTTTATTAATGCCAACTTTCTTCTTCTTGCTGGGCTTCTCCTCTTTTTCTTCTTCCTTCTTCTCCTGCTTAGGTTCTGTCAATTTGGCTTTCTTTGCCGGCACCTCAGCATTGTCCTCTTTCTTGGTCTTTTTTGCCTTCTTTTGTGGCACATTTGGCTTATTCTCTTCGCCTTCATTTGTGCGTTTGGCGACTTTAGCTTTCTTTGCAGGCATCTCAACATTTTTTTCTGTGAGTTTGGCCTTTTTAGTTACTTTCTGATTCTTTTCATTTAATGGCATATTGTCGACTACTTCGGCCGCAGATTCGGCCTTTTTCTTGCCCATTTTTGTTACTTCGGCCGCGGATTCGGCCTTTTTCTTGCCCATTTTTGTTACTTCGGCCGCGGATTCGGCCTTTTTCTTGCCCATTTTTGTTACTTCGGCCGCAGATTCGGCCTTTTTCTTGCCCATTTTTGTTAAAAATTTATTAAATTTTAAACCTTCAAAATTAAACTCGGTTGTCACTCTGCAGGAGCACGTTTTAAAATGCCGACTGCTGTTCTATTGTAAAAAAATTAAACTCGGTTGTCACTCTGAAGGAGCACGTTTTAAAATGCCGACTGCTGTTCTATTGTATCGCAACGTGACATCGCCAGAGTTGTCAGTGCAATATATCGATATGCGGACAAAATCATTCCGTACAGATAGTATGCAGTAGTGTTGGGTAATCCTAGTTCAATTTGAGGGATAAGTTCGTTCGTTCGTTAAAAATCAATCATTTAGTTCAATCGTTAATTTTTTAAACTTGCTTAAAGATGCTACAAAAAAAAAAAAAAATATTATGAATTTATTTCATACAATGCTGTTATTGAAAATTAATATTATTTATTCAATTTATGTCAAAAACACTTATACATAATAATAATAAGAAATAATAAAGAGTTTACAAACAGATAATATCGCTGTTTGAGTACTCTATATCTTCATTGCTTAGTAGTGTTGGGTAATCCTAGTTCATTTTGAGGAATAAGTTCGTTCGTTTAAAATCAATGAACTAGGTCGTTCATTTAGTTCAATCGTTCATTTTTTAAACTTGCTTAAAGGTGCTTAAAAAAAAAAAATGTTATGAATTTCTTTCATATAATGCTGTCATTGAAAATTAATATTATTTATTCAATTTATTTCAAAAACATATACATAATAATAAGAAATAATAAAGAGTTTACATATTATATTGAACTAAGTGAACTATATTGAACTAAGTGAACTATATTGAACCACTAAGCATCGAACATATAGAGTACTCAAACAGCGGAATCTACTCATCTAACGCAATGCGAACGGAGGGACCCCAGAAGGCGAAGTGTTTCACGAGTGAGCGATGGGCTCTCTTCGTTAGAAACGCACATCGGCAGCAAGTTAGTCGCACTAGAGGTGGAAATAAATCGATGTTCACTGAATCGATTTATTTTCAAAAATTCAATGAAAAAATCGATTTAAATCGAAAATTTGAAATATAAGACAAAAACCGTTTTTTGGGATGAAATTAAGAAAAAAAAACCTTTTTATTGGCTTAAGAATACAAAAAAATAATTTAGATAATATAATAAAGACCTCATCATGCTTTTAAACAATTAACCGACTCCAGTTCTTTAAAAACAAATACTTATCCGTCTCACAATCTCTAAAAAACTAAAATTTTGGGTAATTATTAAATATGTGCCCTCAGCAGCGATTTTTTTTTAATTTTTTTACAGGTAGGGCTATATTTATGATGAATTTAGGTGAATGACAGAAGTCTCGGACTCTTCTAGTTTTTTTTTAAATGAATTTTGAAAATAATTAAATTTGCATGTATTTTGTTGTTGCGTTTTTGTGTACGGCGCCAGTCTGCCTGCAACATTTTTTGACGGTACAAGCAAGAAAATTCAAAGTGTTTAGAAAAACAGCGCGCTGCAGGCAAAAATTTTTGAAAATCGCGCGCGCGATTTTATTTTTTCAAAAATTTTTTGCCTGCGCCGCTCTATTTCCAAACATTAAATACTCTTTGTTTGCCGCACACATATGATATTCTCAACTCGTATTGACCTATTAAACAACTTCGTTGGCGCCAGTCTGCCGACCAACGAGTTCTAGTTGCAGGCGCCGAAATTCCCACCCATTATTCAACTCATAAAATAAAACATTATTGTGCCTAAATAACATTTCGTTTGAAATAAATCGCTTGCGGGACACAGTGCGCATCGGTGTGACGTTTTACTGCGAATGGGCCAACAACAAAATACATGTAAATTTTAATTATTTTCTAAATTCAATTAAAATAAAACTAAAAGAGTCCGAGACTTGTGTCATTCACCTAAATTCATCATAAATATAGCCCTACCTGTAAAAAAAATTTTAAAAAAATCGCTGCTGAGGGCACATATTTAATAATTACCAAATTTTGTACCACCACTAGACATGTTTACTAATTTAGTAGCAGTCATTTAGTACTTGTTTCAAATTTTCGATTAAATCGATACTCAAAAATTAAATCGATGGATCGGAGAAAATTGAAAACATCGATTAATCGATTCCAGAATCGATTTAACTTCCAGCTCTAAGTCGCACAACGACAGCGGAACGATGAGCATGGGTGCGATTTTTTGCGCTGTGCGATCGTTTCATTGTGTGCGTATATGCATGCACAAGCTCGCATATGAATGTATGCGTTGCTTGTGAAGTTTGACAACAGGCAATTGCTTCAGCCAGCGCGCTGGCAGTCTGAAGTCAATTTTGTGTTTCGGCGTCGAGACTGAGGCACAGGGAAATTTTAGAAATCGAAATGGCTATTTTTTTTAGATTTTTTTAAACATCTAAGCATCAATAAATTTATTGTTAAACCGTGACTGTAATCGATATTTGCCGCAAACGATCTATAGTAGGCTTTAAATACGATGTATAAATCCCACCACTAACAACGTATTTTAATTAAAAAAAAATGCCTTAAGTTCAATATAAACAAAAACCACAGGATATATGGCTACGAGATCCAGTTTTGAAGGATTGGTTGTGTGTAGATAATAATAATGAACAAAAAAGTGTTTGCAAATATTGTAAAACGAGCATGAATGCGAAACTTTCTGATTTATATGCTCATGCAAAAACATCAAAACATATAACTATGTCAAGCGCATTTACCCAAAAGAACAAATTGAACTTTATTCCTGTTTCCTTGGAAACAAGCCAACAAGAGGCTGCGTTATGTTTGTATATTGTTTCACACTCTTCAATAAGTCCTGTGGATCATTTAGGGCAATTATGCGCACACAAATTTAAGGACGGTGCGAAAGCTAAACTACACAGAACCAAGTGCACAAATATAATAACAGACGTTTTGGCGCCGAACTTTGTGGAAAATTTAATGAAAGTCATTGGTGATGCCCAATATAGTTTGTTACTTCACGAGAGCACTGATATCAGTTTCTAAAAGACCCTTGGTAAGTTGTAGTTGCGCAGAGAAAATAAATTCTGCCACAATTATATAGTTCCTCCAAATTACCTAAAACTTATTGGAACTAACCAAAGCTATACAAATGAAGACGCAAACTATGCAGATATAGATGAAACCACTATATTTTTGGAGTAATTTTAATAAAGACTAAAAAAACTTTAATAAAAGTGTTTAGCTATTTTTTTTAGCTATATTAAATTGTTTTTAGCGGTTTCTAGCTTTTTCTGAACCGTAATTTAGCTATTTCAGGTCTTGGAAAGTTGGCAACACTGTTCGCATTGCGTTAGATGAGTAGATTCCGCTGTTTGAGTACTCTATATGTTCGATGCTTAGTGATTGAACTAAGTGAACTATATTGAACTAAGTGAACTAGATTAACTAACGAACTATATTGAACTATAAAGACAGACGTTCGTTCAGTTTGGTGAATAGTTCAATTTAGTTCGTTCGTTCACGAACGACACAACACTATTGCTTAGTGATAATATAGTAAAATGAACGACGTGAACTAAGTGAACTATATTGAACTAAGTGAACTATATTGAACTAAGTGAACTAAATTGAACTAACGAACTATATTGAACTATAAAGACAGACCTAGTTCGTTCGTTCAGTTTGGTGAATAGTTCAATTTAGTTCGTTCGTTCACGAACGACAGAACACTAGTATGCAGCTCCATAAACGTATGCACAGGCAGCTATTAAATTTGTGAAATAAATAATTAATAATGCATTTATTAATTTAAAAGCAACTAAAATCAGCGTACTCAACTTTATGATAAAATTTAATTAAAATCAAGTTTATTCAAAATATTATCTTCATTTATTCATTATTTATATTTATTTTTAGGTCAATTAAATATATATATAGCTAGTTTTTACACAGTCCTAAGAGTTGAAAATCAAAATTGGTGATTTTATTAATTTTCGAAATAGTGGTTAATTTAAATATTTTCTCCATCATTTAGTATTTCCTTCGCTTTTCATAACACATTAGACACATACTTATCGATATTATACTGCGCAGTATACTCGGCTGCCATGACGTCACAAATACCCAAAATACTGCAAGCAACACAGAGAGCAATCTCACTCTCACTGTGCACACCATTTTCAGTGAGCAGCGTACTTGGCGCACTCAGCTGTTGCTTCTCTGGCACGTGTTGGCAGAGCTGCATTACAAACACATATTTACCCATATTTGGTTGTTGTTTTGGTGTTGTTGCGCGGCGGCGTCTCTTTTAACCGGTAATTAAATCGTAGCACTCCTATCGAAAGTGTGCAATAATTCACAATGGGAAAAAATAAACGCAACAACAAACACAAAAACGCCAACGCACAGCAAACAGCGACATCGACGACAAGTAAGGAGGAGGCACCAAAAAGCGGCGCCAGCAGCAGCAGCAGCGCCAGCAACAGCAGCAACAACAAAAGCAACAACAGCAACACCAAAGTAAATGGACTAAAGCTGCCCAACATCCCAGAAAGAGATCGCAAAACACTGAATCAATTGGCGCAGAGCATCTTCGATTTGGTGCAGCAGCAGCCGGGAAATGCCAACGATGAGTGGAAGCAATATGTGGAGCTGCAACGTTTGCTCGACCACATGATGCAGCTCGAGAAGCCGTTGCAGCGTGTCGTTTGCCCGCCAGACGACACCAATGTCAGTGAACAGTCGCGTCTGGCCAAGGTGGCCGCCTTCGATGCGTGGGCACGTAAAGGGGGTGTGCATAGCGATGCCGTGGAGATTGCCACATTTCCTGGGTACCAATTGGGGTTGCGTGCCACGCGAGACATTGCCGCGGATGAGCAGGTGCTGAGTGTGCCCCGGGAGCTGATCTTCTCGGAGGAGCATCTGCCCGAGGCGCTGCGTTCGCTATTCATAAATTTCCCGCTGCTCACGAACCTTAATCTCGCCCATGCTCTGGTCATCGAGAAGGTACGTGGTGCCGCCAGCACCTGGCAACCCTACATTGACACGCTGCCTTCGCGCTACAACACGGTGCTGTACTTCACCGTGGAGCATATGCAGCGACTGCGCGGCACCTCCGCCTGCACTGCTGCTCTGCGTCAATGTCGCGTCATTGCCCGCCAGTACGCCTCGATGTACAAGTGCGCCCAGGTGCAGCACGATGATGGAGTGATGTCCTCCATGGGCGTGCTCTTCACCGAATACGGTCTCTGTTACGAGCTTTATAGGTGAGTGCAGCCTGTCTCTCTCTATTTATCTGTCTCTTTCTGTTATTTGGCCTCGCATGATGGCCACAAAAAAAATATAATCTAATTTGATTTCTCATTGACATCGCACAAGTTCAATTAGAAAACATTTCTCGTTCTCTCTCTCTCTAATTGGGACTACCGTACTGCATAGCGACAAATGCATACAGTGGCGGTCAAAATAATAGCACTGCTGCACAAGCTTTTACATATTAAATGGGGAAATGTATTCATTTAATATAATTTATTTAGTTTATTTTATTTAATTTTTTTATTTTATTTTCTCATATTAATTTAAATTTTTAATTTAATTTCTCTCATTTGTTGAATATTCTTAAATATTTTTTTTAATTTGAAGTCATTGGCAACTCTTTCGGAAATCTATTTGTGAATTTTAATTCAATTTTGTTTGAGAAAATGTATTTACCTTTTTATATTGCATTCGTTGTGTGTCACCTTCTGGTACCCTGTACTCATGAAAAAAGTATGCAAAGGGGAATTGTAGATTACATGCAGAGGAATATGTATTTTGGTATCAACAGGCATATAAAATAAGTATTCTTTTTTTAACATATATTTAAACTTGATGATTGTCTGAGCTAAAGATTTATAGAATGTAACTTGGTGTAGCACTTACAATAGATAAATATTCCAGTAAGTCTTGGATGCCACACCTACTACGCATATAAATTTATGCATAATCTAAATTCAAGCTTAATGGACGCACACCTTTTGGAGTTCCTTTCCCCATTATTCAGTCCAGTCCAATCTATATTTGTATAGATTTTGCATGTTGGTTTTCCTGCACATATTGCAGGGTATCTTTTCAGAAGTTCCTCGTTTTATTCTCTCGTCTGTGCATTTTTCTCTGCATTTATTTTAAAATTGCTGTCAGAAACTGTTTGCACAATTAAATCCATTAAAATAATTAAATTTCATGTGGTATTTTTTTTGTTTTTGCTACACTTTATTCTCAATAAAGAAGACAACAAAAAAGGAGACAAAAAAACATTTATAACTTATTTACATTCTTATAGATTAAGTATATTTATGCATGTATTACATAGCTACACAAATATATATATTTATAAATGTATGTATATTATATGCATTTATATTCCTATTGATAATTTTCGTATATTGTGGGCACAAAAAAAGTTGAAAACTTTATCAAAGGGCGAAACAATCTTGACAACATATCTTTCTAATATATCTCTAATATATCTAATGTTGAGCAATTGCCGTTTTTTCACTGTGCACTGTTGTGTATTAGTTGTTTGAAATTTTTGTTTGTAATTTTTAGTTTTTGGTTTTTTTTATTTATTGTCCTCAAAAATGTTTTTCGAAATTTTAACATAACCTTTAAAATGTTAGCTCTTGTGTGTGTGTGTGTTTTTGAATGTTGTTTAGTGCATTTCTACGAAACCCATTTCCAATTCTATTTTGTGCCCCTGAAACGCAGTTTCCTAAGTATTTCTCTCTCTCTTTCACTTTTTCTGTTTTCTTTTTAGTTCAACTTTGGTTGCTACAGTTCTAGATTTAAGTACGAAGTGTGCCGATAGTTATCGATAGTACGGAATCAGCTGCGTTTAGAGCTTAATATCTATTTATCATATTTATCTCTGGATCTTCGGGTTCGGGAATTACCTGGAAAAATGGTCTACAAATTGCAGGATGTAAGAGTAAGGGGAGAATATTGTAATTGTGTCTCTCCCACTCTCTCTCTTGCTGAAGACTACTCTTTCGCTCGTTTCTTCTTCGAGTTTCATTGAATTTTATTCTATTTTATCGTTAATCTTTGTTTCATCGACATCTTATTATCTTTTCTTTTATTTAGACTCTCATTTCATTTTGCGAATGTTTTTTTTCTGGTAATTTTATTTATTTTTATTCTTTCTATGAACATGTATATATGTATATTATATATATATTTATATTCCTTCTCTTATTCTTAATTCATTCTTCTTTACTTTTAGTGCGTTCGTTCTTTTATATAAATTTATTTTAGTGATCTCTGATCACTTTATACTTTCCTCATCATGTCAAGTCAGGCGTCCCCCTTCTTCTTTTTTTACTTTCATCTTTCAAACAATCCCTCCGTTTCTTTACCTTCTTTCCGTCATACTTGGTCTTTCTCCCTTTCTTTTTTCTTTCTCTTTGCCCTTCTTGTGCATTTTACAGACCATTTTTCTACGTTTGTCCCTCAACCAATGTCCAACTTTAATTTCCTCTTCATTTCCTCGAACACAATGATTCACTTCGACAAAAAAAATTTGTTTCACTTATGCTAGTTAATGAACTATCGCCTGCGCGCTTTATAGTATATATCTATATATGTATATCGTATAATATATTGTATAATTTATAGCTTTATGTTCGTAACTCTCGTAGTTCTCTATAAAAGTTGGCCTAACGTTGCTATCGATTCCACTACACTTGTTGCTGTCTTCCGTTGTCTGCATTCCTCGCTCTCTCTATCGATATTCCGTTTAGTCGTTACTATCGCGCCTAGTTATCGAATGTTTTGCGCAGTGTATCGAAGAGATATTCTTGCACCTCGGGCGAATTTGGATCCATCGTGTTCAGTTTTTGGTGCGTGCTGCGCAACGTGAGTGCCAGCGTGTTGACGCCACCCATGCCACGCCCCCCCGTGGCAGTTGCAGCAGCTGCAGCAGCTGTTGTTGTTGTAGTTGCTGCCGCTGCTGCTGTTGCTGCCTTGGATGCTGCTGTTGTTGTCAGCGATGAGCTGCAGGTGCTGAGTGTTGCGGAGCCTTCGCGCTTGAACAGCAACTGCTGATGTTGATGATGCACCGGCGTGTTGCACGACACTGTGGCAAGTTTGTGTGAATTGTGGCAGCTGTTGCTGCCATTGCCATTGCAGTTGCAACTGGTGCCGCCATTGCAAGCAGCAACAGTCGATGGCGATGTCTGCGGCAATTTGCTCTTCATGGCATTGTATGTCTTCAAGTAGCTGGACTTGCGTCGCCGATGTTGCCGCCAGCGGCATGCCACAAAGATGACCATCAGTGTGGCCAGCGAGGTGAGCACAATCGCTGCACTCGCCACAATTGCCGAGCGCACGCCGGCGGGCATATTGGCATAGAGACTTCCCTGTTGCTGCTGCTGTGACATGGAGGTGGCTGCAGCCGCGGATGGACTGCGTCGGAAGCCATGACCGGACAGCTCCAGATCGAGCAGATCATGGGCACGTGCCACCTCGTTCTCAATGGTATCGATAACATCGCTATTGTCCATAGCTATAGCTAACTTGGTTGCATTCCCATTGCTACTCAAATCGATATCCATGCTGCTGTTATCGCTATCGTCCTCTTCCCGACGTTGCTGCTGCAGCTGCTTCTCCTCCTCCTGGGAGTCGAGTAGGAGGCGTGGTGGGGGCAAATAATAAGCATTGCGTTTGTTATCCTCGGCAGCAACAGCGGCAGCAGCGCGTGCTGCCGTAGCAGTTGCCAGTGAGGCCAGAGCCAACGTTTTCCACGACGGAAAGAAGCCGAGAGATTTTTCACCACGTGGTTGTTGTTGCGGGGGTGAAGCGCCTGCGGTGACAGATAAAGAAGTTTGCGCGTAGGCGGGGCCTGTGAAAGATGGAGAGTTTCGATTAATTGTAATCGATGGCTATCGATACGAATGTGTTATGCATTAAGCCGTGAGCTGAGTGTTCTGTACTACCAATGGTGTTAACTTGCTACGTTACTAATTGTTAATCGATAAATATAGATGGGTGCTCGATAAATATCGATGGGTAATCGATAGCTTATTGGCTTTGTAGATGCAGTTGTTCTAGTTTCATCAAAATTTATTACATTTCTGTTATCAGTTATCGATTATGAATATTTATCGATATTAATAGACAAATAAGTTTTGTACCTGCCGATATTTATCGACTATCAACCAATTTATCAATGGGTGATCGATAAAAACCTATCGATAGGTTATTGGTTTTAAAAAAATAGAATCTTGCTGTTGTTTCCGGTTATCGATAATTTGTATTTATCGATAATTATATACAAATTGCAACAGAATTATTAAAAACCAAATGAATTATTAAAAGTCATAGCAACCATAGCTTATCGATTGCAACACCTATCAATAAATATCGATTTCGTTCTTATCGAACTCATTCCCTATCGAATTTACTTACGTGTACATTTGGCGTGCTGAGCTGCTGCTGCTGCTGTGTGATCGTGCAACGTGCGCGCGCCCAGAAGGAACAGCGACAACAACAACGTAACGGAATTGGAACGAAACGAAATGGAATTGAAACGGAACAACAATATCGATAACAAAACAGAACAGGAGTCGCAACAGCTCAGCACGCAACAAATGCGCCTCTCTTCCGCTCTCCCACCTTCTCTCTCTGTCTCTATTAATCTTTCACTCTCTCCGCCTCTTTCTTTCTTTCTCTCTCTCTCTTTCTTGCTCTGTCTATATATATATATATGTATATCTTTCTCTCTCCCTCTTGCCCTATTCACTGCAACTGTCGACGGCGCTGTTCGCGCTGCCTTTGACGCTGTCGTCGCAGACGTAATGCAGTAATACCTCGATTTCGATTGGGATTACGATTGTTATCGAAATCGCCCGCATCCAATTCAGCATCCATCATCGCTGCTGCCTCCTCATTGGGTTCGATATCAATGATTGAAGTAAAGTAACTGGAACCCTGCGAATCCGTTTTGATCTCATCCGGTTTGACACTCTTCAAATCGATAAGATTGAAATGGGGAAAGTTCTCAAATGCCGTCACTATATCCATGTTATCCTGCAGCACAACCTTCTGTCCAGGATAGAATCTTGAGTGTGCATCACCCGACGAGAGTATCGTCGACAGATGTAACTGACTGGAGCCACGTTTGCGATGCTCGATTAGCTCCTCCAATGTCATGTTGCGTTGCTCCAGCACCTTAAACAAACGATTCCCAGAGCGACGATCCTCAATGAGCTCCAGCAGATCAGTGCGATCATCCACATCGTCTAGCAGAATAGGTTTAACGGGGGGTGCTGAGGGGGCAACTGAAGGAGCAATCGGAGATGGAGCTGCAGGTGAAGGCGGAGCAAGGCGTGTCTGTTGCGTCTGCGGTTCCACCTCATCGAAGAAGTTCTCCAGCTCAGATTCATCATGGTTGCTGCTGCTGTTACTCTGACTGTTGTTGCTGCTGCTGCTGCTGCTGTGTGTTGCTGCCGTGCTTGGCACATTGTCAGCCAGCTCTAATTCCACATCCTCAATACTCTCCACACTGTTTCTATCGTAGGGTTGCCCTATGAAATTGTCACGCAATCTTTTTGTTGTCTCGCGATTGTTGCCCCCGTTCTTGTTGTTGTTGTTATTGTTGTTGCGCGTGCGATAACGTGTTGCTGGTGAGGGTGACGGCGGCGGCGACTCGCTGTTCTCCTCATTTTCTTCTTCCAGCTCTGGCGGCTCTTGTTCCTCCTGCTCCTCAACCTGCTCCCTTTCTGCACTTTCAGCAACTGTTGCTGCTGCTAGATTTAATGTTGTTGTTGTCTCTAGATCCTCAAATGATGCTGCTGCTGCTGCTGCTGTTGTTATTGTTGCTGCTGATGCTGTTGTTGTTGCTGCTGCTGTAGTTGTTGTTGTCGTCGATGTTGTTGTTGTTGTTGTTGTTGCTGCTGTTGCCTTGAACAGCAATGGCGGCTTAAGCGTCGATCGCATTTGTTGTCGCTTCTTATAGAGCGGCACACGTGTTGTTGTTGTCACTGCTGCTGCTGTGCTACTAGCAACAGTTGTTGTTGTTGCTACCGAGCTGCGTCTGGTTGAGGCAGCCTCACGCGATGAGCTGCCAAAGAGCTTGAAACGCTGCAATGCCGGCAACTTGTTTAGCTTTGGCTTAAGTGGTTCCTCCAATTGTTGCTGCTGCGACAATGGCAACTGTTGCTGTTGTTCCTCTAAGAAGGCAGCAGGTATGCGACGCACACTCTGCTTGTTGTTGTTATTGTTGTGTTGCTGTTGCGCTGCTGCTGCTGTTGATCTCAGCTCGTTACCAGCAACAGTTGCTGCTGGCGCCACTGCAGTTGTCTGCAACGCCAGCAATGCATTCTGTTTGCCCTTGATGAGATCATCCAATGAGAGATTCTTCTGCTGCAGTATCTCACTGAGACTGAGACCGCCGGAATTCTTCAAGATGTTCTTCAGATCCACCGCTGGTTGTTGCTGCTGTTGCTGTTGCTGCTGCTGTTGCTGCTGCTGTTGGTGCTGCTGTTGCTGTTGCTGTTGTTCTTGATCCTGTTTCTTTGCCTGGCCATAGGGTCGTCGATAGGCCTTGCTGCCTTGAGCGGAGGCGACTCCTCCGCCTGCCCCTGCTCCAGTTGCTGCCTCCAGGCGCTGACGCTGCCGCTCTCGTTCTCGTTCCAGTGCTGCCATCGGTTCCCTGATGGGCAACTGCTTGCGACGTGTTGCACTTGGTTCATCCTCCACATGACCACGCCAATAGTTGCTGCTGCTGTCGTGCTGCTCCTCGTTGGCGCCCAACGTGGCCAGCGGCAGTTGTGGGCGTCGCTTGCGTTTGCCAGCGGGACGACGTCGCGATGTTTCCGGCGTCGATTTGCCATCGTCCACAATGAGAGAGACGCCTGTTTGCAGCAGCTGCTACAGAGAAAGAGAGAGAGAGAGAGAGATAGCAAATCAGTGCATGAAAATCAGCAAAAGGGAGAGGAGGGCGGGGGCGTGGTCAACTGATTGATGGACTACGCTGATTGATGTGCGCGTTCTGATTCTGATTGAATGCTCTGCAGGCAGTTGGCTCCGAGCCAATCACTTCTGCGTGTTGCCCATCAATTTTATATTACTTTTGTGCCCTCCCCGCCACACACGCCTCACTCCCTTGCCCCGCCCCGCCCCGTTTCGCATAGCCGGAAGCGATATGTTTTTTTATTTTGGGGGTGGGGCGGCGGCAACGAGGTGTGGCACAAAAGTTAGCAGGGCAGAATAAAATAGATTTCTGTGCGATTTGTTGCGGTCGCTGAACTTTGAACTCACTAAGCCCGCAAGCTAATCGATTATTTATCGATTGTCGTGCATTGTTTTAGTTGTAGACTCTTTAAAAAGGATATTAAGCCAATCATAGCTTAATATAATAGATTATCGACAAAGGGGCTTAATCGATTATTATCGAGAATTGGCTCAATTCATTATTTATATCTCAATTTGTTTACTTCTCCGCACTTTATAAAGCAGTTCTTTGCTCATTGCATACTTAAAGTCGATATACATATTATCGATAACATGTCTTATAGATTGCCAATCAATTAAAGTCTTTAGTTTACTTATGCTTACTATGTGTACTATAGTGTATATAGTACTTGTAATTAATTCACATTTAAATATTGTTATCGATAATTATCATTTTAATGTTGCCTGCTTCCTTTTCTAGCCAACTCTCGCTTGTATTCCATATATTCCCTTTGGTCTCTGTACAAACACATTTTAAGTATTATTTCACATCCTCTTTGGCCAAGTCAATCAAATGCCACGCCCCCTACCTCCTCCAACTGTCCAGTGATGCACTCCATGGCATAATTAACTTGTATATCTTCTATGCGGGTAATAACTGTTGACCAGGGGAATACACACACACGGCCCTACACACACACACACACACACGAGTATTGGCAGACAGAAGCAAAAAGCTGTCTAAACTTCATAAAGCAAAAGAGATAGCACTAGTCTAGAGGGTTAAACAGAGAGGCAGATTGAGGGAGGGAGAGAGCGTAGGAGGGCAATCGACTGTCAAACTGTGCCTGCTGGCGCTTTTGTGTTCACGTAATTAATTTTCAATTTAGCGCCGGACTAGCTGCCTTACCCAGCAGTACCCTCCTCCTACCAGCCACGCCCCTCTCGTGCACAGCACCCCATTATGAGCTTGCATAAGAAGCTCAAAAGGCAGAGCCAATCCAACCGATTGTTTCTCTCGCATTCAGCTGAAGAAATCCCTCGAGTAATTGGCCCGCACCCAAAGCAAACTCTTTGAACTCTTCCCCCCTGGTACCGCTATCCTCTTCCTTAACCCTATACTCCCAGCTAGCACCATCTCTCTCCTCTTTAATCTATCATATTTCTCTCTTACTCGACTCTCACCCCCAACTAGCACCATCTTTCTCCTCTCTAATCTCTCGCCTTGTCCCGCATCGACTCTAATCAGTCTAATGCAAATGCCGATTTATGCATTTATGCAGCTGCTCTCTGTGTATGTTTTGGGTGTGCGTTTGTGTGTGTGTGTGTGTGTATGTGTACGGGTGTGTGTGCAGATTGCGCCTGTCTGCGGTTTGGTTTTCGAACTCACATTAGTGAAATTGATAGGTCGCTTCTCTTTTTCGATAACCCTCGTTGCCATAGCAAACCTCCACAGAGAGTTGTGCTAATTGAAAAGCAGCCATCTTACATATATTGTACATATTGTAAGATCTAGGAGCTTAAATTTGGCTATGAACACGCTACTACAGCGTAGATAGCTTAAATATTTTAAACAACTTTGTCACTTCGCCTTACATCGCAGTTACCATACAGTTAGAAATACATTACAAATGTCTGGAACTCAATAAATCTAGCAGTTAGAGTTATTAAATTGGGTATACTGAATCTACTATATACAAAGCTAAGGTTTATTGGAGAATTCAGTCACGCCCCTTAACGCTCTAGCTATAAGCACAGGAGATTAGAGTTTTTAGATATTCCAAATAGATTATTAGATATTAAGATATATTAATAGCTTGATCTCAGAGACCACAGTAGCTAGAGTTACGAAATTTGGTATGCAGTATTTCACTATAGTATATAAAACTATGATTTAGTTTAGAACTTTGCCACGCCCTAATGCCTTAGTTATAAGTATGCGCTGGCGATGAGCTTGATAACTATAGAATTAAGCTTGTTTTTTGTAGATGAAGTGTAAATTAGAGTGTAGTGACTAGTGCCATATACTCTTCTTCTCTTGCTTTTTATTAGATGCTAAGGGAAAGAGAAAGAGCGAGAAAGAGAAAGAGAGAGAGAGAGAGAGGGGGGGGATAGATGAAATGACCTTAGCAAATTTGCAATTTGCGCGGACTGTGAAAATAATAAAGCCGAAAGCTACTGACAAAACTGAATTGTTGACAAAAAGTTGAGCAAACAATGCGCTAAATTTTAGTTCCCTCTCGCTCTCTTTGTGTGTCTCGCTCTCTCTCTTATTCGCTTGCTGTGCCCCTTTGAGGCAAGTGAAACCATTAGACAATACGCTGAAACAAGACAGAGGGAGGGAGAGAGAGAGAGAGAGTGCAAATAGTGAAAGAAGAGACAGAGAGTAAAGTAGGTGGGAAGTGGGGGAGTAGGGTACTGCAACCAGAGTTGGGACCACTGTGAAATAAACTTTTTGTGCAACAAATACAAACAATGCAAAAAATAATGTCAAATTTAAAACACGAATAGAGAGGAAGAGACAGAGAGAGAGAGGAAGAGGAAGAGAGAGCAAGCAATGTTGCTGCATAAGCTCAGGTGCAGTGCAGTAATACCTCGTAAACAATTGAAACAGGAATTGGATTCTTCAATGTTATTTTGATAGTTATCGCAAATCAATTAATGCTAAAATGTTTTACAAAATGTTTCATAGTCTGTCAGAGCCCACACTTACAGGGTATACAGGACACGGAAATTGCTGTGGCTACGTATTAAACGCATTTCTTTGCCAAATCATTTGCCTGCTTGCCGACATGTTCCCTTACTCTCTCTCTCTCACTCTCTCTTTATCTCTCACTGTGTGTGTGTTGTCTGTCCAGCTTTCAATTGCAAGTCCAGCTTGCCATACCCCCTTCTTCCTTTTCTCTCTCCTCACTCTCTTACGCTTTCCTCAACCCTATTTGGGTTTTTTCAATTTGTCCAAAGTTTTGCCTGGTAAAATTGCATGCATAATGAAGATGGACATCGATGGCAATCGAATTGTTTCGTTCAGGCCAAAATAGAAGACTTTGAGCCAAGAATCCAATGCAAATCTTGTATTTAGGGAAGTAGAAAACAGGTGGCAGGAGGGAGAGTGCAGGAGGGGGAAAAAAGGGAAGCAGATCAAGGAATGGAATCCAGGAGTGACTTTAAAATGCGCGTTTTGCAAACTCATATGTGTGTGAGAGAGAAGTAGAAAGAGAGAGAGAGAGAGAGAGAGAGAGAGAGAGCGATGACATTGAGTCTGTCACCAGCAACACTAACACACACACATACACGCACACAAGCAGCCCCTTCAGCTCGCTTCGCTTGGCTGTCACATAACCTCACTTTGCACTTCAATTTGTTACTGGCTCTTAGTCGCGGCTAAACTTTTATATCATTTTTTCTTTATCCATTTAACTTTTTATTTTCTTTGTCCATAAATGTCAAGCTAGGAGATAAAAGTTGTCAACGATATATCAATTTATCGATAACTGACAGTGGAAAACACTCTAAACTGAAACGCTTAAGAGAACTCAATACATTTAATTGAGTTTGTCTCTTAAAGTGAGGTACAAGTTGACAATTTAGGTATTTAGTTCGATAACAATTGCCAGAGTTGTCGTAGTACTTAAATATCGATAGGTTTTTATGAGGTTATGTATCGCTATTTTTATTTATTTTGAATCGAGTGCTTCCTCAGATGAATTTCAATCGTATCTTTCTCTCCTCATCCTTCCTTCGCTTTTCTTTGTGCCAGCAGCTCAAGTACAGTTACCCTCAAAAGTTTGTACAGCTGTTTCAGCGGTTAACTTTGGGGCATAACGGTTAACTGGTACTTGGCTACTTGCGGTACGTTTTTTCGCCAAGTTATTACCACACAGACGCTTTGATAAGTTTTATGCCACTTTAGATAGAAATAAACGAGCTATAAAGCGCCATAAAAAAATGCTCATATTAAAAATTCGCATAATTTCACCCCACTGCCCCCTTGCCAAAAAAAGAAGAAAACCACTTTGACTGCGGTTTCAGATTCTCAGTTTTCGCCATAGGGTGGCAACTCTGCAATGGCGGCAAAGACACAATGGCCAATCTAAAGGGCAGAGCAGGAGAGAGAGAGAGAGAGAGACACAGAGATAGAAAGGGACATGCTTAAGGCAATGTTCAAGGGGGAAAGAGATGAGAGAGAGAGAGAGAGAGAGAGAGAAAGAGAGGGGGTGATGAGGTCCAGCAACCGCAGAAATTTGCTTAGCTGCTTGTAGTGATTGTTTTCGTTGTTGCTGTTGCTGTTGTTGTTGCTGCTGTTGATTTCTAACAACACCCTACTCTGTCTCCCCCCTTTCTCTTTTCCTTTCTCTCTCTCTCTGTCTCTCCCACTCTCTGTGACCATCAGAGGAAACCTTTTTTAACCACTTCAAACAAGTTTCTGCTTTTCATAATTAAATTGAAAAATTTATGCGCAATTAAATGGAAAACTTTGCTTTGTGGTCCAAAGCTAAAGCAAAAAAAAAAAATACCAATGAAAGCAGAAGAAGACGTAGAAAGCAAGTTTAAACTTTGCACAAAGTAGGGGAACACAATTGCGCTTTAGAGGGCGGAGGGACCTCAAATGCCAACTACCTAGATGGAGGCAGAGTTAAGAACTGTCTAATTTGTATGCCATATCATCAAATCAATGCAAATGACTCACTTATCTTAAGTTTAACTTATAAAAAGCTATATTTTCCTATAAAATGGTATATAACAGTTATCGTTATCGATGGATATTGATAGGTTTAGCTATGGAAAAAAAATCTAGCAACTTTAAACTAGAAAGCTTTATTGTAATTTAAAATGTGAAGAGTTTTTGAAATATAACCTTAATTTTGTTTTTAAATTTATCTCAGACAGTTATTGTTATCGATATATTGCAATTAATTGAGTGCATGTCATCTAGGCAATACATACATATATAGCGTGTTTGTTTAACACATAAAAAGCTATATTTTTCTACAAAATTGTATATAACAGTTATCTTTATCGATATAAATTGATGATAACTATGGGCAGTAACTGTACTCTCTTTATACAGAGTATTAACTTACTTTCATCTTATTCCCTCTTCAGATGGGCCGTTTCGACAGTGATGACGCGTCAGAACCTTGTGCCACGTGAGCTGCTGCCAGAGAACGAAGAGGCCGCTGCAAAGTTGCGTAATCTACTGATGTCAGCGCTGATACCCTATTGGGATATGGCCAATCATCGCAGTGGCAAGATCACTTCGTTCTACCACAGTGGGGCAAGGCAAATGGACTGCACAGCGCAGGAGGCGTGTCCCAAGGGCGAACAGTTCTTTATATACTACGGCGATCGATCCAATGCAGATCTGTTGGTGCACAATGGGTAAGCTCCCGAAGAGCTCAACACTTTCAAATCTTAACTAATCTTTGTCTCTTGCAGTTTTTTGGATACACAAAATCAGAAAGATTATGTGCAAATACGTTTGGGTCTCAGTCCCACCGATCCTTTGGGTGAGCAACGTGCTCTGTTGTTGGGCAAATTGAATATCGAACGCAAGGCAGAGCTGCGTGTGCTACCAGCACCGGAGCACATCTCCGGCGAGTTGTTGGCCTTTGTGCGGGTCTTCAATATGAGCGGCGATCAGTTGGACCATTGGTGCAGTGATCTGGAGCGTGCTGTGGATCTGCTGCATATTGATTGTGCACTGGATACGGATCTGGAGACACGCACCTGGCAGTACTTGTATCAGCGACTCAAGCTGCTGCTAGCCGTGCTTGAGGCAACCTTACATGAGGTGGATGAGGTGCAGCAGCTAGAGGCATTGCAGCTTAAGGACAAGGATGGAGGAAAGCAGCAGAAGAAAGAGCAGGAACATCATGAAATCGATGTCATGTTGCTGCAGTATCGTCGTCTGGAACGTCGCATCTTGACCGATGCCTTGCAGTACGCACAGGAGCGG
Source organism: Zaprionus camerounensis (assembly GCA_018904165.1). Classification (NCBI taxonomy): domain Eukaryota; kingdom Metazoa; phylum Arthropoda; class Insecta; order Diptera; family Drosophilidae; genus Zaprionus; species Zaprionus camerounensis. Next base: position 616,015 of record JAEIFS010000739.1, read on the forward strand.
CTCAAGGTTTAAGGAGGAAAAACTACAGAAAATATATATATATTTATATATATTGTGGCCATCAGCTCAAAGAGGAAACAAAGAGGAAGCAACCTCACTTCACTGTCATTTTTCCATTATCATTTCGTCATTTTCTCATTTCCCTTTTTTTTTTTATTGAGGTGCATCCTCATTAATCCTAAACAAAACCTAAGAAACCACTCACATAATTTAAATTTCTGTGACTAATTTAATAAATATATTTTTTACAAGTTTTGATTAAGTTCAAAAAGAGAAAACGATAACTTAACGATAAATTAATCAAAAGACTTTTGCATTATATTCAAGCATTTTTTTGTTGCTTTTATTATTGTAATTAATTTTTATTTTTATTAGTAATTATTAATTTTAATTATGATTATCGTTATTATTATTATTTTTATTATGATTTCTAGATTGTTTTCGATTATGAAATAAAATATGCTTTAACAAACACACACAAACAAACAAATATTGCAAAATGTATGTTGTATGTAGTAATTTACTGTAATCAGATATATACATATATCCTATAAATATCCAATGATTCTTGAGTGTTGATAAACGTGAAATCCGAAAATGAATATTTCAGAAATCCTAAATGAAATTGCAAAGGTTTTTTTTTGTTGGAATGAAAGTGCTTTGCAGTTGGAGTTGAAAAAAAAAACAATAGAACAGTTAAATACTAGAGAAAATACCAACAACAACAAAAGGAGGCACAACAAATTGGGCAACGAATGGAGCAGCAAATGCAAATGAGCGTTAGATGGGGCCCAATCGCCTTAAAATTGTATGAAAATGCGCTTAAGTGCTTAAGTGGCACGCACACACACACACACAGCACATACATGCAGGTACACACATACAGGTACACACACAGGCACACAAAACACAGTCACACAGACTCTCATACAGAGCATGGATTAAAACAAGCATCGGTTCTAACCACGTGTCCATGTTGCTGCTATTGTCAACGTGCCTGTTTTTGTTGTGTGTGTGTGTGTGTGTGTGTTGAGAATGTTTATGTGTATGTGTGTGTGTGGCTTGTTTGTGTGGTGCATGTTGTGGTGTGCGTAGATTTATGGCAATGAAACTGCTCAGCGGATCAACGACTTTGATGAGAACCAACCAAAAACGCAAACAGAAACTACAAAAGAAGAGTGAGAAGGGGTCAACAAACACACTCACACACACACTCACTTACTGACAGGCTTACACCTCACACACATACGCACACACTCACTCATACAGAGAGGATGAATTACTCAGCAATTAGAGACTTGCTTAGCAACTAAACTGGATACGTTCTTTGAGACTTTTTATTTTGTTATAGGAATTGTTTCCAGTGGTATCTGAGAGTCGTACAGTCTAGCTAAAGACTATTTATGGCTGTAGAAATGCCTAGCAACAACTGAGGGTATCCTTTTATAAGTTTATCTCATAAAAAACTCGGGAAGGCACAAAAAGGATAAGAAAAAAAATTTTAAAAAAAATATTTTCTTTATAAAGCTATTTATTTATAGGAATTGTTGTAAGGGGTATCTGTATGTCATTAAGTTTAGCTAGCTAATAGTTGACTTGTTGCTAAGTAAGAATTGAGGATAAGTCGAGGTATACCCCTTGGGAAACTTGGGAAAAAATTAAAAAAAAAATATTCCTAAATTTTTTTGACTTCTACAAATTGAGTAAAGTTCAAATGGAGAGAGCCCCACTTTGGCGCATAACATACCCAAACATACCCTGCAGTCACATACACATACCTTGTACACACATACACATACTCTGTATTCAAACAAACATACCCTGTATAATCAAAGGCAAAAACGCATTTCGTGCCCTTTGTTGCTTTTTGCTGAGTTTTGTTTGCGGCTTGTGTTGCATAAATGTTAAGCTGCTTAGCTGCTGCTGCAGTGTGGATGGGGGCGTGGCATAACACTAATTGCTTGACAGTGCAATTAGCGTGCAAATCAGTGAGGAGTGTGTGTGTATGTGTAGAGGCAACTTTGAGTCATGCCCAAAAAGCGGGTTGACCGCAGCAATCGATAGGCAAAATTGACAGCGAGGTTAAAAATATGCACAGCCAGCAAACACACATGCACACTACCACTCTTCCACACTCTCCTCCCCCTCACACACACACACAGGCATGCACTGCCACTCCTTCATACACACACACACATACAGATGGAAAGTATTTCAATCAGTCGCCTAAACAGTTTTTCAATTTTCAATTGAATTCGCAAGCGCGTAAATTGACTGTCAACTGCTGCTGCTGCTGCAAGGGGGCGTGTAAGAGTGCATGGGGGCGTGGCAATCGCTGGCTAAAATAGCTATTCAAGTGTCAAATCAAATGTCGCGCGAAACGTGTGAGAGCAAGGGGAAGCAGCAGTGAAGTGGGGCAACTGACTTTGTCGCGCGCGCCATTTTAATGACATTTCGAAAGTGTTTGCATTCGCAATTTTCCCCTAGTGGTTGTGGTAGAGGGATGGGGGGGGGGTGTGCAGGGCATGCCAAGTGTTGGCTTTACCTCAAATCAAATATACATTCCGCTTTTAGCACTGGTAATCACAGCAACAACAGCAACAATAGCAATGGTAACCTGGCTTCATAATTAAGCGCACTTCAAATTGCAATTTACAACGCATTGTTCTCATAGCATGCAATACAGCTTAACCACGCCCCCCTTTCCTTGCGCCTTCCACCTCCCACTAGCATTCAATATGGTGCAGCGTGGACAAAATATGTTTATAACGAAGAGAACAGACGGAACAGAGTAGGAGAGAGAAAGATCAGGAAGCGATTGAGGGGAGCTTAGTTTTTAGTTCAATGATAATTAAGAGAAGAGAAGGAGAAGGGCAGGAGAAGGGAAGGAGAACAGTGCTCTTGTGTTCAGTTCAACAACAAATGAAGAAGAAGATGTTGAGAAGCAATACAGAAAGGAGAAGAACAGAGAGGAGTCTTAAAATAAAAATAAAAATACTTATTGACAAAGGTAGAGAGAGAGAGAGAGACGAGGTTCAGGCGGACATTGATCGCCTACTACTTAACAAAGGCGAGTCTAGAGAGAAGATTCTGAACTGGCCGCAGTAATATTATTATTATTTGATTAAGGTTACTATAGTTCTCCAGTTTCTCTAGGTTATTCATAATTGTCAATCAGTTGCGATACAGGTTAGTCTTCATGCATCTCTCTGTGCAACTTACTTCTGCCTGGAAAAGGCTGGTATATCTCGCACCCACTACCCCTAATTCATTCAGCTCTTGGGTTAAGAATATATTTAATTAATAATACTATAAACTGATTTGTCTTGTTAGCTTCTACACAATTAAAGTTGCTACTTTAGAGAAAAACCCTGTGAAGACTTTAATGTGAAAAATTGCAACTGTTGCGCTGAGAAAGCTTGTCATATTTTTGCGCACAGTATCACACACACACACACACCCTCAAACACGCTTAATGCTTTCGTCGATGCGTGGACAACATTTGGCCACGCTGCGTATACGTAACATGCGGCAACGCTTGCGCACACAAAAAACGTATACGCAGCGTCGCCTCGCAAGGGTCATTAAAAGGCATAAATAATGCGGCACACACACAAACACACACACATGCGCTGCACTTGAGTGTGCAAGGGTGTGTGTGTGTGTGTGCGTGCGTGTGTCTACAATATGATTAAACATATTTTTCAGTCCGCAAGTGCTGCCTGCACTTGAGGCCAGTTGCAAGTCACAGCGTGGAAGAAGAGAGGGAGGTGGGGAGAGTGGAGGTAGGTTGGGATAGCATGGTGTGTGTGGCAGGTATGCCATAAAAACAGATTGTAATCTGCGTAAGTGGAAGTGGCCACATTTGGTTGCAAGAGCAACCAGCCAGCAGTATCAGCCAGTGGGGCATGCACGGGAGAGAGAGAGACAGAGAGAGAAAGAGAGAGTGAAGCATGAAACAAGCTAAGCCAAATGCCCATAGTTAAATGCACGACTAGTCAATATCCTGTAAAACTGTGAAGAGCAACTATAGAAATACATATAGAAATCATATTTGGAATAAGGAAGCGATCCAATTAGTTTATCCCTGTAATCAATATTACTCCAAAAAAGCCTAAGAGAGGGATAGAGAGCGACAGAAAAAGTTTGTGGATAACAGTTGAAAGAGAACTATATATCTATGCTATTCCCTTTCTTAATATCTCTCTCTCCTCTCTAGACGCGGTTTTTTTACTCCAGGCACAGTCAATTCTACGATTCACAGATCATTATACGATCGACTAATCAATTTCCTTAGCCCTCCTTATTATTTAATTTCTCCTGCTAATTTGATTCTATATTATTATACGCTATTCTTATTGTTAAAATTCTGAGTAGACTATAAACGTGACTGACTAGCAGACTTCAGACTGTACGCTGTTTTGCCTGTATCTTTATACTCTATGGGATCTCCAGTAATATGCACTCTAATTCAATAAACGTCAAGCTACCTGAACTGCTTAACTTACCCATGATTAAGCATGCTCCATTTACAGGGTATATGGCAAGTAAAATAATAGCCCGGCTAAGGTGGCTCCTGTTTTTTGGGGCATATCGAGAGGCAAATGTTTTCATGTTTTGGCCATTTTCATGTGTAACCTCTTCCCTCTTCCGCGTCTCCTCCCCCCCCCCTCTCCTTTTAAGTTGCTTGAATAGCCTGAAAAATGCATGCAGAGAGGGTCGGAGGTCATTTTCAATATTTCCCTCTCGGTCAGTTGCAGCTGCAACTTGATGAAATTTCACAAATTCTCGTTATGCAAGTTCATTTTGTTCCATGTTTCCTCTCACTCTCCCTTTCAATCTCTCTCTCTCTCTCTCTGGCTCTCTGGAGTAAAAAATCTCTGAATTATTGTGTGAATTTTGAAAAGCTCTCGAGTAATACAACCAAAGCTAAAAACTAAATTCTTTGTCAAAAATCTCTGGCCGACAGCAAATTTTAGCCAACTCTGAATGCCGGCTTAGCCAAGGTTTCTCTCTCCAGGTACCTTGTTGTTGGTATAAATACGAAAAATACAATAATCTTTAATAAAACGAGGAAGATAGGTTACCTTCGGCATGTTGAAGGTTCTATACCCTTGCAGGCTCTTAGCTTTGATCGTTTCAATACTAGTGATATTGAATGGCGCAGAATTGAATGGTTTTGTTGTGTATATTCAATATTATGTGTTACTTTGATTGGAATTAAATTATTTTTAATAATCTTAATTCAAAACTGGTCTTCATAATAAAAACCTGCATTTCGGCCGATTATTCCTATGGCGGCTATATGTTATAGTGATCCAATTTTATATACATAGTATACGCATATATAAAAAAGGTCCGATGTAGTAAACTTGGTTACAATATCTTGATAAATAACAATAATTGGCCGATAGTTTGTTAGGTAGCTATACGATATATCCGTCCGATCCGGCTCGTGCCAACCTATTTACAGTGTGCAGTAATAAGGTGCATGTATGCCAAGTAACATCAAGATAGCTCTTAAACAAAGTGACTAGTTTGGGTTGCAACAAAGGGACAGACAGACGATCGACTTCCCTGGTGATACTGATTCAGAATATATATACTTTAAAATGAATGGCCGAAATGAATGTACCCTGCAAGGGTAGAATAATCCCTGCTGAATATTCCCAGCATGACTATGAGTGTTTTTATTCTTGCTATTATTATTGCTTGAATGATGTGAAAGGGAATAGATCAATACAAATTCGGGAATGCATTCTATTGTTCCCTTTGCACCTTTAGTGTGTTCTCTGTTTATCCCTTTTATTTTGGTTTTGAACTGTTTTTATAAATTTACTGAATTTTGATTGTTTTTATTGTCATTACTCTTGAATTCTTATGTACATATGAGATTCCATCTTTAATATAATTTAAAATTCTTATTTGGGTATTCGAGTTTTTGGGTTTTTTGTTGTGATACTTTTACTAAACTTTTGTTATTTTACTTGTAAAGTTTCTTTAATATACCCTTTTAATTTACACAAATACTAGAATTATTACAAACAATTTGTTGAAATTAAAGATTTTTTAAAACAAACAAATCGAAATTTCTTTCTTATGTTTCATTTGCAAGATGAAAGAATCATTATAAGTTCCGTTATGCAAAAGGTTTTTCTGCTTTCTTGTCTGTGAATTTACTTTTCAATTGTTTTTGTGTTTTTTCATTCTGTTTTGTCTTAGTCTTCCGCCTCCTTTTGCACTCTTTCCACCACTTTTGTTCGCTTGATTGTTATCCAAATCGAATTCGCTTTGTTGTCTTTGGCAAGTTTTGCTTTGCTTTAGCTCAAGATGATTCTATTTAGGCCTATAACACACGCAGTCCATCTCACTTTATTCAACTTTGCCATTCTCCTTCTCTCTATCCCCATCTTTCTCACCCTACCTCTCTCTTCTTTCCTCTTAATGTTCTTCTTTGCTCTCCATGTTCTTCTTCCTTCTCTCAAGGTCTTTTAGACATTGATAGCACTCAAGTTGCTGAGCCTAGTAGCAACTGTTGTTGCTGCTGATGTTGCTGTTGCTGTTGTTGTTTCTGCAGTTGCTGTTGCTGATGTTGCTACTGCTTCTTCATCTTGCTCAGCTGCTAACAAGGTTACCTGGCCAACTAATTTGCATGGGACGTGACTGTACTCGCAGTGTTTGTTAGCAATTAACTAGGCCATTGTTGTTGTCAACGACAGCAGCAGCAGAGACATTGTTGCTGTTGCTGCTGCTGCTGTTGCATGAATTCTTGCACTTCGCAGGGCAAGCGGCAGCTGCTTATTTTATTTGCTAATTGCAACACTCAACGGCAGCAGCAGCGGCAGGCGGACAAAAGCAGCAGCAGCACAAGGCGAGGAAGAAAGATAGAGAGAGAGAGAGAGAGAGAAAGAGAGGGAGAGCAGCCTCTCGACAAGTGCTCGACAAGTTTTCCAGCAGTGGCAGCAGCAACTGTTGTTGTTGTTACTGCCAGCGGGCAGAGAAGCCTTTCTCGCATCCTGCTACCTTCGTCTCGGTCTCCGTCTCCGTCTCCATTTGCGTCTGCCTGGCAAACAAATTAAAAGTGACGCATCTTCTTCTTCTTCTTCTTCTTCTTCTTCTGCCTCTGTTGCTGCTACTCTCTGCTCGCGTCTTCATTCTGCATGCTTACAAAATTATTCTATTTTCCTTTTCACTCCAGCTGCCTTTCTGCTTCTCTCCCTTCCTCTTCCTCTGCTACTTCATATTTTTTCTCATGTTTTTACACTTTTGCTCAGTTTTGTAAGCTTTTCACAATTCGCTCGCTTACAGGCAACTTGCGTGGAGGCAGGGGAAAGGGGCAGAGAGGAGAAGGCAGGAGAAAGGGGGAGAGAGAAGGAGAAAGCAGGTTAGCAACTGCAGCGAAGTAAACAAAACACGCACTTGACTGCACATTCCACAGCGCCTGCGGCTCGACATTAACCCAGAAGAAGCACCTCCACTTGTACGACAAAGTTGTGCAGCAAGGAGACAGAAAAAGAAAGAGAGAGAGAGAGAGAGGATGGTGTAGGTTGTCAGGTTTATCGATAAATTAATCGAAGCGTTGAAAGTTCTTCTTCTTTTTCACTAAAAGCTGTTGCATGCCCCGTCTGACAATCTCAAATTAATTTGTAAAGACTTTTTGACTTGAATCGAAGATGGAAGTTGGTAAATTAATAATGAGGGAAGGATTCCTGACTTATATTGTGGAAAATGTACTACATTTTTATCATATTATACTTATAATATCCCAGTCGTTCTAGGGGTGCCGATAAGCCATACATAAACTACTTATTCGACTACTTTCTACATGGGTAGTTACCCCATTCACCCTTTAGTAAACGAACACCGAACCCTTAGGTGTCAATCGAAATTTAACGCCTACTTTTCGTCTCTTTCTCGTGTAAGTTTAGCAATATTTAAACAACCTACCCGACTACTCCCTACAGGGGTAGTTACCCTAGTCACCCTAGGGTAAGCGAACGCAGAACCACTAAGTATCAACTAAGTTGAACGCCTACTTTTAGTCGCTTTTTTCGTGTTCAATTTCTCACTATATTTTCGATAGTGTTCATTTTTGTCTTAGTTGGCTTTGACAATTACAAAAACAATTGTCATGCTGAAATTGTTTTGCTTTGTTAATGATAACATAATTTTAGACAAATGTTAAGAATTCATCTGTATTGCCAATTGGAAATTATTTTGGCTAATCTATTCTGAAGAACTGTGATGAATTTCTTAGCCAATTAATAGACGAATTGAAAAAGAAACTCTTAGATGGAAATAAGACCGACGAAAAGTGTATCAAAATGGAACTTAGAGCCAAAGAGCTAACAAAAATGAAACTGGGAAGTTATTAACAGACGATGACTTCAAAAATTGAAAATATGGATATCCGGCTGTTTTGAACGACAGACGTTGGATGGCGCTGACGATACATCAGCACACAGCTCCTCTAGCAGCGCCATCTGCCGGCAGTGTATAACTTCTTGCTGAATTTTAAAATAAAAACAATATTTAATATATAAATCATTATTTTAATGCATTTTATCTATGGGTACTCTTAAGTACATAAGTACTCTAGTCATGGTACTCTTTTTACCTACCCATTCAGGGGTAACTTCTTACGTACTCTATTTGTAGGTACTTCTTTCACTAGCCCATTCATGGGTACCTACATAAGTACTCTAATCAGGAGTAGTCAATTGTAGTAGCTACATAAGTACTCTAATCATGGGTACCCTATTCTATACTTACTGGTAAACGATGTGGTGGCGATTGACCCTATTTGCGGAAATTTCATACAAAACACGAAATGAAAAAATACATTGCTTAGGGTGTGTAAAGTAAGTAGGGGTAGTCCCTTAGTAAGTACTTATTTCACTAGCTACGAACTAGTCGCCAGAACTATAGGGATTATACATTATTTTACTTATAATACCTAGGGAATTTCCACTCTAATATTCTTGTTAAAATCATGTGTTATTGGCTTGATATTTCCTTCTGTTCACAGTTTTCTATCTATTGTCGCAACAGAAATCGTTTCTTTTCTAGAGACGTAAATATTTTGCAATATTTTTATATCTAGTTATCAAATTATTAATTCATTTTTATAAAATTTCAATACCTTTTCATGGCGTTTTTGTTATAAATTTCTTGTTCTTGGCGATTTTGTCTCTAATTTGTTGAAGACATCAATATTTTATGCACTAAAGACTCGAATTTTAAGAGATTTCGCTTGGTACTCTCTAGTTTATGGTAAGTATCGACACTCCTAACTCTACCAATAATTTCTGTAATTCCATCATTTTAGTATTCCTACCCTTTGCTTAAGTCTAATCTCTTCTCAAAGTACTGAAGACATTTTCTAGCCACAATCTTTTAAAAGTACTTAACATTTCTAAACACACTGTTAACAGTCAGATCTTTTAACATATTTATTCAACTGCCATCAATGCAACATAACCTTCTAACACTTTAGTGAATCCAATAAAAGCCTTTCAATAGCAACCTTGTTTGCTGTTAGCCTCAGCTAAGCTCCTCCATAAAAGCGGATAACATTTTAAGACAATTTGGCCAGACTGCAAAGCGACATTGCCTCCCCTCCCCCTGCCTTGACTTAGCTATGTCAACACAATAAACATGTGCAATTGGAATTTGAGAGCTGCTCATATCTATTGATTCAGTCGAGGGAGTTGGAGTTCGTAAGATAATCCCGAGTTCCTTTTGACTGTCAATTGGCGAAAAGAGAAACGAAGAAAGAGCTACAAGCGGCAACTGTTGCTTATGAGAATTGCCCAAGCAATGTCGAACAAGCTAATAACAAGACAGAGCGAGACAGTGTGGGGGTGCGAAAGAGAGGGGGGGACAGGGAGAGGGAGAGGGAGGGGAAAGAAACAGTCACACAGCAGGCAGTTTAAGTCAACAGCAGCACGCATACGACATGGTGTACGACGACGATGACGACGAGGCATGGCTGAGGGTATCCATAATCCATACAAAATACTTGTACATGTGATGCATATTTCATTGCTTGCACTGGACATGTCTGTGCATGCACACACACGCACACACACACACACAGAGCATACAGAGCACATGATATATTCATGTTTTGCCATTGCCATCTCTGATGTTATTTGCGTATGCATTGATGGTAAAAGGCAAATTGAATGTTGACAAAGTGGGGGAATAAAAGGGAAAGGGTGAGGGGAGAGGAGTATGGTATTGGTTATTTAATATGAATATGAACTTATGTAATAAACGCTTGTCCTTGTCCAAAAATAATAATGCGATAGGAAGGAAGGAAGGAAGAACGGCGCAGGCGGGCAGCACCTGAAGGACTTCATGATGACTTCATAATCTGCTTGATGCTTAAAACTAATGCGATTTTAACGCAGGAGACGAGAGAGGGAAGCTCAAAGAGAGACAGAGAGAGAGAGAGCGAGCTAAAGAGTGTGGGAGACCACGAAAGGGGGAACGAGAAAGAGATACTGAGAGTCAGCGGGCCACTGAGAGAGGCTCTTAAATGTTTCATAAATTGTTCATTTATGCACACACACTCACAGCCTGACTTCCCCAAGAGGACACACACACACTCTCTCCATGTGTGTGTGTGCATTACGCAATCAGGCAACAGCACAAAGTGTCCACGGGGATGAGCAGCGGCAACAAATTGACAGACAACAGCCCCAAAAGCGTGCAATAAACCTTTACGTGCACTCACAACAATTTCAACAGCAGAGAGAAAGAGAGCGAGGGAGTGAAAGAGAGAGGAGAAGAGACGAAAGAGAGGGAAAGAGAAAGCACAACATATGCATAATAAACTATATGAATTCCTTGAAGAAGCCAATTTAAGCTCAATAAGCCAACAATTTACACAGATTATGTCTTTAATCTATTTAAACAGTCAGATCTCTGGGGTTACAAGAGCTAGAGCTTCTAAAGTTGGTATAGTGATCCAGTAAGTGCCTAGCTAGCATTAGCGCTTTGAATTTTAGTTCAATTTCTAGAGATTATTTAACTTTAACTATTTGAACAGTCAGATCTCTGGCGTTATATTAGATAGAGTTACTAAATTTGGTATAGTAACATAAATCGGTTACTACTTAAGCCAGTTTGGTAAATTTTTGCTGTACTGTAGCTCATTATTATAACTAACTATAAACCAAATTTCAAGAGTATCGTATGTAAAGATCTATAAAAATATAGCTATAAATTTATGCTATATATGATATGATATGATGTATGTATGTATACGCAACTGTATAATGCACGCATGAGCTCATGGTTACTGAACCACATTACTGTAACCCATAGCTAATTTCTGTTAACTTACTATACAAGTACCAACTAATTTCTCGTAGTGTATGCCCTACGTTAAAGGGGCAACATTATGTGTGCAGCATGGGTTGGTTGGAGAGTTCTTGGTTCCCAAAAGGCGTCGAGACTTTAGCTTTATACTTCAACTGAAGTTTGCCCTGTCTGCATGTGTATTTGTGTGTCTCTGTGTGTTTTAGGCCTTAATATCTGTCTGTCTCCCTTGCACACTGATAAATTAACATAATTGCTACAATTTTTCACAATGTGACAGCTTCATAAATATTATATTTTAATTAATTGAATGCCGTTAAGAGTTGCAGCAGCTCGCGGGAATAACCAAATATGCTTCCACTCTTCCCCTCTCCCACTCTTCTTTCTCTCTCCATCTCTCTCCCACTCACTCTGTCTCGAATTTAACACTGGCAATTAGTGGCCGCTCAACAGTTTCATAAATATCAAACAATTAATCAAAGTGCGCCCAAGCCAGCAGCGCGCGCTCAATGCCAGAACTATTCAAAATGGCGGCTGACATTTCCGTTTCCGTTTGGCGCAAACAACAACAGAACGCATAACAAATGTTGCACAACTGTCTGCAGCTTGCAGTGTTGCATATTTTGCTTTTATTTTGAGTTTTTTATATTTTTGAAAAGGTTTTCGAATTTAATTCCTGTTTTTCGGTAACTTTTTTCCCTCTAAAGTTCTCAATATTTTAAAGTTTTATATTTTACTTACTTCCCCCTCAATTTGCAGTTTCTTATGTGTTGTTCTAGTTTATCATACCCAATGCGTACAGGGTATGTAGTTATTAATTAACCATATGGTGTCGCTCGCAGCGTTTTGATTGAATGCGCATTGGATCATCGCCGAAAGCTGCAGGGCATCTGCTCTTTCTCTCTCGCTCGCTCTCCCTCTCTCCCTCTTGTTTTATGTCTCCTTTTAATTTGTTTTCGCTGCCATTAAATCAATTAATTTATGGGCATAACTCTGACAGGGCATGAAATGTGCCATCAATGCGTAAGCGAATGCATTTTTAATGCATTTAAATATTTCTTAATATTTTCATATCATCAATTTTGCAACACACACAAGCCCAGACGCGCACAGACATGCACAGACAGGCAGAGACAGGCAGAGACAAGCACAGACAACTACCCCACAGAGCAGTACTTATAATAAATGAGCATCATGCGAGCAGTCGAGCGACAAACTATATAAATATCTGTGTACTTCCCAATAAGTTATTGCTCTCATACCCTGTAAATTTAGCACTGCAAGAGTACTTGCTAAGCTCAACAATCTACGACGCTGCCTGACTTGATTTGTGGTTAATACTTAACTTGTATTTACCCCCACATAATACCCTATAAAACGTCCCAAAGTAACTTGTTAACTGGCAAGGTAATTTGGTAACTCGATTACAATTTGAGAAGTCAGTTCCCCCTCAACGAAAGAACAATAAGAAGAAAATCCGACAATTGAAATTGATATGCATCCATCAAGTCAATTGGCTTCAATTACCATAGACATAAATCAGGTCATTCGTCGGAGCAGGGCAGTACAGCAGTACCCTTCTCCCGCCCAGCAGTACATCCCTCTCAGCAACAATACCTATCGCCCTCGCAGTAGTACCTGCCCTTTCTCTCCCCCAACTGCGGACAGCAAATATTTACTTAAACGAACTAAATAAATATGTAAACAGTCGAGTATCGAGTTACCCCGAACTAGTGTTGGGACTCGTGCCCGTAATGAGTTACGAGTTAATCGTTATTACAGTTAGTTTGCATTGGTAATCAGCGACTCATCTGCATATTAATACCGTTGTTTTCAGAACTCAATACCTCATGTAGCAAAACAATATTTCCCTAAGGGTATATTAGACCATCAGTGTATGTTATCTACAGAAACCACTGGATCTCTGTTATTAATGGAACAAACTACACGAAATTTGGTATGCCGGTTTCTAAACACCTTATATAGCTAATGTTGTTTTAAAATCTGATATAATTTATCCAGCTTTTTTGTGCATTAAAAGAAACGTTATCAACCAAAGATTTTAATATTTTCTTTTTTCTGAGTCTGATCTATAAACTTCAAAGATATAGCATATGCAACATATGGATAAACAGAAATTAAATGAACGATTAAAGAGTGTTTCTACGGTATTCTAGAATACACTGCTGCTACTTACAGGTCATTTTTTACGGTCTGCAACTGTTGTTCTACCTTTTGTTATAGTTTAAATATTTAATATTTCAATTATGCAACCGCAAATGACAAATTCAAATACACAAAGCAAACACAAAAGCGTCAAATGTGCGGGTTATTGCGTTAAATGTGGGCTACACACATGCACAGTCCGTCACACACACACACACACACACACGTTGGCCCAGTTTCTGTTGGGGAAAACTTGGAAAATTGTCTCAAGCAGGCGCTGTGAATAATTTAAAAACATTTTCAAAATGAGAAAACATAAAAACCGCACGCAAATTACTGAAAATTGACCGCACTTAAAGCGGTCACATACACACACACACACACAGACTTGCGCTCACTGTGGAAAACCTGGAAAACAATTTAAATATTTAATTGCGAGCACAATTTCACAGTTGGTTCGAGCGAAGAGTCATAAAAAACAACAACATCAACAAAATTGTTGTTTGCGCCATAAAAAAAAAAACAAAAATATAAGAAAAATTGCCGCTAAATGTTGTGGCGACGCCATTTTGTTGATTCTGCAACGTTGCCACATTGTGGCAATGCAGCTATGAACTTTTCGAGAGAAGTTTGAAAAGTTAGGAGCATGAAAGAGTGCTTAAATTACTGCATAATTACTTTATAAATATATCAAGTAATTGTATATAATCATAAAGTAATTGTAATGTATGAATGTGTAATTATATGAGTGTGTTGTCCAGCGAATATGTCTCAATTGAGTTGTTATGACTTGTTTGCATATCTTTAATTACTTCAGCATCAATTTTAATTACCTGTGCAATTAAGTTACCAAATTGAGTAATTACGAGACATAAAATATGATTAATACGTTTGCAAAGGTTACTTTCAGACTTTTTTGACTGAATTGAAGTGGATTTTTCTAGCTGTAATTAAGTAGCGCAGCTCTAATAACATAAGTAATTAAGCTGGAAATCTGAACTAATTAAGCACTAATTTGCCTTCAAACCGTACTCATCTTATAGCAGAGACTTGCATATGTTTGCCTCTTTGTGTGTGTGTGTGTGTCTGCAACATTTTACCGTCGCTTGAGGTAGTACAAGTAACTGAAATGCAGAGTGCAATGCCTCCGGTTGTGTGTATTGTGTGTAGTGTGCAGTGCAGCACAAAGGCGAAGAAGGTGACCTGATTGACTGAAGAGAACGTGAAGAGGGAGGGGGAGAAGGGTAGGGAACACATACAGGGAATGTTGAAGGCACATACGCCCTACAATACACACACACACACAGAGGTTTACAAGGCGAGCTAAATTTGACTTAGAGGCCTCTCGAGGGCGACGCGCACGCCCTGCACAGTAGGCAACGAAATTATGTAAGCAAAATAGAGTAAAAAAATTGCTGCTTAAAAGTGATGACATTGCTCCCCCGGTGTGTGAATGGGGAGTGTGTCAGCGAGTAAGTATGTGTGCCAGTGTGTGTGTGTGTATGTGCACCAGTGTGTGTCTGTGTGTGTTTGTTGCTGCAAGTTTGTCGCAAACTGCAACGACAAAATTTTTATGATCCCGCAAGTTCACGTGTCGCATATTCATTTAAATTTCAATTTAAGCACTCACACACTGAAAGAGTGTCTCTGTGTGAGTGAGTGTGGCACGTGTAAGCCGCAGCTAAGTGGCCGCAACAGTTGCACTCAGCACACGCCGTGTGTGTCGTGCTGTGAAAACGTGCGCACATCATTTGAATAACTTGCAAATCTTCAGAATGAGGAGCTGCTTCACAGCAAGAGTGATTCGTTTCGCGCGCAACTGCTACTATACGCGTTAACTAAGACACGGCAGTGAGCAAAGAGCTTTTCGGAAGTTCTCTACATAGTTTATTATAGAGTTGCCCTTAGGTTAAATCAATCAGCAGACCAAATTTCACTAGGTTAGAATGACTTTCGTTAAAAATGCCATTGACTTTCATCTACGGTGTCACTAAGACCATTAGCAGTTACTTTTTGAATACTTTACACTATGTAGGAGTATAGATAAAGTTATTTTAGCGTCTACACTCTACCAAGTTTCTGAAAACTTTATTATTAATCCAGATATTCCTTCTGTATTCCCCTTTTTCCAGCCTCCCAAGCCTTGCTTATTTTTGCATTCCCAACTAAAATTTCAATAGCATAAAAAGACAACCAAACGTAGGATTGCTGCGCAAATCTGGCATCTTTTCTGAAGTAAAAATAAAAATGATTCATGACTTTTTTGAATGGAATTGAAATAGCAATCAAGAAGACTATCGAGTATTCCCCAACGACTCAGAGTGCACAATTTGCGCAATAAAAACTAATTTCATTTTGACTTTTATTAAAATTGCCACAATAAATGTGTAGTATGCGTAAAAGCGACTGCTAAATACCCTGTGAGGTAATAGTTGAAGTGGAAATTATGTTTTATAACAGAAATAACAAACTTAAAAATGGTTTTTGTGATACTGAACGACTGAAATTATCGCAGATAACATCTTCAGTGTGTTGTATTTCATGTTCCCGTATGCAATGCGATAGTTAACAAATTAAAAGGCATACCCCATTCTGCCTTAATCATCTTCCCTGGGTATTAATAACGCTCAAGTCCTTGTGCGTTGTTGTTATTGTTACAAATATTTGGTAAATTTTATCTCTTAAAATGCCAATTGGCGCACACAAACAACACGAATTGCATGCACGCACATACACACAGACATGCATATCGTACATGCACTCAGACTCATTAAATGCCTAGACTAGCTCACACAGTGCGTAAGAGCAACGTTTGCATTGCGTATACGATAAGTGTGACAAGGAAAAGTGAACAACTTTACAGAGCTTATGTAGTTTAGTCGTCGTAAAGGGTGCAATTTTTAATATGACTTAATTAAATATATGATATATATTCTTCTTCGGATTGATAACATAAGCCGATTTGGTTTGTATATTAATTTCTTTGCTTTGAAAACATTATTTCACCTTTCTTCTTTTTGCAGCCAACACATGTATTGAAGCAGACCCAATCCGGATTCTAAGAATATATCATATATATCACATATAGCAGACAATATCAGCAATAAGTTCAGTATTTGCTTTTTCTTTTTAATTAAAAACTGTCAAAAATAGTTGGCTCTGCAAGAAGATGCATACAAAGTTGTGTTAACCCTCTTTCCCTCTCTTTCTCCTCTTCTCTCCTGCCTTGCCTCCTCTCTCTGACTTTCCCTCGCATGCTGTGTGGCAACAATTGACAGCGACACACATAAAAGCTTTTAAATCTTAATAAATCTTGCATACAATTTCCAAAAAGTAAAAGCAATAAGGATAGAGGCAAGAGGGTTCGAGAAAAGATCGAGGAAGAGAGAGAGAGAGAGAGGGAGCGAAAGAGAGGGAAAGAAGGTGGGACAGCAGCAGCTCACGAAGAAGTTTCGTTTCGCGGGGCGTGACCGAGTGACAATGATGTGGCATAGATTGTGCCACAGCAGCAAGAGAAGAGGAGCGAGGGAGAGAGAGGGTAGGCGATAGGGTATGCCAGTGTGAAGGGTATGGGGTGAAGGGTGCAGAATGCAGGGTGCAGGTTGCTTGGGGACTGTAGCGACTGCTGCTGGGAACTGGAAGCTGTCTGTGGCTTAAGCTGCTTTCACTTCAGAATTTTTGGCAACTGGCAGCTGTAGCTGACACGCACATCGTGCTGCTTGCTGGGAGAGGGGAAATGAGGGGGGGGGGCAAACAGGAGGTAGTACCAGGTAGAAAGTGCCGTACCCCCACAAGTCAAAGGCACCATCATCTTTGCCTGCATTTCGCGAAAGCATTCACCTTTTGCTCCATTCAACGGTATCTTTTTCGTCATTCTCCTGCTTCTCCCTCCCTCTACCCCCTGTCAACTTTATAATATATTTATCATGCATAGACTTTGTATATATTTCCCGCTTATAAAATATTTTGTATTACATTTGCTGCCATCCTGGAATTCTTGGCTTATTTATTTATTTTCTTTATTTTTTCTCTCCTCGAGCTTTGCATAAGTATCTTATAGTATTTCATATTTCATTTTAGTTTGATACTTTATACTTCATGCTGCTCTATTCTTGATTGAGTGTGGAATAGTTTCTTCTAAAATTATTGCGAACATTTCCTAGTTTCAAGATTTTCATATTGCATAAGCTCTTTAAAGTAGATCTAAGTCTTTTACAAACTCTTCAAGATTAGTTCACATATTTCGAGCAAGAAAGAAAACAAAACTATATAGAAAGTTCTGAAGTCTGGTGATATAGTCGCGCTGTCAGCGTTAACTGAGCTTCTTTTTAGAGCCAGAGGGGCTGGATGAGGAAAGCAGAAAGGGGGGGGGGCAGGGTGGACTGAAATAATACAAAATACTCTTTTTGTATTCCCCGTGACGAGAGGACTTTGCGCATGAATTTCTGGAGTGGCGACAAAAGTGTTGCCTGCTTTGTAGCGCCTTGGTGTGTCATAAAAGGAAAAGTCTCTCGGGGAAAATGGCAACATGCAGTCCCTGTCTCAGTCTCAGTGTCAGTCTCAGTCTCAGTCCCGTACTCAGTCTCAGTCCCAGTCTCAATTTATTTCAGTTCTTTCAGTGTAAATCAGACGTTGTTATAAAGTTGCTCGCTATCATTTCTTCGTGTTGTTGTTGTTGTTGTTCATCTGACAATGTTGCCATACAGTGTATTGGTGTGTGAGTGTACTTGCTACTTTAACGTGTATAAATTTTGCACAACTAACTGCGTCACATTTTGCATAAGTGATGAGATCGATTTCCGGTGACGGTGCGTGCTGAAGAACACGATGAAGATGAAGACGAAGACGAAGCACTGATGAAGGCAGCCCAAAACTGTGGCACGTCGAAAGCAACAGAGCAGCAATGGGCACAAGTATGCGACACTGAAGTAAAGAATGTTTTCAGCTGCCAGATACCCTGTTGTAAGCCTAAGAATATCTTTCTTTATTATAATCGACTTGTCAAGAAGGAAACATGAGCTAAGCTTATGCCAAGTGGCAACGCTTCACCTTAAAAACTATTAAAGCAATGATATTTCAAATAAAGCAACCTTGATAGCTTCGTAACATAGTTTTAAGCCTGTTTACCGAATTAAATATAACTCTATCTCATAGTTATGAAGATCCGACGATAACCAATACATTGACAGACGGAAAAGCTGGGATAACATAAGAATATTCAATTCTGACTATTTGCTGCCACTGCTCAGCAATATTTATGCGTTATGGACTGTCCTTTTCTTTTTCTTTTTGCAATACCCTTTTTTCACATCTTCTCATTAATTACAGAGTATATGCAACAACATACAACAACGACATACAAATCTTTTGGGCCAACTCAAGTTGCCAAAGATTGTCAACAGTTATTGCTTATGCCGTGTGTGTGAGCGTATGCACGTGCATGTGGGTGTGTGTGTGTCTGCTTGCGTGTGTGTATGTGTGTGCATTGAACCGCGCAGCAACTTGCAACTTGAAGCAGCAACCGAGGCGGCAGCAGCAACAGCAGCTGAACAAAATAAACCAAAAGTGCCATAAAATGTTTGCACAGAGTTTTTGGCGCTTTGGCTTTTGCTACCAGTGCCAGCCACTCCCCCTTTCTCTCCTTGCCCTTCTGCCTCTCAGCAGCTTCTCTCTCCATACTCAGTCTCCTCCCCAGCTGGTACACCTGCCCCTCCCCCCTTCATTCATTCATCCATTGGCAGAAATTCGCATCGCACCTTTGCTGCATGTTTTGTTGCTTATTTAAGTTCGTTTTGCCCGTTTTTATACACGCCATTTATTTTCGACTCTTCCTTCCTCTCTTCTTATGCTCCTTCGCTGCCCCATCTCCCTTTGGTGCCTTTCCGGGGGTTTTTCTTTTCCCAGCTTGTTTTTATTTTCTTCAGCTTGTTGTAGTTTCTGCTTTGCTTTTTTATTTACGTTGAGCTTCAGAAGCTGCAGCAGCACTTATTCTTCATTATACCCTGCCTAAAGCGGGTATTTGCATTTAAAAGGGGAGACTCTTTTTCAGAATTGTGAGAATGTTAAGGCTCTATAACCTATGGGATCTTGGCTATTGTTGGTTTATTTAAGTTCAAATTTGCTGGAGCTGTTTGTTTTTATAGTATGCCTATTGTTGGGAATCAGGCAGATCGCTACACTATATTATAATAAATATTTCTATGATAAAGTTCAGCAATCTATAACATTTACATGTATAATTATTTTAAGATTAATTAGAAATAAAATGTGTTTCAACGAGAATGAAAGACAGAAGAAGTTTAATCTCAGCTTATTGCTTTGATGTTTAGTGTTAGCTAAACATTAAGTTAAGTTCATATGATACTGATCGATTCCTACTGACTATAATAATAATAAATAAATAATAATCATTTCAAAAAGTGTTAGCTAAGAGTTTGCATTAAAGAATCTATAGCATATTTAATAGAACTACAGCATCATTCAGTGAAGAATCTATGATATTTGTGTATTTTTTTATATATACCATAAGTATTCTCAGTAACTATTTAAAAATTGGTGCATTTAAAAAAAACTCGCGTGCAATTGGAAAAACTTAAAGGCATTTTGGGTTAACTATAAAGAAATGAAAGAGTTTTTATGACGCTACGAAGAATATTTTAAGCTTTTACTTAGCTTGTTTTCAGCTTAAACTTAGCCTAATTTCATGTGTAATACTCTAAAGAGAATTTGATGCCAACTTTTAGCTTGTTTTCCCCTAGTTTTCCCCTAGTTTTCAGCTTGATTTGAACTGAGTTTACATTGTTGGACATTGCAGTGCATTAGATTGAATATTCTAGTTAGGGGGGTCAATTTGGAACACTCTCAAAAGTAAAGTTAAAATTTAAATTGATTAAGTCTTAACATTATATTCCTCTCTTTATTCCATCTATAAAGCAAGTCTGAGAAAGTGGAAATTCTTCGTTTGCTTGGCTGAAAATTGTTCATTTTTGGGCATGTGTTTTAGGCATTTTATGATAAGCATTTTGAATTTTGCATGACAGCAACAACAACAACAACAGCAACAGCACAAGCAACAATGAGACAGCAACTTGCTGTTGTTGCTGTTATTGTTGTTGTGCAGGTTGAAAGAGAAAAAAGAAGCAACAAGAGAGACGACCACATGACACATAAAAACTGACATGAAACTGCCCTTAACGAGCGCATAAATCTTTAACTGGCCAGCCCGAGAGGGGTAGTAGGAAAGTTGGAGGAAGGACGGTAGGGAGTAGGGGAGGGAGTGGCAGGTAGGGATTGAAGATGGTAGGGTTTGTGGACTGAGGGCATTGCTATGCTGCCTGAGGGCGGCTTTAATTTTGATTGTGCACACATTGCAATTGCCTGAGTGCGAGCGTGTGTGTGTATGTCTGTTGTTGTTGTGCACTCTCTCACTTCCGCTCACTTGACCCCCCCTAGCTCTCCTTGCCCCCTCGCCTACTCTGCGTTTTCTGAGTGTGCTTTGTGGCAGTCAGCAGTTTTATTTTGTAGCATACTTTTTGGGGCTGCCATTAATTTAATATGCAGACGAGGCAGAGGCGTGGCAAAGGGGAGGCGAGTAAGGAGTTGGAAGTAGAGAGTGTCTGCCTGTGTCTGTGTGTGTGTGTGTTTAATTGCGCGCACAGCACTTAAGTCATTTCGCATGCAAGTGCGTGTGCTTGTGTGTGTCGGTGTGTGTGCAACTTTAAATGCTTATTTAATTGTGTTAAGTGTCATTTACACTGCATGCTGTACACACACACACACGCACACGCAAACACTCCTACACCTCCGTCAACGTCGCTTTTGCTAGCGTCATTTTAGCGGCAAAAACTTTTAGCTAACATTTTAATTTATGTTGTACAGCGTGCAAGCAACAGCCACCCCAATCTCTCGTCCTCTCACACACACACACACAAACACACCACCAAACTCTGCCCCTTCTGTCTCTCTCCCTCTCTCACAAGCAATAAACGACAACGCGCGAGTTCAGTTTCAGTTTTCAAAATTAGTTTTCAGTGCAAAAGTTGCAACGTCTTCATTACGCGCAGATAAACGCCAAGGCATAAGCCGCATCCACCTCTTTCCTCTCCTCTCATCCACTCCCTACGCACACATGTGGCTGTGAGTGTCTGTGTGTGTGTGTGTATGCGGGAGATATTGTGGCTCACAGACAGCTTGTCAGGCAGTCGCCGTGTCCGTCACTCACTCGGTCGTTCACTGCACTCTCTGTGCAGCGTAGAAGATTTCAATGACAGGGTCGACTTGCGCATACCCTGTGGGTATGCAGGTTGTCATTGGGGTGAGACATGATCCTAGTTTGCTGCACCTGAAATACCCTATAAATTTATACTGTTGATTTTATTAGTTCATTTATCAAAAGTAGCTGAATTGTTTTTCTGTTTTCTCCCATCACTTTATGTGCCTTTTGCCATTCTAAGTACATCACAGAGTATCTTGTTTAGTGACTCATTTCTTGCTTCACTCTATTTCACAAAAAGATACTCTACAAATTTATAAGGTAAGGTATATTTTGCACATTTACCAAAAGTTAAGTTTTGTACATTTTTTTATTTTTTTCTTTTACTTTTAGTTTTTTAATATTTTACTGCGTATCTTGTAGTGCAAGCCTCTTCTTGTTCCATTCATCTAACATGAAATACACTACACACTGATGGTGTGACTTACGTATATTGTACATCACCTAAAAGTAGCTGCCTATTTCTCTTGCTTTTTTCTTTTTCTTTTACTTTCTACTCTCTTTCTGCTTATAAACATTTTATAGGGTATGTGATAGTGCGATCCTCTGTCCTTTCTGTTCTGCCTTATTGCATTGTTTTTACCCAATTTTCACTTCACTGACAGCAGCTTTGCAGCTTCTGCTGAGTCTGCTTACGCGTTTGCTTTTTTTCTTGCGTATTTTCTGTCACTTTTTGTTGTTCCGCTGGTTTTGTATATTTTTCAAGACACTTTGTAAATTGCATTTGGATAAGCGCCAAATAGATTTTATAATGATATAAGATAGCAGTAAGCTCCATAACTTCTTCTTCTTTTTTATGGGATTAATTTAAAGATCGTTTCTTCTCTACAGGGCATACAGATAAAATTACATTACTTCTAATTTCATAATCATTGCCAATTATAATATATTATTTACACTATAAATTACTAATTTACATAATTTTCTGGCTTTTTTTGTAATTTTATTTTTGCAAAAAGTTGAAGCTTGTGAATAAATGGAGAAATTAATTTATTTTGATCATAAATTTCACTTAGCCAGTGAACCAAAATTAGGCACACGCGCACACACACACACAGACAATGAGCTAATGCACACATTTGCCAATACACACTCACACACACACACACAAAGAAAGGAGACTGTGGCAAATGTTTAATGATTAGCAACAGTAAAATTTGTTGTTGTTCGCCTGTGGCAGCGATGCGAGTTAGAGAAAGAGAGGGAGAATGAGTGTGAGGCGGGTCTGTAGCAAGGGCAGTTTTAGTTAGCAAAGTGATGCGGGGGGTGGGGAGGGAGGTACTGCGGGAGGGCCATGGATTGTCTGGCAACGCTTTCAATTTAAAATAACAAATAGTTTAAGCGCTTTCAGGCTGGGCTCGTCTAATTTGTTGCACACATAAATTAAAACGGCAAGCTAATAAATAACGGCTCATTAAGCTCGTACACACTCACACACACACACTCACAATTAGAAGCACACACAGGCACATACTCTCTCACAGGCACACACACACTCGTAGCTTCACTCGCATCTCGCTTTGTTGCTAAAACTGTTTGCAGGCCAGAGGCGCTGGTCCAAGGGGGTGAGTGGTAGAGGGGGGGTGGGGGCAATTGCTTGTACTGGTCACATTAAAATTAACTGCCCTTTGTGACCCTGCTGCCATGTGCCACGCCCAGCCGCGGGCAATGACAATCGTCCCCACCTCTTATTGTATTTGCTTATGCAAATTGCATGGGCGTAGCAGGGTTACCCCTCCACCTACCCCCGCTCCTACCTTCCCTTCTTCCTTCGGGCCGAGCTCAACTTTAAAGCCAGCCCTGGTTGTGGCCAGTGTTGACAAAGGTACAAAAAATGCGTAAATTCGACCGCTAATTATAAATCCAGCGCGGCCTTTGTGTTCACGCGTGTTTGTGTGTGTGTGCTGCTGTGGTTGTGTGTGTATGTGTTTGATGTGTGTGTGCGTGTTGTTTCTTGTGTAAATGTTGCATTAATTAGCAATTAAAATGCATAAATTAGTAAAGCAATCAATTTAAAATGCAACGCTAATAAATTTTAGAGTTGCCTTTGCCTTTTGGCGCCTTTGTACCACAGCGGGGTAAACATTCACACACATACAGGCACACACACACACATGCACGCTCTCCATGTGTACTCTCATCTAAATTTCCAGCACTAGGTAAATACAATTTTGGGCAAATTTTCGACCTTTGCTTTACTTTGGCTAATCAGCTGAAAATGTATTTAAACGCATTGATCGCTCACCGCAGGCAATACACAAAATGTTGTTAATCGATTTTAAATCGATTGCAATAAGCTATTAAGCTGACGGTAGCATATACGGTCGCCCTGGTGGCTAAACATATTTCACAGCACTCTTTCATTGATGTAATGCAGCAGGATTATTTCAGTTGAATAAAGTAAATGTCGATTAATCGAGTAGTGTTGCTAATTTCACGATTTATTTTAAGTGATTGCAGTTTTATATCTAATTTGCTTTCTATTTAAAAGTTTTTGACCTATTGAGTTGCTTCCATTGTCCTTGCGTGTATCAAAAGGCTGCTTATGCGGAAAATCCCAATAAAGTCTCGGAATAATCGACTCATCGAGTTTCTGTCTCAACTAATCGGTCTTCTGTCTTACTAAAGTGACTTATTGAGTTGTCTTAATTAATTTACAGTTGCCACTACCAGCTTGACTTAAGAAGAATATAGCACTGTATTCTTTCTTATTATCGCGTTGTTATGCCATTCTTTACCTTAAAAAGAAGAGCAGCGTATAGTAATTCTTCTATATTCCTCATTCACGTCCCTTTTTTGTATCATGTTAACATATTTCTTCTGTTGTACATCACAAAGTCAATTCAAAATAATTAGTCAAAAGCTTTACATTCATTTTTAAATAAAAACATTCAAACGTAAAGTAAATATGTTCAACATATGTAAACAGTTTAATCAAATTAAAAATTGAATGTAAACTCAATTTTCTTATTCAGAAATAAAAGGTAAATAAAAATACAAATTTAAAGCCAAAACCGAATTTTGGCTAATTGAAAATGTTGCAATCAAATTGTAACTGGCCACAAAATAGTGGGATGAATTTAATTATTAAATTGCATATTCCGGAATCTGACCTAACGGTATTTGCATAGCTTAAGCAACAACAAAACAAAATGTAGATAGAAAAGTTAAGAAACTCTTGACTGCATGAGGCAATTAGAAAGACGACTGTTTCTAGAGAGAGAGGAGAGAGAACGAGATAGATTTGCAAACACATTGTATGGTGGTGTGACATATGCTGTGTGTGTGTGTGTGTATGTAATGTATGTGTGCCTGGCATATATACATAAATTATAATTAATCGAGTGTACTAGGTGATTCTGAACGTGGCTCAATTTCAACTAAATACGCCAAATGGTGTGAAATAATTTGTTCAGCTTGTGAATATGCAATCAAGTGATTTTATGTAACGAGTGTATTTTGAAGCAATCGATAACTAATTAAATAACTGTAGTTTGCACTGTGCATAAGAAGGTCGCATCGAAATAATTGCGCATACGCCGCGTTGGTCGCCACAGTGAAAAGTAAAGTCTGTCTGCGACGTTAGCAACAACAGCAGCTGAGAGGGAGAGAAATAGAAATTGAGAGAGGGGTAGAGGAAGCATTGTCACGTTCATAATTGCATAATGTATTATGCAGATTTTCCATAACAAGTTGGTGAGTGGGAGAGAGGAAGGAGAAGGGGGAGAGAGAGTAAAAATCTGGCAATGGTTGTCTTCGGCTTTTGCATTTGCTGTCGACTTTGGCAGACACGAGAATAGAAAGAGAGTGCAAGAGGGACGGGAAAGGGAGAAGCAGCGAGAGAGCAAGATAGAGAGGCAGAGACAAGGAAGGGAAAGAGTGTTGGCAAACAGCTCGCTGGCAAAACAAAGGCCAAAAGTGTAAAAGAACTATGCTAATAGCTTTGGCTCGCCTTGCACTGTGTGAGCACTGGGTCCATTTTCTCTGCTTTCATATTTTATTTTATTCCTTCCACGCTCCCTCTTTTCCTTACTATGTCTCTCTCTCTTTTACTTGCATATACTATAGAACGTGTAGTAATTGGATCTTTGCAGCGAGTTAGCTTGAGTGAGTCTCGAGCTTAGCTGCTACTCTTCCCTCTCGCAATTAGTTAACCTCAAGTTAAACTGAAGACTGCACAAATCTTTGCCTAATCTATGCAATTCTCTCGGGTCTCATCGCTTGATGAAGCACCTTGTCTAACACCCACTCTCTCTCGCTCTCTATCCTTCCCTCTCCCTACCTCGCTTTCTGTTTTTGTGCTCGACACGAGATGAGTTTTAGATGGCACAAGAATGCAAATTTCAGTAGTTTGCATAGTCACAAGTCAAACGGCACTTGCAACATAACCTCATTACGTAAGCGTCTAACGTAACGTGTCGTAGCCTGTTAACTAGTTGGCTTATGAACTTGAGTTTTAAGTTAAGCAGGCTATTAAGTTTTAAAGTAAATTTCGAATATTTATGCGTTACGTATTGAACCTTTTTATGTTACGTAACATGTAAGGAAAGTTAACAGACTGATTTAAATTGTTTTCGAGGAGAAGTCAATTATTTTCTAACGTTACGAAATTTGGTTAACAATGTAAGAAAGGTTTTCCTTAGGTTCATAACGTACTCTATTCTAATTTAACGTAATGAGCTGGCTTACGTAACGTAAGAGGGAGAGTCAAACTATACGCTTACAGGTTGAGACACTTAAGTAAATACTCGTGTAAACCTGATAGAGAAGTAAGTAACGTATAATATTAACGTAGGTTATTTTACACAGAACGAAGCACTTAACGTCACTTTGTAACGTACTGCACAGCAGAGTTTCCTCAACACAGCCCCTTATAAGAGGGAAGGGGGCAGCTCCCTATGACATTGCCTAATATGGCGTAATTAACTGACACGCACTCGTTATATCGCAAGCTGCTTACGTTACGTTGTCTCAGTATGTAGCTACGTAATGCATCAAAGTTTTCGTCAAAGCTTTCCATTGAAAATCGCGAACTCTAAAAATTGTTTGCAGGCAACTGAAACGCCGCCAAACGAGCACAAAGTAGTTGTAGGACAATAAGGGAAAGAAGAAGGGGGAGAGGACGGACAAAAAGGGGCATATGGGGAGGGGCAGGGGTGGTAGCACTAAAAACGAAAATGAAAACGTGGCAACAGCAAAAACAGATTCATGCAATTTGCATATTTGCAACGCGACGCGACTCTCTGTGCACCAAACGACACTTTTAGCGTCGCAGCGCGTCGCATCGTTTGCCAACACTGGCAGGATGAGGCAGACAAAGC
The DNA here is from genome assembly GCA_018904165.1 of Zaprionus camerounensis. NCBI lineage: Eukaryota > Metazoa > Arthropoda > Insecta > Diptera > Drosophilidae > Zaprionus > Zaprionus camerounensis. The sequence goes on from JAEIFS010000739.1 coordinate 643,102, forward strand.
TGAATCAGAAACCGCAGTCACAGAAGAAGAAGGCGGGAGGAGTAGGGGGCGGGGCAGCAAGTGAAGCAGACAACAAAGTCTTCTTTGCATATGCAAAAAGTGCCGTCTAAAGCGGCCGCCCACGACGTGTCTTTGTTTTATTAAGTACTTCCCTCTACAACCCCCTCCGCCTACCCCTACCCCTAGTCCTTCCTTCTCTTCCTTCTCTTTTTCTTTTTCTTTTGATTATTATTTTTATTTTTTTTTAATTTTTTAGGCTGTGTGTGTGTGTTGGCTTTTTTTGGCTTTTGTTGCCGAGCAGCAGCCCAAAAGTGAACATACAAAAGACAAAGTAGCACAAATTTTGCACCACATCAGAGAAGGATGACGGGGGAGGCGGGAGAGTGTGGGGGCGTGGCATAGTCTGCTAGTGTCGTGTCTTAGAGACGTGCATGCCAGCAGGCCGTAAAGCAAAAGGCGCCAAAATGAAAGCCTTTTATAGTATGCCCTGTTGCAGCCACAGGAAAGCGATAGAGTCGACAACGAGTGAGAAGAACAAGAGGAACAAGAAGAAAACTGAGCACTGAGAAAAGAGAGGAGAAAGGAGAAGAAGAATGAGTACCAGACTCGACTCGCATCGCCTCGACTTGCCTTGTCTCAGCTCGACTCGACTGCAAGCAAATGCCAAGAACAAAGGAATCAACGCTTAACACAATTTCGCATACCCTGTAAAGTTAATTGAGTGGAAAAGGTAGTGCTAATTTATATGTAAGCTACGGGTAACTTATGAAGGCTGAAGAATAAGGCGGAGATTTGCCGAGTTGACTATTTTCCAACCTCAAAAACTAAAATTAAAACCTTTCCTTCAGTTATTGATAGATGATATTTTATTTACTTATAATTACTCCCGTTGTCTTCATACGTTTTAAAATTTCATCAGCATCGCATAAGGAAGTAAACTAACAAAGCCAAAGAAACGCATTATTTAGCCATTTGTGAAGATAAAGCTGAAATTGGGTTCATCGCTTCGTTTAGTGAATTTTGAATGTGAATAACTAATTTTTGATGTACCTATAGCTTCTTCTTTAACTTCTATATTCTTCTATAACTGTTTTGAAACTTTGCGAATGATTTCAAAGGTATAGGCTAATGTGTAGTTAATTTTATTTAGATTTTCCCTATGAGGGTTCCATTTTGATATGTGACCTAAGACAACATGGTCAGTCCAGACCCAGTACCTTTTATATGCTGCCGAAACAGGGTATCATGCTAGTTGCACTACCACATACATATGTATAAAGCTCATTTTTGTTGTTTTTGTAGCTTCAAGTGGATTGCGGCACATACACACACACACACACGCCCACAACACAAGCTCAGTTCTTTAGCTTGGCTTGGTTTCGCTTTGGCTACAGAATGAGTCCGCAATGGGTGGTAGTTCTGGTGGTGTCGGTGGTCGTCGTGAGAATAGGCGGCATTCAGTCGTCGTCTGGCACAATGCTTCGTCTGCTTCACATGTAGGACATCACACACACAATCACACACACACACACACACACACACACACACTCAAACTAAGGAGTCCCCGCGTTGCAGTCGTTGTTGATAGAATTCATTTAGTTATGCACACCTTCCGTTTTAGAGGCTCTTCACGTGCAGCACGAATTGAGAATTGTGTTCAAACTGTGCCACAATTTGTGTCGTGTCGTGTCGTGTCGTGTCACGCTGCGTTGTAAGTTATTATTGAAATGGGGGCGTGGCGAAAGGCGCTAAGCGCTTTATTGACAGCCGCCAGACAAATCGAGTCGCGGCGTCTTATTGTGATTACTATTGACACACAGTGGGGGTCGTTGGCCAAGACAAGCCCCAGCGACAGCAACTGAGCCAAGGTCAAGCCAAGCTAAGCCTTACTGCGGGTGGATCTGGACGTAGATTGTGTGCTTCGTAATAAGCTGTAATAATCAGCGTCAACAGCAAAGGCAACGGCACCGGCAACAGAAACGGCAACGGCGACATTGCGGCACTTAAGCCGGTTGCGAATTATAAACGCAGTCAATGGGAAAATTACTTAGATTGCCTTTTTCCTCTCTTCTCCTTCCTCTTCTTCTTTCTTTCTTTTGAAGTGAATGCAGCGAAGCCAATGCGACTGGGCGGCTAAGCTAATCGGAGGCTGACCTTAAGGCAAAGCCAAGTTGGTCGAAGTAAGCCGAGCTAAGTTTTGTGTCTTTCAGATGACCGATAAGTCAGATAAGTTAAGCTAACCTCGTCTTACTTGATTGCACATTAGCTTATTACACTCGGCAGCGAACTTAACCTTATTCAGCCAGACCTTAACTCAATATCGATATGATCTACACTGGGCTAGATGTGCCTTTCCTCAGCTTAGGAATCAGACCTTAATCTAAACCCAATTTAACCTATTGTATAACCAATCTAACATAACATTATTGAATCTTACTTAACCCAATTAAAACATATATGATTTTAACCTTACTTCATCTCACCTAACTTGACTGAACTTAACTTTAAGCTAAACGCTGTATAACCTTCCCTTAGCTATTCTTATCTTACCAAATTAAACCAATCACCACCTAATTTAACCTTACCTAAGCTAATTTTAGTTAACCTTCCATAACTTAACTCGACCAAACCTAACCTATGCCAACCTTTAACAAACTATCTTAACCTTTCCAAACCAGCCCTATCCTATTCATACCTGTCCTAACATAGCTTAACGTATGCTAACCTATCCCAAAGTAACCTAACCTTACCTAAGCTAACCGAACCTAATTTAACTTAACCTAACCTAGCCTTACCGAACCTAACTAACTAACAAACACTAACTTCGCTTCTTCAATACTGGCATCTGATCAAACATAACCTCAAACAATCATAACAACTTATATCGAAACCCGACGCAGTTGAAATGGGTTGGCAACATGTCGACTAACCAAAATATCTTAACTCAAAGCTGCCGTTCTCATTTCACCGCATAGAAGGTAAATCCAAAAACCCGAAACCATAACTAACCTAACCTTAAACTAACCTCAAAATGCATACAAAACTGATTGAGAATCGGAATTTAGCCTGAGTTGGAGGAATCGTCTCTCATTATCGACAGCCGCAATGCGTTGCTGACGTTGACTTATGGTTGTCATTGGGGGTTAGGTGGATAAAAGGTTTGGTCAAGGAAGGGGGGGGGGTGGATAGAGCGAGGCCACATGGGTGCAGGCAGCAGTGGGTGCACTTGACTGGCCGTGGCATGCCACAAAATTGGGCGGTAACACGAAGGCAAAGAAGATGCGACTGGAGCAACATCAGTTTAGCCCCCAGTGCGCCTACCTCTGCCTCCTGCCCACGCCCACCTTGCCTCGCCCACAACTGCAATTAGGCAGGCACAGGCGAGCGGCCACAATATGCACTCAATTATGGCGCAAGTTGAATGCAATCGCGTTGCACTCAAGTGGGTACAAGAGAGAGTCATAGAGAGAAGGAGAACGGGAGAAAGAGAAGGAGAGTAGAAAAAACAGCTTCAGCCTTTAGAGGAGACTTCAAGTTTTGAGGAATGTGCTTTATTTTAAATATTTGGCACAGGTGTGGGAGAAGAAAAGACAGTAAGAAAAGGAGTAAATATGAAAGAGGGAGAGAGAAAGGGGGCACGGTAAATACTTTGCATTTACGTAATTGCTAAAAATGTGTGTCTGTTGTGTTGAGTTTGCGGTGACGCGGTCAAAGACTCACAAAAATAAAAACCCCCGACAGACAAAACCTAGTGAATGAGAAAGAAATAAAGAGAGAGAGAGAGATAGTTAGGTGCTTCTGTGGCCCAGACCAACGGAGTGTTAGTTAGGTTAGTCTGTGGCATTTGCGGTTGACAGTTGTTTTGTCTTTGATTACAGGCAATTCCTTTCTCGCTCTTTGCCCCAGCTCATTATCCCTCATTTTCCCTCTTTCTCTCTTTTTGTTACTCTCTGCCTCTTCTTTCCCTCTCCCTTTCTCTCCATCCTCCTACTCCTTTTCGCACTTAAATTATAGCATCACTGTACATAATAATAATTTTGTTCTTGGCAAATGTCGCGTTCAAAGTTTTTTGTCAGCTTGCGAAATAAGAAAATTGCATTTAAGATTTATAACCTCAAAAGTTGCCCGCACCCCTCTCTGCCTGTCCGCTTCCTTCCCTCTCTCACTTTCATTCCCTCTTTGCCTTTCTGTCGTGTTCTTTGGAAAAACCAAAACACAAATCAAACAAACTTTCAATCACTCAGGTAAAAAGAGACAACAAAAGTTTTTGCGATGCGCGAAACTTTCGCATCGACCCTCTCTCTCCCTCCCTCTTTCTCTGCTTCACTCTTTTTCTCCTTTTCGCCCGAGTTCCAAAAACCAGCAGCTAAATTTGCTGCCCCTCTCTGACTTTGCCAGCTCCACATTTTTGTGGTTGACTGAATAAATAAACAGCCTGTCAAGGCTGTGACACAGTGACGTCACGCCACGTGGGCGTCGCTGGTGGGGGAGTTAGATAGAGTTGGATGCTGAGGTAATGGTCGTGGAGCATTTTGGTATACAGTTTTCACTTTTAAACTGCTTAAAATGGACCCCGAATATGTCAATTAGAATATGCTGTCAGTGACATGACACGATTCACAATTGACAAATCACATTCACAATTTTAGCGAGCTATGATATTCATGCGGTTATTTTGGGTTGTTCCCGACAAGAGTTAGGGTCGTTGGAGGTACAAACGTCACTGTCTCTTTTTAAAGCACACTTTTTGGGGCTGCGAAGTCATATTTTGTGGAAATTGTTTGAAGAGAATTTTTTATGAAATTCCTTTTAAAAGGTATGTATGGACTTTTAAGAGTCTTTGATATACTAGTAGACGACATTAAGTTTCTCTGCTATTGAATTTGCTCACGGTTTGGATACTCTTAAATATTTTTCCTAGATTATTTTGGGTCATCAAACAAAAGATAATTTCATCATTCCAAGATATTTATATGATATGATATTTAATATTTGTATATATGATACATTCAATATATTGCCCCTAAAAAACTAAGTAAAGTAGAGGCAAGCTGTGGTAAGCCCCAACTGAGAACCAAGCAATAGAGCCACACAAACACAGCTTGATATGAGGAGACATAAATTTGGGTTCATGCAGACCAGGCCATAATAAAGATATTAGCCCATAACGAGGGTCGATTGTAGCTTGAACTCAAGTTGGAGTCGGAGATGGAGACCGAAATGCGGCACAATTTAGGGCAATAAACCAATTTCCCAGTTGGCACATGAAGCTGTCAGACAAACTGCCAAGCCATAGAGAGAAGTGAGACAGAGCGGGAGGGAGAAAGGTGGCGGGGGGATAGATAGTTGAGCACATCTATCATAAATATGCGTTGCAAGTTGCGATTTATAGCACAACTTGAAACCACTAAACTAAAATCTAAATGTTTAGAAAACGAAGCTGCAACTGAAACCAAGAACGTAGACAACAATCACAAAGCGGGGAAGGCAAGAGGTGAGGAGGGGAGAGTATCCCGAGGGGAATGCAAAAACTATGCCGGAAATACGTGCTTAGCATGCAAACGCACAAAACAACAACAAGAAACGAGAGAAGGCAGGCAGCACAGCGGGACGAGTCAGAGGCACACGGCTAAAGGGGGGAGAGGGGTAGGCAGAGACAGGTCGTGTACGTAGGCAGAAGCTGTGTACATATACATGCGTGCACACACACACATAAACCGCTTAACAATGCCACTTCCGTTTTTGGCATGCGGTTTACCCGCTCGGTCGCCGGCTTCATGGTTAGGCATCAGTCCTTGGTCATTGTCGTTGTTGTTATTGCTGCTGGTGCTGCTGCTGTTGTTTACGGTTTTTCACACACAAACGAACACACGCACACACACAGTACCACACTCGCATACATACATACACAAAGAGAGAGACTCGCACACAGTTGTAGGCAACATTTTCACAAGTTGTGCTCCGCCAATGTCTGGCAAAATGTCAGCTGTAGTTAGTTTGGCTCAAAATTTATATACCCTATAGGCATGCCAAGTGCTTGACAGGGTGGTTGATGAAGCCTTTACAACTAACTTTAGTTTGGCAGTTGCTTAAACGGTTGAAAACGGTTTGCTGCCATAAAATTTCCCAATAATAAAGTATCGCAAAACTATCGTCTGACTATATTTTTCAATATACTCCAAATCAATCCAAGACCAAATCAAATTGTTCGCTATCTAGCGAGAAAAGAGCTAAACTACTGTGGATAGTTTTCATTTAAATGCTAACAATTTGCAAATACTGATGCAAATATCAGCTAAATATCCCCAAACTATCGATTTGCTTAATTTTATTATATTAAGACCTTATTGAAGACCTTACGTTCAATCCATTGATCACAGCTAAGCAATATCTGACTCTGAAGAAACACTTCTTTTATTGTTGCCTGCATTCAGGCTAGAAAACAGTTTAATATACCATCGATAATAGCAAACGTTACACTCTTGATAACTTATTATAATATCGATATCTACCGATTGTCAGCAGCTACAGTGAATCTTGTGTAACATTAACACTCATTACATAGACTTAGCTATCATTCATCCTACCAGTACCAAGTTAATTTCTTTTCGATAGTTTCAAAACCTTACAAAACTATCGCCACTTAACAGTCAAGAAACTTGCTAACTACCATTATAGGGTATTACAGCCTTGTTAAACATGCTGCTGATGTTGTGCTTGCTCATTTATTGTTCGCTCATTGTTGTTGCTTAGAGAGCTTGAGCGAGTCGACTGCATTTTCTGTTGTTGTAACATTCTTGTAAATGTTACTGTTACTGTTGCTGTTGCTCATGTTGTTGTTGCTTTCGGCTGTTGTCTCGTCTCATAAATAACCGTATCTCGTTTAGACGCTTGATGTCAAAATGAAATTATTTCAATTACATTAGTAACTGAGCCACAGCAAACGACAACAATAGCAACAGCAGATGCTGCTTGCATTCTCCTTCTCTGTTGCTTTCTTTTTGTCGCTCTATCTCTCTCTGTCTCTCTTTTATCCTTCAGTTCATCTCTTCGCTTGCCCACACACACACACACACACACTCAGCTGGCAATGGCTCTGCTTAATTTGAACACTTCAACATTTGTCTCACAACTGCAGATGTTTCTCCCTCCCTCTCTCTCTCTCTCGCATGCCTTTTGCATGCCTTCTCTCTTTTTGTGTGCCCTGCATGTTGATTAGTTGCTCAGCGCCTGGAAGTAGGCTATGAATTCCGTTCCTAAGCAGCTGAAACTGCAACTGGCTACTGAGTCTCCTCAATTATTTGAACACATTCATAATAATTACGCATACGCCAGGTGGCCCACAAATTTATTGCACGATGGCCATGCGACTGCCAGAGAGAAACTTCATTTAAATTCCTCAAATATATTGAACCGTAATAAAGTCAAACTTATTTGCTACATTACTATCCGAAATTAATTCTTGATTTATTACCACAAGTCTTCATCTTCTTGATAATTAAGTTAAACTGCTTGTTCATCCAAATGAATTGACTAGATCTTTCAGTTATTAGCAGAGCTCATGTTACCAAATTTAATATATTCACTCTGCTATCACCTACGCAAATCAGGGTACTATAAACAAGAACGAAAGCTCAATTAGAAATTTTAATGACAAAATCCAGTCGCTTATTGGGCATCGATTGCTTATTTCATCAATGGATATTTAATTTATCCGTATTTATTAAGATGAGCAAATTAATATTTTGTATTTTCAATTTGAAATAAACTCAAATCAAGACTGACGGAGATAACAGAATTTATTTATTCATTTCTGTTTGAACTCCGTCAGTCCGTCAAGTCAAGCGAATTCAATTGAAATCGCCGATTGGGGGAAACAAGTGGAACAGCTGAAAATCTTTGGCTATTTAGCCTTTTTGGCAGCTGTTGTTTCAGCTCTGTCCACCTGTCAATAACTGTCTCGTTAAAAGCAAATGCCATTAACGATAAATCGCAGCTGAAAATAGCAGAGTGAGAGAGGGCGAAGGAAATAGAAGCAGCTGGGCAAATCTCTAGCTAACTGAATTCTCGCACATTTAACGCCTGCAGCACTGCAGCAACTCGATTCAATAAAGCGCAGCAGGAGGTTAAAAAACACAACCAGAACAAGAAGGAGATAGTAGTAGAAAAAGAGTAAGAGCGACTGCAAAAGAGAGGGAGAGGGGAGAGGGAGGTGGACATATCGTCTATCAGCTGTGATGTGTGCGCTGAAATGCTTTGGCAGCTTTTGGCAAGTGGCAAAAGGCCCCCCGAAAATCCACTCAATTCTCGCCAGTCTTGCCCGAACTCAACTACCGCAACCCCTTCATCTCCCCCTCCGTCATCCACCGCTTCGAGGCTAGGAAAAAACGAAAGAACAAAATTTACAGTCAGCCAAAAAGCCAAAACAAAATAACCACAAAAAACCAAGCAAGACAGTGCTAGAGTGGACAGAGAGATGCGCTCAAGAGCTTTATAACCTTTATATGTTTTTTTTGTTTCCTGCAAAAACATCGGTAATTCTTATCGAATATTTATGAAACTTCAACAACAAGTAAAAAAGTTTCTTAAATTTGTGTTTACGAAATTTCATAATGATATATTATAAGATGCATTAACTGTGCATTCTTGAAGGGTTCGGGCAAAAACATGGCACGCTATCTTATGTAATTGGTAAGAATATGCAAATATCATATATAACTAACATACCAAATTTCAAGTCTCAAGATCTTTTAGTTCCTGAGATCACTGATTGCATTTATTTATGTGAATTACATCAAAAATACTAAAGAATCTATGTATTAAGTCAATATATTTACAGAGTATTTACAGGCGCGTTAACTCTTTGAATTCATTTTGAAGTTTTTTCAGGTTTTCATCGTGCTGCGCGCATTCGATTTTCAGTTTCAGTTATATATCCACTTTTCAGTTTCATCTTCTCCCCTATCTCTCACTCCCCCTCTTGCATGTTATGTGTGTGTGTGTGTGTGTGTGTGTGTGGGGGCTCTCTCTCTCGCTTTAAATGTGTCATGGCAAGACGATTCCGTTGCCTCGGCCAATGGTGGACCAAGGGCGAAAGTATTTTCACGTGCTTGTCAGGCCCTGTCAGTCGGGCAGTCAATTAGCCAACGCTTTTCAATTACAAGCCAATCGAAGCAATGGACACAAGAATGGGGGTGTGGCATGCAGAGAGGGGAAAGGGAGGGCATGGGAAGTGAAGTAGCAGCTGAAGTAACACGCATCTGCTGTTAGGCTCACGTTCTCCTTATCCCACTCCCACCTTCTGACGGAAATTTACATTTGTCACCTCCTCTAAAAGTGGGTCACAAATGGACAATCGAACGAAGTGAGGACCTCCCATTCCTCCTCCGCATCTTCCTTCTGCCCTTTCATAAAAGTAAAACTGAAATAGAACTGAAATTGAAATGAACCAAAAGAGGAAAACAAAGTGAAAAAGCGTTCGACTGTGTGTTGTTTCTAGATATGCATTATGAAATGAATATATCATTCGGTAGGAGACGGCGAGACCAACTATGGGCGTGGCAGATACGTACGTATCCTTAAAAATAATGCTAGGAATGTGGCAGCAATGGGGGTCAATGCCTTGAGGTATCTATGTTTTAAGTAAGATATGGGTTAGATTCCGATATGCTAGTTAGAAGTATTATGTATAAAGGTATTATTTATAAGTATTATATTATATATAAGTATTATAGATATAAAGCTTCATCTATGCTTAGTTCCAGAATGTATTAAACTTCATTTAAATTATTGTACTTGTTTGAATCTACTTCAGATAATTTGTCATGCTGTTCAGGAATATATAAACAAATTCTATGCCCCAATAAATAAATACTAAAAAAAGTGACATTAAGCATAGTAAAAATACTGCATACCTATGCACATGTAATTGAATTGGGCATATTTAAAAGGCCAGAGAGAGAGAGGGAGATAGTAAGGGTGTAGGCCCGCAATTTAAATAATTCAATTACAATGTAAATCCCTTAATCATATGAATATTCATTATAGTTGGCCAAGCACACACACACCCACACACACGCGATAAGAGGATGGTGGTTGTCACGGGGGTGGCGACGGGGGCGTGGCATTCATGTAAATGCATTTACCACAGCATTTCCGCCACAATGAGCGCGGTGCAGTGACAAAAACGGAAGTGCAGATTCTGTCAGCCAAAATGGGTGTCACTATGCGAGTGCTGTGTGTGTGTTTGTGTGTATTCACGCCCGGATATCAGGCGACAACGATGCATCTTTCGTCCAGGGCAGCAGACGCGCATCGTCGTCTGTTTGTGTCATTTCGAGATAATTTTCTTTTTATATTTTTTGCATTTTTCAAGCCAAATTAATTGAAAATTGTTTAACGAGTGTGCGTGTGTGTGCGGGCGGATGTGCATTTAAAATACCAGCACACACATTGGCCACATTAATGCGTGTTTTACATTCGAACACGTCGCAGTAATACGAAAATTTCAACTTTCCACACTCCCTTCTGTCTTCAACTGTTGCAACTGTACTTAATGCACTACCCCGTACCACGCCCCTTAGCCACCCCTTGTCTCCTCGGAGAGCTTTCGCCTTAATGCATTTATGTCGAACTAAAGGATGACGCATCGAGAGAATGCCCAGCTATGTAAGCAACACCAGACTGAGACGAGCGTCGCACAAGGAGTTGATGGGTTTGTGGTACCACTAAGCTGAACTTATCATATCTTGTATATATTTATTGCTATGAACTAAAGTAAGATATGATTGTCATTAGGATATCAAGAGAAACTTTTCATAAATTATCTGTGATGCTGTCTAATAGATTTCATATGTGTATGTTTGTACAATATAGAGATCTATCAATTCTTAACTATATATAATATTTAAATATTACATTTCTTTACTTTATTTTTTATTTACAACATTTGTTTACGTTATGTTTCTATATCAACTTTAAATCTCTACATTCAAATACAGTTACCCAACTAGTTTCTTAACCCAAATCTAGCTTGCAAGCAAAGAAATTTCTGCTTACATTTCTCTTTTAGCCACAGAAAACTGTCCAGTCACATTTGAAATTGACTTCTTGTGCTGCGTCATATATATGTCAACAATATGACATATGAAATCATTGCACATGACTTGACAAATATTATTATGACACGCAAAAAAATGATTGTCAAATGATAAACATGAGAAAAATTTTGTGAATGTCGCATAGATTGCCAGAATGAGACATAAGTTAGTTAGCTAATGGGTTAGGGTTAAAAGAGTCAATTTTATATAGAGCATAGTCTTATAACATATATGCTTACTAATACTATACACATATCTGTCATTAATTTGTTTTGTCTTGTTTTAATAAGTTTACTTGTAACTGAGTTCTCTTAGAGCGAGAAAGTTAAATGTTAATTTCTCTTCTCTAAAACTTTTTTATAAGTTACTGAGTCAACCCTCGCAGCAGTTGTAGTTTAACTCGAATGCGAATCATCGTTGCAAGTAGGATACTCAAAAAGTTTCATTAAGCATTGCGTTTAATGTGACATTCAAATAACTATGCGAATGTTTTGCTATTTCCCTCTTCCTTCCTCTTCTCAATTGCAGTTGTTATGGTTCTTGTTAATGTTATGCTTCTTCTTGTTGTTCTTTTAGTTCTTCTTCTTCTTCAGATCGTTTGCATAGGTAATGAAAAAGTTTGCATGCAACATCACGCTGCCCATTAAAACCGTGCGCCGTAATACGCTTATGATGTGACATCAAGCAAGCTACTTCTCTGCCTTCCCCTCGGTCTGCCTCATTCCCTTCTCCCTCAATCTCCCCCTCGCTCTCACACCCTCTCGCTATCTCGCTTGGCACGTGCGCTGTGTTAAGTATTTGCTGCAATTGAATTTGAATGCGAAAATCATTTAATTGCTTTAATTAATGTCCGAAACGCAGAGCACTGTTCTCTGTCTTCTGTCTTCTGTTAAGCTGCCTTCGATTTTTAATACCCTATAAACAATAAACAAAAAGGGAGAGCAGACTGTTTTACTAGTTATTGGGCATTAAAAGCACATAAAAGTTGCTATTTATTGTACTTTGCGACTAGTTTTGTGTCGCATTTTTCGCGTTCTCTGAAACAAATTGGAAACGTTTAAATTGCACATTTTTGATTTGATTTGATTTTAAATTTCAGCAGGGTTGTCGCTGAGCTTGTTAAGTTACGGTTTGAGAAGTTTTTAGTTAAAATGCGTGACTAACACAATAGTAACTGCATATTTTAAAGTATTTACAGGGTATTTGTTAGTCCAACGTACCCATACATTACGTTAACGGTTTTTCGCAATTGGCGATTTTTTAAAGCTTTTCGCAACGTCAACTGCGAACGAAACCTGCTGCAAAGTTCTACATGAAAGAAACCACTGAATTTCAATTGAAAATCGATCAGTCAGTCAGCTTTGCATGTGTGTGTGTGTCTGTGGGTGCACTGTGTATACATATGGGAGTGTGTTCCTGTGGATGTGTGTATTGTGGCTGCTTGGCTGCAACTTCCGGTTGCCGCTTAAAACTGCGCTATGAACTGCAGCTGCCCAGGCAAACCCTCCTCCCTCTGGGTATTAAATCGCTCTCTTTCTCTCTCTTCCTACTCGCTTTTTTGGGCTTATAAACAATGCATATTCATTGCACATGTGTGTGCGTGTTTGTATTGTTGTGTGTTTGTGTGCCAAATCTGTCTATCCTTGAAATTGTCACGTTTATTGGGTTCGATTCTCTTGGGATTTGCGTTTTAGGGCAATGAATTGCTGCATATTTGAGAGTTGAGTGCAAAACAATGTCAAATGCAGATATCAATTGGGCACGCCCCCTTTAGGCCAGCCCAAGGCCTCCCTTTCATTATACAGACAGAAGACTGTTGCGTGCTGATTCTCAAGCGGGAAGAGTTAAGCTGAAGAGGGGGGCGGCAACTGACAAGGCTTGAGGCAAATAGATTTTTGGAATTTTTGTACAAATATTTGAAACGTTTGATGGCAGATTTCTCTGCGTATTATTACCTGAATGCCATTACAGTGGGGAATATAAAAAAGGTGTATAGAAATGATATATTAAATTTATAATTAATTAATTATTAATTTATTTTATTTTACTATAATATCAAAAGAAACACATAACATTATTATGAATGTCCAGTAAAAATATAATACTAATTTACTCAAACTTGGCTTATATTTCTCGGCGCTTTCCAATTAATACAGTGTTAAAAATTTTCAGCATATATAATCTTGTAAGTGTCAGCTCTCAAAATTAGTGACACATTTATATAATATATCTCTCTCTGCTCCATCCTTGCCCTCAATAACAATCCAACGTAATGAGACCCAAATTAGTTATACAAAAATCGTTGTTCACTGTCAGTTAAAACTACTCAAACTAATTGGGTTAATGATTTGATGCTAGAGCTAGACAGATTTACAGCTAATAAAACATTGACCAACACTTATTTGTAGTGTGCTACAAAGCTAAGAGAGACACAGAGAAGTGAATATTGAACGTTTTACGAGTTTGGGTTAAATAACTTTAGTGCTGTTGCCGCTCCGTAGTTTATTGATGACCCACATGATGATGGAGGCAGCCACTGCCCCCAGTTGGTTTCCTCTATCTCTCTCTCCCACACACACACACACACACTAACACACACACTAACACACACACAAGCAAACATTCGCAAGACGCAGTCGCTCCTGCTTCAGGTGGCACTTGACTATGAGACGACTCAACCTCAAATAGCTTGGGCACTCAAACTTGCTGCCGTTGCTGCTGTATAAATCTTTGCTTAACCTCGTCTGAACTTTCTGCCACGCCCACACACAAACACACACATACATACGTTGGCACGTCGGGACACTTTCCGAGCCAACACCTTGCAGGTGAAATCAACTGTCATGCAGTTTTAAACAGTTTACGAGGCGTATGAGCGATATTTGCACAGGCATTGCTTTTTCCCCGCACACACACAAATATATGTACATATGTATATGTATATATGTATATGTGTTTGTGTGTGTGTGTGTGTGCGGGTTTGCTTTTCATTCTAGCAATTTTATTTTTGCAAGCAGAGTTTTTGTTGTTGTTTTTCCTACTTCTTTTCAGCTGCCTGTCGAAGCACTTAATTCAGCGTAGCGTTTCAACGATTGATTCAATGTGCACTGCCTGTGTGTGTGTGTATGTGTGTGGGAATCAATGTTGTATACTGTGTGTGTGTGCGTCTGTTTGTCTGTGTGCTTTGCTTGCTTTTCTTCCTGTTGCTTTGTTGCTGCAAATTTAATTACAAGACAAATTGTCGACATATCACGTTATAAATACAAATGAAACCAGACAGACACACACACACATGTACACCTCGCCCCTCCCCGCCTCACTCCTGTCTGTGAAAATATTTTTGCAACCTGAAGAAGCATCCCATTTTGCTACAAAATTAACAAGTTTAAAGTGGCCAACAAAGGGAAAATTATAGCAAAAAGCAGAGGAATTGAATAAATAGTTGAACGATTTGCTGACACCCTGTAGTTGATTTTAATGAGATATGGGGAATAGCAGTGTAAGTGGAGTAGCTTATGATAGTGGTCATGTAAGCAATGACACAGTAATGGGCAGAACAGTTTTAATAGAAAGAGGTAAGCGACTAGCATATACCCTGTAGAGTGCAAGGAAGACAAATTACAACTTGTAACGCTCACAAATTTATTTAGCTCAGCTTAGGACTGTAGTAATCTTGAGCTTTAAGTGCTTGAGTACGATCGATTAGCAGATAGTCTTTCAAAGTATTTTTTGCATTATATTTAGTGAATTACGGAAGTGTTAATGTCACTATAATAACTCGGTAGTTCCAAGGTTTTATGAGACAATGTGCCGATGAATACCCTGCAAATGATGCTAGAACGATAATAATATACCATATACAAAATTCAACTAGAATCGTCTAAAATAGTTTAAATTGATTTCAACTGGACAGTGTAGAACAGTTGAGGTTAGGTTAGCTTACATAGACTGTAATAGATACGCAGTAACTGTTTTCTGAAGTTAATATTAAGGTTTTTGACTGCACCTTAATGCGCTTTTCAAGTTATATCTATACGATAGCTCGATAGTTTCATGTTGCGATGGGTTGACAGAACAAACTGTGTCTGTTGAGGTCTGATGGAGGTTGACTCAACTCAACTCAGTTTGTTTTTATGTACATTGAGTGCATTCAGGCGTACAATCGCATTTGCACACATACACTACATGCAAATATGCAAAAATACACCGAACCCCTACCTCTCTTTCTCTCTTCCTGTTCTCTCGCTCTCTCTCTTTCTCTCAATTTCCATTGGGTATGCAACATAAACAATGAATTGCAAACATTTAAACATTTATCAGCTCTTAACTCGCCAAGTGCTCGCAACGAAACGCGCTTCCTCTTCCCCTTCCTCTTCTACCCCCACTTTCCCTCTTTCTCTCTTCCCCTTTCCCCTGTTCTCCACTTCTTTCGCGTGTGTGCACCACAAAACGCAACACCAAAGTGGTAAATGGGCGTTTATTAGTCACCCCGCTGGGGAGCATCAAATGCAATTTCAAATTTTATTTCGCTAATTATTAAACAGCATATTCATATACCCTGTAAAATAAGAGATAATGAATTACATCGATAGTTGGAATTATCGTTGACTGTTTTTGCTAACATCTCTTATACACTCACATGCCATATACTTTTCATGCCTTTCCTTTGAATAAAGTTGAATTTCTTCCTTGAATTTTGGCATAATTTGCGTTTACAGGGTATCCTTTGTCGACTATGGTCATTTCGTAGTTGCCGCTGACTGCTATTGCCGTTTCATTGCAATCTTTTTGGCCCAATTGTGAACTATTCACAACCAATTTGCGCCCTTTATGAACTGCACAATTAGTTGAGGGTAACGCGCAGAAGGTTGTTAGAAATATTGTAGTGTATAAGAGAGGGTACCATAATTTTGTAATATATTTAGACACTATATAATCATAAATTAATTTATTTTTTCTTAACTGTAAACTAATCTTGTTGATAAATAAATAAACAAAATTGATTTGAAATCGAAGATACAATTTTTAAAGTATATCTGTCCAAAGCGGAACTAACGTCAAATAAAATGGAAAACCTACAACACTTTATTTCATTCCCTTTCAATATATTTACATAAATACATTACATATCATATATCTGAAGGGTATACAACGTTCATTATGCCATAAAAGGCTTTTTAATTTGTACGTTTTGCGAGCTTCGGTTTGCGTTTTCGACATTAAATTTAATCAATTGTGAACACCAGACAGGGTATCCTATGTACATGTATGTGTGCATTAGAGGGTGTGTGTAAGGGGTGTATGGGCATCAAATTTATTTAGTCAAATATTTGCATTTGCACTTTAATTAGTTGCAATTATTTTGCTGTTTTTTTCTTCTCTTCCTTTGCTGCCGTTTCCGTTAGGCAAATATTTTACTTCGAAGCCCCAAAAAATGTTTGCAAAATTTTCAACGTTTGTGGGGGTTTAATGTATGAGTATGTATGTGTGTGTGTATGTGCTGAGGTATATGCTACACATTTCGTGCTAATGAAGCTGTTCCTCAATGACATATTTACCCAGCACAAAAAGGTGGTTACCCCTTTCTCTGTGGCTGTGTGTGTGTGTGCATATGAGTGTGTGCCACAACTGTACATTGCAAAGCATACCGGAAAACTGTTGAAAATATGTAGCATATAATATAAAAATGTGCTTTATTTAAATATGACTTACAACAATGTGTCTCTTTGAATATCTCTAGAGATTTTGGCTTGAAAAACGGTACGCCTTACTTGCGGGAATGTTCATTTCACATTCACATTTACTTTATATTTACCCTCAGTTGACAAAATGGAATTGCATTTACGGATTTTTGCTTTAATTAAATAAGAAATGTTTTTCATTTATGCAATAGAGAAAAGGAACAACGTGTGGAATTTTCAATTGTTGTTGAAGCTTTTTCCAGGTATTAGTTTGATGTGAGAATGCTTTATGATTTGTTCGTACAGCTTAAAAACTTAATCTGATGATTTTGTAAAGAGTTACAAAAATATTTAAGATGTAGGTTAAGATGATTACTACTTTAACTGCAAGTTAATCAGAGGTATTACTTTAGAACCAGCCCTTCTTATATCATGGCTGTATGCCAGAGTTAACCACCAGTTGAACAGCATAACTGCTTTTAAATACTTAACATAAAATCATATATATTTTTTTCTCATCATCACGATTAACTATCGGTTTAACAGTTGGATAGCCTAACTGAGAATGTACGTTATAATGATGTTTTTCTTCAACACAATTTGATCAATTCATTTGCAAAGTAAATCCCTTAAATATAGTTTTGTTACTTATGTTAAACTTCACATCGAACTTAATTGCAATTTATTATTACTAATGTTAAATAAACTTTACATCAAAGTTAATAATCACTTTAACAAATTTTTACTGGAACTGAAAGTTTTCTTGTTTAATGAAGGAAAAGCGCTTGTTGATAGAGTTTATTAAAGTAAACTTTGCATGTTAACGTTAATCATCACATTGACAGTCACTTCAATTACGAGTTAAATATTTTATTGTATTCTCTAGTAATATTTTGAGCTTATTGTCATTTTATCTGACAGTTATAACATAGCAAAGTGTCATACAATTGATCTATGCGAATCACATGTACGATATCGATGGTGACCCACTTGCATTCCCCACACACCCATTCATTCTTATCTGTCTTTCTTTCTTATCCCTGCTTTGAACTCTTTCTTTCTCTCTGTGAACTGGGTCGATTGCCGTATTACTTTTCCCTCCATTCACGTAGTATTATTTTCAATCTCGTTTGTTTTTCATTTGCTTGTGGAACAGTATAAGATTACGGCAATTTGTTCTTGTTGCCGCAGTGATAATTCCCCCACTTTTCTCCCGTTCTGCACCCATCTTTCATACAGTCTCGTAATACCCTTTCTTTTCGACTCCTTTGCTCTCTCTTTCTCTCTCCCGCTCCTTAAATAATTGGCTCTTCCTGCTGCTTTGGCTTTTGTTAGTGCCAACTTATCCGATTCCTTTATGATTGCTTGTTCGCTCTTCGCTATGCTAGTCGAGTATTCTTTCTGCATTCATCTTAAGCCCTGCACACACACAGACACACACACACACAGAGACATTTACAGCAAGTACTTTCGTTGGTTTCTCTCCCTTTCTGTCTCTCCCTCCCTCTATCTTTGCCCTGCAGCGCCTCCGCTGTGTATCGTGTCATTTTTTGTGTCGCTGTGCGCCTGAAAGCATGCAACAACATTTTGCCATGACTAAAAGAAGCAGAAGACATGACCGAAAATGTCCAGAAACAGCCAAAATGGCTAAAATGGCTAACAAAGCCATCCAATCGTCTCGTTATGGCAACCCAAAAGCACAATAAAAGCTGCTCAATTGCTGCCCCGGCTGCAGCTTTGTCCCAATATCAACGTCAACGTCAACATCAACGACGGCATCAACTCGAAAGCCACTTCAACGGACATGCCAGACCGCCCTAGACCTCCCAGGGGCGGACAGACAATAGAGTACGAGTGCGAGAGAGAGGGAGCGATAGTTGACAACTTGAAGTGTGCCTGCAACGGAAATGCGCTAATTATGCGACGCGCATTACAAAAGCAAACTCTCTGGAGGGACCCAAAGTAGATAAAAAGCAAATATGCATTAAGCGAAGAACAGAACGAACAACTGGCAGATACCCTGTAGTTGAAGGGAAGGAGAGAAAGTCAATTCACAGCACAGAGAAACAGTTAAGAAGGAGCGTGAAGTCAAAATCAAATGGGTTAGTTGAGTGATAGACGTATTGTTACCCAGTAGTTGGAGAAATCAAGAATTCCATCTTTGTGCAGTGAGATGAAGCTCATTTGGAGATATGCAGTGTAAAGCTAATGAGCTAGTGAAATTTAAAACACATAACATATTAGAGATCGACTACCAGTTACCGTTTAGTTAACGAAATGTTGAATTTTACTGGTACTGTCTAATGAGATAAACTTATTTTAAGGTATGAGACGCAAAGCTTGTAAGTTAGCTGAGTTTTAAACACACATAATATTTCTAAACTCAAATTGCATATTGCCTGTGGTTGGCAAAAACAGAAGTCTCATTTCTACTCATGAAAAAACAGTTCGTAGATGAATATGAAGTGAAAATATGATAACTTATAGCTTAAGACTCATATTTTAGATTTGCGATTGACCAGCGGATACCCCGTTATCAGAAACATTTGTTCATGGTAGGGAAAGGTGGAAAAGAGGCTTTAAGTAAAAATCTTTTGTATTAGATTAGTTGAGTTCTAGGCTCGGTACAGCTCAAAGCACGACTATCAGATACTCTGTAATCGTACAGTTTTTTTTGTAGTTTTCATTTGTAGTTTTCATTAGGATTTTTATATAACTAAGCAGCCCTGCAATGGTATACCCTCTCAGGACATTTACTCCACTACAGGTTATCTGCTTAGTGAAACTCTTATTAAGCTGTGAAACGACAGCAGCAGCGAGACCCTTATAAGGATGTTGAGCAAACCGACTTAAAGCAACCAAACGACGCGTAGCGGTTATTGCGGACAAAGGAGGAGGCTCTGGGGGCCCTGTGGGGTTAAGATTTAACCCCACAATCGCGCCTGCATTGTCGCTGTCGTTGCTCATTGTTGTTGTTGGTATTGTTGTTACTCAACGGCCGTGATTTTCTGCGGGGCAAATAGAAAAGGTAAATAAAATAAAATAAAAATGGACGACAAAAAAAATTGGGAAGCACAAGCGGGAAAAGGGGAAGAAGAGGCAAAGGGACAGGGGGTGGATAAGAGAGAGCGGGGATAGAGTTGGAAGAGATGGCGAAAAAAAGCATAGAAATTTCTGCATCGTTGACTGACCTCAAAATGAGGCAACAAACAATGCAACTTGTTGTTGTTGCTATTGTCGTTTGTTGCACGTTGTTGTTGTTTTTTGTTACATGTTTGCATACTATGCATTTAGTTGTTGTTATTTGCCTACATTGTTGTTGATGTTGTTGTTGCACATCCTGTCTGCCTGTTAAAGCAGTCAGCAATGGAGACAGCGCGACAGCGAAAAGCGCGAGAGAGAAAGAGAGAGAGAGGAGGAACGAGAGAGACAGCACGACGGGGACATGACATATTTCTGCATTTGTGTTGCAGCTCCTGAAACAGCAACCTGCACACCTTGTCCCCTTGCAACACTCCATTTCCCCCCCTCCCCCCTCACTATTTGTGTCGCTTAATCCGCTGCCTCCCATTGTTGCTGTTGCAGTTGCTGTTGTTGTAATGCCGTAAGCTTAAAGAGCTTCGCTGTCGCTTATCATTCAGACCCAGCAGCAACATACATAGCTTGTTTTGCTTGTTATGCTCATTGAAAAACAGGCCGCACGGTATATTGCAGTCGTGCATGCGTAGAATTGTACTTCATTTTCAAAATCAGTTTTAGAAGTAACGTAAAAACACCCGCAGTGCTTCTTATCATCAGCATAATACTTCAATCTCCAAAACTGTAAGCAGCTTGCAGTAAGAAAATTCTGTGTATAGACTATTAAATACTTGATGTAGAGAGGGTGCACTATAAATAAGGGTTATCTTGCACTGAAATTGAAAAAAAAGCCGAAACAAACTTGCAAACTATTCTCAAATTTTAAATTTGTTATACAAATTTCATTAAAGCCCCAAGATAAAGATCTCTATGTTTTACATATACATATGCAGTTTTGCAGCTCTCTACATCTCTCTAGATACTACAGGATATCTGCACGTCAGTCGACTCTCAGCTAACAGTTTTCTCGCTTGTTTTCATATGCGAAAAACGCAAAGTTTTCCCTGCTTTTGGCAAACCAAACAAAAAATTGGCAGCGCGTCGCGTGTGTAACCCCTTCTTGCAGCACCCTTTCGTTCTTTCCAGACCCCGCCCCATTTTTACGCCCATTTTTACTATTTCCAAGGGCTGCAGCGTAACATTTTTGCAACTATTTTGTGGCAAGTCTATAACGAAATGTTGCAAATTGGTTTGGTTTGTTTCGCTTCGGTTTGGTTTGGTTTAACTGCGGATTGGATGGGGAAGATTCTCTTTTGGGAAGGGGTGTTAGAGCTAAGCAAACACGACGCGACACCCTCGAATATTTGCCTGTGTTTGCTTAAGCTGGCTGCAAGTGTAGATTGAAGTCCTGTTTTGTTAGCTAAGGATGGAGGGGAACTCTGGTGACAATCGGGATTAGGCGCCAATATGATCTCTTTGGCATACCAACTTTCAGCTCTGCTTAAGTGAATTACGGAACTAAGCTTTCAGCTATAGTTCGATTTTAACCAGCATTAATCAAACAAGTAAACCTGATGTTAAAATTTATGCAGTACTTTAACGTGCTTATAGTCCTAGCTAACAATATGATTTAGCTAAGGTTTTATATTATTTTTCTATCTCTCATTCAAGCTGAGCCTTTAACAGCTTGTAATGTATTTAACTGTCAGGTTATAGGTGCAGTCCTGCATGTTAACTATTTAATTAATAGATGTTAGACAAATAAAACAAATTAGTGCCTAATTTGACTAAAATGGGCTCTAAACATTAGCTACGTTTCTCATTCTGAACTCTAATTCCAGTTAAAACTTTGATTTTGAATAACAATTTGCACAATCCAACAGCTTATTTCAAATTTAACTGACAGATAAGACCATTTAACCCCTTTAAGTTCTTAAAGTTTATAGCATGTGCTAAGCATCTCATTCTATACTTTAATTATAATTAAAACAGCTTATGACAATTATACGTACAGTTTAACTGTTGCTTAAATATCTAACTGACTTATAACTGCTTGTTTAAGATCTAACTGGCAGTCTACCATTTATGCCGAGAATAGCCTTTTACCAAACATAATTTACTGTAATTTCCTATTTGTTAAATGACTTTAACAACTAACTTAAAAAATGAATTCAAATACTCCCACCTACAATAGTTCAATTACTATCACAATATCAAAGCACAAATCCACCCCACCTGACCTTACATGCCATGCACGACTGTAGTTCAAGTTTAATTGCCATCAAAATGCTGCACACACACTAAATAAACATAAGTTTGGCGCATAATAAACGGACAAACGCAATTTGTCCCGTCAAATATTGTGTGAAAATTCTTAAATTTATTGCTAAAAAATGTTCACCATAGTTTTCTCGGGTTACCAAAGCAATTTAGCTCGATTCCGAGTGCAATTTCAAGCCAAAAACCAAAGAAAAACAACAGCAACAAAAAAAATGTGGCTCTTACAAATAATAAAATAATAAAAAAAATGAGGCTGCCAGCGAGAGTAGTACAAAAAACTTTTGCCGCACGCATGCAAATTGAAATAGTTTCGCAAACTTTCAGGTCAGTGGCAGAAAAAGGCGTTCCCCCAGTAGACAAGGAAAGGGGAGAGGGAAGCGTGGCTAGGGGTCGCTGTGTGCGGCCGGAGGTGAAAGCTTTTCAGCAATTATGACCGTCAAATTGGTACGATTTGAGAGTTTTAGCCCCACGTATATAGTTCATTAATATATCACGACGGGGCCGTCATCTCTGTAATCTCCATCTCTCTGCCAGACAGAGACGCTATCATCATCATCCTCATCCTTCGCCGTGGCCTAAACAAGCGTAAAACGCTTTTTACCGGAAACTTATAAGCGCAGCGCGCTAATTATTTTTCGGCAGGGCATGTTACGGCGGCTTTCTCCGGGTAACTCTAGGCTTCCTCCCCCAACTGTTGGAGGAAAACATTCGTGAGGCAACCGTAAGTATCTCTCTCAGCTGCCAGCCAAAGTATTCGCTCGAGTTTCGGTTACAGCGCGAATCAGCGATTACACAGTGGGCTAAAATTGGCAATTGAGGGATGATTAGTCTTTAGTTAAATAACGTATTTTAGCTCTTACTAATTCATAAAGCTATTCATTGTCACCTTCATTTAAGTTCTAGTTACAGTTAGATCCTTTTTTGTTGAATTAGCGTTTCCCATATAATTTAATTATTTCTTGTTTGATTCTGCTGAAATTTGGTGCAACAATAACTAAGATACATTCCTGTATTGAAGGATGTGGCTGACATAAGTTGTATGCTTGAGAGTTGACATATTTTAATGTCAATATAATAAAATATAATACAATATGCTCAAAATTAAGAAGCGCAAAGCTTTTCTTGCTAGTGCTCATTATTTGCATTCGGTTTAGTATTAAAAACTAGCTCTAATTTAGTTAAATAAAACTAAGTAAATTTTAGCTTTAATCAAATCAACTTCGCACCACTGTAGCTTTAGCTGCGGCTTATCGTATAAAATTTTCTGCGAGCTGTGCAAGCTGTGAACCAGATGCAAAGTTTTCTGGTAACCGCAAAGGACTGCCCGGACAGAGTAGAGAGAAAGAGAAAAGAGAGTGTGAGGGGGAGAAAGAGAAGGAGTGCCAGAAAGGGACTTGTAGGGCTGATAGTGTGGTATGTGGAGAGGAGGGTGGGGAGGCTGAAGTACCTAGCATATTGGTTGAGGAGTGTCGCCGTATAGCGCATAGAACATAGATTTCATTTTGGCTTAGCGAGCGAAGCGTTCCTTTTTAATTTCTCTCTCTGGGCAAACACGGCTGCAACTTTCGTTACGTCGCGACGTCGACTGCGACTGCGACTTTGGCATAGGCGTTGACGTCAGCAGCCGTTGCTGCTGCCATTTCCGTTTCCGTTTCCGCCCTGCACGTACGTGGAGCACTTTGGCCTAACTACTTGCTACATGGCGCTGTTAGTGTGTGTCTGTCTGAGTTT
This sequence comes from Zaprionus camerounensis, assembly GCA_018904165.1. Taxonomy (NCBI): domain Eukaryota; kingdom Metazoa; phylum Arthropoda; class Insecta; order Diptera; family Drosophilidae; genus Zaprionus; species Zaprionus camerounensis. Next base: position 666,971 of record JAEIFS010000739.1, read on the forward strand.
GCCACACATACACATACACACACGCACACCACAGTGGCAGCTGCTGCTGCTGCTACTAATGTTGTTATTGTTGTGGTTGTCAGCTCGTTTTGGCTTGGCTCGCCGCTTATTGTAGTTAAGTTTTATGCCGCCATTTTCTTCCGCTTTGCGTGCTTCACGTATCTCTATCTCTTTCTTTCCCTCACTCTTGCTCCCGCTCTCTCTCCCTTTCTCTTCCTTCCTCTTTCTCTTCGGCTTGTTGTTGTTGTTATTGCCCTCTCAGCGCCTTTGCACCTAATTCCATTTTCACTTTCTTTGATGATGCTCAATTTTTTGCATCATTAATCTTAAGCGATTTTCAGCTTTGACGCTGACAGACACACAGAAGGACAGAGAGCGACGGACAGCAGCTCAACTAGCTCAGGCTACTACCTCCTGTTTGTTCTCCTTCCTCACCCCTCGACCAAATCCTTTAGTTCCTTTCGTACCTAGCTTGAAATATGACAAAATTATGCATAAAAATGATTTCATCAACTTTCTTTTTATAATATTTATAAAATTCGAACTAAGTTTTGAACCTGAACGTGTTGCTTAAGTAACCGTGTCTGTCTAGTGACTATCTGTATTTGTGTGTGCTGTGGGTGTGCGAGAAATTTGCATCTATTTTGCATGCAGCTGGTTCAACACCAATTTCCCCTACTTCCTTTTTATTTTAACTCTTTTCCGGCTTGTACCGCAGCTGTTAATAACTTTAACATTGCTGTTAAGTTAACAGTCCGTTGGTTTCTTGGCATCAGTGACATTACTTTATGTTCATTTTAATGCTGTTCCAGCCTTTCTTAAATAGTTACCTTATTACCTTTATTAGCATTAATCTTGTAATTACCCTCTTTAGTTACCTTAGCATCCTTATGTTTAACATATTACTCAGCCGTGTTAATTTAACAGCTGTTAAATATCAAATAAACCTTCCTTTCACAATAAGAAAGTATTTTAAAGGAACCCGGTGAAGCTACTTTTCCCCACTTAACAGCCGCGAAATTATATTAGTGCGATTTGCTTGTAATTTCAAAATTAAATATTGCGCACTCCCTTACTGACTTTCTTCTCTTCTCCTCTACCCCTTACTCCACTCTCTGGAAATAATTCAGTTGAAACACGATTCAACATGCAAATTTACAGCACAACTTTAAGCAATTTCTCGCAAATCGCGAAAATGTACATACATATTTGGGTGACCATACCAAATACGGCGTTGTGTATGGTGTGGCAACCCTAATAATTTCACGCTCGATTTGCCGTACAGTTTTGTCAGCTTACGCGGTCGGTCTGTCCAGGCTGTCGCTGTCGTTGACTTTTCATACTGCGAATAGTTTTGTAGCAACAAAACAATTTCTATTCTCTCTCTGGTTTTTCACAGAGAGAAAAATCCCTATTCCAGGGGGTGGTGGTGGGTCACGAAAAGCCAATCCCTGGTAGGGTAGCGTTTTGTAGATTTTAAGTCCCATAAATTTTAAGTGTCAATATATAAAAACCGCATATGTGCGGCCAGAGACGGCGGCGGCCTCGGCGTGCGAGTCGAAATTCATAAATTTTGCCATTCGACCAAATGGTAAAATAAAATGCAGCAGCTTTCGCTGTGGCCAACACACACACATACAGTTACACACACATACTTCATTCATATATTGCCAGTGTGTGTGTGTGTGTGTGGAGGATTCGTTGCCATGTCCATGTACGTTGCATGTAGCCAGAGGGCTCCAGGCTGGGGATCTCGGTCTGTGTGGATTTTATTTTATTGCAAACGTAAAGTAAGACCAGTAAGAATTTGCAGCATCCTGCAGTTGGACTAGCAGATACCCTATAGTAATAGAAACTCTAAGAAATAACGCGAGAATATTCAAAGATAATATTTTAAGAAGACTTTTATAAGAAAGGAGTTTAACAAACCTCTTAAAATATGTAAATAATTAAAATGGGAAAAAGAGTATCCTGTAAGCTGCCAGTTATGAGGTTAAGAACTGTTGATGGTTTAAAATAAGAACATTTCCAAGAAAGCTTCATGATATATGCAGTTTAATATATATCGTCACCCTTATTCGGATTATGGTCATCTTTTTGTATAGGCCTAATTGAAATATACAGTCGAATAAATATTCTTCTTGAAAACCATAAGTACAGTGGTTACCCTGTAAAACAGCTTACACTCAAAGAATTCTCCTTTAACTTAATTGCTTGCAATTTTAGAACTTGTTCACCCAACTAGCCTCTTAAAGTACCTCTTTCTTTACAGGGTATAAGCACAGCAGTCAAGCTGTTAAAAGAAATGCCAAAAAAATATTGCACGAAATAAAACAGCAACCGAAAATGACGAGGACAGCGAGCAAAGGAATGAAGAAAACCCCCGATTGCAGTTAACTTTCATGTGAGCTAAAGAAAGCCACTTGAAACTGGCTCAGCTGCTGCTGCTGCCACTGCCGCTGCTACTGCGCTACTGCTGCGACGCTGGTTCAGTGGGTCGATGTGGCAATCAAAGCTGCTTTAGTCCTGCATGCAGCAGGGTTGTCAAATACTCGACAAATATCAATTCCAATAAAAAAAACTTGCCAACGCGTCGAGCTAACCTTCTTCTATCGTCTATCGGCAATCGAGAAAAGTCTCATCTATCGACTCTCTAAAAACCACATGCCGCAAGCAGAAGCTGCCATTTTCCAATAAAGTGAGCTGTCTGCGTGTGTGTGTGTGCGTGTTTGCGTTGTGGTGTGCCGCAGCTGCAACAGCGTTAAATTTGCTGCCGACAATTTTGCCAAGAGATTTTTAATAAGTTTTTCTTTAATTATAACGGTAAATCGATGCTGTTGCAGCTGCAACAACAGCAAATTGAGGCATATTAAAAGTGGTAAGGAAAATACAGGGAACTAACATGGAAACCGCATGTTAGTAACAGCATTGCAAACGTCGCTGTTAAGCAGCTGTTAAAAAGTATGACATTACTAAGCAGTGAACATTTATTGCTTAGTGCTGACAGGTTTATAACAGCGGTTAATATTTCATGATTAGCATTGTGTTTATAAATTTAAAGTGTTAAATTACCATAGTTAATTTATTTTAGTAACAGCGTTCTTAAATTTGAGCTATGTTAATCGGAGCAACAGCTGTTAAAAGAAACCAAGCATGCACAAAAACAAATTGTAAATTTACTAAACATTTCTTTTTACTAAGGGAGTAAAGAGAGAGAGAGAGAGAGTCTCTAACTACCTAAAGTTTATGGCAAAGCGCGAAAAGTTAGACGTAATTAAATGTAACTTAAAGTCTATCAAAAACAAATTAATCACTAAAGTGCGGCAAATTAGAGACCCCCCAAGAAAAAACAACGATGCAAAGTTGCTTTTTTGTGGTGCTTCTTTTTGGTTTCGTCTCTCGATTATTTCACGAGCTGATTTCATTTAGCTAATCAGCTTATTGAACTTGAGGTCGATAGGCAGAGAAGGAGACAGAGAAGCATGGAGAGGAGTGAATGAGAGAGTGAAAAGGAGAGACATAAAGTTGGAGTCAAGTGAAGTTGCCCTTTTGGGGCGGGTTTTTTTTTGTGTTTCCCAGCTGCAAAATCTCAATCGCAAATTCAATTTGGCCAAGGATGAGAAGAAACAGAGGATAAAGCATAGCCAAAAAGAAGAGGTGACAAGCTAAGACAGACAGTTAGGGGTGGGGTGAAGGGCTAACTGTGGAGTGTAGACGGAGTTGAAAAGGTACTGCAAACGGAATAATTAGAAAATGAGTTTATCAAGCCCCGAAGCAAAGTTTACGCCACTCAATCAGCACTTCAATCAGCATCAATCTTGTTCAATCTGATCCAATTATATGGACAGTATATATACGTATATTTATCGCAGTGTATATCTCACTTACCTGAGTTGGCTGTGTGGCCAGTAAATCGTTATGTTGCTCCGATTCCGACTGCAATGTTGCTGGAGGCAATGCGAGATGTTGCTGCTGTTGTTGTTGTTGCTGCTGCTGTTGCTGTTGCTGCTGGAACTGCTGCTGAAAGTGCTGCTGCTGTTGGTATTCATATTGCTGTTGCATTTGATATTGCAATTGCTGATATTTCAATTGCTGCTGCTGGCCGCCAGAGGGTGCCGCCTGCTGTTGCTGCTGTCCCTGCACTAGCAACAGCTCAAATTGACAGCAACAATAAAATGCGATTGCCAGCAATTGCAATGTGTTGGCAACTCTGCGAGTTCTTGCTCTTGTGGTGACTGCTGCCGTTGCCGACATGTTGCCGCCTTAAATCCTCCAACAAAGTCAGCAACAACAATTTGTCTAGTTGCAACTTGCCGCTGGCTGTTGTTGTTGCTACTGCTGCGGCTGCTGTGTTATTCTTGGCCGTTGCGCTTGAGCAACTTCACTTTGCAAATTGCCAGACACACTGTAAGAAAAAGAACCAAACCGAAATGGAAAGATGAGACATAGAGAAAGGGAAACAGAGCCAAAAGTCACTTCAAGTTCAACACTTACAACAACAATATCAACTTGCTGTCAATTGCCAACTGCATTTTATCAAGAAGGGCAGCAAAAATAGTACAAATAAAACAATACAAAATGAAGAAAGAAAATATGTAAATAACATTTTCAAAGAGTGAAGCGAAACTTTTGTCTCAGCAAAAATAATTATGCGGTAGGCTAATGTTTATGTTAAAGCTGCAAAGTGCAAAAAGAGATAAGAAAATAGCCGAAAATACAAGGGGCGATACTATATTTAAAATATATTAAGAAGAAGTTTAAAATATATTAGGAAGAAGTTGAAAGATATAGGAACTTATTTAATCTTGTAACACTTAAGGTTAATGTTAATGGTAACTAATATGTTCAATAACAGCCAACAGTTAGTAAAAGAAATTAAAGTAATTGACTAATAAATACCCTGTTTAAAATAAAATGAAGCGATAATTACGCAATTCTTGTCCTTTAATATTCTTCTGTCCTTTAATAGCTTTATTATTATTATTTATTGATATAATAATATTTAGAAAAAGATAAGCAGCTTGAAAGTCTATGTTATATGGTAAATGAATATATGTATGATTTATCGTTGATACCATGATGATCAAGAATAAAAATGAATTCTTCTTTCTGCTTTTTCGTACATGAATATACACTAGTTAACCCACTTCCACCAATTGCAGGGTATACAGGAATCGATCAGACAATAATGCCTTAGACCTTCTATCTTCTTCAATTCTCTCCACCCTCCCTCTTTGCAGCCCCACCTGTTTTCTTTACAAGTTTTATTTGTGATATACGATTCACGCATAATTTAGGCTCAGAGCTTGGAAAATCGTTGAAGAATTCGTTTCATTTTCAATGTTTCATTTGCGTAATTATCGCGCAATTAAAGCGGCAATTCAGCAGAAGACGCTCAAATGGCATCAATTAAGTGAGTGGAGAGAGATAGAGAGAGATAGAGAGAGAGCGAGGCGAATGAGAAGAGGGAACAGAAATGGAAAGCAATGCAAAGAAAATAAAAAGAAGAAGAAGCTCAGCAACAATCGTAAAGAAAGAAAAATGGTAAAAAAAAATATAATTTCAATAATTAATGCACGAGAAAAGCGAAAACGAAAAAAAAGTGAGCAAAAAATAAGCCAAAGATGAAGATGAAGTTGCACAAAAACAACATTCAACAATTTTCAAACAATTTTCATTTGCAATCAAAAGCAGTTGGGAAAATCAATTTCACTTTTCAATTAAACGACGCGGCGTGGAAAATCAAAGTAAAAAACGAAAACAAAAAGCGAAAACTCCAAAAACAAAACGAAATGAAAAGATGATAAATTTCATAATGATGATGATGGCGATGAGAGCGATATTGATGATGATGATGGGGATGATGATGCTGAGTGAGTCTGAGTGAATGCATGATGACGCGATATTTGTTAGATGGGGGCGGCAGCAAGGTGGGGGGGGAGGGTAGGGAGGCGTGGCATGGCGAACGAAACGAAAATAATATGCAATAAAAGTGTCTGTTAAAATCTTGTGCACTTTGATGTTGCTGCAGCAGACGAGGCAAATAGCGATTCAGCGGAACGTGCAACGTGCAATATGCCGCACTGCAGCAACTGCAATTTTAATAGCTGCAACAACAACAGCAACAACAACAACACGAAGAAAGAAGTGAAAACGAAAGAAGACGCCGCCAATTGTAGCCAGCATGCAGCTAAGCGATCATTTCCCTCTATCTAGTTCGCAGTACATGAACTACTCGACTAGCAGATACACTGTAGAGATCGCAACTGTTGTCATAGGTAGTTGTTATATGTTATAGAAAGTTATGCAGCGCAACATATTTAGGCCTATGCAGTTATTCGCTTAGCATGAGTTTCTCGACTATCAGATACCCTACATAGAAGACTCATGTTGGCAGGCATGTTACCCAGATTAAAGAAGCCTTTGGCAGAGCATACAACGCACCTAGTCGCGCTTTGCAGAGTATCTATAAGTAGTGTCTACAGAATTCATGTCAAATAATAACTAGAAATGCTTTTAGAGTATGCGTTTTGTTTCATTTACCACAGTAGATCACTTCCCTACGGTGCAGTACGAATTTTTACAGAGTATTAATGCAGTAAAATAAGAAAATTATACGCTGTTTAAATAAGAAGAAACACAGCAAAAGTTGCAAGTGTGTGTAAATGAAAATTTACAGAGATTTGTACAATTTATTCGCATGCGTCAATGCAAGAAGAAAATGTCGGAAATGCAGACAGACAGCCAAGTGCATACCCTTGAAAACTAGAAAGAGAGAGAGTGAAGAGGGCATATGAGTTGAAGAAAGAAGAAAGAAGTGACTTCCTTGTAAGCAAACGAGATTAAGCAGATAGATTAATCTAGTTTCAGTATGAATTTAAAAATTGTGCCCAGTTAATCAATATCTTATTAAGTTTATCATATGATATAACTGATAAAGTTATGAGTAAATGATGATGTTTCATTGTAATGATTATGAATGATTTCCTTTACGAACTTCTTAATGTTCTGCTAAAATCATGTACATATGTTCTCTTTTGCACTTTACTGTTTCTTATCCTACAATCTATATTAAAGGTCTTATTCTTCAGTATCCTTGAGTATCCATACACTTTCTGATTCAATTTGACTTTCCAACAACACAGTGGACTTTCTCAAGAGTTTTCTAGAAAATTAACATGAAGTTTTCTTTTTAAGTTGGATACCTCAAATCGCTTTCTTTATGTTATCATACCTCAGCCTCTTTATCAGTCACATAAGTTAAGACCGCAAATAAGGCAGCCTTAGGGTGCTCACTAAGTTTTCTCATTTACATAGTCAGCTCTCTTTCACTCTCTCTCTCTCTCTCTCTAACAACTTTACCTCGCATCCATTTCTACTTTTGAAATAAACTCCCCCATGGCAATGCAAATGCAACGACACCTAATCGAATTACCAAGTCGAGCAGGGTATTTAAATGGCGTATAACAAAAGAATCACAGTTGATTGCCAGCGGCGGCTTAAAAGAGCGAACAAATTTTTCGCAACTTTTTGAACTGTGTTAACAACATTTCAGTTACGTTGTTGTTGCTGTTGCCGTTGTAGTTGATAAGGATGCCCAAGCTGGCTGGCTGCGGCGCTCTTGTTTGGTGTCAATGATAGCGTGAATGATACTTTGTGTACACACACTCACACACACACACGTACACAAGGGACTGACTGGCAGGCTGTTGGCTTCGTTTGCATAAGTGGGACGCCTGTTTCCGGCATACGCTGCGTATACACAATATTGCAATACAAATACACAAAAAGTAAATATACATATGTACATATAAGTAATACATATGCAAACACACACACACATACACAAACTCAGCCTTAAAGTTTATGAACAGCAAATGGTCAGCATAGTCAGAGGAAAGAGACAGGTAGAGGAAGGGAAAGAGAGAGAGCGGCACGTGTGAGATTCTGAATTCGAAATCAGTAAACAAAGATGAACAAGTTCAAGCAGACACACACAGAGTAACCCTTAGTCGGTGTAACGACAATCGAAAATGTATTTTATTACACTCTCATATGGGACTCATCAATGCTTGCTTTGTGCACTCATAAATTCTCTGTTAAAATCGCTTCGACTAGTTCGAATAAGAAATAAAAAAGAAAGAATGATTAAAGCAGAGTAAAGTTGAGTGTAGGAACTCCTCGAATAAGGAATATGTTTACTGGGAAGGGGGAATGGTTTCACAGCTGGACCCATTTGACAATTCGGCATAAAGTTTTAAGCTAATTAAAACTTTAAAACTGCTCAATTTTTTCTCAGCTGCAGATAATCCCACACGTTGTGTAAAAGTTTTCATTTTAAAAGACTCGGAGAAAACATACATATATACTTCTTTAAGCTGCAAAACTTTAGCGAATTACTATAGGAACAATAATAATTTTGTCACGAAATTGCATAACGACAGTTACTCCTCCTACTCCCCCCACAATGCCTCACATTCTTATTATTTATACTTTACTCTTGTGGAGAACATTAAGACAGTTAATTTTTTACTTGATATGGATGCTATATACAATAGAATATATTTATATGTTACTCTGGAGTACGATGATGAGCTAAGGTGTTAAAGTAGGTAGATCCACTGTATGTGGGCTATAGATAAGTTATATTTTCTTGATCCCTTGATATCATCTCTTAATATATTCATGGTCACGATGAAGAGCTATTTCAGTAGCGGGCGTCATTACAGATTCAAGCTATGGACATATTATATATTCTTGATAAGGATAATAAAAGTTAATGAACTCATTATTGGGCCAAATGATTCTACTTGTATCTTGTTATAGTTACAATAGACATCGTATATCTTCTTGATCAGCACGGTTTGTGCCGTGGATAATTTCATCGGCTGCATGCATATTGCGGAAAATAATATAAATATATAATATACCATTAAAGTTATAGTGTACAGACTATATACATAAGATACATATTCTTGAACAGCATAAGACATTTGAGAAATAAACCTCATTCTTTGAATATAATTTTTTAATCCTCTTCTTGATATATTCTTACATTGTAGGCAAAATGCCTAGATATCTTGTACAGATACTAACATAAATAGATACCATCAATATATTCTACATCATCATTTTTTAATAAATTCTGTATAAAATAAATTAATTCAATTGGTCTTTAGACTAATCTGATTAAACCTAACCAAACCCTATGCAGGCACAAACAATATTTATTAGAAACTCACTGCAAGTGCATAAAAATCTTCGAGGCCCGCTTAATGCAGTCGTATTTCTCCCATATATATCTTGTATTTTAGTGTTGATTTTAGCCAGAAATCCTCTGGCCTGACGGCAGAATTTTATGGTAAAATCTCAGTCATAAAATTGATAAACAATAACGAGTTATTGCGAGCGCGAGAGTCTGAATCAAAATCATCATCATCGTCATGCAGCATCGTGGTAGAGTGAAGTGTAGATGCCACTGCGCGTATACGTAATATGTGCATAAAGTGACGCTTTATAGGGCATTTTAACGGCCCATTGGCCTTCAGCCGAGCAGACAAACAACTTCACGTTTTATGCCCAACTTTTAGTAAGTTATACGCTCAGATATATGTATATGTATATACAGGGTATATACACTTGTATATATGCTCATATTTATGCCTTGTGCAAGTTGCGGCCACAAAAACGAGCGAAAAATTGCAAGCGGAGTGTAAAATTTATGATAAAAACGTGCGACGTTGATAAGAAAAGCGGATGCAGGGCGGGGGGGGGAGAGGGAAGAGTAGGCGTCGGCGAGAGGTTTGTAGGGATGGACAGTTTCATAACAAAAAAGTAAAAGAAAAAGAAGAACAAGCAAAAACTCTAGAGGCGGATGTCTGGCAGGCCCAGGAGTGGGCTGCACTGAGCTGGGCTTGGCTAGGTCTGGTCTGGCCTGGCCTGGTGTGGTCTGGGTTGGGCCTGGACTGGGTCTGACTTCAGGCAGCAGGAAGTGCACGCCACGGTCAGACAACTTGCCTTTCCGCGCCAGCACTACTGGCGCTGGGGGCGTGGCATCTTGTTGCTCGTTAGGCTAATAGCGAACGTCGGCCGCCTGGAGGCGTCCACGCGCCATCCTGCCACACAGCGCCGATGCCACGATGCCACCTTCCACGCGCTGCATGCAGATTTACGGCAATGATACGAGCCCAAAATTGCAATGTACGGAAAAGTGTTGATAGGCCCGAAGTGATGCAAGTGCAAGTGACTGTTGGAATACCCTGTAGTTGGCGTAACTAAGCAGAGTTGCTTGGGAAAGCTGTTATTGTATATATATAGTTATACACCAAGTTAAGGTGTTTGAGATAGAATAACCTGATAATCAAAGAAATTATGCATGACAATCAAACAATATTGTCATAATGTCATATATTGTTTGATCTCTCACTACTATTTATGCATCTATCTACCATAGAACAACTCATATGATATTAACTTTCGCTTTCAAAAGAAGCTGCATACCAAATTTGTCCTCATCGTTGCTAAGCTACCTTGGTAATATTTTGTTGAATTGTACAGTTTATGGGAAATCAGAATAATTTTAATGCAGAGTTTACGTCTTCTGCATGGGACCAAAGGGATAAATTGATTATTTAATAAACCATTTATGATTTTGAGATGTAATGTCCATCCATACCTAACAAATTTCATATTCTATCTTTTATTTAAATGTATTGTATATACATATATCTCTTAATATGTTTGATATCTTCCTTTATGTATCCATTGACATATATTCTATACTATATAATCCTTATTTAATAATCCCAACGAACCCTGCTGTCTAACTTCCCCCTCAGCTTCTCTCATTTCTACATCAACTTAGAAGTCTAACTAGTTGCTAGGCATACCCCTTGTTACAATTGCCTGCACAGTGGGTATTAACTGACAAACGAGTGAAAGCAGGAGCGGGAGCAGATGCAGGAGTAGCAAACGGAAGCTGAAGCTGGAGCAGGAACTGGCGCCGGTGCTGCAGTTGTAGTTGGTAGGTTCAAAAGAGCAGGTGGCAATTGGCCTCATCACCGTGGGCAATGCAATCATGCACCATGCCAATACTTTGAGGCAGTCACAGTGTGTGTGCGTACAAGTGTGTCTGTGTGTGTGTGTGTGTGTGTGTGGGGCACGTTTTGGGCAGTCTCTCTATGTGTGTAGCTTTTTTCGGTTGTTGTTAACGGTATGCGGTGCTGCTGCTGCTGTTTGTGCGCTACGGTTTGATTAAAAGCATCGGCCATTTGAGTCGTGGCCAAGTTAAACTAGCCAGGGGAGGGGGGTAGCAAACGAGGTGTAGAGAGAGGTGAGAGGGTGAAAGGTGCAGCTCTGTAAATTAACCTGGATTTGGGTGGGGCAGGGAAGCTGCTATCTAATTTGATTTGCATTTCGTGCCTGTCGGCACTGAAATTCGATCGGTCGAATCGGCTTAACTTTAACCCGATGGGCAGTAGGAGCCTCCACCACCCTCCACCTCCCCTTCACCCTTCCTGCTGTCTTAGTAGCAACCTTGGAGCGTCAGATTGATGCGACGACAATGCTCCCGGAGAACATTTTGTCGGCAATTAACCTTTTAACCTTATGGCCAACGAAAGTTAAAGGAACAAATTGCAATCTATTTTGCGTTGCCAAGTTTCGAGGCCAAGTACAAGGGATGGTTGAAGGGGGGTAAAGCGTCACGGAGAGGGGAGTCAAGCGTCGAAATTCCCAAAACTAATCACCAGCAGAAGTGAGCGAGTAGCGAGTGAGCGAGGAACGACGAGCAAACGTGGCATTGCCAACGACATGTGCTAAATGAATCAAACGCACACACACACACATCGAGCAGGGACTGTCCATCTGTCGAGTAGAGTGTAGACACTTTCTCATGCAGATATAGATTCGTATATCAAATGATATGCCTCGCACATACGACACGGTGCCCGCATGTCAGTCCGGTTATGGTAACACAGAGTGAGAGTTATTTCTACAGTGAGAGAAAACTGAATTGAGTTTATATGTATTCTTGCACATATATTTGTTACTTTAAGGCTGCAAGTGATCGCTTTTAGTTTCAGTTCATCATGAATTTAAGAATGTGCAACAAAAACCTTAATGAAAATTGTACCTAATTAGAGACTTGATAATGTACCTAAATAGAGCCTTAAGAGTGTGCCTAAAAGGAGTATAACTAATTAGGTACCATTCTTTTTTAGGTTTTTGTTTCAGTTCTTAGTTTAGTTTTCTAATCTGATATATTATTATATTTTTCCTAAATATCTATATTATAAATTCTTTTTCCCTTTTTAGACTCATGTTTAATAAAAAGATCTATTTTATTTATAGGTTTCCGTTTATGAATTATGAATTATAATATATTTTATTTGTATAGTTCTCAATTAACTATTAATTCTAATTCTCAGTGTACTTCGAACTCTGCAATTTTGAAAAAGGCTTTGAATTTTTCTGCAATTTGTTCTTCTTATTCGAAGACCAATAATGGTTATACTTCTAGTGTAATTATGCTACCAATTCTCTTCATCTTTGTGGTGCCAACTCAAGTCTCAATTCAGACTCCTATAATGCATTTACATATATGTATATACTGCAAACTCTAGTTCCGATTTGGATTCTGTCTTTGTTCCTTACTCTATTTCATTTTCCAAATCTACTTCCACTTAGTTTTACTTTCATGTTCCACTCCAAGTTCCAATTCCAGTTTAAAATCCTTTTCTTATGCTGATCCCTTTGCTAGATCTGATTTCCACGCTCTTACAGCTTACGCTCATATCTAATGTACAATATATTTTAATTTCTTTCAGTGTATACTCGACAGCTCAGCTCAGCTCTGTTCCGTGGGTCCCTCGACTCCAGAGCCAAGTAATAACACGCATTTTCGATGGGATTGTTGGTGTTGTAAACTTGTCTCATAAACGGTGCGGAGCGGGACAATGTGGGCGTGGCGAGGCCCAAAAGCAGGCGCTTTGCACAAAAAACCATTAATCAAATGTCCGCCTGTCTGTCCCTCCTTGTTCCACCGTCCGTCCATCCCGTCCATGTCCGTGCCTAAGCCTCATGCCTCATGCCGCTGCTGCTGCTGCTGTCGCTTCCAGGAAACGGAAGTGTTACACTAAGCCATTTTGTCTTTACCGTTTGTCATGTCAGAGCGAGCGAACACACACTCAGAATGACAAACTGACAAACCAAATACACTTCAAAAAGGGTAAAAAACCAAATGAAACAAAAAACTGAGCAAATTATATTTAAATTTAGAAGGGAAAAGTGTAGCTTCAGTTCGGTCTCACGTACTCGGGCAAATAGAAAAGAATTACACACGCACATTTATAAATATTTATTTGCCAAACCGGGTGTGCCTCAGTCTGTGTGTGTGTGTGTAGTGCAGCTGTTGGGCAGCCTTAACTTTTGCCGGCCTGGGGCCACAGTCAAAGCCAAAGCCAAAGCCAAAGTTTTTGTATAGTTTCAGCTCTCGGTCTCAACTTGTCTGGCATGTTTGACACGCACACTAATAGATGCAAATACATACATTAGACATACAAACATACACACACACATTTGAACACACAACTTTATAGGGAAACATGTGTTTGCGCATTTAGTTGGCAATGAGAAAGGGACCAAGTCAATTTGATGAAGTGCGAAAAAAAGGCAAACTGCATGAGACGAAACGGAAGTGCGAGCAACACAAAGACAGAGAGTCCTGTAGCTAAACGACAAAGTCCAGAGACTTCAGCAAGTCCAGACAGTCCGAGTTCGAGTCCAGGCTCGGAATCGTACTCGTACTCAAATCAAAGGCCTGACAGGCGTGGCAATCTGTTTTGTTGCTGTCAAGGCTTAAGTGCTGCTGCTGCTTCCTTGGCCAGGTGCTTTTTGCCACGCCCCCTACTTCTGTCCCTGCTACTGACTAGCTCAACTATGTATATCGCTGGCCAAGTGTTTCAAGTCAATCGTTCTTGGCTTGGCTTATGCCGGCATCGACTTGTTATGACATGAATTATGACTTGAGTGCTGCTTAAGCCACGTGGCATCTTAAACCAGTTGCGAATTGTTAGCCAAAACTTCTACAAAAGGGAGCTTAAACCAATTGCGAATTATAAGCTTGCTTTATCTTGAATGACTTCGATAACTCTAAGGAGATAAAAAAAAACCATTATGTTATGCATGGTATAATAAACATTGAGTTTGAAGAAGTTTGAAGACCCCAAAAGTTCAAAAAATCATCTAAAATACAATCAAAAATGTACACTGCAATTAACAATTATAAGAACTCTCTTTCAACTGCTCTAGACCACAAATGTATGTACATTTAAAACTTTCCGAACTATTCAGACAGTCTATAAAAGGTTCCTATTCAGGCTTGGCATTAAAAAGTTGATGCTACCCAAATGGAAATGCGCGAAAAACCACCAGCAACAACAACAAATGGAAAAGCTCTAAGAATGTTTGTGCGTTAGTGTGTGTGTGCGTGTGTGTGTAGCCGAGTTACGCATAGTTAAATGTTGCGGGTTAATTGAGCTATCCCAGGAATGAAATTTAATACAGAAAACATAATTATTCCACTGGTTTTTCAGATGCTATGCTTTACATCTCTTTCAGTTTGCAATTTACCTCCCCCACAAAGTGTGAAATAGTTGAGAATCTATGGCAATTCATATACTCTATACGAAAGTACTATGATGTACTATGTGTCTAATGTATGTATTTTATTTGATTAATATTATCATACTATTTATTATTAGATGTGATATATGATAATAATTAAAGAAAGATTATGGTCTGAGAATATAAGGATTATATAAGAGTTATCAAAAAAAGATTATAGTTGCATAAGTTGGAACTGATTCGAAATATTATAATTCATTATGATATAAAGATACTGAGGGGATATGCAGAATAGATCAACATATTCTTTGAAAAGAACATACATAAGAATATAATAGTATGATATTTTTTATTCAAGTTTCAAATATAAAATACATGCAATAAAAAAATGCAATAAATATTATATATGTATATATATATGCTTCTATGAGTACAAAGCCTCACAAATATAAGAACTCTTCAACAAAAACTTGTTTTGAAAATAACCTCAAAATGATTAAAACTCCATGATAGACAAGAGAATCCTTTCGCTCTTCTTTCTTTAATTATGAACAATACCAACAAGAAAAAACACACACACACACGCATTAAGTAAAAACATTTCACGCAGAGCTGATTTATGTTTTTATTTATTTATTTACGAACTTAAACAAAAACATTTTATTTTTTTTTTCATTATTTTATTTTATTTCGAATTTTTATTTTGATTTGATTTCTACCCGTTTTTTTTATTTAGCTACAGCTGACGCGTGATAATTGAAAGGCATTTTGAATGCTTCGCTGGTTTTGCTGGCATGATGATGGGCTTTGCGAGAAAAACACGTAGAAGAAGAAGATGGAAAAAACTGCAAACCGAAAATAAAAAGCGTTGGTGGGCGTTGGCTGGTGGGGAGGGGGGGCACGACCGTTTAGAGAGTGGTTTGCAAAACCGAGCAGCAAACAAAAAATAATTGACTTACATTAAAATACATATTTATTTATAGTACACATACCCTGTATATATACTCTGTATAAGTATTACAAACCTTACTTCATTCTACACGGTATTACCCTAGTGTACCCCGCAAAACACTATTGAATGTGTTTGTGTTTTTGAACGTTTCATAAATGAAAATTTGATTTGATTTGCTGCAAATTTCACTGGCAAAATTTTCTGATATATTCGAGTTGATGTTGCTGTTGTGGCTACTGTTGTTGATGTTGTTGTTGATTTCTACACACACAACAATGTTTTGGCCAAATGTTATTTAATTAAACAAATTATTTAGCTTGGCATTTTCATTAGCATTTGCAGCATTTCCATTTCGATGAGGATTTCCATTCCCATTTCGATTCGTATTTCCATTGGAGCTGCTGCTGCTGGTGACGTTGAAGGCTTTTGCCAATTTGATTTCGATCTGGTTTTATTTCTTTACCAATAAACCAAAAACATTTTGGCCCTTTTAATTCAATTTTCATTACGAATGTACCACACCCAGGGAGTGACGCAGGTAGACAGTTTTGAATATTGGGCAATTTTAATAGGCATATCAATGTCTTTGGTGAGATTAGCCAGCACTTGCTGCTAATACTACCCAGAGTAGCAGTTATTGCTAATGGGGATTTTCAAATATTGATAGCACCAGGGAGATTAGGTCAGTATGCTCTATATTGATCAACAATATATATTGTATATACCATATGTATGTATACATTGTGTGACAGTATTAAGTTTGAAAGTACGTCTTTAGAGTGTCTAGAAAATCTACAGATTATATGTTATACAATTTTATTATTTTTAATTTTGTACAGCAAATCGGTGCAATGACAATTACCAATGACAAGAATATATATGTTTATTTACCTTATACAACCCTATATATTGTATTATTTGAGTTGGCCAACAGATGAACGATTTTCTGTTGGTTTAAAGCTAATTTTCGGTATATTTTATGAGCCTTTGTGATGCTGCTGAAGTGTTTTGCCAGTGTGCGTGTGCCTCTCTGTTTGTGCACCTATGCCTGTCTGTGTGTGTGTGTCTGTGTGTATGTGTGTTGAGTGTGCAGACTACAGCTATCGAGCTCTCTCCTGTCAAGTGTCCGAGTTGTCGTTTCGTTTGACAATTAAACGATTCATTTGATTATTATCATTATGCTGGTTTTCCCTGATGTTGTTGTTATTGTTCTTATTGTTATTGTTGTTGCTGTTGTTATTGTTTTTTGAATGGTATTGTTTTTGCAACATTTGCGATTTACGCGTTTAATTCCATACTTGAATCTGCTCGAGCTTTAATTATGAAATTAATAACGATTATAATGCGTCGAGTGTTTACTTAATATAATTACCTCGCCTTAATTAACGCATATTTTAGTTTCGCATTTAAAATTGTTTGCCAGATATACGCGGCTTTTTTATTCAGTTCTTAAAGCACTCGAGAAAGTGCAGTAACAATTGTGCACTGAGAAAAAAAAGTAAGGGAGAAACTTGTTTTGGATGGAGAAAATATTTTGAGAGTGGAAGAAGATTCACGGAAATGTTTCTTTATATTCAAAACAGTTGGAAGCATTATAGATAGTTGATATATAGAACTTTAGCTATCTCTTATATTTAAACAAGATATCTAAGATTAGCTTTGTTTATGGGTTGCGAATATCGAGAATCCTTAACCAATATAGGTGCAAAGAAAGCTTTACATGATTTCCAATTGTCAATTTAGTAAATTCTGATTTTAAGTGGAATATACTTTAGTTATTTCTTTTCTTCGATAAGAAGATTATAGTTGAGATCTTTATATTATACACTGTTATTATTATAGTTAGATATTAAACACATCTCCATAGGTGAATCTTGCCTGAATACTGCTTTAATCTCTTCAAATTGAAAATCAATCATAATTGCTTATAATTGTCAACATTCGTAACAATCATAGCTTCCCTCTAACAACTTCCTTTCCTTTTCGAGATTGTATTTTCATTTGACAAACAGAGTAAAAACGAAAGGAAAATGCTCGGAAAACCGAAACCGCAACTGAAAACCGAAACTGTTTATACAAGTCGAGTGTGAAGCAAACAAGCAAAATTTCACTTACCCAAGCAATGCGACCAATTAACACAAATCTCGAGACGGCGACGGTGATGCCGAGCGGTGTTTGGCAAACGCTGCGTATGCGTGATAAATGTTTGCTTTGTTGGATTGTTTTAATGTTGTCGCGTTGCGTTTTGCGTTGCGTTTGGTTTCAATTTCGATTTCAATTGCAAATGTTGTTGTTGCTGTTGTGTTTAAAATGCTGTTTGAGTTGTTTTTCGAATTGTTGTTGTTGTTGTTGTTGAAGATGATTTTCAAGTTTCGCGACAACAACGACACAGAAAAAAAGTCATTACTACTGCTGTTGCTGCTACTGCAATTTGATGATGATGAACGCAATTTCTCATCACATTTCTCTCAATTCATCTTTCTCTGTTGGCGACAGTTTTCTTTTTTGTTGTTGTTTTTGTTGTTGTTTTTGTTGTTGTGGGGGGAGGACACCAATGGAAATCAAATTAAAATTAAAAATTGCCCTCTAAATAAAACATAAAACAGTCGAAAAATTCTCCGAGGCGACGTCGGCAGCCGATGAAGGTAAACAAAAAAGACCAGCGAAAATTATAACAAGAAGGAGAACGTGGAAGGCGACAAAGCAACAACAACAACATTAACAACAAGAACAGCAGCAACAACAGAGACAACAACAGCCAAAATAGGCGGCAAAGAAGGCAGAAGAAAAATGTCGCCAAATTTTAATTTTGCTTACAGAGAAAATTCACTTGTTGTTGCTGTTGTCTGCTGCTGTTGTTGTTTTTATTATTGTCTGCTGCTGCTGCTGCTTAGCTGACAAATGTGCACAGGATGCTCGCATTATGAAATTTTTAATCAAATGAAATGACAATAAGATTTTCCATTGAAGAAAAACGCGATACAATTTCCCTTCCAGAGGGCAACGTAGTTGGTTTTCTTTCTTTCTTTCAAAATGGAATTTACTGAAAAAACAAATAGAACAATTTAATTGAAAATCTTCTTGGAAAATTATGAAAATTAAGATAATCCTACGATTTATAAGTGAGAATCTTAAGTTGATTGTTAAAATAATTCCCTCTTATATCTTTTAATAAGCTACCCCCTGTTAACGCTACTTGCAGGATATATGCAACTATATAAATACAGTTCTTGTCATTAAGGAAAGCCTGGCACACAGGAAAGTCGCTGGCGCTGAAAGGTGCTGAAGAAACTCACAAATGGTTCAACTCAAAACTAACCGACTATGTTGTAATTTACAACTGGTTTCTGAGCGCAGCAGCAGCAGGATATATCACCCGAAATTGTCTATTATTGTATAGGTATAATACACAGTAAATGTATTTATAGCTTTTGAATTGCTTTTCAGCACATTCGAAAAAAAGGCTTAAAGGTATTTTATTCGCATAATTTTTAACAGGAATCACTGATCATTTTACATTTAAATTCGAAATACATACCTATACGTACATATGTACATATGAAATATTTCTCAGGTCACTGATACAAATTTTTATTTTATTTCAAATATTTTATAAAACTTCTCATAAATACGCAGCTAGTTAGTATTTATTTAAGCAAAATAATGAGCAGTATTTATAGGACTGTTTAAGTTTGAATACTACAATTAGTTTCAGTTTAAGAGAATTTGAATAAATTTCGCATAAAGCAAATCTATTTTCTTTTTAGCTGTGGTTTCAATTATCACAAGTTGAAAACTGTTGAAGCTGTGTTAAAAACTTATACAGAAACCAACTATAAGGAGCAATATTTATACCAAGTTTCATTTAAAAAACAAGGTGCGTTCCCATGGCACAGGGAAAAAACTGCAAACAGCAGAAGTTAAAATTTTGAACTCAAATTACGACAAATTCTGCAAGCATATGAAAAGCACAAAGCGCACCAAGTGCCCAAAGTATCCATACCACAATCATTACACACACACACACACGCACACACACAATAGTTGATAGTTGAGCTGCATTTTAAATAAAGAAAATATTTGTAAAGTATTCGCCGTAAAAGTTTTAAGTACATATTTTGTTAACACACATTTTTTTATTGCGTTTCTTTTGTTATGGTTTTAATTCTTATTTGGCTTGTTTCGTCCAAAGAACTAGCTTAAGCTCAGTGCGGAAATGCTTACAGGAAAATTAAGAACCGTTTTCTTTTTTTCAAAAACAAACTTTCGCTCAAAATTCCAAACAAGAATTCGACAAGTTATATGGAAAATGCATGCACAACAACAATAATAACAACAGCAACAACAGACACACAAACACACATGTATACAAAACGCAGCACGTGGCGACATAAAAAACGCGCGCGCGGAAATCACTTGAAAAAAAATATCAACAAACAAACACAAGAAGCGGCAATGAAGAACATACGCGAAAAAAGCACGCGACATTCACTGAGACTGTGACTAGCGCGTTCACTGTGACTGCGACTGTGACTGTGACAGTGACTGGCACCGTGACTGTGACTCTATCACTCTCTGCTGTTCTGGCAACACTCAACGTTCACACGCCAAGCGCTCGTTTGCGACTGAAGTCGCCGCCTCAGCCATGCACCTGATAATGCCGTCGCTGGCGCTGCCGCAGCCGATGCCAACGTCGCTGTCGACGCGGACGTCGTGTTGGCCGAGCGCAACGCGCAGCCCGATGGAAATTCGGCATCGCATCGTTGTCGTTGTCGGCACAGCAGACTCGTTCGACCGCTTTTCTCCACACATTCGCAGAGGTGTCTGCATTTCCCCTTACCCCTTCTCCCCCTTTCACCCACCCCCACCCACAACTGCGTGTGGTGAAAACTAGCGCCAAAATATGGACAATTGCACTTGGCCAATTCAAGTGGCAGTCGGACTGCCTTCCCCCTGCCCATCCCTCCCCTATTTGGACCCCCTTTCGGACAGCCTCTTGAGGCGATGTTGATGTCGCAACTGTTGAGTGCAAGTAAAAGAAATGAGCCTAAAGGTCGACGCAGTTGCGAGGCAGGTACATCATTTGGTATTATAATGTCAGGTGGATGCAATAATTTACCAACACTAGGAAAGCACCATCCCTATTAGTGTTGGGTAATCCTAGTTCAATTTGAGGAATAAGTCCGTTTGTTCGTTTAAAATCAATGAACTAGGTCGTTCATTTAGTTCAATCGTTCATTTTTTAAACTTGCTTAAAGGTGCTTCAAAAAAAAAAATATGTTATGAATTTATTTTATACAATGCTGTCATTGAAAATTAATATTATTTATTCAATTTATGTCAAAAACACTTATACATAATAATAATAAGAAATAATAAAGAGTTTACATATTATATTGAACTAAGTGAACTATATTGAACTAAGTGAACTATATTGAACTAAGTGAACTAAATTGAACTAACGAACTATATTGAACTATAAAGACAGACCTAGTTCGTTCGTTCAGTTTGGTGAATAGTTCAATTTAGTTCGTTCGTTCACGAACGACACAACACTAATCTCTATATTAAAGAGATGACGTTAAAAACTGGACTGATATTGATGATCTTAGCTCCGCAGTTGCTCTTATTAAATTATTATAATACCGATGAATATGTATATAATACATATATGATATGATGTTTTTAGAAAATCAAAAATACTTAAAGGACATCATTCGATTTTGATGGTCTCGTCGGCACCCGAAGTGTGTTCGTGATTCTCTTTATGTTTGTACACACTTGATACAATTGACGTTTAAGTCACAGTCTATATTTCACTATTTGTCTAAATTTGAGCAGAAAACGTGCCTTACCCCAAACCGGTCATTGTTTTCTTACTTTTTTTCCTTTATTTTCAAAACCAATTTTATCGGGTGTCAATTAAACCGTTCAGACTGCCAACTTGTCTCACCTACTCTCGACTAAAGCTGCCAACATGCTGGGCCGAAAATAGAGTTTGACAACTTTGGCACAGACCAAAAGTGCCCAATACGAGTGAGAGAGAGAGAGAGAAAGAGAGAGAGAGAAAAGAATGCACTACGTAAAGCTGCTCCCGGCTCAGAGGTTTCTCAACTAAAACGATTTAAATACAGAAAGCTGCTTACTCAGTCTGTCTCCATAGTCTCTTGTCCCTTGGTCCTCTAGTCCGCAACCGAATCCGCGGAAAGCGCAGCCAAACGAGGGTCGGGGCGATGATATCAAAACACATCCTAGAACAAAATGCAGCTCAGGCCACGATAAGAGTCAGCGGCAGACAGGCAAACGACAGCGGTATTCCTCACTCCCCCCACACCTCTCTCTCTCTCTCTCTCTCTCTCTCTCTCTCTTACTCACTCTCTCCTCTTTCTGTTCCGGCACTGACTGCCAGCCACCTTTGGCCAGTGGTGTTATTGGCTCTTCTTCTTTCCGCCCTCCCGAGTTAGACAGCGACTCCGACTCCAACCGAACTTTCTACTCCAATTCGGACTCTGACTCCTCTATCATCTCCATCCCCATTCTGACTGCAAGCGACCTTTGGCTAGCGGTGTCACTGCCTGTTGGTGCCACATTACATATTTGTCCACAGGCAGACATACATACCCTACCCAGCTAGGGGTTTGTTAGCTATACTAGTCAAGGAGTCAAGGTATTTTCTTTGATGTAAAGTCATTTGAAATTGCAGAGTATTGTAATAAAAACGTTTGATTATGAAATAAGTTTTCTTTAGAATATCCTCACTTATCTTTTATTATTTAGGTCTAATATATTACTCTGAAATCTCGATACGAACACCTTCAATAAAGAACACCTCATCAGAGCTTAACCGCCTTTTTCTTTCAATAAAGAGTTGATAGAATGTGCTATCAAATCTTAAGCACCTTTATTCCATAAAAGGAATACAAAAATTAATTTTTGACTACTCTTCATCCTACTCATTTCCATTAGCTTCCTCTCAACGTAGGGTATTCAAATCCCGCCATATGATCACATATTCTCATTGCATTTCATTCATTCTACATTTTTTGTGCAATGGTCTTCGTTCTTCCCTCTAACGCTCTCTGCAAATCTTTGACAAATGTAAACATTTGGTGTTCTTTTTTTGCCATCTCTTCTTCTCTGCTGCTTCTTCTTGCTCCTCCTCCTTCCTTCCTTTCTTTGCTGAGCTCTGCTTCATTTTGATAGTGTGTGTCTGGCAATGCGGGTTGCGCTTTTCCTCCAAATTTTTCTCCTTCTCTTCTTTTTCTCCTCGTTACTAGCGCCAAATTTATTTTCCTCTGGGTTTTTTCAGTCCAGCGGGAAGCATGACGAGTAGAAGTGGTGGTGAAAGGGGGAATGCCTAGGGAATGTCGGGAAAGGTTTCTACTTTAGATTAGAGTTAATCAGCTTAGCGTGTCACTTTGACTATTAAAAACGACGTGTCGCCAAAGGGTTTTTGGGTCGTTATTGCTGGCTTACCCAAAACACGCACATCCTCACACACACACACACACACAAACACTTTGACACACGCCCACAAGTCGGCAAGGGACACCGCATTGAAAGTGGACACATGTGAAACGTGGATGTTAATTAGAGTTCCGCATTAGGGTTGACACCGCGACAGCCAGTGTCTGCGACAACCCTGTGCAGAGGAGACTCAGCATTTTCTAATGAAATATGGTAAGCTTGGCAAGCTTTTAGTTCTGTTTTTTTGACTCATAATTACTTAAGTATTTACAGTATGCAAAATTAATTACTTCTGAGTAATAATCAAAAAATTGCCACATTATTAAAAATACTTATACAAACATTTCCTATATACTTTCTTTGCAATTAAATTCAGGTAATTAAGTATGTAGTCTTTTTTAATAATAGATACATTTTATAGCACCTTAAGCCTTTTAAGGCAAAAAATTATTAATTACTGAAGTAACTTCATGAGTAATTTAAGGTAATTAAGTATATAGTAACTTTATGTATGTGTATTATTGAATACCAGATGCATTTTATAGCATCTTAAGCTTCCGTTTAGCTCGCATCTGTTCGAGTTCTGTCGCATCTCACCTTTTTTGGGTGGCACAACGCATCTAAACGACGACGATCCGTGCATCAACCAGATGTGGCAGGCAGACGACTTGTGGCATAGAAAGTGAGCCATGTTCGCTCCACATTGCCACTCGTTGGGCAGCTCTGCCACCGCCGGGACAGCTTGGACCGCTGCTCCACTAAAGCAACGCAGTCGCCACATTTTCACCAAACACTTGACTTTCCATTGACGTCGTTGACGACGACGCCTTCGCCACAGCCGCAGCTACCGTCACAGCCACCATCTCCTCCTCCTCCTCCCGCTCCCCTTGCTCCTCCTTCTCTTCTCTCTGGCTGCGTTTCCACCTGCGCCGCCAACATTTCCACTCGCAGTCCGACTTTGACTTTGCCAAATGAATGCCAAAGCAAACAGGATTTTCAAGTTGTTTGGGAAAGTAACAGTGACGCGCCGACCAGCGCTGTCAGCGTCAACAGCTGTTGCAGCAACAACAAGATAGACAACAAAGCGTGTAACTGGTTAGCAATTGGCAAGTATGCTCGACCAGAAGATTCCCTGTAGATAATAATGACAGGAAGATAAAGAAACTAGATATAGTTAGAGTATAACAGAATTCCTTAGTCTACCGTCTTGCTCTTTTGCACTCATTCTTTCTCTACCACCGCATATCGTATATCGTTACCATATATCGTTTTTTCCTAAATATATAACCGTAGTTCCAGAAAACTATCACCTTTAAAGGGGTGTAGCTGAAATTAAATACTAGCTTTAGCTTTACATTTATATCAAATTTATTAATTTAAGCAATTTTAGTTCCAGAGATCCACAAACTTAATAGAATAATTAGACAAAGAATTAAAGGAACATAAGAAAAAGGAGATACTGATACTCATGATTAAAGTAAAAGCGGAACAGCAAATTAAGGTAATGTAGATATTGTATATAGCAATGTATACCCGCCGTCTCTTTCCCTCTGTGTGCATGGGAATTCACTCCATCAAGTGTGCACCTCATGAAGATCTGTTTTTCTGCCTTTGATATATATTCTCTGCTATACCTATTCTTTTTCTATATAGGATATGCCAGCAAACGGGAACAGCAATAGCAAGAGCAACATGCGATGACAACAAAGCATTCATTGATTGCCTTTTGGTATTAGTTTCAATTTATTTCACTTTGAGTGTGATGGATGGCAACAGCGACAGCTCCAAGCGTGGCCTCTCCCTCTCCTTACACATACATGTGTGCACACCCACATCCACTCACACACTGGCATACAACAATAGGGTCATCAATTTAGAGGCGCTACCCTTAGCCTTTTTGCTGTTTTCAGCTGTTTTTCCTCTGGTTTCTTCCTTTACTTTTTGCACTATTTCTGGCAATTGTTGGTGGCATTTTTATTGCACGCTGCTTAATGCCAAAACAATTGTTGGCCCAAATAAATTGCAAACAAAATTCAATTGCAATTGGCATCGTACAGTGTAGGGTTGTCATGCCCTCAGAGCATGCAGGGTTGTTGCATTTAATTGCCCGTTCGCTTGGCAAAACCGAAACTGGTTGGCAGCACACTTAACAAATGGTCGAATGGATCGAAGCGACACACGCTGCAACGTTGCAACAGTTTCTAATTGACTTATTGCCACGCTATTGGTGCAACCATTTGTGGCACGCATCGCACGGCACATCACGGATGATGAACTGGTTCCACAAATATTCATGCGTGTGTGTGTGTACAGAGCGAGTCTACTCGTTTTGTTGCATGCCCCTAAGCAGTGCGAAACGCGCATCAATTATTTCCCACACCCGATTGACTAACTCAGTCAATTCAATGGCCCCCTCGTTCCTCTCCTTCCTCACCCTTTCTCTGACCCTCTCGAATGTACCGTTAACTGTTGTGTTAGCTATTTATGCTCTCATGCTCTGTCTGCCCCGTCGTATAGTTCGTTAACAGCTGTCAGTCAATCGCACAGATTGTCAAGCGTTTTTCCTCCATTGATATGACAACAAAATTGCCGTTATATTCATCGTTCATCGATTACTTTTACTATCGATTAATGGCAGCAGGGGTTTTTCCCTAGCTTTCAAGTTGACAGATTAATTGATTTATTTATAATTATTACTTAATTATTTTCACTGTCGTATGTGATCGATTAATACACAGGGTATTCCTGGCGTGTGAGGTCGTTTAATGAACTCAATAAACTCCTGAATCTCGTAATCTATCAAAACTAAATTTAGTGGAAACATTCTTCATATTTATTCAAATGCGAAATGAATTTGTTTTTATGAAAATTCTTTCTATTTTAAATACAACATTTTATCTAGATTTTATTTGTTACCTTTTTCCCATTCTTTCTAAATATAAGTTCTATTTATATCTGTATAAGTCTTAGTAATTGTCTCTATTTCTACTATTCCCTCTTCTCATTTCTTTTCTGTTTCTCCCTCTTGCTAGTCCTTTACACAGATCTGTGACTTGTTAGGTACCCTTTCGGCTTATTGCCCTTTCCCCCGCTTCCTCTCTCTCCAACCCATCAAAAAACCTGAAATGCTTCGATTGAGTTTTTGTCGTTCCACTTATGAACTGAATTGAACTCTGATTACAGCTGAGAACCCCCCGCACTGGGCTGTCAGAGGTCAGTCAAACAATTTGACAGTAGCGTCACAGCAATCAACCAAATTGAGCAACAATAAGAAGCAGAGAAAACAACAACAACAGAGCGACTATAAAATACTTCTCAAAGACGTTTATATGTAGTTTAAGAGATTGCAACATATTTCGTCTATATAGAAGACTGCAAGAGTTTTGCACAATTTGTTATGCACTGAAATTATAATTGAATAGTTGACAGCCACCTTTTGTGTTTTTAGGTACAGGGTATGCAAATCAATGCAAATAACAGCTTAGGTGTCAAGTGTCAATCAGCATAAGGCAAGCAGTCAACCACATATGCATTCAATATGAATTGATGCATCATAAATGTTATTCGAATGTCAAATAAACACTTCCAAATTTGCATCCTCTTTAAACACGAGATTACCTCCGCCGTGATGTGGTGAAGCGCTCTGGCAACTTTTATAGTCACGCCCAGATTCAAAATATTGATTGAGGAATGAATGATTTATATATAGAACAGAACTTACAGTAAAGTATAGCTATAGATTGAGACAAGGT
The DNA here is from genome assembly GCA_018904165.1 of Zaprionus camerounensis. NCBI lineage: Eukaryota > Metazoa > Arthropoda > Insecta > Diptera > Drosophilidae > Zaprionus > Zaprionus camerounensis. Next base: position 693,767 of record JAEIFS010000739.1, read on the forward strand.
TCGTTCCCTCTAAAATTTCCAGAACTCATTACATTCTTTACTTTATTAAAATATGATATTAAAAGCCTTAAGTACTTATAAAATACCTTAAGCTTTCACATTTTTCTCAGGTCTTCCATTCCCCTTGCCCTTAAAATGATTATGGAATCCTATCTCGACTGTAATATATTATATTTAATGATTAAGTACTATAAACTGTGTGCTTAAATATAAATGCGATTTTTTTGCTGAAATGCAAACCACAAAGCGAGTTCAGTTAAGTTCTTAAAGCATTTAATATTGTAGTATTTAATATTGTAATCATCTCTTTGTATCGTTTTAATGTATATCAATGCAAATATTTACATATGTATACAATATTTTCAATCCTCAGCTGAGTCGAGCATTAGCAGAGTTTTTTTCCCGTTGTTTTTCATACTCTCATTAGTATTTTTGCAAAATAATGTTGTATTAATCTGCAGGTCACATCAATAATATTGATTCCTCTGGAGTAAACAAACCCCTTCCCCTTTCCCTCTGGCTCAGTACCCGAACCACAAATCTATAACCCCTGAAGCTGAAAATCAAAGCTAAAAAGCTTATCATGCCAATAGCTAATTAGATGCATAAGCACAACACAACCCAAACTAATCGATTAGTGGATACCCTGTAACTGAGTTCAATAGCTAAAAGAGTTAACGAAGCGATAAGTAGAGGAAAAATAATTCATTCACAAGTCTCAGCAACCCCCAATACCTGCTGGAAAAGTGCAGGGTATTTGGGCACTGCAGCAAAATTGAATAAATAAAGTGGAACGAGGTATATTTATTAAATTTGCACAACATCCGATGCTCTTGTTTACCATTTCCGTGTCCCCGCCAACTGTGAATGCCAGAACAGAAAATGGTCCAAGCCAGCAGCATATGGGCGGCATAAAAGGGGCGCGGCCGGCAGGGTGAGTAGGAGGGAGGGGGAGGGGAGAGACGAGGCATGTGAGTGTTTAACTAGTGTACCCAATACACTCACTTTTTCGATATTGAAAACCCAATAAAAGAAAGATATAACCACGCAATAAATTCATGCAGAAAAAGCTACCGATGCAATAACAACAGCACGCAATGGGTGTATACTTGACTAGCGGATACCCTGTACATGCAATTAAAAGCAAACAAAGCAATGCATTTCTGCTTTCTTCCCAAATTGAACAAGATAAGCAATCAATACAAACATAGAAACTAAAGTATTCGACTGTCAGATACCCTGTAATGCCTACAAATGTATGTATGCATGTATAAAGGGAGAGCAACTTTACTTCTTCTAAGCTGAACGTACATATTGACATTCTGTTTACACTTGCCCATACCCTGTATGAATAACAAATGTTTCACTTTTCTCCGTTCTCTAATTTTTCTGCAATTCTTCTGTTTCTCACATTCAATATACCCAAACAACTACAAGCTACAGAGTATAAAAACAAACCCGAAAACACAACACGAAAAAAAATATAGAAAAAAAGTAGGCGTGGCAAAATAAAATCAAATAAAGCACTGGCAAAATATGAATGTGCTCGAGCGTGTGGACCACTAAAGGGGGAAAAGTGTGGGGGGAGGAAGAAGAGAAGGATGCAGGATGTGCAGCATATAGCGATCCAAAAAGTGCAAACAACTGCAAAAAGCATATCAATAATGACGATGATGATGTACTGCACTTGGGGGTGTGTGGGCGTGGGAGCAGAAGAATGGAGAGGGGGGGGAGCAACACTGAAGTGAAGTGGCAGCCAAGAGGAAAAGGAGTGGGGCAGGGAGGGTGGTGTGTAGTGGCATATAACATGTTTGCCATATATGTAGCCACAACAACAACTCGTGGGGAATATTGTTAAAGTGCAACCGTTTCAGTTGTTGCAGTTGCACGAGTTGTTGTTGTTATTGTTGTTGTTGTTGTTGCTGGCAACTGAATTATTGCCGGTTAAACAACTTTCGCTCCTACATATTTCAATTAAGTGCCAAAAAGTTAAGACATGCTACACGGGGGGAAATATACAAAAAAAAACTAAAAACCATCGAACAGTTTTAATTGAATTAAAACAAAATACGTACGATATGTGACCCCCACATGACCTGAATAATCTACAAAAATAATACAAAAACTCTAATTGGCGTTCCCTCAATAGAATGCTGATGTTATAGTTTCGATTATTTGCTAAACAAATTGCTATGAAGTGCTCAAGCAAACTAAATTCCAATGAAAAAGTTCTTTTTGACCTATTCGACCAATTTATTTAGATTTTTGATTGAATTTAAGTTTTTAATTGGTTTTTAGTTCGAAAATTGAAGCGAGCTTCTGCTAAAAGGAGTATACATCAGGTTAGCTTAGATATTCACAGATTTATTTGAATTAAATGATTAATTTAAAAAGAAACGGATTATTTAAGCAATGTATGGTATATAATTTATAATAAAAGATTTGTACAGCAGGAGAATATTAGATGAATTGTATGTCTCAATATGTGTACATAACCTCTAAGAGAATAATGCAATTAATCATTCATTTTTCGAAAATCATCGGAGTTTGCTAGGTGATGATAAATAAAGAGAGAGGGAGAAAAGAAAGAAAGAAAACACTGTGAGACATAGAAAGTCAAACATAGAGCAAAGCTTAGAGCATCCTGAACAGAACTGGACAATTTCAAATCTGCACAGATGCACAAAGCTTGGCATAAGGCCAGAGAAGAAACATGAGAATGCAGCAGTGAAGCTAAAGGATGAAGCAGAAAAGAGAGAGAGAGAGACAGGGAGTGAGAGAAAGAGAGAGAGGAAGGGTTAACATGGCCAAAGGGGGCCCATTGACCGGCAGCGCCAAAGGCAGCGTGTCGAGTGTCAAGTGTCGATTGCACAGCACAGCCCCGGGGGGTGCTACGAAAAAAGTGTGTCAAGTAAAAATGGAATTAAGCAGCCAGAAGTGCACTGCAGTAAGCGATACCATGTAAGCATAAAAAGCACAGAAAATATTAGAGAGATCATGTCACTGTACGAACTATTTAAACCTATAACATCTTTATTTATAGGTCGATCTTTAGAAAACTTTGAGCAGCTTTAGTAAATACACTGCAAGAAACCCAATTGGAAAATTAAAGCTCCAAACCAAAGATTGCTAGTTAAAAAAACAATTTAATATAAGGTAAGTTTTGTATTTTATCTGCTAATAGAATAAGTTAGTAAAGAAGAAATAAAACATGTTTTTAAACACCTGTAGCTATAAAGAAGTTCTTTTGTACAATCGCAAGACTACCCCTTTGCAGCCACCCCACATTTACAGGGTATACAAAGTGGATATGAGGCACAGAAGCCCCGATTGCGACCTGGCATTAATCTTCGAAATTTGTTTTGTGCCTTTGCGAGTGAAAAAAATTGAAGAAATTTTTCAGACCGCGTTGGCATTTTGACCCAAGGTTAATGCGAAAAGGGTACGCAAGGATAGGAAGATATTGGCGAAGAAATAGGGGAGGTGGGACACAGGAAAGTGAAGTGTGCTGGGGACAACCCGCTCGCAGTCAACCGCAACTTATGGCGCGCGCGGCAATTTAACGCTTGCGATTTTCGTTAAGGGATTTACCCAGCCCCGCCAGCCTGTTTCTCACCACTCCCTACCCTTCCCCTCCTTCTCCTGCTAGAGCCCCCTGAGGGGGATTGCGCGATTGAATGCCAAAATGCACACAAATTGCGCAAATGCCGCCGCAGTCGACGTCGACGTGCTGCAAAAAAGCGCAGCCAGAGGCGGGAGCATAGTATGGAGAGAGCGAGGAGAAAGAGGAGGGCAGCTAGAGCGGGTCTGCGCTTGGGGGCACTGCCTTCTCTTGCTGCTCGCTCGTCACGCTCGGCGGCGTTTTTGTTTTTCCTGCGGAGCCTGTCGAGAGCTTATAAAATTCACACGCTGCACTTTTCCACCGAGACTCGACGCGGGCCACGCCCCTTGCCAGTCCCCGCATCCCCTTTTGGTACTCTTGGGAAAACCTTTTGCCAAATGCAATTTACTTCTGTGTGTTTTATTGCAGCTCTACTAAATGCCTCCCCCTACCCTCCTCACACTCCTTGACCTCACTCCCTGACCTCACTCCGCACGCAGTCGCCTTTTTTCGGTTTTGGCTAATTAAATTTTATGCTTGGTAATTTTAGAAAAAGGCCTTCCACATTTTTTGGTTGTCGTAGAAGGAAACGGCGCAGATGAGGGCAGAAGGGTGCAGGGAGGGGGGGCTGAGCGTAACCTGCTGCTTTTAAGTACGTTTCTCTTGCGGCGTGTTTTGCTTTTTCCTTGCTAGCAATTTACAAAAATCGCACAAGTTGTGCATAAAAGAAAGCAAGAAAAAAAGGCTGAGAAGAGGATGAGGGCAGGGGGTGGGTGTGCTAAGAGGCGAGCGGCAAATTGCAGGCAATAAATAAAACATCCACGAAAAATCGCTGCATACTTTCGGGCGCAGCGCAGCGCAACGTACCGCACACTTCCAAAGAAATGCCCAGAGAAATATACAAAAGCCAAAGCTAGAACTGCAAACTGCACACTGGGAATGATATGTGAAAAGCATTTCGATATAATGTTCCACTTAAGAGATCAACAACAAATAGAATATAAAATAATTGCATGGCAATTCATGCTATACGATTGTCAAGTTCCATGAGAGATAAAGAATACTTATATACATATATATAGAGAAATCATTTATTGTACTTCTTGTGGCGGATTCACTTAGCCAGTCTACATGTGAGCATATACCTTTATATTCTTAGATGTATATATATATATTCTTAATTATTGCATACACCTGAACTGTCCATTTAAAGGATTTGCTGATTCTCAAGCACATTATAAAAAGTTGGATCCCTTGGCTGTCTATAAGTAGTTCTTCAAGTTATACTATTTACAACCATCGCAACCATAGCTCAAGTTCTTCCAAAGTTCTTTTTTTATTCAATGACTATAACATATAAATATAGAAATATATTTCATATCAAAACATATGTTAGTGTGCAGTTAAAGACTGTAATAAGTGTAAATAAGCTGGAATTTAAAGTTACATTAAAAACAAACTACTAAAACATATAGTCATCATAGATAGTATCTTTATTGGAAAGTAAAGAAGTGCATTTTCCAGGTATTTTCTCTGTACCTAATTCACTGTCAAAGCAGCTTCAAATAACTAAATTTATTCATATTGTTATTAAATTCATGCGTCAAGGAGCCCTGTAAAATAAAAAAAACCTACTGGTTAATTGCACTTATAAAAATTATAGATACAATTTAGTTTTTAATATTGAAATATACTTGTAGTTATGCGCATTGTAACCATACCAAAATTATCTATTGGCATAACTATAAATAAATAAATAATAGCCTACAAAAAAAACTCTATAAACTAATTGCACTCGCAATCTACTCTTTTTTTTCACAGTACATCCACACAACAGCTGCAACAAGCAATGCGAAATAAGTCTAATTGAAAAGCGAAATAGAAATTGTTTCCAGTGGGTGAAGGAGGAGAATAAAACGATTTGAAAATCGAATAGAATTGAAAACTAAATAGGCGGCACATTAGAAACAAGCTTTGTGGCGTCGCGAGGTCGCGTTGTGCCTCGTCGTTGGGCTTTGATGCATGCAACATTAGTCAATGTGAGGCAGTGGCAGCGAGGCAGCGTATCATAACAATACATAATAAATAGCAGCTGATGCGACAAGGCAACAATGAAATCGATTTTCGAACGACAGCAAAATGCAACAAAAGCCGAGTAGAAAATAAAAAATCGTCTGTGAACTGTGCGACGGGAAATCCCAAATGTGGCGCAGAGGCTGCAACGACTACATAATGCCCTATAGAAGACACAAATCGAATTGAATGGCAATAAATTTGCAATCACTTGATTGTTACTGTATATATACCTGAAATACTTCTACAAATTACATTTAAGGCTATGGTTAATTAAAAAACACCTCTTGCAAGTTGGGCGGGCATATCAAACTCACTTGATTGTTCCTAAAACTATAATGATACATACAAGTTGAAAGTTATGTTGGCTTTCCGTCTTTACTGATGATATAGTAAACCGATTTGAATGAAATTTTAACAGTATGTATAGTTTCATTTCTTCTCTAAGTATCTGTAAAAATTGTGAAGAATCTACAACAACTGTGTATATTCAAACCACGACTTGCAATATGAAATTGATTCCGTGTTAGTTAATGATATAATGATTTGATTTCTATTAAATGTTTACAGCTCCTTAAGAACATGTTTAGTTTGCTATTTAGTAAGTTTCCTTGAATTATCTGTATAAATAAGAAGAATTTGGATAAGGTTATTTATGATTAAACATGTTAACTGATTATACAATATTATAATCGAATATATATAAATAAATAGCATCAAATCAATACCAAGTTGAGTTTCATATTTTGCATGTTTTCTTTGAGTATCTGAAATTAAATTAATTGTAGAATTGATCAAAGAAGTTTATCAAAGAATTTCTATCTTCAACACTATTTCAAATAGCGTTGCAAAGTTCACGACACAAGACGATTACCCGCTCCGGCGGCACACTTCATTGGCAATTTATTTGCTTCCCAGCTCCGGCAGTGTATCAATTTATTCGTTTATGCCACACACATACACACACACAGTGACTGCCCCCTATTCTCCATGGTACGTCGTGGCGCGCATAAAGATTTTTCGATTATGAAGAAAAATGCACAGCTGACGGGCGGACATTTATCACTTGCCACAGCGTGTGGCAGCAGCAGCAGCAGCAGACGAAGGCAGCCTGCAGCAGGGTTGCCACCGAGCAACTTAATTGAATTCAATATATGTAGATGTATACTCTACATAGGGTTATGTTCTTATACTATATATGCTGATCACTTGAGTGAGCTCCGCTGATCACATTACGCTGAGCCCGTTTAAGACTTAAAACCAAATTCAATTTTCACCCCGAATAATGGGAATATTGCAACGCAAGTGTGTACATGTGTGTGTGTGTGTGAGACTCTTTCGTTAAAATTTGATGCTATTAAATTTAATTGTGCATAAATTTTCAATCAAAACAGTCACAGGAAGAAGGAGAGAGAGAGAGGAAAAGAGCGAAGTGAGACAAAATAAAATGAAAATTTTGAAAATTGCGCAGCTTTTGAAGCAGGCAAAAGCTAAAGACACACAGAGGGCGAGGAAAAGAGAAAAGGAGAGAGAGAGCGATGTGATGAAGAGAGAGAGAGACGAAGGTATACTATATGGACTGCCTGTTAAGATGCAGCAAGTGCAGGCTAAGGCATGCGAGAAGGATTAAGCAACGAGTGCTTAGCCAATAGTATACCCTGTAATTGGAGCTAACAAACTTATGGAATAAGTCGCATAAATTAAATTGAAATAGATATTATAGGGTACAATTTATAAATAATATTATCTCCATGATAATAAGCTTTATTAAAGAGATCTTAAAAAATGTTTTATTGACTATAACATTAAAGAAATATCACAAGTATTTCAATTTATTTCTGCAAAAATGTGGTTATAAAATATAGTTTATTTCCAATATATAATATATAACTTTACTGAAGATCTATCACATTCATACATTAGTATTCCAAGCTTTAAAATAACTCTACTTGTATAAAAAAAAATATTATTATTATTATAAAATATATCAAAAAAAATAGATGAATTTTTTGACTTTGTTTGATTCCTTTGCCTATTACAGGATATAATATTATAAACCAATTGGCGTTCAATGCCTTTGTACCCTCTCTAAGCAATAGCACAGTTTGCAGGGTATCGAAACAGCGCAAAAATTGTGTGTGCAACTTGAGTTTTTAAGTAAAATAATTCCGAGTCGAGGTGTTCAAAGTCAAGCAAAAATATTTGCCATGAGCAACAACAACAGCAAAAGTGCAAATATACCCCAAGCTGTGTCTGTGTCTATGTATATCTCTTTCTCCCTCTCTCTCTCTCTCTCACTCTCTCTGTCTGTGTGTGTGTGCGTGGCTGACAATATGTGTTCAGGAAACGGATATTAAAGCAGAAAGAAAAACTTGAAAATGAATTTAAAATGAAACGCTGACAGCAGTTACCCCTAAGACAAGCCACTAACCTCCTCCCCCACCCCCTGAGGACTTGCCCTAATCCTTGGAGTTCCAGTTTCAGTTTAAGTACAACTCACCATGATTTATATGCACGAATAACTCATAAGCGGACAATTTCTTTCTTTTTTTTTTCCTTGCCTTGCTCTTTTCCTGATGATATAATTTCTCGCATTGTTGCCTGGCGTGTGTAGAAATGGGCGATAAAGCACTTAAGCGCCTGCATGTCGGACTAACTGAGTGGACCTGCCCCGCATCAGCTCCTAACCACCGCGTCCACAAAACGTTAACACGGCAAAACTAATAACTGAACTATTCGAGCAGCTGACTCCAATAAAAGTCCTCCCCTTAGGCTCCTTACTACCCCTTTCCTTATAGCCCCTCTATGCAAAATATTCTGTCTGACTTTAATCCAGCAATGTGTAGAGGACTCACTCGATTCTGAGCTATGAACACATTTTGTGTAGATATTATCAGAAGACTTATAAGCTCATAGGTTTATTACTTTCATATATCATATGGCCCCTCCCTCCTTCTCTTTTCTTGCAGTAATCTCAGAGAAACTCTTTTTAAATTTTCTTATCACAGTTCACAGAGTATTATCTTGGATATGTTTCTCACAGATAAAACAACCAACCTACAGAACTCTTTAAACCAATAAATTTCCATAACTCTTACTCAATTTAACCAAAATCGCTGTCATTCGACTGACGTATTTCTTGCAAATTCCTTGACTAATTGACATGATTCGCATAACAAAAACAACAGCAAGGTAATTAGAATAATCATATTTAATTTGATTAGTATAAATGGAAGAAATATTTACAGAATATTTAAAGGATAACTGCAGAGACTAAACACTAAACAGATTATGAGAATTTAAAGAGTGGTCAGCGGAGATAGCTTTCAAAATGCTTGGAATGACAGAAATATTGACAAACACACGCACACATGAAAAGCAGAGAGACACACACAGATACCCCAACTCAGACACAGAGATATAGTGTGACACTCAGCTGGACAGAGAGAACTCAACTCATTCGCCATAGATGAAATGCATTTGCACTATAAACTTGACTTGGGAGTTATATTGTGATGGCTGTGAATGGCAAATGCGAGTTCAACAGTCTACCAACAGTGAGCAAGCTAACGTTCACAATAGTTGGACTAACAGATATCCTATACGGGTGCTCTAAAGACGTTTAAAGAGGATTCACATTAAGTAATAAGGTAATGTTAAAGATTTGCCAATTTTGTGTTTTAATATAATTTACAGGGTATATATAGTGCATAAGTGCTGATTAGCAAGGCGTTTTTATGAAGAATAAGATACCTTGCTTCACGTTAAACTATAAATATAAATAACGCCTATTTTATTGTTAACACCTTATTCAATTCTACAGGGTATTACCGGTGCAAAATGTCATTTTTAGACTGTTTCATAATTAATTTTGTGCATGTGAACTTTGCACTCTCCATTTAATTGGCTGCCAGTCAAATGTCGAGCCGAGTCGGCATCCGAGCCCGATAACTATTTCTGAAATCGCCATTATCGCGCACTTGCAGAGCACAACGAAAATAAAATAAATGCAAATTAAAACACACAATTTGAGGCACACACACACACGAACTCACTCAAACAGATACACATACAGACAAGTTGCAAAAACAAACAAGCTGAACAAGTCATCCCAAGCGAATCGCACATCAAAATGTTCTATATGAACAAATTGAGTAAATAAAGTTGGTAAAGAAATTCAAACCAATGTGTGAATAGCCTTATGGATACAGTACTTGATAATGAAAGAAAACATATTTATCTAGGTTCGAATATATTTATATATTTTAAAGAACAAGTATGTAACACCTGCACAGACCTGCTGTAAGACAGAACAAGCAAACACATCAGTCTTACTCGATCTACAGTTCAGTAATATATATGTTCAATAAGTTATAATTCTGTTTGGTCAGTTATACTTCTTAATTGACATGCAGTACAAGAATCTTTATGTTAAACACATGACAATTCTCTCTTCTTAGTTGTTACTCGACCTGCTTAGTTGTCTGTTTCTCCACCAATTGTCAAGCCTTATTAGTCAATCCAAGTAACTATGATTAAGCTACTCAATCTCCATAGGGAAACAATTTAAATATTTCAGTTTAATGTTTACTATTTATAAGCTTTATTAGTCAATCCAAGTAACTGTGATTAAGCTACTCAATCTCTATAGGAAAACAATTTAAATATTTCAGTTTTATGTTAACTATTTATAATATTTGGTTAAAGTTTCTTTTAAATCTCATAAAATTTGTTTGACATAAAAATGTATTATTTTTTACCAATGCTTCTAACCATATTTCTACACTTTAACGGCGCAGCATTAGTGGACTCCGATGCGTCATTGGAATCCGCGATATATACGATTTCAGTCATGCTAATCTTGCATAAGATCAAGATGCTGTACACCAATTATGGCAACTCGGTGTGGATACAAATACTCGAATGTATCGTCATATTTATACTGATGCAAGTTATACTAATGTTATCGTCGGAATTCTTTGAAGATATTACAAATGATGTAGTCCACTGCACCGTAGTTAACATGGAACCCTCTTAGATGCTTACAAAACTAGTTAGCTTTAGTGGAACCCTTCACATACTGGGCCTCAAGTACACAAGCTTTCTTGGCTATTCGATCTATCAGATTTGCTGGATCTATTCGGCGCTCACAATATAATAACAGAGAATGATTATTTAATTCAAAGTTAAATTGAGTATGTTTTATAAAGATTAAGTTGTTTAGAAAATGTTTTCATCTTTTTTCTTGGTCTCTTGATCTCTCTTGGTCTAGAGAGCATGTGCAACATACAGGCTGCCTGTCAAATATGCAAGTTTCTGGAATATCTTCGCACACACACACTCGCACACACCTCGCTGATGGTTTACTCTGGCCGTGTGGGCGGCAGACGATAGCCGACTGTCAGTTTATTTAATTGAAATGTTCCTGGAAACCTATAAATTACAAACACATGCATAGGAGGAATACAGAGAGTGGGCAATGGTGTGGAGTGGAGGGGGTGGGGAATGTGTAGCAGACAGATTCACAGACACATTAACAGCTGAAATTTTATGCATGCCAAGCTGCAAAACAAACAGAGAGAAGAACTTGCATACTCAATTGATAGATACCCTGTCTATAACTTAATTTGCACCCAACATATATCATATATATCCTTGATGAAATATTGATAGATAGATAGATACATACATATGTATATGTAATATAGTAGAAGAAATAGTCTTCACTAATTTTGGTTTTATAAAATTTTCATTTAAACTCAACTGATGTTTAAGGCAACTTGCTTGCCAAAACAAGTTGGGAACTATAAGTGATAATCGCAGCAGTGCGTTCTCTTCATTCCCAAAATTCAGTTCATCATTCTTCGTTTGTCTCCTGTCTCAACCATTTACAGGGTATCAAAAACAAACACTAACGCTCCACTTAGCTGGCAAAGCGTTGCGCACTTCTTGGCACTATGCAGACAGCAAGCCTGTCGGACAGCCAGACAATCCGCCAGCTTGCGAAGTGGCAAGTGAAAGTCGCAAGTGACAAGCGGCAAGCGGCAAGTGGAGCTGCAGTGGCAAAGGCTAAGGCAACTGCAGCTGCAACATGCTCATCGGCAGTCGACAAAAATACTATCTGCCAAAGTGGCAAATATTTATGGCTAAAATGCGAAGGAGAAGAGGAGGGTGGGGTGTGGCAACCGCCAAGTTTCCGACAGTTGCAACAGCTCGACCCTTCCCCCGACAACGATTCGGCATCAGTTCGAATTATGCCTCGTCCTTAGTTGAACGTCCTTTTGGCCCACTTGCCGGCCAGCTGCCAGTTGTCCCTAAAAGTGAATAACGGAAATCAAGAAAGAAATATATGTTATATAGCTATGCCTGTATATATATGCATATATATGCGATGGATTCAATCGTGCGATATATTTAGAACGGCAGCTGTTCGGTTAACTCAACTGAGAATCTCTGAGAGAGCATGCGAAACACGTCAATTATTCAGAGCATACTTGATAGCTTTTTATGTAGGTTAGAGATGCCAGTTCAAGTTCTTGACAGATAAGCTAATTGGTAAATCTAGTCAGAGAGCAAAGGTAGAGATGCATGGATCAGGAAAGAGAATCAGACCAAAGACTGTGTAAGATTTCATAGCTCGGAATCTTTTCTGTCAATTACAATCATTTTTGGGATTCAAATAGTGAAACAAAATTGTTATTCCCCTTACAACACTTAACTTTGGCTGTTCTGCTAGTTTCAATCTGTTCCTTGTCATATCATACAATGAAATCTCAGCACTTAAGCAAAGTTGCGGATGAGTGCGTAACAGAGTTGCCACAGGTCATGCAAAAAGTGAGTTTGGCATCATCATTCATAATTGCGGGCTTCTGCTACGAATCGCTTTTGAATCGCTCCGCTTTTCTCGACTTCACTTATCACAGCAAACACAGACTTGAATCGATAACAGTAATTTATCGTTTAGAAGAGGTGTAATGGCTCCTTAAACACACTTACCTTAGCACACACACACACACATATACACACGGTCCACACACTTTACGCACACTCGACAAACGCAGGCACAATTTGCATTCGACACAGGCATAGTTACAGTTATTTAATGCTCAGACACACACACGGGCGAGCGCAGGTAAACACTCACACACTCGCACACACGCACACCCTGTTTAAGTATAAGTGGTTGTGCTTGGCCAAGCAAATGAAGCATTGAAGGACGAGCCGAGTCCTGGCGAGCCACTGAAGCTCCATACCGCACCACACTTGGATCCCAGCCCTCGTCCCCTGCCTTAATGTGCATTCGTGCGAGTTACGCTGCAGCACAGGGGAAAGTGCGAGTTGTGACTAAGAGGCAGTGGCAGAGGGTATGTAGAGAGAGAGGGGGGAGGGGTACCGTTGACTGTGTTCTTCCCGAAATGGTTGTCGTAAAGTGTAAAGTCAACATTTTGTGCTGCAATTAAAGCCAAATTGCAAAGGCAAATAAATTTGCCAAGTAAATCGCTCGAAAGTCACACAAACTGCCAAGTGGAAATGCTTGACCAGTCGGAGCGCCACACTCTAGCTCTATTTGGGCACTCCAAGTGCGAGTGCCGAGAGCTTAAGGGGTTTATCTCACGCCCGTTAGGTATGTGCAGAGGTAAAGATCGTTGCACAGAGTGGCAAACGAAAGAGGAACTAACTTTATGGACTTTAAACTGTCATACAAGTTTTTGGGCGCCCAACGTGGGGTACTCAAATATATATGAAGTGGAACAGAAGTGAAACTTCGATTTACTTTATCGATGAACTGACTAAATGCTTCACAAACTATTCGAAATGTTGCCATACAGCGTTAAAACAGAAAGAGTTTATTCTATTTTTGAACTATGTACAATACAAGCATATGTGTTCATGCCATTTCTTTCCATACAATTCCATTTTCATGTCTATCCTAAATGATTCGTTGCAACTTCTGCTCGACGCAGAGTTGCCAAGTTGCCCGAAAAAAAGATAAGATAACACAAGTGCCAAATGCAAACCCCTTTCGCAAAACATAATAAATTATTCATAGTGTATACTCGTTTTCGGTTTGTGTGCCAGCTAAGCACGTGTAAAAGCCAACACGGCAAAGCATTCGTCTTGGGCACGTGTAAGCGCCGAGGCGCCGCGCATGGAAATTTACGATTGCCAAAGTAAAATACTAACCAGGACACTGGCCCAAGCCACCGTGTAGTCCTGGTGTGCACAAAACCAGCCACACTAATTCAAGTCGACAAGCCGTGGCCAAGCCAGAAGCCTTTAAACCATGTTATGAGGCACAAGCAAAGAGCGATAAAGAGGGAGAGAGCGGAACGGACGGGCTGCCGAGCAAGTTAGCCCTGTCAGTTGACGCCATTTTGGGCCGGTGGAAGTCTTGTTTACCGCAAGTTTTGTCTCTGAATCTTGGCTTTTGATTGCGGTTGCCATTGCAGACCCATTTGCCAATTGTCTCGACTCTTGGATCGGTATGCGAGATTTCGGATTAAGTTAGAGTTAGGCAGCATGAGGTGGAGAGGCCTCCACAGATAACTGTTTCTGGCAAGATTTAGCTTGCATCGCAGTACGGCATCTGGCAGTTATTAAACAACGTTTGCGGTCTCAAGTCGAACTCTCTTTAGCATTTTTATGCTCTGCCGTTTTGGTCACTTTAAAGATTTATGCATGGCAGCGGCATCAGTTCAAATTGTTTATGGCATCACATGGCGTATGCGCAATTTGTTATAATAAACATGTTGCTCGGCTTTTCAGCTTACTCTCTTCGCTTGCAGTTCGCTCTCTCTCTCCTTCTCTCTCTCTCTCTGCCTCATTTTTTCTTTTTGCTCGTTCTCACATCCTGTCAACTTGTCAAACAATTTATTACGCCTTCCCCGCGTTCCGTTGTTCCATTGCGTCGTCGTTTCGCCGCTGTACCATGGCAACCCATCACATCATGATTTATCGCTGCCCGCCTGGTTTAAGTTCTCGCCTCCGGTCGCCTGTTTCTTTTGTTTGCATATATCGTATATATATTTTTTCAAAAAATTAAATTTCGCCTCATTGTTTGCTTGACGCAACACACACCAATTTCCCGCCGCGTTTCTCGTTTAGGTTTTCAATGCGACGCAACACATAATTGATGACGGAAAGAGTGTCTGAATGGTAGAACACACACATGACAGAGTACACAACATGCTATATATGAATAAACATTAGCTTTAAGTGTTTGCGATATGTTTCCTTGTTCGGCACTTCTCGCACTTCACACATTCTTGCAGAAAATTGTTGCGGAAGTGAAAAGTCCGTTTGACGTGTATAAATTGTTAGCATAAATACAAAAGGATGATATTATTTTTGAATTTGGCGCCCAACGTAGGCTGCACTTAAACGTGTGTCTTAAAAAATATAACAATGCTTGATTGCATATCTATCGATTTCGACTTTTGGCCCCCAACGTGGGCTGGCTTAAATTCCCCAAACATGTTGAATACTTTTAGGCACACAACGATGGTAATCAATTGTTAACATTTAAAAAAAAATGTAATAATACACAATTATCAATTGTTTACATTTCAAAATAAATAAATTAAATATTTGCTTATCAGCTACGCCCACGTTGAGCGCCAAACACACTTTTGAATTTACTTAAAACATCAAGCATCGCACGCTTAAGCTTATCTTGACGAAGGTCTCAACAACAAGCAAAGAAGTCATCGTCCCAAGTCGTTGTAATCTATGAAATTGTTTGCCAACATAATCGGAACACGGGATTAGGGTTTTGGGATCCAAGATAAGCGCACGTTAGACTGCTAGCTTAACCACCTAATTGACAATCGCATTGCCAATGGCCATTGGCCAGACGACGACGCTTGGTCGAGCGTGTCGGATTCCAGTTAACCATTGCCAGTCCCCAGTTGACAGTTGGCCGAGTTGTGTCGAGTACCGAAAGAAACCTCATCTCTCTTTCACTCACTCACTGGTAAAACATTTTTGCACCCGCACTCTGATATCTATTACAATCAAATTGCAAATTAAATCAGAAAACGGAATTAAGCGACTTGCAAAGCGAAACGCAAAAAGGAAATGCAAAGCCAACTGAAACGGAATACGAAAAAGAATACCACCAAGGCGACGAATGACTGTACGTAGAGAGAGAGAGACAGAGAGGAGGAGAAAACAGGCGACAGCTTTGGTCACGATGCTGGGGAAAATAGGATGAAAATCGTTTAAATGCGTTAGTTAAACAAGTCAAGTTATAAGTTCATTTTCCGGCAACCGCACATATCCGTTGAAGGTAAACGCAAATCCAATTCCCACTACCTTCCACCCTCCCTACATTCCCCCATCCTCTGCTCAACCCTCAACCCGAGACCAGCGAAGCAAGTGATTCCATAAAATCGCTGGGCAGATGGAAGAACGAACAGGCTGTAGAGAGGTAACGGTAGGAAGCTGAACGTCCAGGGAATCATTGTCGCTGCAAGCGCTTAGCATCATGGACTAGCCCGACTGGGAACCAACTAACCATGCAGCAAAGCTAAGTCAAAACTGTCCCCACAGCAGTCACAGTGTAGTCCACGCCTATGAGCAGCAAAAACTGAAGAACCAGTTGGGGGGAAACAGAAAAAACAGAAAAAAATGCCAAGTAAGTAATGCGTTACACAGGTAAGCTCGCATCGACGATACTACGTACATAGTTAAGAGCTACCTTCAATGATCAATGCCTACACTATTCTTCACTGTACTCTACTCTATAACTACTACTGCAGCTACATATCTACTTCATACACCAGGAAGCAGAGAGGAAGGGAGCAAGTAACGAAAGAAAAGTCTCTCTGAAATTGAACTGCAAACTTGATATGCTTAGAAGGTATGTCTTCTGCATATCCTGTCGCCTGTCGCCTGTCGCCTGCCTGCCCGCACTCCCTCTCTCTCTCTCGCTCTCTGTCTCCCTTTTGGCGCAGGGGCGCTAACAAGCACAGCAGGGGGGAGGAAAAAAAACGAGTTAACGCTCCCAGTTGTACGCTTTGTAAGGGTCTCCGAGCTCCGTCTCCGCTCGACTGCTCTGCCACTCAACTGGACTAAACTGACGACAGCACAGCTGGGAGCTACCGAACAGGGAGCTGGCAACTGTGCTAGTCGAGGCTACTACTGGTAGCTGCCTGCCAAAACGTTGACTGGCAACTGGCTTTGCTCAATGCAATTCACCAAATTCCTCCTTCTCCTCCTCCTCCTCCTCCTCTATCCCGAGGAAGAAATAAACTTTTTAGTCCGAAAAAGGGTTAGGGCGATATTCGTTGGAAATTCGCGTGCAGGTGCTGCAGCAGTTGCAACTGCAACTGCAACAGCAATGGCAACGGCAACGGCAGCTTGCAGCCCCTTGGCTAATGCCGCATATTTGTGTCAGAGTTGTCAAAGTGCCAAAATGACCGCAGGAAAAGCGTGTGAAGAGCCCAGCGAGTAGCAGGGGGAGCGTAGGTTCGTAGCGCATCGCATCGCAGCGTTTAATTAGCGTAAGTAAGTGAGACAGCACTGCCAGTCATTCATTGGGTGACAACAAGCATCAGGACTCGACGGTCAGGCTCTCAATCACCCATACTATGCATCTGTCTCTGTGTGTGTGGCTGTCTCTGTGTGTGTGTTTGTCCGCTGTGTAACCAACCGCGATAACAAACACTTCGGTTAGGGCGCTGAGGGCGTGGACCGTTTAAGCGTCAACGCAAATTGCCGAGACGAGGCGACAGCTCGACGTGCCCCGCTGGGCAGTTGAAGTTTAGTTAACACTTGTGGCGGCCTCAAGTGCATTGCGAATGGCAGAGGAAGATAAGGGGCTGGCTGGATTATGAATATGCAGCCAATTAACGAACTAACAAAGGAATCTACAATAATTGTAATCAAAGTTAACATTGAAATTAATACTAAACTCAACTTAAATTGGAACCTGTAACTTGTCTGAGTTGAATGTACAACTTGTTTGAAACTGATATTGCCATGAAAGTGCAGTTCAATTAGACTGAAAGCTCAAGTTATCAGTTTGCAATTGAATTTCGAAATAGGGCAAAATGGTGAACTAAAAGCACAAGTTAGGGCAAAGTCAGTTTCGAATTTCCGAATGAATATCGTACTTTCCATAGTGCATAAGGAGATAAATATACATTTATCTTGTGTACATATATTGTAGTTAAAGCTCATCCCCTTTCCCCTAGTTATAGATACGTTCCTTAGCTCAGTTATAGATTTTCCCCTACCTACCCTGCAAATATTACGTATACGTATGCGTGAACATGTATTGCTGTAGTTAAAGCGTAATAAATTTACACATTTGCTCGCATACGCTGATATTAGCTGTCCCCTGGCTGTCTGCCTGTCTGTGTGACGGTTGTCTATGTATGCGTGTCTCTGTGTGTGTGTGTGTGTGTGTATGTTTTCGACCATTTTAGCACCCTTGTGGCATGCATAAATGCAGGCACCGCATACCATTTGCCATTAACATGGCGCACAGTTGGACATTTTGGCCATGTCAAGATGAAAAGCAGTTTGGAAAATTCTACCAAGCCCCCCTTCGCCTCCTCTCCCTTTCCCGCATCTGTCGCTTTCATTGCCGTCTTTGACCAGTGGCAAAATGCAACTGGTAAAAGTTGCACGAATTTCATTTTTCGGACTCCCAACTGTGACCATCAATGTAGATTAAGAGATTTAACGGCCACAAACTGCCGGCGAAGGTTTGACAAACAGTTGAACGGCAAGAAGGGCTCTCTATTCTAGGGATCCAGCATGGCATCCTTCTCTCTGCTGTTGCTGCTGCTGCTGGTTGCTGCCTTAACGAGACATTTGCCTGCATTAAAATTAAACTTTAATTTGCTTTGCACAAATGCAAAATCTCCTCTCAGATCAAATCAAAACAAAAGTTTTTCACATGTGCGTGCACGCGCGTGCATGCATGTGGCCATGAATACGCGTGTCCATGCCTGTGTGTGTGTGTGTCTGCAATGTGCCCGTGAGTGTTGACATGACACCAAAGCGACTACACTTTATAGTTTTTGAGTAAGTACACAATATGAGCGAGCAAGTGCATAAATGAATGACTCGACACTCTCCGCTGAATGACAGACGAGGACGCTGTGCTGTGTGAGAGGGATAGCGCACCAGTGCAAGAGTGAGAAGGGTGTAGCAGAGTGGCAGTGTGTGGGGCACTACACTCCACTCACAGTTCGCGTGTATACGTGGCACGTGCCCCGTGCGACTCCCGACCAAAGCTGAGAGAAAGCGCAATAAGAGACAACTTGCCAGAGCTGATGCTCTGACTTGGGTAGGGTATGACAGGCCAGGGGGGGCACATTGTAACAACCAACTATGTTAGAAGAAAAGGCAGTAGAATTAAGAAACACGTTTCAAAGATTAAATCTGGTTAGGCTTGGTACATTTTCTTAAATTCTGTGTTTCATTCCATTGTTTCAACTTTTAGGTTTATAATCTTTCCACACGAGATGCAATGTTTTATCTGTTCCATTTCACTGCCTCAATGAATATGGTTATTACATATCAACTGGAAATCAACTTAAATTAACAATGAGAACAAGATAACTTAATATAAAACACATTAAACTGTTAATAATTCATATTAAACTATTAATAATTCACTGTTGGGTTTTATATTTTTAATTCAAGCTGATAGGAACTCTTAGCTTCTATCTATTTTCATCTATATGTCGGCTTACCGTCACAATTTTGATAAGTCACTGATCACATCTAACGACGAGTGCTGAGTAAGTTACAAATATCACATAGAAGCAAAGTCAGATACTAACTTGCAAGCCAATCAGTTACATTTAATAACTTTAATGTTCAACAAATCAGTGATAAACTAATTTAATTAATGGCTGCTTATTACAAAGGGTTTTATGCCACATATTCCACTGTTTCCATTAAAATTGTAAGTATTTAATACTACAAAACGCAATTCTGCCGTTATACAGGAATTTGCTGTAATCTTCATAAAAATTTCTTCACAACACTTGGACAGACGACGCGCACTCACTCACTAAGAGCATTTCCGCTTCGCATGGCCAAGAATGTTACCATTTCAGGGTACTTTTATTTACACAGTGTTCTGTTCTTCTTGTTTTCTCTGCATTTCTTCATCTTCTTGGTCTTTTTGTTTTTTTTTCTGTTATTCTTTTCCGCCCCCTTGTAGCATCGTTACTTGGCTTTAGCCGTGTTTTAGTGCACGCTTGATGCTCATATGCTTTATTATACTTGTACTTAACTACATATGCGATGCTTTTTACGGTTTCTACGTGCGTTTTGAACGGTAGCTACAGCACATACTAGTAGTACAACAGTTCCAGCAAAGGCGGCGACACGCACAGGGATCCTAGGCAACCCCAGAAGCGTTTTGTACGTCACATATTCGCTACGTTCCTCAAGTCGAGCTAGAGATTTACTGGGATTTATAAGTAGGTTAAGTCGGGTCAGTTGGCATTTGGTTGAGGCAGCATGCAAAGTGAGGTTAAGTTGAGGCTAAGCTTTGTTAGTAATCGACATCAAGTGGAAGATAGAATTCCTACTGGAAAGCAAGTTGAAACAAGGCAGAAATAATAAAGCAGGAATCGGATGAGACTAGGGAAATGTATGATGAGTTACGCCTCTTAAATGAAGAAACAGAAATATAGAAATCTTATAAGTAAACTTTTAAGAATATAATATAATCGGTTTATAAATAAATGTTCTATTTTATGTTTTTGTTCACTTTTTTCCTGGCCAATCTTAATTCCCTTTAGGCGCAGCAAGTGCCCCTGGAGGCGACGCCACTGACACAGTCCAGTTACGTCTCCTTCTGTGTCTACCGCCCTCTCTCTCTCCTTCTCTCTCTCCCTCTATCACACTTACACATGTCTGTAATTATAAGCACTTGCAAACGTATTCATATTCGCATTTTAAAAACATTTCGCTTAAAAAATATTTCAACTGACGTGATTTCAAGCTGGACAAGAGCGTGTGAAAGAGATAGCACAATAAGTGGATGCCCAAAGGGGTGTGTGTGTGTGTGGAAGGGAGATGGTTGCAGAGACAGTTACACGCATACTTCAATTAGCACATAATTCACTTTGGGCTCATCAGAGTTCATCAGAGCGCCAATTGAAGCGCTTTTAGTTGCAGCCATAAAAGCCAACGTAACATACGTGTACATATGTCTGTGTATATAAGTGAGTGTGTGGTTTGTGCCTGTATGTGTGTGTGTGTGTGTGTGTCTGTGAGTTGGCTTGAAAGTAGCGCAAGTGGCAAATGTTGAGCTAAACTCTTGGCACCTTTGCCGTACATTAAGGACCTCTGCCTCAAGTCTTCATGCGCTACTCCCAGCTGAGTCGACGGTGCCTCTCATTCACTGCTCTCAGTCTCACACAATCTCACTCTCTCTCTCTCTTTTGCCTTCTCTTGCCTGTTTTCCACCTCTCTCTTACTCAATTATTTTGCAGTTTTTGCGGTTTTCGTTGGCTAATTAAAACCAAAACAAATACAATTGTCACCGCTGTCAACGCCACAACATCGTTCCGGGTGTAACCTGTTTGTATGTATGCGTGTGTGTGTGAGTGTGTGTGTATGTGAGTGTGCGGGTGTGTGTGCTTCTGTCATTGCTTAGCCATTGCAACAAACCACAAACAATAAGCAAGGACAATGCAAATGAAGTGGGCATTCAAGCAGCAGGAGGCGACCAGGCAGGGCAAAGGACACCGCAAAAAAACAACAACATGAAAGAGAGAGGAAGAAGAGCATGAGGAAATGAAGGAGGAACAACTATTGCAGACATACAATGAATGTCACCAGAGGGCGACTTCCTCTACTCTCCTCTCTTTCTCTCTCCCTTCTGTTCTCTCCTTTCTCTTAGTTTCTGTCTTTCGCCCTTGCACTCATCCACTTATTGTTGCTTTGTGCTTGTCCGTCCGCTTTGTTGCTCTGTTTATTTTGAAACATATTCCCGCTGCGTGATGTGGTTTCACTTCTGGCCTTTTGTTGTTGTTGTCTCCATTGTTGTTGCACTTATATCACAGCCAGACAAAGAGGAGACCAGCCAGCGCCCGCCAGAGCTCAGTTTGCAAGGCGATAGTTCTAATTGTTGGCGGGTTGCTCAAGAAGTTTTGCAAGCACAGTAGCAGTTCAAGAACTGGTTCACTTACTGAACCACTAGTTCACAAAACTTAAAATAAAGTATTATTTCAAGTACCAAAGTGAACCTAACTTCCCAGAAAGGGTTTAACCAACCTTCCAAAGGATCAATTACTTAAATCTTTAATTAAAACTATTTTTAGGCTGTAAATTAAAAGAAAAACCTTCTTGAACCGGTTCAGCAAAGGAACAAACTTCTCAATATTTTAACCAAAGACTTTTGCAAATCGGCTTAAATTGTTTGAGAATTTTTTTAAAAAGTTGAACTAACTTAAACCATTGCAAGACTTTGCTACATCACTGAGATAAGCCAAAACAACCTTAACCGGTTCACTTAACCTCTGAAAATGGTTCATTACATATATAGCATATATAGCAAAACCAAATTTAAATTAAATTAAAATCTCTAAGTTCAAAGGTTGCCAAAGCCGATGTAGAAATCCCTTCCTAAGTCAACTTTTGCTTAAACCTTCCTGAACCGGTTCAACTGGGGTTCTTTAAGTATTTAACACTGAACCATAAAGCATTAAAATCAAAGTCCTTATCAATATGTTATTCTCACTTGAATTTCCCCGAATATATTCACGAAAAACTGAAGAAACTGCTCCAAACTACGCGTTGGCATATGAAGACCAACACTTGGCCATGGCTATTGTGAATAGGTTGCTGATGTTGTTGTCGCTTGTTGTTGGCAAACAAGTGTTGTCTGTGGCAGTTGGCGACCCTTTTCGAAGACCCCCCCCCACTGTCGCCTCCTCTCTGCCGTGTGCGGGTGCATGGCAAACTAATGTCATAGTCACGCCGCATGACGTTGACAACAATAATGTTGATGATGTAGGGCAGGGCGAGCGACAGAGATACATAGAGTGGGAGGGAAAAGAGGGAATGCTTTGGGTCTCGAGGCACACACACCCGTTTGCACAAGCCGAGTGTGTGTGTGTGTGTGTGTGTGTTGAGGGAAGAGTGGAAGGAGGTCGCGCTGGCCACACGCGGCGTATGTGCAACATTTGCCATTTGCCATTCGGTTGCAACCTGTCGCTGATGTGGCATTTGCATTTCTTTGTGCGGGCACCTTTTATCGGCCATCTCTTTTTATCCCTTTCACAAGCTATCCCTCTCTCTCTCTCTCCCCCTCTCTCACTTTTGGTGTTTTGCTCTCGACAGCCGCAAAGCAAAATCAAATTAGAGCTCAATGTTGCAAGCATTGCAAAAGGCCAAAAAAGACCAAGAGGGGGAGGCATGGCACGGCAAGCGAAGCGGGTGAGAGGCAGAGAGAGAGGGAAAAGGGGGGTGGGCAGACACCAATTATGGCAATGAGAGCGCATGATAACTGTACATTGCATTATCCGTAACTGTCGCTGCTCTAATGGCAACAAATTTTCAATGCTTGTCGCTAGTTCCATGTGGGGAATGCTGGCGTGTGTGTACGTATGTGTACGTATATATGTATGTGTGAGAGAGTGTGTGTGATGGTGTGTGAATTTTTATTTCCCCAGCACAGCTGACATCGCCTTTTGTGTATAACAAATGGCAAAAGAGGCTCGCTCGGGTCGCACGCTGTCTTCTCTGCTCTGTCTAACATCGCCCTATCCCCTCTCTCGCTCTCGCTCTCATTCTCTCTCTCTCTCTCTCTCTCTTTGTCTTTTGCTTACTCTGTCTTTCTCTCTTGCGCCCTGTCGACAGTTGCATATGCTGTAAATGTAATAAGTAATGCATGCATAATAAAAATGCAAGCTTCTCTCTCCCTCTCAGTTTTCTCCTCCTCTGCCTCTCTCTCCCTCTCTCTCACTCTTTCCCCTCTCTATATCCCTCTTACTCTTCTCTGTCTATCTATTTTACACTTCCTTCCTACCTCTGTCTCTCGCTCTGATTCATACTCCCTCTCTACACTCCTCTTCTCACAGTCTGCGTCTGATGTGGCATACTTTTGGGCTGCATAGAAATTTGTTAGCTTGAAATGTTATAAATCAAAGCATGTGCGAGTGTGTGCGATGTGTGTGTGTACGTGTGGGTGTGCAAGTGTGTGTGACTTTGTGCGTGCCTCTATTTGTGGCAAATTGAAAAGCAAAGCAGTTTTCTCTATTAAAGACAACATTTGGTTAAAACTCTCTTCAGTTTCCACTTGAAGTCAACTTTAACAACTGTAGGTCAAATTTAAAATAAAATTGAACAGCAGGTTACAACTTTAATTGTCGGTGCATTTATAGCTTCATTTAAGGCGCCTTTCTTTTGTACTTCCACTGCACAATAAAGTTGACAAGCACTCTAAAATAGAATTTAGAACTCTCTAAGCCTCTTTGCAAATATTTGACATGCAGTTAAATAAAATTCGTGACTTCAGGTCAAATTGAAAACACGATTGAACTGCATGTTACAAATACAAGCACTTTTCAATTCTCGTTAAACAAATTTAACATGCAGTTTAATTAAACTCCTGACTTCAGATTAAATTTAAAACACAGTTTACCTTGATGTTATGCACTTGTACTTCATATATAGCTTTATTTAAGACGACATTCTATTAAATTTCCACTACACAACAAAGCAAACTTGAGCCTCCAAAATCTTCTTACACAAATTTAACATGCAGTTAAATTAAAATGCTGACAATGTTGCCAGATGTGGTAAGAAAAGAATTTGAAGAAGACACTCCTCTTACAATGCGCAACGGCTTTAAGTGCCTGTGCTTGCAGGCAGCGCAAGCTGAATTAGCTGAAATACAGCTAACAATTTGGCACTTTCTACACGCTAGCAAGGCGTACAAAGTCGGCATTCAGTTGTCGAATTGTATTGTGTGTGTATGTGTGTGTGTCTGAGCAGCAACATGAGGCAACATCTCGCAAGTCGCAAACTGCCAACTAACAACGACGCAGCGTGCAACAACGTGCGGCCAGATACAAATGAAGTGCATACAAAGTGTGGCAGTTGCAACTGCAACGGTAAATGCAACAACAACAACTGCAGCGATGATGGGTGCAACAACTGCTGCAAGTGGCAGCCGACAGCGCCCGCGGTCGCAGAGTGCGCTCGTCAGTTGTTTTCCATGTTGCGTACATACCCTGGAAAGTAAAGCAAGGGCAGGTTTGAATTCAGAAATCAATGGATATGCATATTAAAGAATACTTTAAGGTTGTTTATACCCTGTTAATACAGCTGTAAAAAGTATAGACATATACTTAGCTGTACGAACAAGATTACAGTGTACTTCAAAATTGCAGTTAGAACTGAGAAGATAGATAGATATGTTATCTGCATATATGATATATTTAAACAGTTTAAGCTGTTAGTACAGCGCACAATTTAAGCATACTCATGTCAAAACACATTACAGGGTATCTCACAGTTCATCATTCGTTAGCAGCGTACTTTCTGCCTTGACCCAACGTATGTCTGAGAGCAATTGATTAACTGATACCAGCATTTTGCCTACCAAATGCCCTCATATCGCTAGCTCTTTCCACAGCTCAGGCTACGTATGCGTAATTTATGTTTAAAGACTTTCTAGAAATTCATAAACAACAGCAAATAACTTGCAACAGCATGGTCCATGCATAATTATGTAATAAATATAATTTCCAGGGAAAACGAGGACAGGAAATGAGCACAAAGAAGGAAGAGAGAGACAGAGGGAGAGAGAGAGAGAGAGAAGGAAAAGGAGGAGGAGGAAAGGGAATCGAGTTGGAGGCGTATGAGCAACATTTGCCACAGCCGAAAAATGTTTGTTATACTATAAAGTTACTACTGTGTGTGCCTCGGGTCAACACAAGCGACAATGTGTGTGTGCGGGTGTGTGTGTTGTTGTGTGTGTTGGTGCGTTGGTGTGTTGGTGTGTGTGAGTTAATGCACAGGCTGCATTATGCGCGCACTACTATATCATTTATTATTAAAACGGCTTAATGACAAAACTTTTTAGCATTTTATACGAAATTGCCAAATGTGCACAAAACATTTTTGGGTTTTCCATGAGGGGGGCGGGCGATGGGTAATATGAAAACCAAGAAAGTGACAATATATCCGGGAAAGTTTTCTTAATTGGAATGTGCATAACAAGTAAGCAACGTGTGAATAATTGAACAGCGCGAGTTCAAAGGTTACATTGCAGCAAAACAAACGTTAAGGGAACATTCAACATCAGATTTTAAAGTGTGTCAGGTACTAAGGATCGAATAGCTCGAAATATTTATACAAATTCTTCATTGTCGAATTATTGGGAGCATCGAAACGGAAAAAGTAAGAATAAATAAACTAATTATGATAATTAAGAGAGTATCCGTATATGAAGTTAAAGAAATATAAGAAATTTCTGGTAAATATAATGTGAAAAACATCAGCACATTTCACTTTGTATAATATATAATTAATATATAATCGACTTTAAGAAAATAAATTTAAGGAAAATGTTTTGTGAATGATGGGAAACTAAAGATAATCGAAAAGTATATTTGATATAATATATATAATTATATATTGCTGAATATAACGAATAAATGAATTTAAATGATACTTTAGTTAAAGGAGAAACCTGTAAAGAACTAATCAACCCTCGGAATCATGTAAATTACTTAAGAATTAAGCCACAATCAGGTAAGAGACACACACACACACATGGTCCGGACTCGGTGACTTGATTAACGATCTCTCGTCGGTCTTGCGATGTGCATATGAAGTCTGTGCGTGCAACAACTAATTAACCGAGCAAATTGAAATGCACTCGTTAAGATAGTCGGCTCGCATAATGCAAGCAAATGTGAAGGTCTCCCAGCCCCGACCTCAAGACCCGACTAAGCCCCCGACTAACGCACGCCCGCACACACGCCCACATTTTGAGCTGAACGCGTGCAATTAGCAGCACAAGCAAGTGCTCTGAACGACAGGAGATGGCGTAGATAGCAAAGCGAAAGCGAAGCGGCAAAGGGAACTGGGGAAATAGAAATGGAAATGGCGACGGAAAATGGAAAATGGAAATAGAATTGCGAGTTTAGCTGCCGCTTGAATGGCAGCTCAACGCTAGAGATGATCGGCTTTGGAATGTTTCAAAGAGCGTGACACGCGCAATGCATCCAACGTAACGGAAGTGAGAGATGGAAGCGAGCTAGAGATGGGAGGGACATTAAGCTTTGCTTTTAGATAATGTTAAAGATGGAAGAGCAAAATCCATGAGAGAATTATGGAGACATTTGTTTTACCTTAACAATGGTTTTATGACACGAGCTAGAGATGGGATAGCTTAGTACTTTTGGTGTGGTACGAAATAGAGATGGGAGATCAATGTTTGTATCAGCAAGAAAGTAAAGCTCCTTAGAATAATTTTGAGATGAGGCAAATTGAGGCAAAAGAATTTAGTTAGATGAGCTTTAAGTTGACAAAACGGTCAAGGTCATTCGTATCGATAAATATCAAAATATATCGAATATTGGAAATGGGAGAGTTGTGATGATGAGTATTAGAGAATTCCAATGTTGAAAATGATAGTCAAGTGTCAGAGAAGGACTAAATATTTAAATCGATAAATATCGAAAAGGTAACTAGGCATGGCTTTTGCCTATTGCAGAATAATGAAGCATTTTTCTTAGACACAAAAAAAAGCATTACACGAAAGTCCGAAAAAGTATAAAATCCATTGCCAGAGATGAACTATCAACCGCTATCGCTATACGTACATATATCGAATAGTTATCTAGACTTCCCCATCAGGTACATCTCTTGCACAATTACAAAACGCACACACAGCTAAGATAAAGAAGAGTGTGTGGAAACAGCGCATGGAGAAAGAAAGAATGCATTGCCAGCGCAGAGCAGTATGGAAGGCGCGAGGGGGCGTAACAATTACGTCGACGCGTATCATGGCAGCCTTTTGCCATTGCGCCGCCATTTTGTCACGTTTATTATTACGATTATTACTCGCAGCCAACGCGCGCCTTATCGCAGTGACTGTTGAAACTAAGATTCACGTGCCACCCACGTCTGTCTCATCTATCTCTCTCTCTCTCCTTCTCTCTCGGTGTCTATCTGCCTCTCTGTCTTTCTCTGCACTCTTGAGTCGAGCGGAAACGGAAATTGCGTTAATAAAGTGCGCACTGCTGCAGCGCCGCCTCCGCCTCTAGTTGAAGAGCTCTCTCAGATGCACCTCCCCCCGCAATTGCATTCAGTTCTGTGAAGTCCTCGAGCTATTTCCTATTACCTCTATGCTCCACCCCTTTCCTCTTATGCACCGTTATAACGGTCTACGCTTGATTGGCTTCATTCAGTTGCAAGTGAATGGAACTGGGCGCCCAACGTGACCTGCAGATGACAAAATTGTCCAAGCAAATGAATTATTTCTTATTATTGACCGCAGTCCTCCCTCCGTCGAAACGGAAGTGCAGCGATTAGTCCAAATGCCGCCTCTACCCCGCCCACAATCTACCTCCCATTCGCTCAACCAATTTGTAACGGTATTGTGGCTCTCTTGTTGTTGCTACTGTTGATTTGTTCGCAGCTTGTTATGGCAAATTGCGTGGAATTAGCCCTCATATGGCGCATTACAGTTAATTACTTAATCGACATGCTGTGCGTGTGTGTGTGTGTGATGGCATTTGTGTGCCAGTGTGTGTGTGTGTGTGTTCGCGAGTTATGTGTGCCTGTGTATGTGTGTAAATTGAATTTTGGCCACTGTTAAGCAAAGTTTGTGGATTGAAAATGAGTGCAACTTTCTAATCAGCAGATTAGTTTTGCGCTTAACTCGATAGTTACGATAGTTATGGCAACGGGAAACTGAGTTGAAAATGATTTTGCGGATTTTAGAGAGAGAGAATTGCTGATATAGGAATTTCTATATATGTAGTGTCCAATAGAAAATAGAATCAAGCACGAATATCAAGAGAACTTTTATTGAGATAGATAAAATAGAGACTCTTACTGGAGATCTTAGTAAATAAATAAGAAATTATTATTACTTTCTAGTTTAAACATAACTGGAGGAAAACTCAAGTTGATAGCTATGACGTTTTGTAGTAAAACTAAGAAAACTCTAAATTAATTTATAAGGATTTAACGATAATAAACGTATACATACGTATATCACATAATATTTCATATATTTTTCAAGTCATGAAAGTCATATAAGGATGTGCAGCTAAAAACCGCATTTCAATTGCAAAGTTTTCGAAATAAACTTGAATATCTTATGATAATAGTTAAGAAAACTGTTAAGTTCTTTGCTGTCATACAACTTTGGAAATAATAATAATTATATAGCTGAAACCTACAAGAATTCCGTGTTAATTCCAAAATAGTTTTTATAGATCCTTTCTGTACTTTTCGCCAAAGTCTTGGCTAAAGTTTTTGCCAATTTACATTAGTTTTTGTCGGTACTTTGGTGCTGAAAACTTGCTAGCTTTGGGTGGGGAGGAAATATTATGGCGATAATGTCACAAGGCAGCCGCATATTAACTTGGCCAAAAAAGGCGAAAAGCCCAACTGCTGCTGGTGCAAGTGCGGTAGTTAGTAGCTAACTAATTACCAAAAGCCTTTGGCCTCAACCCCCCCGGGGAATACTAGACGAAGGCGATGCCGCACTTAAGTGTGGCAACAGCAACAGCAACTTTTTGGCTATCAAAAACTGGCCCAAAGAAAAGAGAAGAAGAAGAAGGTGAAGTAGAAGCAGTACAAAGAAAACAACAAATGTAAGTTAGAGAGTAGAAATGGGTGTGTGGAAAAATTGCTGCAACAATAACTGGCAATGAACTGAGCGACGTGGCTAGTGGCAAGTTGCGTGTAGCAAGTTGCGCGTAGCAAGTTGCAAGTTGCAGCTGCCAACTTGGGACAAAGTGCAAGCGTTTTGGCCATTTTGGGTAGACCCTAAGACACGAAAACTTTCTGCCAAGTCACCAGGCAGAAGCAGCGAAAGTTCGCTGCCACACACACACACACACACTCGATACACCCGCACCCACACACACGCATGCAATTGTAAAATGTTTTTTAATTTGACCAAAATACTTTTGCAATAGTCACGAGTCGAGCAAAAACAAAAACTTGCCAGCCAAACATTTTGACGCTCATATCGCAGGGGAGTTCAAAACGGACATGGGCAGTAGCAGCAGATAGTGGGCAGTGGCCAGTGGGCGGGGTTGCCGGTGACAGTGGGCGTGACACTCGCCCGGACACTGGCCAAAAGTACAAAAAGAAAACAGAAGAAAAAAGGTAAACAAGCAAGAAAGTTAAGTCCGCCGTGATGAATCCGGAATACTCTGACTTATCGCACGTGGGATATAGTCAGACCAAGCTTAATATAGAATATGTTTAGAAAATAGCTATGGAATCCATCTTGTTTGTCCCCTTTTCTGCAATATGCATAGAATTTCCTTTGTATTAAGAAAAAAAATGTTAATGTTGTTTATCCATACATGTATATTTATATATATGTACACGTATGTATATATATCCATAGCACAAACTAATTGACCTTACATATCCATTGACTCCACTCATAGACACCGTTTATTGGCATTTAACTTCAATGCAATAAGATTTTACCAAATTCTTGCCGATCAGGAATATGTATATATAATCAATATCGTTTATTTTGAAAACGTCACATTGACTCACTTAAAGCATCTCTCATTGAAATATTGTAACTTCTATGGACAAAGCTGCAACCAAATCTGACTTAGCAGATAATGCTGATCAAGAATATATATACTCAATATGCAGCCACATATTCATTGAATCTTCGACAGTACTCTTTATATGGGTAGCGCAAAGCTATACAACAGAGTTGAATACAAAAAGCATTAAATCAATTCTTGCTGAACAAGAACATATTTAGAATATAGAGAACATACTCATATATATACACCTTGAAGGCATCACATATTCATTAACTCACCTAGAATACATATAGAATATAGAATATATAGTTTAAACACTCAACATTCTACACCTGGAAGGCATCACATATTCACTGACTTTACCCATATCACCCTTCGTTAGTGTGGCGCAAAGTTTTGCTGCAAAACTTCAATGCGAAAAGCTGCAACAATGCCGCAACGAAAATCGTTGGACAATGGCCGAGTGGACAGCCGGACAGTCAGCAAAGCTGGGTGGGCGTGTGAGCAAGAAGGCGTGCCGGCCACAAAAGCAAGCAAAAGTTAACAACGGTGTCTAGGCAGCATGACATGTACCAAGTTCTGCTATAACAATAAAAATTGCACGTTACGCTAAGCAAGAAGAAGACAAGAGCAGCTGGCATAGGTAAAGGTGGAGGTGGAGGTAGCACCAAAAGGAACTGCACAGCTGGACATGGCATATCAAAAAATATGTATCCTTGCAATCCAATGGCCTGTTGGGCTAATGTTTATGTATAGCCCAAACCAAGAGGCGAACGGATGTTGAGCTTCTGCTAAAAACGAAACGAAACAAAACGAAACTTTTCGTTGTTATTTCAAGTTAATGAAAGTGTATGATACAACGGAGTGTGCAACCTGGCAGGGGCAGATAAAGTGCAAAACTGTTAGTAAATACAGCTGCTGCAGGTATGGCAAATATTAAGAAAACAAGCCCTAATGAATCATCAGAATGTTTCGAATAAAACTGAAATCAACTGCAAATCGCAATTTAAATTATGTACCAAGCACAAGTCATATTTGATGGCTCTAGGCATAGTAGTTTGAGAGAATTTATGATGAACATGCAGGGAAGAGCAAAATTAATAAAATTACAACTATTTTCAAAGACAAATCCATAAAAATATATTAGAAAATTCATATGAATTGAAATCTCTAAAGGGAAGAGCAAAATAAATCAAATAATAATGAACATCAAAGGCAAATCTGCGAAAAAGTCTTTAAAACATTTATTTAAGCTTCAAAATATTCTGGAATTCAACAAACCGAATGAGCTTGAAGTTTAGAGTATAAACTAAAGATAAATAAATATGATTTTCTGCTTTAGTTGCCAAATTTACCGTATAAAATGTTCCTATTAATTTTTATTTACCATAAATTAATTAAAAACCTAGCAAAAATTGTCAAATAAATTCGGCTTTTAATATGGTTCTGCAGCGTATTTATGAAATCGAATAGAACTCGACATACACATTGCAAACAATTTCTAAGCTCATAAATTGGAGAGAGAGAAAAAAGGCACTAAAAGCCGCAGTTAAATTCCAAAAAAAAACGAATCTAGCTTTAAAATGAACAGGGGAATATAACTAATAAATTGCCAGAATTGCCGTATAAATTGTTAAATAAATAAATCTAAAAGTTATCTAAGCGTGTCTAAATTCGATTTACAGCTGCAATGAACGTCACGACGTCTGCTGAAAAAAATATATGTATATAAACCAAATATTCACACAGACAAATCGAAAACCTCCAATTGAAACGCAAAGCAATGGCAAAAACGACAACAAACTGAAACGGGGGTGCAGGGAAAGTATGTAAAGAAATGCCGCTGAGGAAATACCCTTTAATTAAATTAATGCAAAAGTTGGTTACGTTATGGTTAAAAAATTAAAAATAATTGAGCTCATTCAGGTTGTCGAGTTGTAATGATATAAAGAAATCAAAATAAACAGCTCTATACAGTTTCAACTTAAGATCACATGGTACTATTTGACGATTGCGATATAAACATGAAGAATTGAGGAAATTATGTATACTATTTAAACATATAATGCTGGAGAAACAACTTGAACTATTGCAGACTTTTTGAATTGTGTTCAAATTAAAAATATGAATATATTTGAATCTTTTCCAGAATAAAGAATAAATAACTTGATATGATTTAAAGATATTTACAATCTTTCCAAGAATATTTAAAGTTTTAGATGAGTTCACCTGCGACTATTTTTAAATTGTGCGATTATTCAAAATTACTTCACTTATGTATGTTAGTTAGTTATACCCATTGTTAGGGTATCACAAATTTATACCTACATATATAAATGCACATGTATGTATATCTCGTCTATCTGCGGCTTTGTGTATTTTAATTGCTATTGTCTGCCATTTGTATTTGAGTTCCTTTTTGTATACTTCCTTGCACCTCCTTCTCCTCGTCACCCACACATTTTTATTTTCATTTGGATTTTTACTGTCATTTTTTGCTTAAACGTTCGGCAAATAAACATCAAAGATTTATTTGTCGACTCTTTGTGAGTGTGTGTTTGTGCATGTTTTTTCCTGTCCACTGCTGTCCGATCCGATGTGAATTATTTAAGCCAAGTGCACACATAATATGGCAAATATTCGCATTGTTTCTGTCGGATATTGAAAATTGATGGATGCGACACTTGGCAATGCGAATTACACAATGTTAATTCCCTTACATTGGGAGTGTGGAGATTGTGGTGGATAATGTCATGTTCTGTTCACGCAGTTTTTTCATTTCATTTGAATTTCATATTTATTTCTAATCAAACGTTGACTATTAGAACAATAGTTGTAAATTTGGAATGCTAAGAAATATTTCCATTTCCATTGGTAAACTGTACTAAATGATAAATGATGGTGCCAAGCATTACATGAAATATAAATAAATAAACTATGTTCTTATTACCATCCCAGTAATTTTAAAAAATACAAATATGGATGTTTTAAGTCTTTCTCGTTCAATTTACAACTCAATTTATATTTTAAGTTGCAGAATGGTCTTGAAAAAAATTAGAAACGTTTGAAAAATATAACCTAAAGATCGTGTAGAATTGAATACATATAGATTTGTTTTGAAATATTAAAAAATAAGAGTTTCAAAGCTTTTCAGCAATATAACATTGAAAACTTCACCATAAATGTTTCTAAAATATAGTGTACAGATTATATAGAACGATTGAAGTATTTAAATGAAATACTGAAACTTTATAAAGATATTGAGCCCTAGAAATCTAAAAACTGGATACATAAAGGGATAGTGCATTCAAAAATGCTCAAAACTAATGTAATCTTAAGTATTTCAAAATTCAAATTAGAATAGTCAATCTTATAACCGAAGAGACGTTGACCGCAGCAGCAGCGCTGCTGGCGAACTGCACGAAATGCCCGAAGAAGGCAGCAAACCAACGAATGCAAACAACAAACTCACCACAGAGCAATGTGCTCGGCTCTGGTGAGTTGCAGGTCAAAGGGGTGTGTAGACGACAGGCAGATGTCGCCTGAGGCGACTGCCTGACTCCGACTCCGGCTGCGACTCTGACTCCGGCTGTGGTTGCGGCTCTGTGGCTAGGGGCGGCTGTGTCTGTGTCTGGAACGAGGTTTGTCGCGTTGTTGTTCTGCCTGTTTGGCGGTGATTGTTTGTCTATTTATATGCTCATTATGTTTTCGCGCTTGTTTTACCAGCCCAAGCAGCGTCACCAACAACAAAAACAAAAACACAAGGAGGCAGAGTACTCTGAATAATGTGCGGTCATACATTGTGGCAAGTGGCAAGAGAAACAAAAGAAAGAGGTACAGCACAAGAGAAACTGGCAGGGAGGGCGGTTTTTTGGCAGTCTGCCCAGCTGGCAGGTTGTCCCAAACAACAACAACAACAAAGCTACCTCACAATTTGCCAGCAATCCTTTTGGCCAAGGGTCAACCGAGACAGGGAGACAGGGTAAAAAGGTTGTTGGTTTTTTGTTCTCCTCAATGTCGCTTACAATCAAACCGCTTGTCAATCAGCTATTTTTTTGTGCTTCCATTTTTTCCCTGGAACACTCATCAATTAGGCAAGAACTAATTACACAGTTAGATTGGGTGAGGAGGGACCACTAGCTCGTATCAAGTATAGTATTGCAGTTCAGGCAAAAGCCACAATTTAGTGGGGAGAGAAGACACACAAAAAATCCTAGATGAAGCTTCGTAATTATCCGTATTGCCAGAAAAAACCTCTTAGCACAAACGAAGCTCTGCAATTAACCGTATTGTTGTCGTATTTGAGATATATTAACGTATCACGAATTGAACGCCATTGATAGAAAAAATACATATTCCAGTATAATCCAATTTCGTATTCTATTTCGAGAGAAGATTCGAAGAATCTTCAAAAAATTCCTGACTGCTTAATTACCCTACCAATTAAAGTGTACCATTACCAAATGGTAAACTACAATATATTAAAAGTATGTTAAGTCCTAAAATTCTTTCTGTATTTTCCTTGAATATTTACGTTATTAAAGGTATCAACAGTTACTAGAACTACAAAAAAAAACCTTTAGAAATTTTTTCAAATATATTTTTATTGAAATATTCGTTTATAAACAACATCATATAACAACATATTTTATTCCAATTATTATATGATTGATATAATGATCCAGAAATACATCATTTTGTAAAATTCCAGTGAAAAATAATTTAATTTTGGTTCTTATAGTCACAATACAAAAGAATAAGAAAACTTTTACAGATTTCTATCTTGATCCAATCCAGTCTTAGATCCTATCCATATCCAATATGTTCGCAAATGCATATATATCAATGTATTTTCGCACAAACCTTGCAAAAACTCATCGCTTTGTCTACGACACTTTATGAACACTTGCTATAAAAAGCGCTTTTTGTGGTTTCCAACCAAAAAAAAACGAGATTTCGTACTCTTATCGATATGAACTCTGACACAGATGGGAAAGATAGTAGAGCAGGAAAAAAGCAAAGTCTCGATAAGCTCACCAAGTTAAAATTGAAAATTCCCGATTTTCCATATGAACGCACAAAAAATAAAAACCTCAAAAAACGAGGAGAGAAAAATCGGAAATTCATATGCAATTTTCAGTTAGGTTTTTGCGCTATATTGCGCGGCTTTTTCCCGCTGTCACTGCGCCGCTACTGCTGCCGTTTTTGCTTTGGCTTGAAGACTTAACGTAGCGAAATGTTTGCGGTTTCGACTTCATAAACAATTTGTGTATATTTCATAAATGTTTTTTAAAATTTTTTCTCCTTCATCTTTCATCATTTTGTTGTCGGTTTTTGTTGTTGTTGCCCCGTTTATTTTAGCTGGAATTACAGTTTCTGATGGGACACATGACGTCGCGACGGCCGCGTTGGCAACGGCGGACAATGTGGTTCCCCAAGGGGGCGGGGATACCCGACGTTGGTTTGGACATGAACGTTCATGCGTTTGCAGAAGGATCAACTTTTTCTGTGAATATGGCGGAAAGTCAACGTGTCTGCAAAGGAGGACGAGAAGGAGGGAGAACAGGAAGATGTGTGTGCGTATCTGTGTGTAAGTGAATGACGTAGAACAGAGCGGGGCGTGAATGAGCATAAGCAAGGCCGCCGCAGTTCTATTTGTTGTTTTCTGCAATTCCATGTTTCATGCTTTTAAACACGGCCAGCGGCTCTCCCTGTGCGTGTGTGTGTCTGCTTGCTGTATGCGTTTGTTTATTTACACACACACTCGCACACACACACGTGGCTACCATAGTTGACACTGGCAGCGAGAAAGTTGCAGGGCCAAAGCTCCGTCGGGTCGTGTTTGTCTTGCGCTTACACTGAATATTCCCTTAAACTTCGCTTTTACCGTACACTGCACAAAACTGAAGGCACAAGTGGAGGTACAAAGTAATATAAATTAAGGTAATAAAATAAAGAATTTTAAATTGAAACAAAAATATAAATAAAAAAGAAGAGTTATTTATAAATATACTTTATAGTAACATAAAAAATAAAATAAATATAACTTGTAGAATTGAAATATAAATAAATATACACAACTTATAATCAATAGTTTATATAATTAATTGAATTCAAAGTAAAGAAAATAAAATAATTGAAGGTTATGCGCTTCACTCTTGTTTCCTCACAGTGCATAGGTATGTATGTTTGTGCGATGATACGGTAATACCCTGTAAAAAGAGGGTAAACACGCCAAGCAACACAGTCCATCAAGGCTTAGCCTCACACAGCAAAAGAATAAAGCAGCTCAAAGAGAGTGTTGAAAAATGTCAAAAGTCACAGTTAAATTTACCGTTTGTTTTACTCTTCCCCCTTCATGGGCATTATGTAAGTGCATACGTAAGTCGACGGGACTTAATTTCCCTGCCACTGTTGTTTTTGTTCTTATTGTTGTTGCTTTTCGTATTTTGTTTTATTCGCCATCTTTTTCTGTCATTGTTTTGCCCTGTTGCAGTTTTTCCGCACAGTTTGGCCCAGAGCATTTTATTGCGGCCCTGCACGCGCGTCGTGCAGAGTTTTCATTTTCATGCAATTTGTCTGAAGATTCGTGGCCACTAGGGGAGAGGGGAAAAGGGGGTGCACTGGCCCGAAGGCCCAATGGTGGAGGCAATGGGACGACAACGATAATAATAACATGACAGCAAGGCGAGGGAGGCGAGGGGAAATCATAGCCCTTATTTGGTCCCAACAGTATTAATAACTCGTTTATCATGTGCTTTCCCTCTAGTACGGCCGACCGACCCATCGTCTACGCTGCGTCGACGATGTTGTGACTGTCGTCAACGCTCGCTAGACTACCACTCAATGCGTTTTACAACCGTATTTTGTTCGGCGATGTCCGCTCAATACGTGCATAAGCGACGCTCGACTGCCGCCGAGGCGTTCATAGAAGGGACGTTAGCGACCCTTCTATTGCCGCTTCGCCGTGTATAAAAGGAACCTTATCGACCCTTCTATTGCCGCTTTGCCGTGTATAAAAGGAACGTTATCGAACGTTCTATTGCCGC
Source organism: Zaprionus camerounensis (assembly GCA_018904165.1). NCBI lineage: Eukaryota > Metazoa > Arthropoda > Insecta > Diptera > Drosophilidae > Zaprionus > Zaprionus camerounensis. The sequence goes on from JAEIFS010000739.1 coordinate 731,236, forward strand.
TTTGCCGTTTTTAAAAGGCAGGCGTGCAGAAAGGGGACATTATTGTCCCCCGTTTGACCGATTTCAAAAAAATTAAAATATCTCGTTATTAAATGTTTATATTAAAATTAAGCGTACTTTTATTAAATAATGAAAATTATATTATAAATAAAAATAGACTAATAATAATATAAATAATAAAAATAATAATAATAATAAAAATATCTAATTTGAATTTGCTTCCTTTCCCTCCGCCTTGCGCTTAAAAGCCATTTTTTTTAAATTCTTTTTTTGCGCAATTAGTGCGATTCGGAGTTCGTCCTCCGCGCTGCCTCCAGTAGAGCCCGGAATGGAGTCTGGAATATTATAAAAATATATTGCTGTTAACAATGTTTCTTTTTTAAAAACTCACCAAGAAGCGCTCGGTAAAATTTGATTTTACACCGTGGATATTGTACTCGCTGACGATACTGTCAGACAATATTCGTCGAAATCCTTTTTTAATCCCCACCGGGGCCACTATTGCTCTCATTGCTGCCACCTGCGAAAATAAGCAATAAACAAAACATATAAGAACATATACATATGTATGTATATACAAATAATTTTTCAACTTCATCAAATCTTCCTCCTTTTCTAGAGGAAACACTTTATGTACATCCTCTGACTCCTTCTTCTCAGTTATTAGCTGCCGCAAATATGAATTTTTGTCAGCAATTTGATCTGCCAGCTGCTTTAATTGAGCTTGTTGGCTTTTTATTATTTCTGAAAAGATGCACAATATGTTAATTTTTATCAGAATGCTTGAACAATGTTTTTTATTACCAGTCTGCATGTCAATTTTGTTCTCCAAGCTCTCTACCCTCGCTGTCCAGGGACGGTCAACGCAAGCTATATTTTCTCCTGTAATTAAATAAACTAATTGCAATTTGTAAAATAAAGAAATTTTTTTGATTTACTTACCCAGTGGAGAAGGAATATTTTCTTCTGTAATTAAATTCAAATTTTCACCCCGAAAAATCCTAACAAGGTCAATGGCGCAATCGCGTCTCGGCTTATATTTTAAAAACCAATTACGCAACTTGTCAGTCAAACTAATACGAGCCCCAACCACTATTAATTCGAACAGTATGTGTTTTTAGCAGTGTGCAATGTTCAACACATGATATTTTCAATACTATTACAGATAACGTATGTCAATGTATTTTGTCTAAAAGAGAATTTTATTCTCTTTACGATGACAAAAAAAATTTCTTGTACTTCCAACAACAACAACAACATGAGTAATTTATTCAAACGGTAGACTTAAGAGATAAGAAAAATTTGACCACTATTAATTCGAACGCTGCGGAAGCTTACTGTTATCTTAAAAGAAGAACAAAGCAAAAGCAACCAATGTAACGGAATCACTACATAGTCATAATCTGCGAATAATAACACAATGCAGAATGCAAAATATTTAAAATTACTGCCGATTAGAACATGCATTTTTTGGTTCAATTTCTTTTCTCTTTGCACTTGGCACGCGTCACACACTTTTTTTGCGCGACGCGTCGCGACGTTTGTATACCCTTCCCAATGTGGAACGAATTTTACAGAACAATTTTTTTTTCTTTACGAATTTGGTTCACCAAACTAAGGAATATTTATTTATTTCAGTCACTCATAGCAACTATATTAATATGTAAGCATTGCAATGCATTTCACTGGTATGCTGTGAAATATTTTGCAGTTAGGGTGTTCGAAGATTACTATACCCCTTTTTTAAATTCCTTTTCTATTCCTTGCACACGCTATGTAACAGAAAACAAATTTGAGCGTCCGTCTCTCTCTGTCACTCTGTTCAACATTCGGACTCAATCGTTTGTGACACGACGCATCGCCGTAAATACGCCAACGCTGCGTTGATGAAAGTACAACGACTACCGCCAGCCGTACTAGAGGGTTGTTTCTCACACACTACTTACGCACACATACACAGCCATACATATATGTATGTATGTAGTAGATATGTGTGTATGTGTGCATGACGTGCGAAACTTGCATTGCAGCGACTTTCTCACGATCGTTTCGTCGAGTTGTTGCAACTGATTCATCTGCTGTCAGAGAGAGAGCGAGAGGGCAAGAGAGCGAGTTAAGTGCTTCGTTAAGTTGCAGTCAAACGAGTAGACACATGTGTATAGGAGTGCGTGTTTGCATGCGTGAACGAATGTACGTGCATGTACATATGTACGTATTATGTATGCCTGTATGTACAAAAAACTATTTAAACATACATTGTATGTGGGTTTTATTTATTTATGTGCCTACCCGTTCACTCTATTTGAAGTGTCCTCAATGTGGTGGCTTTTCCAGGGGTTCGCGCTTTCTTGTTCGACCATGACGCAGTCGATTTTTTTTTTTTGCTGTCTCATGCCACTTTACTTAAAAGTAACAATACGTAACAATGCCGATATATCCTTATGTTAGCTATCGATACTATAAATATTGAGTTTATCTGCATACGTGACACATATCGATTCAAATTAGCAAGCTCGGTTATCGCCACTTATCGATGAATTGACAAGCTAAGAAAAGAGAGAGAATGCTAATTAAAAGAAGCCATACAAACAAACATGTGCATGTACATCGATATACGTGTAATTGCATATGTGTATGCACGTACAATGTTAATGAATATGTGCCCAACGTTGCCATCCCTGGTTGACCATGGCATGTGGCTGAGTAAAAAGCAATTAAATAAAAAGATTTGACTATGCAGCAGTAACAATGGACCCGCTTGAGGTGTGTGAATGTAAATTGCCGCTCCGATTCTCAAAACACACATACACCTATGTATGTTTGTATAAATAGGCCTACCTGATGCAAAGGTGTGCGCGCAGTCGCAGAGCAGCCCTCAGCTGTTCACTCGAGTTGTCGTGTTTGTGTTTTCTTTTATGCCTTTACTTGTTGCCGCACACACACACTCAAATGGCAAGCAGCAACAGTGGCAAGAGAGAAAACGCAAAGCAAAACACACGAGACGTGAGTAAAAGAGCCAAAGCGGAGTTAAAGAATGCCGCACGCTTGTGAGTGTGTGTGACTAGTGTTGCGCAATGTGCGGATGAACAGCCATAGCTGACTTGCTAGTTGGTAAGTAATGCTTTTACGGCTAAATTTGTTACATGTGATACAGTTTGGCGTGTTTGAGGCTAAGTCGTGGCAACACAGCTACATGTATCTGGCGTACAAGCTTAGTTTAGCTACTTTTCGCATAGGTAAGTATGGCTTATACGGCTAAATCGGCTACTTTATAGCTAAAAGCGATGCCAACACTGTTGTAAACTGACTTTTATGTATGTGCACATGTGTGTGTGTGTGTACCTGCGAGATGGCCCACAACGGGTTTGTTGGCCCGAACAACGACGCCGCCGTTGCCGTTGCCACTTTTGATTGCTCACAACCTAAGAAGCCAAGAAGTTGCGCAGTCGCAGTCGTCGCCGCTGCCGTCGTCGTCGTCGTCGTCGTTCCGCATTTCCGAAAAAAACAAATTAAATAGAAAATAAGTGTGACAAGTGCCTTCAAAATATAAGCTGCGATTAAAAAGTAAGAGTAAATAGACAAGAAGAAGTAGGTGGGGCAGCAACAACAACAACAATAACAACAACCATCTATGACGCCAGCCGAGGAGGTGCGTCAGAGATGCGGCACTGTGTACACCTGGAACTGTGCCGGGGAGCTCTATGGAATTGAGTGCGAATTGTGCGAGGAGCGCCCACTGTGCGCCCTGGACGAGTTCGCAGAGCACATGGAAATTTGGCACTCGGATTGGCAACAGGCACCAGAGGATGAGCTCATGCTGGAGGTGCTTGCCGAGCAGTCCAGCGGCGGTGAGGTCAATGAACTCAAACAGCAATTGGTACAAGAGCTCAATGCGCTCGACGCGCAGCTATCGACGGCGCTGCCGACGTCACAGCAGCAGCAGAGGCGCGAGCAGCTCGAGCTGCCTGAGCAGCCACCGCTCTTGGACACGCTCTGCCTAACTGATCATGTGAAGTTTGATGCGGATGTAAGTACCACACCAGACACTACCTACCCCTCCCCCTCGTATTATCAAACAATCTAAACAAAAAAGTGCGAAAACAAATGAAAATTGAGTGAATGTATAATAAAAGCAGAAGAAAAGGCTACCTTCGGCAACTGTGCAGTTTCTTATCCCTTGCGATCGTTCCTATACTCTTTATATATGTATGTATAATGGTGCATAATAATATTGGTTATTGATTTATATTTATTATATTGTATGCAATAACAGCTACATATAATATCTCCAGGTCGAAAACTTTTTTATGAAAATCTTTGATTTCAACTGATTGTTCCCATAAAAACCATAGGATATAGTTATTCGATTTTAATGGAATGAAAAAGGTATACGCTGATTACTATTTAACTTTGATTGGCACTGATAAGTTAGGTTATTTTGAAAAAACAATACTGGTTTTTATACAAAAACCCTTGACCCTTAACTATAATCTATATAAAGTATTGTACAATATATATTGCAATATTAGAACTTCTCGGCACTACTTACTCTATACTAACTCTCCACCTTTTCTCTCTCCCCCCGCACAGAGCACCGTGCCCACTGTGGACAGTCAGAAACTGACCACAGAGCATATACAACACCTCATTGAGCTGTACAAAGCGCAGCCACGTCTGTGGAATCAATCCCATCCAGAGTTCAGAAACGTTGAGCTGGGACGCAAGTCATGGCGACACATAACTGATGCCTGGTCTGCCTATTGTGGACGCGCTATTAGCATGACGGATGTGAGGATTAGAATCTCAACACTCTGTCAGCGCTTCATCAAGCAGCGGGAGCGCATGGCCGCCGAGGGGGAACTGGAGGCAAAGTTCGTACACTATGATCAGTTGAAGTTCTTGTGCGAGCAACAGTCGCTGCTGAAGCGTCAGGAGCACTTCACCCGTGAGAATCGTAAGCTGGTGGAGATCTATGAACATTATCCGATCCTGTGGCACAATGCGCACAAGCGTCTGCGCTGTGTGGACACAATGCGCAAGCGGCACGAGGCACATCGTGGCCTGCAGTTGGCGCTGCGTATGTGCGGCATAAGGTTATCCGGCTTGGCCATACAGCGTCGCCTGCAGTCGCTGCGCAAGCGTTATAGGCTGGAGAAGATTCGCTATTTGCAGAGCGTCGTGGAGGGCAAACAGGCGCAGTTTGTGCCCGGATTTGAGCACTACGGGGAGATGGAATTCCTGCACAAGCATATTGATCCCTATGTGTGTGCCGCATGTGGCAAGATCTTTGATAATCTAGTGAGTCATCAGGCGCATGTGCAGAGCAGCTGTGAGGCGCAGTTGATGTCGGCGGAGCAGACTATGGAGGCGGTAGGGGGTGAGGCCACTGTGGGGGAGTTAATGGTGCAGCAGGAGCAGCTAGACTTGGATGTAATGAGGGAGCACGAGGAGGAGGAGGCAGAAGAGCAGCACGCGGAAGAAGAGGAGGAAGAGCAGGAGCACGCGGGGGTAGAGAAGGAGCAGGTGAAGGAACAGCGGGAGAATGAGGAGGAAGAGAAGGAAGAGGAGGAGCTGCTGCAAGAGCAAGAGAAGATAGAGGAAGAGGAGGAGCTGCAACAGGAGGTGGAGGATGCGGAACAGCTGCGACTGCAGGCTGAAACTGGGCAACTGCTGCTAGAGCTAACCCAACAGGCGCTGCCCATGCCGGCTGTGCAGCCGGAGACTCTCACATTACTACAGCCAGAGCTGGATGAAGAGATTGCCACCCTCCCTCTGCACACCGCGCTGGCTGCGCTGCCCAGTGAGCCAGCTACAGTTCAAGTAGAGCAGCCCGATGTCTCCTGCTCTTCCTCCTCCTCCGCTGAGGACAGTCCCCCCCTAACAGGACTTCTCCCTCATCAGCGTGTGCGTCTGACACTACTCCAAACACTGAAGCTCATTGAGCTCTACCAGGCACAGCCAAATCTCTGGGATCCCAATAATCTGGACTACCATTCGCGCAAGCAGAGACGCGCCTCATGGCATCAGGTCACGGCACAGCTGAATGCCTATGCCGGCGCCAACTATACCTGGAAGATGCTGCACCGCAAGCTGACGGACTATACCAAATACTATCGCAGGGAGCGACAGCGTGAGGCGTTGGCGGAGGAGGGCGAGGGGGAGGGCACACGCTGGAATTACTACGAAGCCTTTAGCTTTCTGGACGATGTGCTGCCCATGAGTTGTGTGCTCCAGAAGACACTCCAGCAACGGGACAGTAATCTGAAGATCATTCAGGTGTATCAGAGCTATGAGCAGCTCTGGAACACTGCCCATCCGGATTACACCAAGCGCAAGCAACGCCAGCGTCAGCTAGAATCACTGTGCACGCAACTGCAGGAGGAATGTAATCTACAGATCACCGTGGAGCGACTAAAGAATCGTTTGATTGAGTTCCGTTGTCAGTATCGGCAGTGCAAGGAGGCGCGACAGGTGGCACAGAAGCGGGGCGAGATGTGGGAATCCAGTTATGAATACTACGAGCAGTTGAGATTCCTGGAGCTGCATGTCTCCCCCTTTTGCTGTCCCCATTGCCCGAACAGTTTTAAGCGACGCACGGATTATTTGCGGCATCAGCGGAATGTGCATCTGGAGGAGCTGGAGAAGGAGGAGCCTGGTCAACAGTTGCGCAAGAGACGTGCGCGACGAGGAGCAGCCGGCGCCCCCGCTAATCCTCTCGAGCACATTTGTCATATATGCGCCATGAAGTTCTCATTGCGCACCTCGTTGCTTGCCCATCTGCGACGTCATCTGGGACAGCGCACGCACGCCTGCTCCGAGTGCCCCAAGAAGTTCTTCAATTCGACCTCGTTGCGTGTCCACATGCGCAGTCACACCAAGGAGCTGCCCTATGTGTGTGAGCATTGTGCGAGGGGATTTGTGAATGCCAGCAAACTGAATCAGCATGTGAAACGGCATCAGGGCAAGCGGGACTATCCCTGCAGTCGCTGTGAGAAGGCCTTCTTCACTAGACACGAGAGGGATCGACATATGCGCGCCCATCTCAACATACGCGACAAGGTGTGTCCCTATTGTGGACGCGCCTTTGTTGTGGGCAGTGCCTATTACGCTCATCTTAATCTACATCGGGGGGAGAAGCGCTATGGGTGCGTCACTTGCGGCCAGAAGTTTGCCCAGTATGCGGGACTCTACAAGCATCGCAAGCGCTGTGTGTCGGGGGAGAAGTAAAGGAGACTATCGGAAGGACTATCGAAGTGGAAGATGTATTAAGAAATTGCTCTCCTCCTCACTTGCTCAATAAGCGCAACAAACATTCGTTATATTATTGAGTGCGCACGATTACTATCGACACAGGAGAACTATTGAAAGAGGTGTTGTACTTGGAGGATACTCTACAATTTAAAATTCCTCCTACATCTCAATTTTCACGGCACTGGAGGAATTTTGAACAGGAATTTACTTGCTTGATATGTTTTTGGTTTCTAATTTCTAACGATAGTAAATGTAAATACTTTCTCTAGAATACAATTACTATCGCTTGAATACATCTACCATAGCTTACCCCATCTATAGAAGTTCTCCGGCGAATCATTGCTAAGTTGTAAGCCGACAGTACACGGAATCGAACATTTTGAGCAGCCTTTCACTTTATAATATTGTAGCTCTTTAATTTAAATTATTTCCATACAAGTACGGTCATGAATTCATGTTTAATAAGACCTGCTTCGATAGTATTCACGATAGTTTTGCTGTTCCATACTCATTTTTGTTGTGCGCTTGTTTAGATTTTAGCCAATACTCACACTCATTCTTATTCACATATTCATACTCGTAGTATTTAGTAGTATTATATGTAAGATATTAGTACTATCAACTGTATTATGTGGCATCATTGTATAGCTACTCCTGAGACATTAATATCATTGTTTAATCCATTTATCAACTTATTTACTCATTAACTTTGTTTTTGAAAAGGTTTTGGAGGAAGTTGTAAATTTATATAAGATCTTTCTTATACAGGCGATTTGTAAACCTTATCGCATGAAAAATTACATAACAACTTTCAAAAATATGTCCATGTCGGAATATTCTATAAATTATTCCATCCTGCTTGCTGACACCTTTATAGAATATATCTAAGAATGAAATTACAATACCATTCCCCTATATATAATATAAATATACATACATACATAACTGTATCTATTATAACGTCAAAGCAACTTGAGGCTAAAATCACATTCAAAGTATGCGCTATAAATTCGAATAAAATCGAGTTTCATTGTGTATTTTTCATTATCTCTTTATCGACTACTCTTTGCAATTATACTTAAAATTGTAAAAGCGGTAAGGGATGGGGGAGGAGGATGGTTAAATATTTGGTAGGTAATAAGGAAGTAGATTGGGATTAGGGTTACTACGAGGGTGGGTGGGTTCACAAAAAATTGCTATAAAAATTTATATTCAGCCATACAAAGATGTATTAGTTGGACTTGGCGAATCGCTTAAGCTGCCGCAGTCGATAAATATCGTTAGTGGGTGGCACCGATGTCTGCAGATCATCATCACTATCATCACCACCGGGCAGCAGACGACGGCGACGCGGTGGCATTGCTGTCACACTGTGCTGGACACCAGTGTACGTGCTCGTGTCCACGATCCAGTGCACCGACTTGGCCAGATCGAAGATCTTCGGTGTCAGATCGTTGTCACCATTTGGCTGAGGTGCTGCTGCAAAAAGGAAAGGTGATAAGGTTGATCCTCTGCAGAATTTAATCCACAATTCTCCACTTACATTCTGGCAAATTGAGACGCATAAAGATGTCGAACAGCAGCTCAACACTGACGAAGGGTCCACGGAAGCTATTGGGCGGCGGCAGTGCGGCGCAAAGCGCTGCCAATGCCGGCGGTTGTGGGAAGACCCCGCCGGCCAGTGGATGAGCGCCGGGATGTGCGCAAGAGCGCGGTTTGAAGGGTATCATCTGTGAGAAGTCTGGTCTCGGTAGTGGCTGGGATGCCTCACCATCTAGCTCTCCGTCGCCACTATTATGGCTATTAGCACCACCACTTACACCACTAACCTTGTTCAGAATGATGCCGACGTTCTAACGGGGAAACAGAAAGGAAAGTAGGGATTAGCTCTGGAAATTATAGGGTATACAGCAGCAATTACTTACCTCGGCATAACCAATGGACTTGAGTTCGGTGCTTGTGCAAGGATACAGATCCAGGAACTTGTAACGATCCACCAGCTGTGCCGTCTCCTTGCCCTCGTATTCTTTGAGCTGTTAACAAAATTATACAATATTTTATTAGAATACTCCATTTTCAGTACTTATGCAGCACACCTCGTCAACAAAATTTGGTATATGAATATATATAAGTAAGCATTAACTGCATACCAATTTCAGGGATCATTATTATATCTGTAATATCAACTGAGTTCACTTTGTTATTGTGCACATTTGCGATCAAAACTAACGATTTCTATATACAAGTAGTTCAGTCATATAACAAATTCCATGACACTCGCTGCAAGTTCAATGTGTACCCAACTATAGATGCCACTTACAATTCCCCAATTCTCCCTTCTTCGCTGTACTCACATTTTCAAAGACCGCACTACGACGTCGTTCCACCTTGACAATACTGGACAAATCGCCAATATTGGACTCAAATTCAAGAAAACGATTCCACACCTCGACACTCTTGTGGGGTGATAAACCTCCCGAGCTGAGCACCCGCTCGAATAAGACTCGTGTGTTGTTGTCCTCGTTCAGATGGGATAAGTAATCAATGTAGCACATAACGTACTCGGGACTGCCGCCAAAACGTTTCAGACCCAACTCAAAGATGCGGAATGCAATCTCTTTATCCTTGGAACAGTAGTACTCCATGAGAGCCGCAGCCACAAAGATGTGGTAGCGGGAACGCACATCCTCACGCGCCTTCTTGAAGATGCCACGCGCTGATTTAATGCCCTCAGCGCGGCGTGCAAACTTCATGTACTGCACGTAGACCTGGTGGGAACAGAATAATAAGATATATTATAACAATAAAAATATATATAATAATAATAATATATATATAATAATAAGATATAATAATAAGATATACTTAAATGATATAATATAATAAATACATAAGGTAATATGGTAGAAAATTGAGTCAGTTTTAATTCAATTCTCTTTTCGAGATTGCGGTGAACCAGTTAAGGGAATAATCGGCTATACGAAATCATATTATATCGCATATAGCATAATACAATATTAAGGATCTGCATATTATTATGATAAAGACGTGAATTTTGTGACGTCTCTTTGAATTCGAGCGAAATAGTGAGAAAACCTATAAAACTATATGTTATTAAATCCTATATATTTTCCTAAAGATCTGTACAGTATCAGCAACATAAAAATATGGGGATAAGCTATAGATTTTCGTAAAAAAAACTTAATTTTATACAATATATAGCATGATACATTTTTATAAAAATTACAAAGTTTTAAAAAAATGCAAAGACAGAGTTGAGCTTTAAATTTGTCTGTTATACAATAGTTATATTCTTGCAAAAGATGCTTTGGTTGTGGTATTCCTCTTAACTTGGTCAAAGGTATACGAAAATCTATAGACGAAGTCTTATATGAGCTGATATATTATAGTATTCACTGCCAAGTAGTTTCAAATGATGTGAAGTATGGAATGCGGTGCTGGACTTAAAGAAACCAATGGACTCCGTTCACTTACATAGACAATTCATCAGCCCTTTAGTGTATAATTCGGATATCTATAGAACACATCCTTTACGACTTATATACTATAAAAAACTGTGCTATTTAGTTTTTAGTTAACTTAAACTTGGAAGGTTACCGTTTACTTTACAAAAATCGATAAATGATACCCAAAATGATAGATTAAACTGAAAACTCAAGTTTCATTTACTACTACTTTCTTATAGACCACCGTCAGCCCCCGCAGTTTCTCCTTCTTACCAGCGTTGGATCGATGTCTGGCAGCGTGAGCAACTTGTTGTACATGCTGTGCACCTTCTCATACTTGAGACGTCCTTCCTCAAAGTCGGCATAGGCGAAGTAGAGAAGCGCATTGCGATTGAGAACGCCATTAATGGAACGTTCCAATATATTGGCGCATTCATCCGCAAAGATCTTAGCAGCTTGCACATCCTGCGAGGGAGAGACAGAGAGAGAGAGGGCGATTAGAGTGAGATAGCAGCTTGACTGTGAAGGATGTTCTGTCTTATGTTTATGGAGGTTATATCAATTAATTTAGGCTGGAGAGTAAAACGCGTGCGGCCCGAGTCGAAGGCAACGCGGCAAGTGGAGAAGAGCTGGAATTCTTCTGCTGATGCATCCTCCTGCTGCTGCCACGTACCGCGTTACCCAAGGGGCGACACTTCACATCAAAGATGAACAACAAAGAGAGACAAGAATTTTGAGTTTTTTGCTTGGCATTGATTGCTTTCTCTATTTGCGAAAGAAGGAAGCAACAACAGCTTCAGCTGCCTGTGTTGCCTTTGTGTGTGTGAACGACGACTACGCACGCCTTTCTCCGTGAGGACGCGTGCACTGGTGTCCAGGAACTGCGATGCCTGATGCCACACAGCAGGATGATGTGTCAATACCAGCAGACATTGTTCGATGGCAAACATAACGCGACGTGTGACCAGCGCTGTGTCCTCAGTGCGCAACGGATTCGATTTCTCGTAGGTGATGAAACGTTTCCATAACTCCACTTGTTTGGTCTCCTCCTTGGTCAGTGTGGGCGGCACAGCGGGCAGATTACGATTCAGTCCCTTTGTATGATACTCCAGCTCTTTGGCCACGCGACGTGCGTTCATGTAATCCCTGCAAGACATCGTGTGTATAGAACAGAATCCCAAACCATTAAACGTGTTCTCTACTTACTTGGAGCGCTCCAGACTCATCTTCTCAGATATAATCGGGTTGATGTTCTGCTCGAAGGCAATGTAATCCTTCCAGAGTTGTTCAATGCCCACAATGGGCGTCACCACCGCCTTCTGGTAGACACGACGCACAGCGGTGATTTTCTGATTCTCTGCATAGTTGCCCACTGCCTCGACGCCGCGTAGGAAGTATATGTAGTCCTGCCAAATGCTAAACGAGTGCAAATCCATGCCAATCTTCTCCAGTGCAAAGTCATAGGCCTGCGCCATCTTCTCTCTGGAAGGGGAAGCGGGATTAAAGACTTATTTGGCAGGGGATAGGTTCTGTTACTTACTTGTGTGTGCTCAGGCCCGCCTTGGTCTCCTTGACATAGGTCAGATAGAGTTTCCACAGATCAATGTTAAGGATTTTGACCAGACAGCGCTGGAAGAGCTTCTCCACGCGCTCATAGTAACGGCTTCGCATCTCCATCTCTATGTAGAGCTTCCAGTAACGCGCCGTGGTGGGGAAGACGTTCACCAGCGACTCGTACAGGCTGCGCACCTCATGAATGGGACGTGTCTGTGCCTCGCGCAGCATCACCGACCACGACTCGATATCGTAGGGTCGCAGCTCGACGACCTGTTGGGCGCGCACGAGACGCTCCATGCCCCATTCCTGTGCAGGGGGAGAAATAGAGAGAGGGAATATTAGCTATACGAACTCTCTGCTCAGATAATTGCACTTACTATGTCGATCTTTATAAGATCTCGTGCGGATGTCATCGCGCTCATTTGTTATTGCCGGCGTGTTAACTGAGGTAGTTGAATTGCTTTGCTGCTGCTGCTGCCACTTACACACACACGCGCGTACACCGTAGCACTTGCTTGTCACGTTTGGTAGAACACTTCAAGTTAATATTTCATATTTCATTTGCAGAAATATGATGACAAAAAAAATTGTCTACAATAAATAAAATGCGGCTTCAGAATACAACAGTGTTGTATAACTCAATAGAAAGTGAACTAGTTCAGTTTCCAGCGATAATGGTTATCGAAAAATGATTTTAAAAATATTATCGGAATTTCAATTACAAATATATTTTTGTATATAAAACTTCGTAATTTAACAGAGTGCAAGAAACTGATAATACAATAAAATACACACAATGGAACGAATAAAACGTTGAGGTGAACTGTGCTGATTTAAATGAACTATTACGATGAACCAGTTGACCAACACTGCGATGGGTATCGATAGTTTTTACATATTCAAATTGGTGACTGATAAAACCAAAAAAGCAATGCATTATTTGTGTTTTGCTTAAAAATTTTCTATATTTTATTTCTGAGTACTATTACATTTTACAGAATTTAAGTATACACGATGTATAAACTTTATATTGGTGTGACAGAGCAAGGCTCCCCATGCTTGCAACAGCTTGTTGCGCTGCCGCTGCCGCGTAGCGGTAAAAACGTCTCAACCTTACAAAGTTGAATGTTGTTGCCACCTTGTGCATTAATACGAATCTATCGATTTGCATAGAATAAAAAAGAGTGCAAGTATGTGTATCGATTTAAAGCGATACATCGAGAGAAAAAAAATATCAAATAACAAAACCAAACGAAACGAAACGAAACAATCAAGCGTGGCAATCAAACGAAACGAAACGCATTTAACGGCAGACATATTGCAAAAAAACAAAAAAAATAAAACGAAAAAAAAAACAAAAATAAAAATTAAACGAACGAAAAACAAATAAATTAATCACAAATAAATAAATAACTGACATCAGTTGAACGAAAGATGCTGAGCTCGTCTGAAGACCTGTGTGTGTGTGTTAATTGCAAGTGACAGTTCTAACTGCCAAAAGGCGAAGGAAGAGAGACAGAGCGAGAGAGAGAGAGTGCGAGAAAAAAGTAGACAACACACACAAAGGCACACTCTTACACACATACACGCACGGACAGGACCAGCTGTTGTGTTGAACAACGACAAAAAGGGGTTAACATTAGCGGTACATTTATTCTCGCTCGGGGTAAGCAATCAATACGATTTATTTGCGCTTATTTTATTTTTGTTGTTGTTGCTGCTTTGCCTGCCTGCTGCAGTTTTCTTTCCATTTCACTAATTTTCTGAGTGACCGCTGTCAGTTGTTGTTTTGTTGACGAATTTCCCCCAATTGCCATGTTGTTGTTGTTGTTGCTCTGTCGCTTCCTGCGTAGCAGCGATGTCGACGGCGACGTTGGCGGCTATTGACCGTAAGTAGAAAAAAATAAGTGCGCACAATGTAAAAGTGTGCGTGTGTATGTGTGTGTGTGATAAGGCATAATAAGTGTGTCACACAGACACGGGTTGACAACAATAACAAGAGCAACAACAAGTAAGACACGGCGGCGTTTTGTGTCAAAGTGGAGCAAAAACTTTTTGCTGATTGTGATTGTGTATTTGCCCACAGTGTAGCTATGCGAGTGTGCATGTGTGTGTGCGTGTGAGTGTGTGAAAGGGAAAAGCGCACGTATGCATGTCAAATAGCAACACACACACACTCACAAACGCAGCCTGGACTGCTGTCAGTGTAATTTGACGAAAGTCTCCTTCTCTTTCTCTCGTTCTTTCTCGCTTGCACTCGCACGCTGACAACTTATAACGGTTGTTTTTAATTGTGCATAGTTTTAAAACATATAAGTGACCTCTGCGTGCCTCTGCTGCTGCAGGCGCACAAGGTGGAAGAGGAGAAGGAGATGGAGATGGAGGAGGAGAGGGCATGCGGCGACTGCCTTAGCCTGAAACCGCTTGCCTACATTCAGGCGCACACAATGTACACGTGTGTGTGTGTGCGAGGGTATTTAGGTTGCAGGCCCCTCCTCTGCTCCTTGAGCACTCTACCCCTCCCCCTGCTCATTGACCGTTGTCTTGTTTTGTATGTTGAGTCTCTGTGAGCAAATAAATACTGCAATTACTTGAAATGTGGCACTGCTACGCACACTCACACACACACTCATAGAGAGTACACTTACTCACTCTCTCACTCACACACACAGAGTTGCTTTGTGCACTGTGCATTAAGTGAGGTCGAATTTCTTGTAAAACTTTATTAACCTCACCCAGCCGAACTTTGTGGTTATTTTTTGCACTTGTGGATGGGTTTCCCCTTCCACGGAGGTTGGGGAGGCATGAAATGAACTGTTGCAAGCATATTGGGTATCTTGGCCTTTGTGTTGTTGCCCATAAACACCTGTTTTAATGTTCTGCGCCCTTTCTTATTGTAATAAGAAAGCGTGAGAGGGTGAATTTAATTGAATGTTTATTAAATTCACCTTCTCACATATTCAGCTTGGGGTTAACCTCCTCACAGGTTCCACATGTATTCATTGGATTCATTTCGATTTCAAGTAAAACTTCATCTACTGAACTAAGTAAAATATTTAATAACGGTTTCGAGCAGAACTTTAGCTTGAAGCGGGTACAACGTTGAATTAGGATTGTGTTTAGGGCTGAATATAAAGTCCATATCAAAAATTCCCATCGATTTCCAATTTGAATTAGATTTTATCATAAAACAGAGATATTTATCAAAGATATTCCTAATTTAAGGCACAATTCTAAATCTTCCTAGTAGATGGAACAAAAATATCATTAAATAACTTTAACCTGGCGAATTCGTTTTGCAATCAACTTTATTTGGATAAGGTTTTGTTTCGGAAGCCTTTCAATTTCCTTTGTCTTGTACACATTTTTCAGTTTTCGCCTTGAAATCCAATACATATCAAAAGTTTTCTTAAGTACTTTGTGGTTTTACCAAGCAGAGAACGCTGGAAAAGTTAATAGTTCATTAGTTTTCAACATAAACCTAATCCCCTTCAAGACGAAACTTCTTGTACTTGAAACCTGCCGAAATCCCCTTGAAGTCAACTTTGTTTACATTAAGTTTCGCTGTGGAAAACTTCAATTAATACGTACCGCATCGTCACATCTTGTTGTCTGCTACACATTTTCACAATTTGTCGCTTCGTAAGAGCAAAAATAAAGCCACAGACCACAATCAATGCAAACTTTCTGCCAATATCCAGTCGGGTATTAAAGCAGGCTCTGTTTCATTGACACGCTTTAGCTCTCTCCCCCTCTCTGCACCAATAACCGCAAATTGCTTGAGTTTTTAATGGGTCGTCTGCAGCAATTACTCATTTAATTGGAACAAAGTAGAACGGCTCTGATTGAGCCCTAACTGACTGTGTGTGTTGAGTGGGGCGTGAGTTCCTTTTTTCGGTACGGTTCAGTTGGGTTTTGCCTGCTGATTGATTATCAAATTGCCAACGAAACTTGCCAGCGACAGTTCGAACAACATCCGAGTAAAGAAGAAGAAGAAGTAGAAGGAGCAACAACGTCCAACAACGACAACAAAACAGTTCAATTTGGATTTTTTTTTTGCTCATTTTACCATTTACCGTTTCCCTTTTCCTCGTTTTCCCTGTTTTTCACCCTGTTAAAGAAGAAGACGAGGCATCGCATGTCTTTGTACAATCAGAATATCCAAATTAATCATTCAATCGCATTAGTGCTCCACATACTGTGTACTCGTGTCAGTGTCTGAGAGTGTGTGTAAGTGTGTAAGTGTGTGTGTGTGTGTGACAGACATATGCGATGTGCTTATGGAGTGCTTGCATATCCATCTCAATAAAATACTTTTATCAATAAACCAACAAAAAGTTCAACGAGTTCTCGTAATGAATACAGTGAAGGTTCATTTTATGGAGAGGTGTTCCCCCTAAAATGTGTCACAGACTGAACGAGCAAGACTCATTAGGTCGTTGTCGTTGTCTTAATGTTAAGCCCTTAAAGAGGCTTTTACCAAAAGCAGCTGTTAATTAACAGTAGTTGAGAAAGTGATCAACTAGAATGTTAAACAATGAAGTTAATTGGAGAGAATGCTAACCTATTCCTATATCATTTCTATATTGTACTATACCAATCAAGCTTACATAACAGCAAAGTGATTACAGTGGCGCCAGTTGAACTGTTAAAAGCGCCGCTGTTAATTTGACTTTCGTCATTGAATCAATTTCAATAGAAAGCCTCACAATAAAAAGTCTCGTGTAGTCTCGTATATTCTCGTTATATTGTCTCTGAATTCGCCTTCAAAAGTAATTAGAGCGTTTTGTTGCTTCAGAGCTCTATGCTATGCTCGTCTGCCTCTGTGCTTATCAATTAAGTCGAGGGCAATTCAACTGATCTCTTGCTTCAGATCGAAATCTTTGTATGATCAGTTTCTATTTCAGTCTAGCGAGAGAAATAACTACAGTGAGTGTTGAGTATTAAGAGAGAGTATTGGAAAGTTGTAAGTTATAGCCATTAGAAAACATCACACTTCTAAATTTCCACAATATTTGTGAACCTTTATAAGTATTTCCCAACTCTAATACACTAATAATCCTAAGAACTTTCAAAATTTAACTTCTAATGCGGTTCAGCTGAAGCCTATACAAGCTTAATCTGTTGAAAGCCGTTGTAGAAATCGCTATTTATCAATTAAATACACTTTTTAAGTCTTTCCAAACACCCTTAGCCCCGTAACTCTAAAAAAAAGTAATTTCCTGAGAAATATTCTTCATTTCCAGCATAATCCCAAGAACCTTCAAGACAAAACTATAGCTATAGCTTTTGCAAGTTAAACCTGCCGAATTTAAAGTTTCTTTCTTTTGAAATTTCGTTATACAAAACTCAATTAATTGATAAGATCTTGCCAAACGACCCTATACCCTATAGAGAGTGCACACTGTACTCAGTTTTTTATTAGTATTTGTTGACAATATTTGTTTTGTATTTGAATAACAATGTTTGGTTCACATTGTTGCTGACGCGACAGCAACATGCAAATGGGTCTAGCCAGGTAGGAACTGGGAGAGACCCTCTCTCTCCCCCTCTCTGGGTTGGTAGGGTAGTGGGAGTGGGTGGGCAGGATGTACCAGTTACAATAGTTAACGACATGAAAACGACTAATTTTGCTATTGGTAAAGCGACTTTCGGATGGTGCTCGTGACTAGCCTAGCAACCTAGCGAGGACCTTTCCCTTCTGGCCGGGGAGGGTAGGGTAATAGGGTCTGGAGAGCGGCACACAAATCGCTGACTGACGTGATAACAAATAACCGCAAATTTCTGATTTCTTGTGCGCCTCGCTTTGTATTATTATTATTTTTATTATTGTTGCCCAATCAATGTACAAATGTTTGTACAACTACGAGAGGAGGGTGGGGGTTAGGCTCTAGTCTTAAGAGCAAGTCAGGGAAGGGGGGCAGGCAGGAAAGCAAGAGGGAGGGGAGTCAAGAGGGCGCCGTCTAACAACTCTGACAATGTCTGGAGGCGCTTGCTGTGTAGTTCGCTTTGTTGCCTTCGCTAAAACGGTTGCACCACGCGCGGATGCGAAGCTCCTTCTCCAATGTCCGACAACGATGGTCAGCTCTCAATTGTGGGCGTGTCACTGCGCGTGGGCCTCAACTATGCGCCACGTCTGACCATGCGTCGCATCTATAGCAAGAAACATTTTCGCAATGACAAAGACTATCGTCATGAGGTGGCGAATCATTATCGCGACTACAAACTGCAGCAGGCGCTGCTGGGGCTGCCCCACAATAGTAGCAGCAGCAGCAACAACACTCATTATCATCATCATCGTGGCGGCACGACGACGCAGACGCGACGTCGCCGCATTGGGCATTGCATGCGACTGCGTCCATTGGCGCCGCCCACAGTGGCCTCCACGTATGCCCAGCTCCGTGTCCAGTTGCCCATCCATGTGCACTATTTTCCCAGGTAGGAAGCCAGTTCCAGAGAGTGTCTGTCTCTCTGTCTCTGTGTATGTGTTGTGTGTGTGTTTTTAGTTGGTGTGACAGTTGGTGTCATGGATGTATATGAGTTGGGACCTCTTCCCCCTCCTTCTCTGCCTCATCCTGCTTTTGCGCTTGACGTGAAATTTCCGCCACATCTTCAGCTCGAGTTTCGTGGCCTTTTGCTCGCTAGCTCGCTTCGTTTTGCGGCTGCGGCGGCTGACGTCAGTGCCAGGCAGGCGGACAGGCTATATATGCTGCCATATACCCTGCTTGATAAGCCGACGCCCCCGTGCTCGCTCCCCCTCTTTTTCACTGCTGCCCCGTCGTACCGCACCTGTTTGTGGCTGTGTCGCTACAATTCACTCACACACACACACACACACACACACACAGTGTATACTATTTAGTATATGTATATACATATTAGATGTGTATATATAATATTTTGTATATTTCAGGTAGAGAACAGCAACGCGAAGCTAGCAAAATAATTCGCGGTGGCAGCGCGCTCTGCTCTGCTCTGCTCTCTGCTCAGCTCAGCTCAGCTCCAATGGGGCGAAGACAAGAGACAACGAAAGGTCGAGAAAGTCTGATATTAATTTCAAAATGACTCTTAACTTGCAGTTTGTTTTGTGCGTGTACGTTAAGTTCTGCTGCAGTTTAATTTAATATCGTAACATTGCTTTAAGGCAGGGTATCAGAGAGGATAATCTGACCTTTAAAGTGTAATTTTTTCAACGTTTCTATGTATTTTCTAAACTGGATGTTAAATTCTACTCACACCTTCGCCTTGACTTATGACTTTAAGCTCTTCAGTTTGATTTAATTTCTTAAGTTCGTGTTAAATCTAGTGAGAGAAACAGAGAAGGTTATCTATGCTATAAAGTATAAATTAATCAGTGTTTCTGTGTATGATTTTAACGTCAGGTTAAATTCGATACGTGTTTTTATTTAGGCTGGTAACCTCAACTTCTTCAAAGGCTACTTCAGTTAGCATCCTAACTTTGTGTTAGGGCACAGAACTATAGAGGGTAATCTGACTTAAAAAGTGTAAATTGATCAACGTTTCTGTGTATTTTCTTAACTTGATATCTAATTTAACACTCACTTTATTCCTGATTTGTAACGCTAAGGTGGAGTTAAATTGAAAGCCTTAACTTCTTGTTAAATAATACGTACACTTTCATCTTGAAAACGTAGAGTAGGAAAAAGATGTATGCTTGAGTGATGTTCCTCACTTGATGTGAAATTGACTGTCAGTTCAGTATCAAGTCTTAAAATAACTTTGTTATCTTCAGATTCAGTTCCAATTCTAAGAACACAAGGTAATTTCAAGATTCATTTCTAGTTAAGTGAGAAAACATACATTTTACCCTGACTCTAGGTTGATTTTAAAGCATTTCCAATATATATACGGCTGCTTTTACTCTCAACAAACTCCGTACAGTGCAACTTTTAGACACATTCTTTAACTTAATGTCCATTGAAACATGAACTTTAGATTGCAGATCAACTTTTAATTCTCTCTCAATCATATTCGCAGTCATTGCGTTAATTGTGGCTGGGTTTAATCAGTTTTATTATATGTACATATAGGGTAAATACTTGTGCTCAACCTTCTCCAGTTATTCCCTAAGATATATTTCTATAATTCTACCTCCTACCAACAAGAACTTTATTGATTGTGCCAAATGGTCAACATGAAGTTTAATGGTCTCGGGGTTAACCTTTGTTCAAGGTAATTCTCTGGGGGAGTCCAGCAAGGTTCATTCGTTCGTTTCGAGTGGCGGCAGCAGGAAGCTACTTCCGTTTCGCACTTAACCTCACTTGTTGACATTTCTCGCCGTAAACGATAACGATAACGATAAGTAAATAGGAGCGTATTGTGGCGCTACGCAAAGGCACGCGCTCGAAATCGTTGTTTGATTATATTAGCCAGTCCATTTGCCAGTCTTCTTTCTCCCATTCTCCCCCACTAGAGATACCCTGTTATGCACACAGTGGGTATATTAGTTGTGAGTGCAATTAGTAAGCTTACAAATGTATCTCGAGGTATGTGAAGAGGGAAACTTAAGTTTTTCCTTTTGCAATTTGCATTATCTGCAAAATTATACTTATAGGTAATTTTTGAAGTTTTTCCACTTTTAATATTAAGAAACGAATTCCAAAATATCAAAATTATGCAATTTATTGCACTATTCCTCAGTCTTTCTCTCCTCATACTTTGTATGCACATATAAAGAACGCATACAATGGGTTTATTTTGTTTCGCTTAGATCTCTGGAATTCTTTGAAGTATCAATATGAAATTTGCTATGGAGCTTGCTGAGTGCATTATCTAGATGGAAATTATATTGAATTATCCCTAATTTTGATGCTTTTCCTTTGCTTTTTTAATATTTACAAAGGCACAAAAGGGAAAATTGCAAAATTGAAAACATTGCAATTTATTTTGTACAGGGTCGTTTTGCGGTCGACTCGACTGTGCGACTTTCTTCACCTGCTTTGTAATCACTTTCCCCTCTTCCACTGCTCCTTCCCCTCTCTTTGTGCTGTTTTCTTTGCCCGTATTCGCTTCGTTTGCTTGTGTCACTGTGCTTGTAATTAATGTTTGCCTTCTTTTGCGGCCCTTTCCACCTTCTGTGTGCGGTGGGGGGTCGGGGCTAATTACAGATTCGGCGATACGTATGCGCCCCGTGGACGACGCTGGCAGACGATTTGCTCAGCAGCAGAAGCAACAGCAGAAGCAGAAGAGGAGGAGGAGGCAGCCACAACATACAACGATACATTGCGGCGCATACACCGTGCGCGCAGCTGCGACCAACTGAAGGCGCTCGTACAGCGCCAGCTCAGCTGACGACAACGACAACGACGACGACGACGGCGACGACGACCCCAGAGAACGAAATGGGCACAGTCTGACCCTGAAGCGGGCAGCGTCGACGTCGACAGCAGCAGCAGCACCGACAGCAGCAGTTATGAGCAGCAAGTGTTAGATATTAAAACAGAAAACCTACAACGGCAGCAGCAGCAGCAGCAGCAGAAGAAGCGCCAGCAGCACATCGACTTTTACCGTTACCTGCAATTGGCTAACGGGTACTACGAGCGCAACTTGCAGGCGAATGTTAAGTACCTGCAATCGATTGGCCGAGCTAATGCGATAAGGCAGCAACAGCGGCAGCAGCAGCGATATAAGCAGCAGCGACACAAGCAGCAGCGACGGCACTCTTTGGAGGCTTGGCCGCAGCAGCAGAGACAGCAACGAGAGCAGCAGCCAGCAGCAGATGATCCGCAGTCGACGCAGGCAGGCAGTGCTGCAGGCTTGAGCGCCATTTTGCAGCAGAGTTGCCAGACCTCTGGCATACGTGTTCACATAGCGCCGGTGCAACAGCAGCACCAGCAGAGCATGTGTGATTACAAAAACAAGCATAACAACATCAAATATAATAAGAACAGCGATAACAGAAAGAGTGCAACAGCCGAAATAATCGATCAGGCGCAACAGCAGCGCAAACTATACGAAATAATCGATAACCTAAGTGAACTGAGTGTATGCGATAGTCGCAGTAGCGATAAACGTTTGATTCATTTGAGCCAGTTAAGTTTGTGCGATAGTCGCAATAGTTTGCCGCGCATTACATTTACCGATTATACGCAACAGGTGGCGCTATTTGGCGCCAATTTTGAATACCCAACGACGAAGCCGGACCACCAAACAAACTGAATACATATAAAATACAACAAAAGAAAACACACAACAACAATAACTAAAAAAACAATACAGAACACGTAATACTCCAAGAAGAGGAAGACGAAGGGCAATTAAAAAGGCGCAGCACAAGCAGAGCACGAGAGAACAAACAAAAAAACACAAAACGAAAACAAACAAACAGCGAGCGAGCGGGCGAGCGAACAAAGCAAATTGCGCGCGCGTCATCGGAAATCGTTTTTATATGCAAAACGACACAAAAGCAGAGCAACAACAACACCAACAGCAGCAACAACAACAGCAGCAACAAAGCTAATAACGGGCCCGAAGAAACTATAAAAAACGGCTTTTTTTGAGCCGACAGTTTTGCTCGTACAATGGTTGCGGCTGCTGCCGACGTACAAATCGCAGCAACAACAACAGCAACAGTCGTCGCCGAGCCAATAGCAGCAACAGCAGCAGCAGCGACGCCAGCAGCAACGACGACGACGGCGCTGGCCAAGAGCAGCAGCAGCAGCAGCAGCTTAGTAACTGCCGCAAGCGACAGCAGCGCGCAACAAGCAGCGATCTCAAATCAAGGCAACAATAACAACAGCAGCAACGACAGCAGCAATCACACTGATAACGACAGCAACATTAACAACAACAACAACATGTCGGACTCAAGCATTGCCAGCGGCTCAGCGGCAACATCAACAACAGCAGCAGCAGTAGCAGCAGCAACAGAAACATCAGCGCCGGCAGCAGCAGCAACTGCATCTGCAGCAGCAGTAGCGGCAGCAACAACACCGCCAACAGCAACTGTTGTCGCTGTGCCCAGCAAAAGCGCCGTCAGTCAACGCAATGTGGACATTAAAATCGAGAAGACCGGACAAATGGAGCTGGCCACACAGCAGCTCTCCAAGAAGGTGCTAAAGCTCGATCTGGGCGGCAAGAATCTGGATGAATATTCCCTCAAGTCACCAAAGTCGCCCATAGCAGGTAAGAGAATACTATACCACATACATATATATCACTATATATGGTATATAGTATAGTGGCAAAGATAATGTGTGTGCGGCATTGTAAATCGATCGTTTATTTGCGCTGTGTATATACGAGATATACGATATATGGTATATGGTGTATGCTATGGTATATGGGTATTATATTTGAATAGAATTGAGACCCAGCCCAACCCACAAACCACACATGGGAAAGGCAGACAAGGCAGACAAGGCAGGTAGAGCTACAGTGGAATAACGAAATAATGAGAGGAAGTGGAAGTGTTCAATTAAATTTAGACACAGCCAAGGGTTATATAAGACTATATGGGAAGGGAAACTATAGGAAAGAGAACTTAATATATACATTTATTTACAGCTAACAAAATAGTATAAAATGTGAAATGATAAGTTTCATAGATTCTAGTCAGGTAAATAAAAGATCTTATAGTTAAAGTGTAAGGTTAAAATAAAACTGAGTATAGGAAAAGTAATCTCTAAGTTGAGTGAGTTAAAAGATAGATATAGATAAAGTACTTAAGTGGAATGTTAGACGAATCCTTGCAAGGCATTATCTATATAGTAAAATGTAAGTGAATATCAGTAAACTTATTTCATTTACATATTGTAAGTCTGAATAACCGGAAACAGTTAGAAAAGATAGTATGACTAGATTTAAGTACAAGAATAGATAATATGGAATACTTATTGATTATTATATTAACTCTTGTACAGCAAACAGATTCATAAAGCATATTTATCACAATTGATAAGTAAAAAGCAAAACAAGTAAAAAATCTCTTGGAATTCAATAAAATAAAATACGAATATTTTTAGTTTGTTGAGGTTTAATAGACAAATAAATGTATGTGTACAATTCCATTTAACAATTTCAGTGTTTCTCAATTGAAAATATTCTTTAAAACGCGTGTTTACTTTAAGAAATTTATAGATTTAATTTCAACTTCTCCCAGAACTAAGTTTTTTCACGAAAAACCGACAAAACACACACTTCCCACACTACACACACACTTCCCTACACACTACACACATGCACACACATACATATGTATATATAGCCGCACTCCGGGCTGAACAAACAAGGTTCTTCCACAGCAAAACAGGCGGAAATAAAATCACGCAGTTTGTTCTTCTCCTATAGGCAGTTGGACTTCAGAAGGTATAGAGAGAGATCAAAGCAAGAAAGGGGTAAGGTATAGTGGAGAGAGATAGAGTAAGATAAGGTAGATAGGGGGCGGGGAGAGGAAGCACCTTTAAACGCGCATACACCATAGACAAAGGCTGGGGTATAGAAGGAAAGTGAGCAAAAGGGGGGAGACTCTCTCAATCGCGCATACACCATAATCGACCATAGATAGAGCTGGCGATCATAAACGATCTAGCCTGCCTTCCTTATCGCATGTTTACTTTGCATTGTTTATGATTTGTTGTTGTTGTTTTTAATTAGATTCCCACTAACGATTTGAATTTCGATTCCGATTCATAGCACGGTTGCCGCATCAAACATCATTGACGTCATCGGTGGACGTTGAGGATCGGAAAACATTACGCGAGGCCTTATACCAGGGTATATTCCATCGGCATCGTCGCACCATCTTTGCTGTGGGAAGCTTTCTGCGCATGCTGCGCAGTCGCAATTCGCAGTATAATACGATCAGGAGCTCGTCGGAGGGCGAGGATATCGATGAGGTTAGATAAGAGTACATTATGATATATGTGCATGCATATATACACTCGCATATTGTGTGTATCTGTGTGTGCTATACATATATATGTATGTGCCATGTGCTAGTAGATGCAAGAACAACAACAACAACAAGAACACCACAACAACAACAACGACAATCTGGATAAGGAAAGCGACCCTAAATTGATGACTGACTGTTGTTTTTGTTACACGCACACACAAACAGACACTAGGACACACATACATAGACACCGTGTATAGTTCATCTATATAGTTGGTATTATATAGCATTGTATCATTGTGTAATCATGTGGCATGTAAAACGATTGTAATTGTAATTTGTATAATCCTCAGAGAGAGAAGGAAAAGGAGACGGCACTTTGTATCCTACTCTGGAGTAAGAGAGAGAGAGAGCACTCTGCATCCCTTTCTATAGTAAAAGAGAGCACACTGTGTTCGCTCTCTAGACAAAGAGAGAGAGAGAGATCACTATGCATCTCTCACTCTTGAAAGAGAGAGAGTACTTTTTGTTCCTCACTCTAGAGAAAGAAAACTTTGTATATCCCTTCTCTCTCTCTCTCTCTCTCTGTACCGTATACATGCAACTATGTCTCTGTTTTTCCCCATCTTTATATTGCTGTCTCTTTCTGTACTGTGTTCTCGCCACAATTTGTTGTGTTTAGCATTTAGAAGAGAAACTGCTGTGACTTTTTCACCCTGTTGCATTCCAAGATACATCATAGACTTAGTTCCCACTATATCGCTCTCTCTCTCTCTCTCTCCTCCTTTATCCTGCCTCTCGCCAATGAATCTGAAAGACGCCTTATCTAAAAAACAAACACCCTAGTCCTTAATGCCTTCTTTTCGATACACACGTTAAGCTAACAAAACAAATATACATACATACTATAAAATACATACTATATACCATATATACTGTATACACCCCCCCCTGTAACTATGTAAGTGTATGTAATACTGTCATAACTGTACAACAATTGTTAAAAACGTAACTCTGTAAACTTTGTAAAAGCGCCAACCGAACATTGTTTTGTCATTCCCTCCCACTCTCCTTATACATTATACGCACCTTGCAGACAGAACCACCCGCGACTCTGTTAAAGCTTGTACTAGTTTTGTAAGTTTTGTACCACAACCAATTGTACCGTACCGTATACCGAGTACTGTGTATTATCGCCTGGTTTCCTGGTTAAGCTGAACATTTTTCACTCTCTTGTTTTTTTTGGAGAGTTTTCTCTTTTTGTATAGTTAAGCTAGCTGTGTTTTTTTTTTTGTATAATTCAATTTTTTTATTCGATGCGTTTTTGTACATTTCCAGAGTTAAGAGATAAATGATGTTTAATATTTATATAGGATATATGCTTAGTACTCTTTCTGTAACGACATTTTGATATGATTAACCTTATGTAGTGTTTTTTATATAGATTATAGAAACTAAGTGAGATTTCATTTCGTGTGTGTGTTCTTGGCACATTATATATATTCCCTTATGGGGTAACTACAATAATAGTAGTGCGTATTTAGCCTGCCATATAAAAGACCATCAGTCTCCGGTACTTTCACAGACCAGTTATCAAAATTCTCCTCTGCCTTATACTATATATATAACATAATTATATATTACTATATAAATGAACCTATATTGGACCATAATGAACTTTTGATAGATTTTGCTTGGGAGGAAGATAGAATATTTGAGGTTAAGTTCGGCACGTCTGCAAGCTGCTATAGTGTTTTTCCTTCTCTTTTTTATTTGATTGTTCTATTGTTATTATTATTATTGTTATTGTCGGTTTTCATTGTAAAAGGGAACAAAGAATAAAGAAAAAACGAAAACAAATATAAGCCGCTTTCGATGAAAATGTTATAGCGCAACTTATACAGTTATAAATATATATATATATAAAAGCTAGTTATATGTATTATATTATATTACATGTTTGTATGTATACCAGAGAAATGCCTAGTTCTAAGTAGCCCAATACACACACACACACACACACAGACACCGACTATTGTATACCCTTTCGACACACACAATATGATATATGCTGATACTATATACTATATAGAAATGTGTGTGTGCATTTTAGAGCATTTTTGTTTAGAGCTAGAGCAACATAATGTTAAAAGATTTTATACAGCGCCACTCACACACTCTCTCGCACACACCCACACACTATATAGAGCGAGCTAACTGTATGTGTAAACGGCTACATTCATGACAAATCTGTTGGCATATATGTACGATATATTTCATTATTATTACATACATATTACAATACGATTATGTTAAAATATTCTGTTTTTTTTGTCGAAATAAAAACCATGTGAAATTCCAGTTATGTCAAGAACTCTTCACTCTCTCCCTCATTCTCTCTCATCTATATACTTTCTCTCTTTCTTTTGCAGTTTCTCAAGTCGCGTAAGATGCTCAAGTTTCCGCATCTGTTCGATCGCTAAGACAACATGAGAAATCTTTCAATTTATATATATATATACTACATGTTTATACGATTATACGATATATATCAGACTTATATACGATATGCATATTTGTATTGATTGTAAAACACACGCTGAACATGGAATAAATCTCACACGATCTTAGGCTAGCAACGGCGCGTTATCCTCTTCCCCCTAACCCCACCACATGGTTGCATTGGGCAACTTGTAGGCGGCGGGCCATAGGGGCCGCATCGGAGCAAGGGGCATGCCCCCGTTGGTGGGACTTGCTTGGCCCAGCATAGTAACGAACTGCAAAATTGGATAGAGAAGGTAGTTAGATATGAGTTTTAAAATTTATCGAAATCGGATACAATTAAGGGACTGAAAAAGCATATTATAATAATTTAAAGAATAAGTAGAATCTGTCTAATAAGAGTCATATTCCTCCACTATCATTGGCACCAACTGTACTGTACTATGTATACACTGATATTGCTAGAGAATACAGTTAAAACATAAAGACATTGTTGCTTATGAACAAAGAGAGCTTGTCGAAGATCTATTCTAGTTTCAATACGAAACAGATGAGAATATTATTTCATTTTATTCCGAACTCTATGAGATAAGTACGACCAGTCCAGAAAAAATAACACATTTCATAAGGCAAACTGAAGGAGAAGGAGTTCTAGGCTCAGTAGGGAGTACATTGGTTCTCTAAGGTCAAATAGAATAACAAATAGTATCTAAACTGTATTACATCAATCTTTTGTTATACTCGATTGGTGATTTAATGGACTTGGAAAGACCTGTAAGTAAATAACATATTTTAACCTACAAAATGAAACCTTTCTTCCGCTAGAACTAAAATCGGTTATAGTGCACTCAATAAAGAAGGTTATGGACACACGGATGTGAAACCTTTACAACATTATAAGCTCTACATGATGATGTTGTCTTACAAGAACGCTTTGCTGAGGCAAGTAGTTGAAGAATTCATATCCACAAATGGAAACTATCTTTGCTATAATATGTGGGTAATGTGTGTGCCATTAAAAGCTCTACAAGATGATCAAAGAGCAAGTTCATAAATTTAAAATATCCTTCGATTTTTGAAGATATGTGATATTTCTTTCTTGTGTGGGTTTGATCTGTTCCACAATGAACTCTGCAAGCAAATTAAAAGTTTAGACATTTACACAAGTGTGCAGGCACAACTAAAGTGGAACTTCACTATAATGACTATTAACTGTTACGCAGAGTCGCCTCCATATGATATCTGTACAGATATTAGCACTATGTCATCATCAGATATATATTATATATAATATATAAATCTCCTTTTTCTTTCACTTCCTCTCACTATAGTGTAGTTCCACTGTAGTTGCCTGCTATGGATAGTAGAGTACTTCCTCACCTGTTGCGGACTGGCCGCGACCACATAGGTGCCATCGTTGACGGCCTTCTGTATCTGAGACCTTATCGCCGCCGTCTCCATCAGATTGAGCGGGGTCACCTTCACCGGAAGAGCCTGCGCTGTGGGCCTCCGGCTGTGTTGCTGCAGCCAAGTGGGTGCAACCACCTGGCACCATCCGACAGAGATGAAGCCAAGAAGCAGCAACAGGCAGAGACGGAGACAGACGCAGACATGTTCGTTCATGTTGAGCAACGTAGAATGAATGCATTCAATCATGCACTCATCTCACAAACGAGATTCGCTTCCGCTGGAAATTTCGTGCAGATTTGCAGAATATATAGAAAAAACTGAGTCGTGCTGTTGTTGTTCTTGTGATTGTTGTATTATTATTATTATTATAATATTATTGTTGTATTTGTATTTTTATGGTTGTTGGCAGTTGTCAGACACGCACAAACGTGTTCACAGAAGACAGAAGAACGGCGCTTCTATGTGTGAGTGTACAAGTGTGAGTGCGAGTGTTTATCGAGTGTTTTGAATATTTTCATTAACCTAAAACTGACCTAGACAACCAGAAAAATAAGGACAGGTTTAGGTGAATGAATGTATTCACGAGTATAAACGAGCCAACATTAAAAAATGCATTAAGCGACTGAATATTGAATAAAAGTTTCAGCTTGCAACATTCAAATTTGAATAAAATATGTGAATATAGCTTGAATAATTTGCAACGTTCACATGCACAATGAGTGCTTGAAATGAATGCGACAAAGCAAAAGAATAAAAACTAATGCACGTTGGTAGTGCAGCCAACTGAATAAGTGTGAATGAGTGTTTGAATATTGAGTGAGTGTATAAAATGTTTGAATGTTGTGTGTAGATTCACGAGTGTGAATATCCCCACAGGAAGCAACTGCGGATCAAAGCAACAAAACGTACAAAATAGTTGTGAATAAGTCTGAATGAATGTGAATACCTGACTGAGTATGTATTAATACCTGACTGCCTCTAACTGAGTGAGTCTCTGTGTGAATAGTTTGAATGCACTGCGCGTTACGTATCTGTGTGTGTGTGTGTGAAGTGAATTGAGCACCGAGTGTGTGCGAGTGTGAATAAGTGTCTGAATACACTCCTGAGTACTGAATGAATCTGTGTGAGTGTGTACTGAGCGAGCAAGTGTGAATGCTTCTATTGTCCAAATGGTTAATTGGCTTCGTTTTCCAACGTGTGTGAAGTGAATAGAAAGTTGAATGAACTCATTCTGGTTTGGTCGGCCGTCCTACTCCTCTTTCTCCTCCTTCTCCTTCTGCTGATAATGTGCAATACTCTCTCCCTATTCGCTTTTCTGCCTCATGCCTATTTCACCGCCTGCCCTTGATCTGGCGGCGCAGCAGGAGGTTCACTATCACGATCCTTGGGCTCCTCCTTGATCACCACATCATCATCGTCCTCATCGTCCTTGCTGTGCTCATGCAACAGCACATACTCCCTGGAGCTGAAGCCAAACTTGATCACATCCTTCTCAATGAGTTCGTAGTACTTGCGCGAATCGATCTTCTTGCTGTTGAGGAAGGTCCCGTTCGAGGAGTCCAGATCGATGAGGTAGAGACGCACCCGCTTCCCCTGACTGCCATCCTCACGCTCGAACGGCACCAGGCGATATTGCAGCGCAGCATGTTGCTTGGAGCAACTGGGATGATCCACTGCCAGGTCGCAGACCTTACGATCTCGTCCGACCAGGAAACTGCTCTGACGATGGATGTGCAGTGTGGGCAACGCCATCTCCCCCTTGAAGGGATACAGACGCCAATGACGCTTCGGCTTACGCGCCTCTGGTGGCTCCGAATACTTCACCACAACGCCATTGACCGTGTTGGTGTCCTCTGTCAAGGCGCCGCTCAATCCGAAATTCGGTTTCTCCTTCTCCACCACGGGCTCTTCGGGTTTCTCCAGATCCCTCACTGATTTACCCCATTCAAACTGTTCATCATCCACGTCGCGGCGTCGCTGCGGCGGCTGCTGCTGTTGCTGGCGTTGGTGAAGACGTGGACTGCGACTCCGGCTGCGACCGAAAGATAAAGTAAGGATAAAGATATATTTAAAGAGAAAAATAAGGTGAAGGATAAAGATACAGATAATCAGATAAGTTTAAATAGAAAGATATATAATAGAAAGATAAATAAAGAGATAAAGATAAATTTAAAGTAATAGATAAAATTATCTATTTTAATTAGCAGGTGATCTGCAGAGACTTACCGACGTCCCCCTCCCTCGGGGGAGCGACGATAGTAACGCTCCCAGCGCTCGCTGCTGCGACGCCGACCGCGACTGCGATCGCGTTCCCTTTCTCGCTCCCGTTCCCTGTCACGTCCACGACGCTCGAAATCACGTTCGCGTTCACGTTCCCTGTCACGCTCACGCACACGCTCGCCACGATCTCCTCGATCTCTTTCTCTGCCTCGCTCACGCTCTCGACTGCGCTCGCGCGTTCTGCTTGTGTTGTTTTTATTGTTGTTCTCGTACTGCTGCTTCTGCTGCTGTCGCTGCTGCGCCCCGTTGCCACTGCTGCGTTCGGGACTGTCCCATTTGGAGCGCTGTTCAAGCTGTTGCTGCTGCTGCTTGGGCGACGCATCCTTTGCCGTGGCTGATGCCGACGTCGACTTTGTCTTGGCTTCGACGCTGCTGTAGCTACTGCGACTGCTGCTGCGGCTATTGCGGCGCCTCAGATAATATTGATCTTCACCGCCACCGTTGCTGCTGGCATTGCTAGCGCTGCTACTGCTGCTGCTGCTGCTGAAACTGCTGCTGAAACTGCTGCTGGAACTGCTGCTGGAACTGCTGCTGGAATACGAGCTGGAGCTGGAAGTGTCGCGCAGGAGTTTGTTGCGTTCCCCGCCACCCCGCGAATTTGTATGTTTCTCATCACTTGTGGCGGCTTCTCTATTGTTCGCCTTCTTTGCTTTCGCTTTCGATTGTGTTTCGTGGTCGCCATCGTGGGTCGAAGCTGCCGCCGGCACATCATCGTCGCTGCGTGCCTTGTTTTGTTTTACCATTTTTCATTAAGAAAACAATTTTGAATATAAACCCAATTTTGGCTAAACCGAATTCAAATATAAAACACTTCTGAATATAATTCTACTGACGTCCGGCTTTGACATGAACAGCTGTTGAAGCAACGATAGCTTTTCGATATTTTTTCGCCGCATATTGATAAAATTGCAGTGCTGTAAAACGCTTATCAATACTGTTACGCAGCGTTGCTGTGTTGAATTAAACAGTCGTTAGGTGTTTTATTTATTTTGACGATACTCTATCGATATTTTTCTTAGCATATCGATATTATTACAGTGCTGAACAACGCTTATCCAAACTGTAAAGCAACGTTCCCGTGAAAGTTAACAGTTATAGTAAAAATTTATTTTAAAATAAAATTAATAATATTTAAAATTAGCATTTCTAATAACTTCTTATTTAGACACATTGAAATACACTTAAAAACATTCAGAACAAAAAATACACATTATTTACTGAAGAATGCCTTCGCCATCTTGATAAGATCTAAAGCCAGCTTTAGTTCCTTAGCGCCACGCACTCCCAGACTCTCGAGATCTTCCAATGTCATCTGGAGTAGTACGCCAATATCGATTTCCTGCCGAGTGAACATCTCGGTCAGGTGCTGATTCCCAGTGCGATTCAACACGGAACGCACGCGGGGACTCAGTGTGGGCTGCTGCACTGGAGAGCCCCGTAGAAATGACCGACCCTCTGTCTTGTAGGTGCTCTGAGAGCGCGACATTGATCTCAAGGTGCTCAAGCCCGACGTCGATGATCTAGAGGTGCTCAAGCCCGATGTCGATGATCTTGAGGTGCCCAAGCCCAACGTCGTTGATCTGGTGGTGCCCAAGCCCGACGATGATGATCTAGAGGTGCCCAAGCCAGACGATGATGATCTCGAGGCGCCCAAGCCAGACGACGATGATCTCGAGGTACCCAAGCCCGACGACGATGACCTCGAGGTGTTTGATGACTTCGATGTGCTGCATTGGTTGTCGGCAAAAGTAAAGACTTGAGAGGTGCGTGGGGTCAAGGGTGTCAGCGGCGAACGGGGATCTAATTGAAAACCAAATTTATTAATTGCCAATTGGGAAAATCCATTTACCTCTCCAGACACGATTGTAACGCTCCATTGCAGTTCGGAATATCAAAGAAATTGAACAATTGGACAATACAATATAAAATTCTTTTTTAATAGTAGATAACACACGACTAAGTTTTACCTCAAACTGCAAATGCTGCAAAGTTATCTCTCTTCTCTTAACCTCCCATTCGCATATCTCTATTAATTAGTTGGCAACTCTGTCAATTTTACTATGTCGATCCTTGCCTATTTTTGCAATATCAATTTCAGTATTTTGCATAGTATATTGTATAGTATTTTGCCATTTCACATGCAAACATAGTTCGTTTGTGTTAATAAAACATAAATAATAATAAAAATAAAAACAAATAAATAAAAACAAATAAAAAATTTAGTATTTTAAAAATAAATTTATAATTTGAAATTAACAGTATAACGGTGCCGCGCTCTCACTTAATCTCCCTCTGTTTCTGTTACACGCGCTCTTACCCTTTGTCTGTCATTCGCTGTTAATTTAACATTTGAGCATAAAAGCTGAGCCCGGCTGTGGTTTTGTTTATGTTGAGGAGCAGTTAAATGCTAACAGCTCTATAAATGTGTAGAAACAAAATGAAAATGAATTTGTATACTTATTATTAAAAATAAAAAGATTTTTTTGCAATGCGAATTGGTAATATAAATTCAACAGTGTAACGGTGCTGTCGCTCTCCCTTAATCACGCTCTCTCTCTCTGTTAGGCGCTCTCATTCGCTGTTAATTAACATTTGAGCCTAAAAGCTGAGCGTGGCTGCAGTTTTGTTTTTGTTGCAGCACTGTTAACTGTTAACAGCGCCATGAATGTTC
Source organism: Zaprionus camerounensis (assembly GCA_018904165.1). Lineage (NCBI taxonomy): Eukaryota > Metazoa > Arthropoda > Insecta > Diptera > Drosophilidae > Zaprionus > Zaprionus camerounensis. The sequence continues at coordinate 765,230 of JAEIFS010000739.1, forward strand.
AGAGAGTTGTGAATTTTTGAGTTGTGAAGTATTTATTTTCTTTTCGTGTGTCTGATAAACTACACTGCACTTTTCGGTGTGCCAGCGCCATGTTGCTATTGTTGTTGTTGTGCCTGTGCAAGGAATAAACGGTAAAAACCAAAGAAGGCAGCAGCGCAGTAGAAACGGCAGCAGCAACGGCACAAGGCGACATTTGCTATAAGAAAAGGAAAAAAACGGGAAAAAGGAAAAAAGCGCTGCCAAGCTGCAAAATGATGACACCGTTTGAAGATTTTGTATATTTAATTAATCACGTGCTGCTCGGTGAGGAACCGGTAAGAAATAAGAATGTGCATAAAATACCAAAGCACACATACTCTCACACACACTGTGATTGATTTTATTACATTATTAATACTTATGCAGACAATTGAGGATTTCATACTGCTGGTGGGCACCTTGGTGGCATTTATCGCATTCATCCTGTGGTGCTGCTTCCCCATACAGCCCAAGGTAGGTAAGCCTGCAGGCAAATATTCGGATCCACATCGTTCGAAGTAGCCCCCTCACACACACACAAACACACACGTGCACAAGTGTGCAACGCATGCAAATACACATAACACCTACAGACACACACATGCACACACACTTAACATGTAGGTACAGAAGGAGTGAGTAAGATAGTCTCATGCTATAATTGCATTTCGATAATCGTTTATAGGAACCCGGACAACATCGTCAGTTCACGTGCAAAATCATTACGACTCGCATAAAGACGTTCGATGCTGCTGCTGCCGCTGCCGCTGCCAACAACAAGAACAACGCAGCGGACAAAGGCAGCGCTGCAACGGCAGCAAAGAGTGGCAGCGCCAGCAGCAGCAACAACAACGCTGGCAGTGGTTTAGCAAATGGTAGCGGTAGCGGCGCCAACAACAGCAGCAGCAACGCAAGCAGCGCCGCCGGCAATAACAGCAACAGCATGAGCAGCGGCTTGGGTGCGCTATATAACGGTGCTAACGGTAGCTATAGCAAAAACGGTACTGTCGCCATGCACAATTATTACGTTAAGAACGGACATCATTGCTGCACCTAGAACTTGACAAGGCTAAAGGCAGCGACAGCAGCAGAAGCAGCGAGATCATAAGCTGTTATAATTTTTTTAAGTGTCAAAAAAAACTAAAACTCACTTCGGAATTTTGGTAACTTAAACTTGGTGGCAAAATGAGCTTAATTTTTTTTAGAGAGAAAGAGAGTGAGAGAGAGAGATAGAGATAGAAAGAGAGAGGCGTGGCTTGCCTTTTTTAGGTGTAATAAGTGAACTGTGAGACTTTCTACGCGCTACACTCAAAGAAATTTGTGGACTGACATGCAATACACGCATTTGATGCGCAGTTTTATGTTCAAATATTATATAATTCAGTATAAACTAGTTAAGTCTTCCTATACTGTATAATATATTTTATTTTAGCCTTATTATATAATATGTACTATATATATTTTATAGCTTTAATTCTGTTTTTTATTTTAACATACTGACAATTTTTATTTTAATTTTCATCGCGAAGAAAATCAAAATCAAAGATTTGCGAAAGTATGAAGAAAAAACAGATACGCGATTAAGAGACTTGCAGAAATCACTTTTTACGCCTAAAGTGGGATTTTTGCCACTTTTAAATGAATTCAGAATTGCCAGAGGTCAAATGTTAAGTTACCAAGTTAATTCTAGTTAAACTGTTTAGCCCTTTTGTCTTTTGAAAATTGTGCCAATTAATAGTTTGAAAACGCAGCTGAAAGCTATAATGTGAATGTTAAATCCCCCTAAATCCCCTGACTACTATAGCCCGCCAACCCGGCCGAATTTCATAGTATTTGTAAGCACTTTGAATTGCAATTGCTCAGACTGATTTGTTAAAAGACAAGACCATGCTCCGTGGGACGGATTAAGGTGATGAGAGAAATTAAGAGAGATAGATAAAACAAGAGAAAGAAAAAGAGAGATAGATAGATAAAACAAATGAGAGAAAAATAGAGATATATAGAGATAGATAAAGACCCATAATAAAGAAAAGACTCCTGAAAAGATAATTGAAAAGAGAGAGATTAATTGAAAGAGAAAGACATATTCATTGAGAGAGAAATACATTAAAAGAGAGTATATTGAGAAAAAGAGAGAGAGAGAGAGAGAATAATTAAAAAATGGAGAATAATTAAGAGAGAGATTATTTGACAGAAAAAGTGAGAAATTAATTGAGAGAGAGAGAGAGAGATTAACTGAGAGGGAATAGAGAGAAAGAGAGAGAGAGAGAGAGAGAGGATAACTGAGAGTGAATAGAGAGAAAGAGAGAGAGAGATTAATTAAAGAAAAAAGAGACAAGTTGAAAAAAAAATATTTAAAGAGAAGTTAATTGTGAGAGAAGTTATTTAGAGAGTGTAACTGAGAGAAAGAGCGATTAACTTAGGGGGGAGGTACCCATAAAAGAAAGAGGTTATTTAAAAAAAAAATTATTAAGACAACTCTTAATAAAGGGAGAGAACTCTTAATTAAGAGAGAGAAAACTTTTAATTAAGAGAGAGAGAGAACTCTTGATTAAGAGAAAGCAATCTTTTAATTAAGAGAGAGAGAGAGGTTAATAAAGAGAGAGAGATAGAGAGAAACATTAATTGAGAGGGAAATTAATTAAAAGAGAGAGGGAGAGAGAGAGAAAATATTTGAAAATCAGATTAATTGCGAGAGAGATTAATTGAGAAATGATGATTAATTAAAAGAAAGATTAATCAAGAGAGAGAGAGAAATATTTATATATTGACAGAGAGAGAAAGATATATATCGATAGCAAGAGAGATATAGATAGTATAACAATGAGAGAGTGTGAGAGATATTGATGATATATATAGATGTATGACAGAGAGAGAGAGAGAGAGAGAGAATTGAGGACATATGTAGATGTATGATGATGATAATGATGATGATGATGATGATATTTATATAAGTAGATGATTGAGAGAGAGAGAGAGAGAGAGAGTAAGCATGTTTGAGGTAAACCGATAAAATGGCACAAGTTTTTAAAACTTCCTTAAATAGCATGTATATGTATTGTAATTGAAGTTGTAAGTGTAACTGTAATTGTAACTATAAAACTCTTAACTGTAATTGTAATTGGTATACCAAAATTATAAATTATTATAAAACACGATACTACACAAGACACAAGACAACTAGATATAAGTCAAACTAAAGACACAAACTTATTACACATAATACGACAACAATCTCAAAGAAGAGAGCAGAAGAAAAGAGAGAGAGAGAGAGGGGTGAAAAGAAATACAAGAAAAACAAACTCAAGACAATTATGCAGCGCAGCTGTGCCGTGTCAGCGCTACGATAGCTCCGATATTAATGCATGTATTTATTTATGCTGAAATTAAGCACGTCTCGAATGATTCGTACCGTATTCACATAACATTCAAATTGAATTCGCGTTTGAGACTTTGAGTTTGTTTGTTGGTCTTCTTTGCAATCAAACTATACTTGATTTCTCTCAGTGTACAATACACAACACCATTACAAACAAACAAACATACACATACAAGTTTGATCTCATTAATTGACTTATCTATGTGATGATCCCTTTTTGAGACCGATATAAAGATAAAAAAAAAACCCCCAAAAGCGAGCAGATTGATATTAGTTGTTGTGTCTTATTACTCACAGTGCTGCACATAAGTACGTACGCATACTAATCAGCAAATCACACACGTCAAACCACTTGAGGGGCAAACAACTATAAAAAAAAATCCACTTCAGTTTTTGTTTTCTGTTTTATTAATTTTCTTTTGCTATCTTAGCAAAGTCATTAAGAAATCACAATGGGTTATTATTTTTTCATTTTATATATAAATGAATAACAATGGGTAACAATCGTAGTTTGTGTAGTGTACACAGTATTGTGCAATATCAACATTGATAGATAACTATATATACATACATAATTATTAAGGAAAGTCCAAGGGCCGAGGGCCATAAATATCGCAGGGCACTCTTAACAATACTCATCAAATCTATACAGTATATATATACATTGATAGATAGATCTTTCGTTAGCTCCTATAGCTCTTATGGTACTATATACTCTACAGAACGTTGCGCTTTGGTACCGTTTAGAATTTGTTTGTGAATTGGGGTTTCTTGGTTATAAATAGTTGGGTGAAGGGGAAGGGGGTTTATCTATTATCTATATAGTAGACAGTCTTAAGCAGTACCTAGGTTAGATAAAAAAACAATAGCAAAAAAAAGTATAAATGATTCTTATTCTATATAGCCTATGACATTAGTTGTAGTTGGGTTGAGGTTAGGTTTCAACAGCATCGCCTTAGACTAGTGTAACGCGTACTATATACAAAATAGTTGGAATTGATGGTGGTCTTTCTCTCAGTGCATGCACTCTGGAACCAGCCAGAAGCTCGTTAGCATGAAACTTCAACTGGGTGCGGAAGGTGGAGCCTGAATCGGAACTGGTACCGAGAGTAAACGATGAATTAATCCGTACAGGACTAGAACTGGAACCAATGCAGTCCTGGAACCAGAACTGATGCTGTTCCTAGCTACTGCAGACCAGTGGGAAGAACACATTCATCTCAATCAAGATTTGCAATACAATGAACACCGTGTAGACCGTGAACAGAGCCACGCCCACTCTCTTGGTCAGTCGATAACCGCTGCAGCTGAGTATGATGAACAGGGCAATGGTCGATAATATCAATATGATAATGTTGTACTCAATGCCCTGCGTGCCCACCTGCTGCTTCTCCCCGGTGCCATAGTTCATGCAATTCTTGACGAACCATGGCACGCCCAGCGACAATAGAATCGCAAGAGAGTTGGCACCCAGCGAGTTAGAAACGCCGATGCCGTTCTCACCTGTTGAACAGAGAGAGAGAGAGTACCAAATTAGCGATAGTTCCTATTTGATTCACTATAGTTCCTCTTACCGTTTCGGAGCGAAATCAGACTGGAAACCGCTTCGGGCATTGTTGAACCAGCAGCAAGAAAGGTGAGACCCATCACAATTGTGGGTACGTGAATGGCCACACCGAAGGCTGTCAGCATCCAGACGATCAGGTACGCATTGGCACCGATCGTTAGGATGCACATGATGAACGAAATGGGGTAGAGGCGACGATAGCGTATAGGATGAGGAATGACCATGCGCAGTACCAACTTAATGGGGAACACAAAGATCCACCAGAACTTCATGAAACGCGATGCGCTGTGCGGATACGCAAATATGCTTTCAGGCATTTGATCATCCTCTTCGTCGTCACCGTTCCCTGCGCAAGAAAATGAAACATTCAGAATGTTCTCGATCAATACTGATTGCATTTTGTGGCTATGAGTTCCCCACTTACAATTCTTTGAGTGCGTCAGATTGGCTGTCGAAGACATGGATGAGGTGTTTTCTGGAAAGTTCACAACAAACAAACCATCACCGGACAATGGATCCTTCTTTAAGGGCAGCTGAGCCTTAGCACTGTTCTCTGGCGGTTCCGTTAGATCTGTAGAAGAAACAACGAAAGTATCTAGTAATGGTCCATTGAAAGGAAAAGGGTATCAACTTACCGTAACGCGTGGAGAAGCAGCAGTTCATGCGATCCTCGATAAAGACACGTATGGCGGGCATAAATTTGTTGTTGTTGAACGTGATCAGATAGTAGAGCACCAGAAAGCCCATCATAATGCAGGACTCGACAAAGCTAATGCTGCCACCCCAAGCGAGCACAAGTAGCACGATCGTGTTGAATATATAGATAAAGCAGTCTCTCGCTATGGGCCACCAGTCAAGTTGAACGGGCTAAATAATTCAGTTCGAAATTAGTCACGGAGATTTATTTTCTTCCATTTCTTTGAGATCTACCTTATCGATACATAGCGCCGCTAGACCTGCCACGCCCAGTGTGTTGAACATTAGGGAACCGATAACTGTGCCCAAACCCATATCCGATTCCAGAATCAGTGTACTTATCGTATTCGTAAAGAACTCTGGCATCGATGTCGCTGTTGCCATAAAAGTTGCTGCTGCAACATCTTTTGATAGGTGCAGATCCTCGCAGATGCATTCGACGGTCGGTAGGAAGTAATCGTTGCAGATGATCGCCAGCAGAATGAAGAAATATATCGCAGCGAAGACGTGTAGCACTACCCAACCCTGACGTAGTTGTTCCACTGTAAAGACAAGGCATAGGGGTATTTTAATCGGATCTACACATAGAACATGATAAATCCTAAGCAAAAGACACGTCTCTTTAAAGGGTATCTGATCTGCTTCCTCTCGAATTTTGGTCCACTTTTATATTATTTTATGACTGATTGTAATTAGATTTAAATGGTTTATGTGGAAGTTGAGGCAGTATAAGCCAATTTGCTGGAACATAGGCTGTGTGATAAGCACGTGAGGCCATATATTCAATTTTATGGCTTGCAGGGTTCCCAAAAATGAATTAAAAGGGAGACTATTTGATAAATGATGTTGATGTTTGTGTAGATAGTTTATAGAGGCGCTTTATAGGAAGTTGTCTGTCAGATCTGGATATATGTATGCGTAATATCGTTATATGCAGTCTATGTTTGTATCATATTTCCAATTCTAATTGGATGACTCTCTTTAGCTCTTTAGTTGGCAAAAGAGATCAACGCATGAGCAGCTAATATGAAAATTTGATATCTGAAAATGTCTTATCGCATTTATTTGTATGAGCTTTATAGCTACAATTCTTTCGGATATTAAAATGCCTCCATTTATTACACTGTTTGTCTGCATTGTGCGCAACCTAAGGTTATTGGTTATATTATTATAAGCTGTCAAGATCAAGAGAATGGTTTTTAGAGAGAACCCTCATACTCCATATAACCGACGTCAGGCCCTCGCTGAGATTACAGTCAGAGTTGCTGAGTATGTGAAAACTTGATGTCTGAATAGGTCTTATCGCAAATAAATCGTTTTACAGTTACTCGGTAGAAATTCGCGTTAGAATTCCGTTATTTATGACGCTGTCTGCGACGCGGACAAGGAGCTGCACTCTTTGGGCCCAGGCATGTGGAGCTGTCATGTCCCAAGCGTAGTAGTTTAATTAAAGGTTTCACACACAACTTGCCCACAACAGCAGATAAGAGACGCGATTTGAAGAGCACCGACAACAGAGAGAGAAAGATACGAGAGAGTAAAAATAGACAATCAGAGAGAGAGAGAGTGAGCGAGAGAGAAACAGAGGGAGTGCGGCGCCCCTCACACTCGATAGGGGTCTAGTTTATATGTGAGCTCTATAAACACATTTGCGGCGACTGATTTATTGGCCATCGAGTTGTGCTCGTCCGCTTATCGCCCACTTGTATTGACCCTGGCCCAGTGATAAGCCTGTATGGCCGCGTGCTGTTCGCTCGCCAGGAAGACCCGTCGCCAGGGACAGTCTAGTTCAAGTGCAGAAAAATTTCCCATAAAACCATATTTCAATAAATCGAAAGAAAATACTAGTGTCATTTCGATAAAATCAATCAATGATGAGTTTTTCTATTTTTAAACTTACGTGTAAAGATCTCAGGGAAGTCATCCAGTGGCGCATCGGCCTCCTCACCAGGACAGGTGCCTCTGGGCAGTATATCGAAGAGTAGCTGTTCATCCAAGTATCTTAGTGATGATTCTAGAAAGTTGCTACCATTACTCGCTGCAATAGTAAGAAATGAAGAAATGAATTAGAACTTTTATGTATATCGTGGAAGAGTCACAACCATGAATAAGTTGATGCATCCAAATGCATTACTGCATTCTCAACAGATCCCGCACAATGTCTAGATCTCTGATAATATCCGTCGTATCTTTGGGAAAGATAACCGCTCAGTGGGTGAATGAAAGTGATAAGATTGAAGCCCTGACAAAAGTGCACTGAATTTTGTAAATCTATAGCTGTTGCTGAGTGACTTAATAATACTCTGTAAATATCAGAAATTCAAGGTCAAGGGTACTTAATCAGTCTTGAATATGCAATAAATCCCAAATTAAGGGGATATTTTTCAATTTACTGTGATTTCATTACCTTCTCATATAGAGATAGGTAAACAACAGAGATAGGTAAAAATTTCACGAGCTTTTGAAGCTAGTTAGGCATTTAAATGACTAATTACATTGGTAGTTAAGCGCACAAGATCCAAAACATAAACAAAGTTGGATCGTGTAGCCCGAACGAGCCCCCTTCTACATCTATACACACTAAACATGTTATAGGAAGCATTTGATATCGTATATTGCCATCGATTGGTAGGTTTTTATGATGTTGTTGCCATGATGATGGAGTGATTTGTTCCGCTTGTTGTTGTTCTCGTTTTGTTAATTGATTGAGTCGCCAATGACATTGATGTGTAATCCAATTATAATGGGAAACCGTCATGTCGAATTGGTGTCGTTGTTATTGTTGCCATTTCTTTTACGACAGATGATTAAATTATTATTATTAGCCATAATTTGGCTCATATGGGGAAATAACACGTAGAACGATTTGTGTTGCGGCGCAACTTGCTGTCTGTCACATTATCTTCTTAGTTACCCAGAAGTGCCCACAATTATTGTAGTTCCTGGGCATGTTCGGTACGGTGCGGAATATTCGTCTTAGTCTAATTGACTTGCCTTATCTGCAGGTTCTTGTCTCGGTGCCTTTAAATCCCCAACCTCCCCCGTATTCGTTGCCCGCTTCAGATGAATCATTTATCGTAAACAAGTATCGCAATGACCAGGCAAGTCGTTAAACGCCTGTGAACTGGGCTCTCCACTGAGTTATCTTGATGAAATTTCGCATGATAGCCTAGCTGGTCTTTATTTGGTATATATACCATATGAAACCAAAGAAATCGGGTGACTATATGATGTCGTACTAACGAATTTAAGAACATTATCTAATGACATCACATTCGACTCTTAAACAAAGCCGTCTGCTTATCTCAAAGACTCTCTTCGACAAACTGCAAACAAAAAGGCTGGGTACTTTCTTGGTAATACCTATGACTACTATTTATTTTATTAGCCCATTAGTTCCTTGGTATTGTAAGAGCTTTGGTATTTTGTGTTTGTTATTGACCTTTTTCACTTGAAACTCTGCCAGCACGTGCGATACGCTCGGCAGCTTTTCACTAGCATTTTTATGCTCAGTTTATTGTTATTGTTAATGCTTTTTTTTGTGGGGAAAAATAGCAATATCTTGTGCAGCTGGTCCCAGTAGCAGAACAATGCAATAATCGAGCTAAGTGCATCCAAGTCTTGCGATAATCAGACGTAATTCCATAATTAGATAAATATAAAACTTAACAAACTTAAAAATTAAGCATGGCATGAAAAATGTTAGACAAAGAAGAGTATACATTGTGGACTTAGTAATGCGCTATACAGTTTCTTTAATGGCTTCACAAAATATTATATGCACAAAATATTATATTACTTACTGTTTTCCAGAAAGCAAAGAAATATTATTTATGTTAGTTGTCTAAATTGATTGATATACTTAACTCTTCTATTGTTTAAAGCCCTTTTCACAAATTGTTTACTACTTTTACGAATTGTTTACTAACCTTAGTTTGTATGTGACGCATTCGGTCATAGTATACTACTAAAAAATATGCCATTAATAACTCAACCTTTATATAACTTAATCATAAACATACATATTTATTTTTACTCATAACTTTTCCACCAAATTTCATTAAAAAAGGTACATTGAGTTTATATATAACGTGTTGAGAAATAGGTTTTCTATAGCTTCATCTACAATATATATTCTACATTAACAAAATAAACGTATATATTTGTAGTGGACTCCAACTTATTTAAGTTGCATGAAGTAATGCAACTATCCAGATTAGATTAGGGTATTCAAATTGTTTTTGTCAAGTCACTACGTATAGTTTTCGGTTATCATTGAAACTGGTTCTTGCGGCCTTTATTTAGTGATAGGTGGCAAATCGCAGCATAGCAAGTACTCGCACGCGTGCGCGCCATGTAATGTGTGAGAGCATGTGAATATGAATGTATGTATATATGTACATGTGAATATATTCACACTCATTTTCATATCGAGGGCTTGCATGTAACGCTTGCGCTTAGCTCTGGGCGCAAACAAGTTTATTGAACCTGTTGACAGGTGTCGGTGCTTTGCACTTGGTGGGGTTACACCCATCGATTATGGAGGTCGGAATTGCGAAATACCCCGGGATGGAATTTGTAATATTCCAAACCAAAATAGCTTGATTCTTATGCGGAAATTGCGACTTGTGGTTTTCATTATGGGGAAGTCCCAACTAGCTATCTTCCCCCGCTCCCCGCTCCCCGCTAGGGCCTTACCCTAGCAATATTTCAAGATTGCGTACCCATTGATGCATTTCATTGTGCAATTTAGCCTGCAATCGAGAGAAGCCTTCCAATGTTTGCCATAATTAACCAAAGGGGACTTCAGACAGACAACGCCCCCAAATGAAAAACGCATTCGCTTCGTTAATGTTTCCAACTGTTACCCCCTATTCCCCCCATGGTCCCTTCTCTCTATTATCATTAGCGTTATTGTTATTATTATTGCAACTTTGCTGTTTAATTGGCAACTCGTTTTGCCGATCGTTTTGGTCGTGTCGGTTGCGGCCAGCAGACTCAATGCAAATCAATCGGTTTCCCATTAGGGGAGATGGGGGGAGATAAGAGAACTTAGAACTAAAAACTGAAAATTAAAAGCAGAAAACTGCTTGTTAATTGTTTATTAAATAAACAAATAGCACGATTGCCGATTGCCGAACACTGCACAACAAACGAGTCAGTTTTCTTTGGCAAAAAAAAAATATGGTAGAATATAATGTATAGTAATAGTATAATGACAAGAGTTTCAGTTGGAACTACATATATTAATTGATCGTTATTAAAATGGAATCAATGAAGAGTAAAAAATATAACAAAATAAAATTAAATTTGGGAGAAAAACGAAACAAATTGGAACAAAATATAATGAAATAGTGTTGAAAGTCAACTGAAATGAAAATCAAATAAAATTCACATTAAATTCATTATAAGTAAAGAAATTTCAAGTAACTGATGTGGAGTAAAGTGTTATAAACCAAAAGAATATATGAAATATTGATAAAACTGAGTTTAATGCAATTAAAGTCAAAGGAACGAAATGAAAACAGCTAGAATAAGTATCTATAACAAAACAATCAATAACTACAACTCCAATTTCGCAATAAAGTGTGCTTCAAAATTCTTTAAACATTTTCAACTAGTTTCCCCAAATGTGTAGCTCAATTCTGTTGTGCAGTGTTTGTAACAAACAAGGGCGCCTGCGTCGCACCGCTAACCCCTACTTCGTTTAACCGTCTGTCAGTCTATCAGTCTGTCAGTTCGGTAGGCTTGTTTGCCTGTTTGTTCGACAAATACACGAGATGATGATAAATTTGCGCCGGCAACAATAACAACAACAACAAGAGCCACAACAATAAACTTAATAATAATAACATGAGAAAAAGACAACAAAAATAAAAACAAAGCACTAGACAAATAAATGAGAATAATATAAAGAAATTGATAATAATAGATCATCAAGCAATAGTTGGGGAAAGTTATGGAATCCAAATGTCATGGATATGGTGAGAAAAGTCATCCCTTATCGGAATTACTGTTTGGACTTTGGATAGGACGAAATGCAGTAATTACCCCTATGTACGTATACGTAATTATACTGAGATACCCTCGTACAAAAGCATAGATCGCATCAAGAAGTGCAACATCATGATTCCAGCTAAAATCTTGTCTCGTCTAGATCGGAATTACCAAATGCGTTTTTCTGATTAATATAAACTTATCTTTGGTAAAAGCACAGTTTATTTATAGAGTGACGAGCTCGATTTGGCTTCGGACATCGGGACTTATAGAAGGGGGGAATTAGGGTCGCTGCCCGGGATCAATTCCAAAGAACACGGGAATCCACCACTCAATTATTTATGCTATGTTTTGCTTTTGCCTTTTGCGCAAACAATAATCGAGTCGACGCCTCGATTCGACGATTATAATTGAACGTTAAGTCGACTTTATGCAATGCTTAATTATGAAATCGTACTTAACTGCCGACTTAAACAATCAAGCGGTCCCAAGTGCTCCCAAGTGGTTCGCGCTTCTTATAAATGTATTAAGAGTTGTCTGTCTTGTGCATCTGTTTTTAAAACAAGTGAGAATACTTGTTGATCAAACTGACACTCTGATTCCGATCGTAGGCAACACAGATATTGCCTTACAGCAGATTGTTGCTTTGTTTTTCTAATAGTTTTAACCTTTTTTGTATGTTTCGTATTTTCCAAGTTTCTTTTTATGCATTACTTGATTAAGTCGTAGAGATTATTTCTTTTTGTGGCACACTAATCAGACCGCTATTAATACTGAACAAGAATATATATTTTTCAAAAATTGTTGATGATTTTTTCAACATAAAATCGATAGAAGAGTATTAAGTTTCATCATTTGTATAATTTGTATGAATTTGTATACATGCAAGGCAATCAATGTTTAACAAAATACTCTTGCTTGAATATCATTTAACTGTTTTATTTTCCGAGCTACACAATAAATCCCGGAATATATTGTCATAATTCGTAATATATTGTAACCTGAAGACAATTCAATTAGTGAACACAAATTACAAAATACTTTACTTTGGCATTTGTGTGACAATAACAGCATCTGCAGATTATTAATTAATTATCCGATACAAACATCTGTTTTAATTCCAATCAATTCGGAATAATCAAAGTGATCTTCTTATCAATAACTTTGGGTGTGATGGTCATTATCTGTTTCTTTAATTCTGCAGATTGTTATATTTAGAAATCATTGGACGTATCATTTCAAATCATTCTATATAATTGTTAGTAATTTATTTAATAAAACAACGAGAGTTATTTAATCAAACCGCAAAAAGGCAATATCTCATTCGGAAATTTCACTTTAGCCAATCAGTATAAATCAGATAATTGGCAGGTGTTCGAGTGGGTGAGAAAAGGAAGGAAAAGAAGCAAGAGAGAGAGAGAGAGAGAAAAAGCCAGAATATAACTGAACTGATAAGAGACTCCGATTGAAGGATTGATATTTTGGTGATTTCAGTTAACACTGACATCTATATATGAATGTACATTTTGGGGGTAAAGATTCTGCTGCTCTCGACTGATAAAGCCTGATAAAGGGGCTGGACCTGCGAATTTTGGCAGTTGTTTGATGAAGCAGATGGACGATAATGAAATCAGCTCTAAAGGTTTTCACTTATTTATCAACTCAGCGAATGCTTTACTCTACATGGTACATATAAATAGTGCAAGTTGTTTCCATTATTCGCTTGATTGATTGATGTGATGATTATCTGGCAGCTGCTTCTGTTCTACCTATACTTCGATTGATAAACCCATTTAAGTGCTACGCTTTAGAGAGAAAGAGATGGAGAGAGAGACAAAAGAAATGAAGAATGCCAGTTCATTTGGTATATCATCTTTATCTTTGAAGGCATTCAAGTTCAATCGAAGACTGTAAACTCGTGAGTGCAGTTTGTATGCGGCAAGGTCGCAACTATCATACATTTATGATATGGATTAACATTTTGGAATACTTAAGAGGTTTTTGGTTTTAAGGTATGTATAAAAATGTAAAAAAAATCCGCACGGTGTAATTCAATCGGCATTTGCTATCAAGCTAAATTCGATGTTTGGAATTTCATTTATGTTTTAGTTTTTTCGTTTCTTCGGTCTCTCTCTTAACTCTTTATTTTCTGTATTTACTCACCTGTTGCTTGTGTATTAGTTATTAGGCCCGAAAGTAGTACGATAGCGCCAAGCAAAAGGCGCGCGTTTTTCAACATTTCAATAACAACAACAACAAGAAAAACACTTCGAAATTTTTCGCGATTCAAAAACGATATTTTTTTCTTAATGGAATAAAAAAACGTGTGAAAATTCGTAAAGAAATAGCTAAAGTTGATTAAAATCTATAGCTTTGGGCTCGTGAAAACAAAAACAAAAAAGAAAACGATTTGGATAACACTTTGCGCGTCTCTTTTATGGGGTCACACACGGCGTATGCGCAACGGTTCAAGACGAGGCGATTTGTCGTTACGTTTTGATTATTTTTTCGTTTATTTTGCGACTTTATTTTAGTGAGTTATTTAATTGCTTCTTGTTAGCCTTTTTTTTTTGTAGATTTTGATGTTTTTGATTTTGTATTTGAAGTGCTTTTTATTTCGTTTTTCTTTCGTCGAATGCAACTGGGCAACGGCAACCGCAACCGCTTGGGTAGAATTGTATCGCACAACTAATTAAGTGCGACCAGCGCGCGCGCGTCTTAATAATAAACAGCGACGCCCGCCCCGACTGCGCTGTCATTGTCAACGGCGACGTCGACGGCGCGACGTTGGCGTCGGCAGCGGCAATAGCTATTGACGGTTCTACTTCGTATAATGGAAAAGATATCTCTCTCCCGGTGTGGAGACAAGTCTGATAGTTTAGTTAGTTGATTTTGATTTTGATTCTGAATCATTTGGCCAAATGCCGAAGTGTGTGTGTGTGTGCGGATATACTAGAGTGTGTGTTTTATTTACACGTGTGTTCATTCTTATTTTTGATATCTGCTCTGCTCTTATGTTGACTTCGACTACAGCTCTTAGTTACACACTCAGCTGAGTGTGCTCTATGTGTGTGTGTGTGTCAGTGTATGTGTGTGTGTGTGTGTGTGTGTGTGTGTGTGTCAGTGTATGTAAGTGTGTGTGGGCTCATTAATGGAGCAGTTACCGCTCTGATAAGAAAAGTCAAACAACAAATTGTAGCAACAGTTTATCAATCTATTGCCGGCAGTCAGAAAAACCTCAAGCTCAAGCTCATTTGTATGTGACTGATGTCAGTTTGTCTGTGTGTGTGTGTGTGTGCGAATGTGTGGGCTAGTGGGTACTTCATGTAACCAATTGAAACACTTTGGGTATTTTTTGTATTTACCTCAACTGGAAACCTAGTCGTAGCCTAACCCTATTTATAGGCCTCACGTGCTCAACTATCAATCTGTGATCCTCCCCTGATCTCCCTTGTGATGAAGCGTTAATCTAATCGCTAATCGCTTTCCATAGCATTCATTTCACTTTCATACTCATTTGTGTATAAATGAATTTCATAGTGCCAACGATCCTGATTAAAACACTGCAAAAGCAACAAATCAATACTGATCGTACTACATACGAAACGTAAACGTCTCTTCATTAATTACTCTACACAATATGTACTTCCCTGTCGAGCTATGATCGTGCAAAGTTCAGGTGTCTCAAGTGCTTAAACCTACTACCTTCCGACCTAACTACCGATCTAGCTGTCGCCCCACCCCCTCGTAGATACACAAGATCGCCGCTGATCAATTTGTCAGAGAACTTTTGCTATTTCAGTAATACCCACTGGGATTTTATCGTGTCGTGAAGTCTGCTCTGCGCGAGTTGCATTTCCCAATTTTCAAAAATCCCATAAATTTGCCTAAAACCTAATCAATCCCAAACGCGCAACGACATAAGCATTTTATTTTAGTTCCTCCTTTTCTGATTCACTTGCTCAATTTGCATATGAAGGTTTTTTTATTAATAAGGAAATAATTTGAAAATCCTTCATAATTTCTCAAAGGTACCCTTTCAGGAGATTTGATTTGCAATCATTCTTCAAGTCTAAATCTCGAAAAGTTTAAACTCATTTCATACTTTGCACATAATGTCTATGATTGATAAACCAGGCAATCATCATACGTATTTCCCCCTTTAACTTGACTAAAGATATAATAAGTTTATGACTCAATTCTTAAGGGCGTCTTACACAGTTGAAGAGAGTTGGGCCTCATAGTGAATTACAGATGGGTATTTACATATATGCAAGTGAAAGCTTCGTACAATCTGTATATTTTATTGTCTTTTTTTTGCTATATTTTTATCATATCGCACAAGATTAGGAGGCAAACCAATCAGTTTGCTTCTGTCGCCATTGATTACAGCTGTACTTTTTTTTGTATGTCCGAAGCTGATTCTTTCTTTGCACGTCACACTTGTGCGTTGTGGTGTTATGGCCCCGTAATCTGAGCCCCCATCAGCGACGTCATGTCTTCGCGAAACTATAGCGTAGGCGCTGCCGAGGTGGTATAACAATATCACTTTGACAGAAAGCAATGCAATAAGCCCCCCCGTTGTGGTGGCTAATGCTGATAAACAGTTTGACTGGCGGACTTAACGGACAGACCCTGGCCATGGCTTCTGTTATATATTACTGCGCGGTCTGTTCTTAACCTGTTGATACGCCCATCAAAGCTCTGTCTATAGAACTTTCCATTACTTATCAACTGATTGTATATACATAAGTAGGGATTACATAGTCTAAAAAACTTCGCCGGATGCTGTAAGTAAGATATTGCTAGCCTAAGCATATGTGCATACAGATAGATAGATAGATATGGAACACTTTATTTATAAAAAATTTAATTTGTAATATTACACAAGTGTGAGTGATTTTAATACATGAGAATTAAGAGTACAGGCCTTTTTCGACCTTTTCTACTTAGAAATATGTTTTATACAGAAAATAAATTATGATTAATCATTGATTTTAATGAGAGGAAAAATATTACATTATTTTAGTACTAAAAAAAATCCCCATAAAAACACATTATTATATATATATATTTACATATACATATATACATATAAATATATATATATATATGTAAGATGTTCAATAAAAAACTTAAAAATAAAAAAATGTATAATTACAAACTAACTTAAAAACTAAACTTATATCTTTTAATAATATTAAACATTTTGCAGGTGTAAATAAGTAGATGTGCATATATTATATAATGTAAATATATCTATTCGTCTTCGGTTCTGAAGAATTGCACTCAGTCATCGAACGATTAAAAATGATATTTGTATTATCTTTAATTCACAATTGTCCGCTTAATCAGCAAACATTTATTTTTAGAAATGTTTCAATTATTTATTATTCCGACTAAGGGCAGCCAGATTTTCGATTTTCATTATTTATGAGTTGGTTTTAAGTGACCCAAACACGCGTACGCAATCGTATTATTCCATTACTTTTTGCTTCTTCACGATATAGTCATAGATCGAACCTGAATTCTTGTTGATATCCCGCACACTTGCAATTATAATTGAAATCTTAAGATCTCGATTTATTATGAAGAAATATACATATATATATACAACAGTTTGCCGAGTATAGAGTTTATGTGTTCTTCATATTGCGGTTTCAATTAAATATATACGAACACAATTCGCTATAATAATCTCAAGTATTGCCCGTAATCAGACTTTTGCCTGATATGGTCTCTGGTTTTCTTTTTTAACCGATTACCGGACGAACAACTCACAATGTTGACATCGTAAGTGAGAGTCCGATCTTGATAACTTGCCCACTCCAGTAGCGACTTATCCTCAAACAGCAGCACCCACACAGCAAATCCAATTATTGGCTATAAAGTCATGAGCTGGTTGGTCGCCATAATAAAGTTACAGTACCATCTAAGAATAGCGAAAACAAAAAGTCTGGCATAGTTATTGCTGATACTTCTTTCTGATGGTTACTAGGCAAATTACGAACATATCTTGAATACTTTATCCTTATCCTTATCGATTGATTTTGTAAATTGTTGTTTTACGAATTTGTCGTACTTATTCTTTATAGCATGCCATATTAAAAAAGCAATTATTGGAAATGGGAGGGTGAGCTTTGCGGGTGTAATCGACGAGTAGATATTGTAAAATTAATTTACAAGGTAAATACAGAGAAGAAGGGTGTTATAAATGTGTGTCAAGCTAAAATTGATATAACGAGCAGAAGGATGCTTGAAAGTCTCCACAAATCAAAGTCTTAGCGATTTTCAAAACAAAGCAGTAGTTAGTCGTCTGGATCAATCCTTTTGTTTATGCAATTTTTATACCCTTCGAACTTTGTGCAAATGTATGTAACAGGCAGAAGGAGGCGTGGGAGACCCCATAAAGTATATTCTTGCTCAGGATCACAAGCCGAGTCGATTGAGCCATGCCCGTCTGTCTGTCCGGATGTCCGGATGTCCGTCTGACCAGATGAACACACAGATCTCAGCTATTATAACCGCTAGAGACACCAAATTTGAAATGAAGGTTCCTATATAGGCAGTATTAGAATGTGAATTTTATTTTTCTTCTTCGATACGGCAAGGTGCAAAATAAATTGAAATCTTCAAATGGTGCGTACAAACGTCTTATCACTAATATATAAATTATAAACACATGAATTGCAAGTGACTTATCTTCGGACTAAATATATGTGATAATAAATATACTGCATATGTATGGTGTGTAGGAACTCGTATGACAATAGTAATTGAAGGAGCTGTTTTGATGTCATAACGGCACTTCTAATTGACGTCATTGATACCGGGTGTCTGCTACGTTCACCAAGAACAAATATACACACAGATAAAAATATGTATATACATACATATATACTATACATATAAATATATACTTGTATAGATTCATATACGTCAATATGGCGGGTGATGTATGCTCACATATCGATAAGAGAGAGAGAGAGAGAGCATTACATATTTTGGATGTTACTATATATTCATTGCTGCATTACATATTCTAACACTTCATTTGAAGTTTGCATGTTATTTGCTTTATAGATGAAAGTTAGATTTCTCTATAATTCGATGATATGTTTTCACGCACAACCGTGCTCATGGGTACGGTGTTTCCAGGCCTCCCGGAGAACAATTAGTAGCACTGCACTGCATCTACCAATACAAAAGTGTCAAAGAGATCGTCACATGCATTGGTCCCTTGTTTCTTTGATAATGACCTCTTGCGACGTGCGACATGGATCAGCTTTGGTCGGAGACCCATGAGCTGCATCGCAGCGATGGATTAAGAGTTATACCAAAGTTCAGTTAAAATAAACTCTGAAAAGTGTAAAGTTAACGCTCGTGTTTAATCATACATTATGAATCACATTATTTGTGTATATAATCATATTCTGCCGACTCTATATCACACATCTGTCTGATATACTTCATCTCAATGGCGCAAGAAACGACCAAGAATATGGTGTACATAATAAGGGACAGCCAGCCCACAAGTTTACCCAGCAAGAACTTTGTCATAAAAAGAAACACATAGATGAGTATTGATGCGATGATTAGCATGCCTACAGTTATGTCAAGGGCATTTGAATTGATATGGATACTACGTTCACTGGAAGTCGTTGACAAAATTATCTTCAAAGTCCATGGCAGGCCTAGACATATAAATATGTCAAATGTGTTTGCACCGATGGCGTTGCACATGGCCATTGAGGCCATTCCTAAATTGGTTATTGTTAATTTGTAAATGGTGCTGCATACTACGATATGAAGAGTCCACTGAAAAGAGGCCATAAGAAAAGAGGTTATAACTAAATAAGCTAACATGCTGAAATGTGAGGAACCTTACCTTACCTTTTCTGCAAATGATATAAGACGAAACGACTTCAGGAATACTTGTTCCGATGGCCAAAACTGTAATGCCCATGATAGCGTCGGGTACACCAAGATTATAACCAACAACTGTTAGGAACCATGCCAATAAATAAGAAATAATACCAATCCATATAATGGATACAAGTAAAGTTAAAAAATAGGGTGCACGGGGACTGGGAGTGGTAATGGCTAGGACAATCTTTGCCGGAAATTGGATAGCCCACCAAATTTTAAAGATAACATTTGCATTTTCTCTGAAATTTGGGCAAATGTTCTCTTTAAATGATTTTAAGCGCTCAGTGCCCTCACGATCCAGCGGGTCCTCGTTTACCATGTCCCTTTCGTCATCGACATCTGCAGAAAAACAAAGAATTATTTTTGAACTCGAATTAAATAAAATATTTTTAAAAATTATCAATACTTCGGAATACGCTCTGGATTCTACGATCGCAACTCAAAGCTACAACATAAATTATATAACCAATTAAAAGCCCCAAGGACTCAAATATTATAACTTTAGAGTCATACAAGACGATAAAGAGTATAATTATTGATACCAGATACCAGAAGATATCTCGTGTAAGCGGCCACCAGTCGAGTTTTGATATCTGTGAAAAAAAATTTGAGACCGTTAAGTAATGCCTTGCTTGATTAAGCAAAAGATTTTAAAACAAATACTTACCATGCCAGTAAAAATACCGCACACAGCCGCAATTCCCAATAAATTAAATACCGATGATCCAACTATCGTGCCGAGGCCGATGTCACCTTCCGTGACAAATGTTCCCACACAAGCCACAAAGAGTTCTGGGGCTGATGTGGCAGCTGCCAAGAAAGTGGCACCGGCAACGTCATACGAAAGGTGGAGCGCT
This sequence comes from Zaprionus camerounensis, assembly GCA_018904165.1. NCBI lineage: Eukaryota > Metazoa > Arthropoda > Insecta > Diptera > Drosophilidae > Zaprionus > Zaprionus camerounensis. Next base: position 785,673 of record JAEIFS010000739.1, read on the forward strand.
GTGAATAATGAGTTAATAAAAGTGACAGATATATATGTGTACATACAATAGCAAAGACGCTCCATAGCTGGAACCAAATATTTATCACAGAGAATCGCCAGAAAAATAAATAGATACATGCTTATAAGAATGCATATCACTGTGTTCAAGACTCCCTTTTTTCTCATTATATTTGGAAAGTTGACAATGTCTGGAATGCTGCAATTACTTTTACCTTCCCTTAAGGCATTGCGAAGATAAAACGGATCTGAAGAATTTAGTGTAATCAATTCCGTTATAAAGTGGATAAAGATAATAATTTGCTATTCATTCGCTGACACTTTTCACTGTACCGTAGTAATATGAGTCATGGTTGTCGTTCATCCTCCTTGTCAAACTAACTTAAATTTTGAGTCTAAAGTACCAATTTGCATAAGCTTTGTATTGGAATCAAAAAATAATTTGAAAGGAATAAAATAACATTTTACTGAATTTCTCCTATACCACTAGATCGAGCTGATACAACAATTTTGTTTACAGAGAGTGTTAGCCAAAGATTATTGTCAATTATAGTTTCCAGAAAGTATCAGAAGGTATCCCTATTTTGCAATCTAAGTTTTGTTGTCCTAGAGGCAAGCTCCTCGGCAATTTAATCCTCAATACATGAAATCAATGCATCTTCACACGCGTAGAACTGACTCATTATCCTGTCAGTAATAAAAAAAAGTAAGTAATTGTCATTGCATTGATCAAATTGAGTGAAATAATTAATCTCATTCGAAGGAGTGGTTCATTCAATTAAATTGTTCATTTCATTGTCACGTTATCTGAACGATTACTTACGATCACCTCCTCATTGTTAAAATTCAAAACATTACTAAATCGATTACATGGAAAACGTTTTGCTTTCAGAGAGTGTAAGCTCTCCCTACCCTCATGCGATTTAGTGGTGTGTGTGTTTGCGATATCTTAAAAAATAACGACAATTGACCGATAGCTATACGATACACTGGTTAAATCCGGCACTCTGTGATTTATTCATAGCATGCAGTGATGTGAAACATGTGTGCAAATTGTAATAATGATATCATTACTAGAACTATTTTTAAATACTATTTCTTTACACGCTCGACATTTGAAGTGCATTGTGAACAGCCAATAAATCCATATTTGGAGGTTGTCAGCACCATTCACAAATAAAAATGTGCAAAATGTGTTACTTGTATCAAGTTAAGGACATTTCAATGAATAACAAGCACTAAAGCTACCCTCAAGAGTGCCCTACTCATATATACATACTACTACAACTTACCACCTGACCAAAATGATTTCAAAAATATGAAAATAACTTCTATGTTGACCGTATTTTGTGTTGCATACTTTACGGGGAGCAACCTTGGAAATCAGTACCTTTTTCAAATTGTTTATTGAATAACTTCACGATGTGGCAAAAATCTAAAAAAAACTTGTTCTACGCACGGAATTAAGAAATATTTATCATATGCTTTATAACATCTAGATTTTCATACGGACAAACAGACAGATAGACAGACATGGTAATATCGACTCGGCCGTTGATGCTGATTAAGAATTCTACCCTATGGATAGTGGGTATAATACTGCATTATTTGTTGCGACCAGGAGGGAGTATCAGCCAATTTTTTACTCCACAGAACATGTGACACATAGGTCAAGTTTTCTTAAAAAAAACAACATGACAACTTCACATAAAATAGACAAAATACAATGAAACACAAAGAGTAATCTTAATTGAAAAACTCGAATACTGTTATTTGTATTTATACCCGCTACATATATATTATATATTAATATTCGTTGACATAAGAATAAACAACACTAAAAAATGACTTACAAAAATCAAGTTGTGCAGCAATAACGAAAAAAAGAAACAGTTAACGTACAGAGCTTCTCAAAAATGCCAGGGTGGTATAAAAAAGCTAGGAAATTGGGTTGTTTTGAATCCTTACAAATGTATCTTATCATAAAGTTACAATTTTTTAATTTATGCTGCAATTTGACTTCATCAACTGCTATATACATAGAGAAAAAAGAGATAAAAACAGCTACAAGATTTAGAAAAATTTACATCTTTAATTTAGTACGTCATGTTTTATTTACAATTTCTATTAATTTTCTTATTGCATCAATTTCGATTACATCATTCAGTTTCATTTGCTGGTTTTTAATCATTTGTTTAAATATGCAAAATTAGGCGACTCTATATCACAGTCTTTTTGGCTATGCTTCATCTTGATGTAACTGGCAAAGACCAAAAATATTATGTACAAGATCAAAGACATCCAGCCAACACAATGGCCCAACACAAACTTTGTGATTAGGAAGCATAGGTAAAAGATAATCGACCATAGTGAAATCATGCCGATAGTTAAGTAAATGTTTGCGGTAGTAAACATTATCTTCTCGGCAAGGAGTACTCGCCTAATAGTCCATGGCAAGCCTAAGCATATTAGTATATCAAATGTGTTTGAGCCGATAGCAGTGCAAATGGCCATTGATGCCATACCTGAGGTGATAACGATAGGTATAATAAGATGGAACAGCATATTATGAATATATGACTTAACAAATGCAACTATCGACTTACAGCAATGAAAATGTTACTATGCACAAGCTACTAAAAGGAAGCAACAAAAAACCAGAAAGAAAGTATAACTTCGGCATGCCAAAGGTTTTGTACCCTTGCAGGTTTTGGCTTTTATCTCTTTCGATTTGTCGAATGCTAGTTATTAATAAAGATACAGAATGGTATAGCATTGCTAATGTGTTAATGGCAACTCTTATATCTGGACATATTCATTGTTATACCCGCCACCCTTAGGGTAGAAGGGTATAATAAGTGTGTGTCAACCGAAAATGTATGTAACAGGCAGAAGAAGGCGTGGGAGACCCCACATATTCTGAATCAGCATCAACCGAGTCGTGATAGCCATGTCCGTCTGTCTGTCTGAACGTCCGTATGAAATTCTAGATCTCAGAGACTATAACAGCTAGAGCTACCAAATTTGGTATCAATATGTATCATTGCACGCAGATCAAGTTTATTTTAGATTGTGGCCACGCCCATTTCCGCCCTCGTAAATCAATAAAAACCAAATTCTTAGCGTAACTTTAATGCTAATGCATATTTGAAATGATTTCTTAAAATTTGGTTGCAATCGGACAATTAACAAGATGGTTATTTAAGAATTAATTAAAATGTACTGATTTCGAAGACGATTCCTGAAAGTATGCAGGGTATATCAAATTCGGGAGCGCTCGACTGATTTTGATACAATGAAAAAAGGTTACTTAACACATATAACATGGGTTACTTAATAATTTGAATTGGTACTGACAAATTGAGTCATTTATAAAAAAGACTGGTCTTCACACAAAAACCCTTATTTTGGTCGATTTTTTCTATAAGTGCCATATGATATAGTGGTCCGACTTTGATTATATTTTATTGGCACATGAAAAACAAAAGATTTACTACAACAATTTTGTTGCAATATCTTAAAAAACAGACGAAAGAACTAGATCCACTCATTTGTTGATGCTGATACAGAATATGTATACTTTAGAAAATTGGAGATGTACGGTGCAAACTTCTTGCCAAAATAATATACGCTCTGCAAGATTATAAAATATAGTAGTAAGAAGAGCAACTGTGGAGAGGCAAGAAAGGTGGATAAGGAAGACGATACTGAAGGGCAACTAAGGAGAAGCTACAAGAGAAAAAGAACTACATAGGAGAGTAAACTTAGAAAATAACGAACCTTTTTTACAAACAACGTACGATGAGATAACTTCAGGTACACTTGTGCCAATTGACAATACTGTGAGGCTCATAATACCGTCGGGTATGCCAAAATTATAACCGATAATTGTTATGAACCATGCACACGGATACGAAATTAAAGACATCCATATAACGGCGACGACTATGATTAAAAAATAGGGTGCGCGGGGACTGGGAGTGGTAAGCGCCAGAACTACCTTTGCTGGATATTGGATAATCCACCAAATTTTCAAAATAACATTTGTATCCTCCTCGGGCTTTGTGCAAATGTTCTCTTTGAATGATTTCAAGCGCTTATCACCCCCACGCTCCAGCGGGTCCTCGTTTATCATGTCCCTCTCGAGATCCACAGCTGCAGAAACACAAAGAATTATTTTATAACTCAAGTTGGATCAAATTAATTTTGGATTTTACTTCTGAAAAATGACTGGATTTTTTGATCAAAAATCAATGTTGCTAAATAAATTAAATAGACTAATAAAAAAAAAGGCGGTTCATGAGTTACATCATTGTCGAACAAGACGACAAAGAGCATTATAATTGAGAGTAAATACCAGCAAATATCTCGTGTCAGCGGCCACCAGTCAAGTTTAAATGACTGTGAGAAAAAGGTATGATCGCAAAATTATGATTAATTCAGCAAATGGTATTACAATAATTACTTACAACGCCTGTTGCTAGTCCACACACAGCCGCAATTCCTAATAAATTGAAGACCGATGATCCAACTATCGTGCCAATGCCGGTGTCACCCTCCATAATAAATGTTCCCACAAATTCGATGAATAATTCTGGGGCTGATGTAGCAGCTGACAAGAAAGTGGCACCTGCAACGTCAGGCGATAGGTGAAGGGCTGTGAATTGTGAATTGATATCAGTAGAGCAAATTGATTTGGCATTGAGAGTGAGAGGTATATATGTTCACATACAATAGCAAAGGCGCTCCATAGCTGGAACCATATATTTATCACACAGAATCGACAGTATAATAAATAGATACGCGCTTATAAGAATGCATATAAATGTGTTGAAGACACCCTTTTTTCTCATCAAATTTGGAAAGTGGACAATGTCTGGAATGCGACAGCTAAGGTTTGCATCATGATTGCTAGTCTGAAGAAAATCTCGATCTAAAGAATTAAAAATTAGTACTTCCCATGATGATGAATTCCTGTCATTTTTCATTTTACCATAGTTATGAACAAACAAAATTTCACTCGTCATTATATTCCTTTAAATTTGGAATCAAAATGGTATTATGCCAAATTTAAATAAACAACTATTTAACGTTGATCTGAATTTCTCAAATATTACTAGATTGATTCAATAGAACAGGTTTGCTTTCGACTAGTGTAATATAATAATATTTATAATTACGATTTAGAAATAATAGCATATAAACATATGAACATAAGTATAGTTTGGAACACAATTGTTACATCGATATATCTATCTCTATACAATGTTATGTTACATATGTATGTGCATACATACTACATACATATGTATGTATGTATTTGAGATTTCATTCTTAGTGTATGTCAATCAGTTTCAAAAGTAGATCAGAAAATAGAATATCATTTGACTGTTACTAAGATTCTAAGAGAGGCACAGACCGGCAACAGGCCGACTGTCTTTCCATAACTGTCGGATTTTGTGATATGTTAGCTGTACGTCTTGGTTTGTTCACGTATGCCCTTCACTGATAATTCCGGGGCCTGTCTAAAATATTTGCACTACATGTTGTACGCTCTATCGCATGGGGCTAGCAGACGCCGGATGCGAGATTAGTAATAACTATACCTACATAATATTTGCTGCCAACATATACATATGCTAGATATGGTTTAAGTTTTTGGCATTACTTCTTTGGAAACTAAAGAGAAGATAGAGCAAGAGAAAGAGAGTGGGGAATAGAATGACGGACAGGGTTAATATGGTAAAAAAAAGTATTGCATAGTTGTTACTTTTTATAATTTAAATAGAACTAGTTCATTCAGTGAAATTATAAGACTAAAAGATAATGGTTGAAAAATGTATTCCATTCTGCTCCTGAAAGTAGTTGAAATAAACTTGAGACCTGTTATAATTAAAATTGAACTTGTTTTGTCTGATGGATCAAATAGAAAGCTAGAACTGAATGAATTCCGTTTCCCTTTTAAAGAACAACACACAGCTTGATTCTTTGTTAAATCTCATATATTAATCGTATAAATACATTATTGAATTTGTTTTTATTTTTGATTTGGTTTTTGATTTTTGGTTCTCTCATCTCATTTATCTCATTACACTGCGACTGCGAGAGCGAGTGAAGAGGTTCAAACTACTTTAATAATAATAATAAAAAAAAAGTATTACAATAACAGCATAACGTAGTAGCATAAAGGTAACTCAACTATCAAGGTAGATAGAATAGAACAGGAAATACATATTAATTAATTAATTAAAACGACGACTGCACTGCAGAGTTGCCCGCCAGATATTGTTCATCAACCATCCATCAATCTTCAACCATTCTCCAATCGCCATTATCCATCCAGTTCCAACTTCATCCATTCAGCTTTAGCTGCAGTTCTATTTGCAATGCCAGCTCCAGCATCAGCTTCCAACTCCTGTTCTCCTTCACCTTCAGTTACTCCCTTAGGTTCCTCATGATCGTCCGCAGGTTGGCAGATTGACGCGGAAGAACACATTGAGTTCGATGAGCGAAGCGAAGACCATGAATACCAGATAGATGACCAGACAGGCGATGCCCACCTTGGTGTCCAGCTTGAACTTGTTCATCGAGAATGTCAAATAGAGTAGAAACAGTGTGGACAGCAATGTGATGGCCGAATACTCCAGACCGGCCGAATTGATGGCAACATAATTCTGGCCCGGCTGTATGGGAAAGAATACGGCTTTGATCAGCCATGGAACGCCCAGACAGAGCAATATATCGAATGTGTTCGAGCCAATCGAATTGCAGATACCCATTGATCCGTGACCTGCAAAACACACCGCAAATGATTATCAATATCCCAACAGAGAGAGAGAGAGAGAGAGAAAGACTCACCGCGCTTGGCCACAATGACACTGGAAACTGCCTCGGGAACGCTGGTGCCGGCGGCCAGGAATGTGATACCCATCACCGAATCGGGTATCTTGAGAGTATCGCCTACAGATAAGAAAAGAGATAAGAAAGAGTGAGAGAGAAAATAACTCATTAATGTTTCCAGTAGATTCCTACCAATTATAGTTATCATCCACGCCACGACATACGACAAGGATCCAATCCAAACGATGCACATTATAAAGGTCAGTGGAAAGATCTTGTTATTCTTGGCCTTTTTGCAGTCGGGTATCGCAATGCGGAAGAGCAGATGAATGGGCCAGATGATTAGCCAGGTGAATTGGGCAAAGCAGCTGGTGCCCTTGGGATAGGTCAACAGGGAGTAGCCTTCCTGTTCGGGGTCCTCCACGGCAGCAGCGGCTGCAGCGGCAGCAGCAACTGCAGCTAACTGCGACTCGGCATCGGCATTGTCCACGGCAATGATACCAACTGGAGCCACAGCTACACCGCCGCCGGCACCACCAACACCGCCACCACATGCAACACTTACAGTGGCTGCCACTGCACCGCCTCCACCAACGCCGGCTGAGGTCGTGCTCGTATTGCTGCTAGCCTTGGCCTGATCATTATTGAGGCCACCGTTCAGCTGAATGCTGGCCATGTTCTGGCAGATGCGGTTCTCCACAAGTTCTGCGAAAGTTTGAGAGAAAATGATCAGAGTATACAAACGGAAAAAAATGGGAAATGGGAAAAGGAAACTCGCAGAAAGGAACCTGCAAGAGGAACTAGGAGAGAAACTGGAAGAGAGATTGCAAGAGGAACTGGAAGAGGAAGCGGAAGAATAACTGCAAAAAAGAACTGGAAGAAGAACTGGAAGGGGAACTGGAAGATGAACTGGAAGAGGAACTGACAGATGAAGTGGAAGAGGAACTGACAGATGAACTGGAAGAGGAACTGACAGATGAACTGGAAGAGGAACTGACAGAGAGACTGCAAGGGAACTTGAATATAAACTAAATGAGAAGAAGGAAGTACTGCGTAGGTTAATGGTTTATTAAACTAGGTACTGGAGGCATAGAAATGGGGAGGGTACTACATAGATTAGGTTGTGACTAAATGGGTACTTAATAGGTACTTGAATAGGTAAAGGAATGGGTTCACTAATAAGTACAATTTGGGTACTGGAATGTGTAGAGTAAGGAATACGGCAATCAAAGTTGAAACTGAAATACGTGTGTGATTGAAAGGTTACTGCTATAGGAAGTATATACTATAGGTATTGCAATAGACACTGGATATGTTAATTGTATTGGAAATACAAAAGTTACTGGAATTGGTTCTAAAGAAAATGCTGGAACTTGTACAGAAAAGAGTTCAGTAATGGATACGGAAGTCAAACAGAAATATGAACTGGAACCGGAACAGATACGTGAACTGAAGAATGAGGAAATGAACTAGGAGCTAGGATACAAAATGGTAGCGCAAGGGGAGCTTATACAAGGACTGGAAGAGTAATGTAAGGGAAGACTGTAAAAACAAGTGTTGTTGGCCATGAACTCGTCAGGAGAGTTTCGGTATGTGTACCTGGATCTTTCTCATTGCTGTTCTTTGTGTGTATGCTGCAGTTGGAGGAGCGGCTGCGCGAACGCGCCTGCTTAACGCCACCTGTGTGTGAGATATGGTAGTTTGTTGTATATGTATTCAATGTGTGTTCAATGTGTGTACATATGTGTAGCCTTGATCTACAAAAGTGTAATGTTCGCCCCCAGTGTCACTCTACATTTGGAGACGCACTTACCTTTGGCACACTTCTGGAAAGACTTGTCGAAATACATGACTGCCAAATAAACTGCATAGAGTGAGACGAGAATGAGTGCCTCGTACCACTCAACACGTTCGTCGTGCATGACACAAATCAAAATTGCAACTGTCACACCGTAGGCAATGCTATCTCGCGTCAGTGGCCACCAATCCAAGGGAATTGTCTGAAAGTAACAAGATAAACAGAAGAAGAAGTGTCGATGTGTGTAAGGGTTGCAAGAGAAGAATGAATACACTCGAAGAATTGTGTTGCACACACTCACCATGCCAGCTCCGATGCCACAACAGGCGGCTACGGCGAGTATGTTAAAAACTGCCGAGCCGACTATGGTCCCCACTCCGATGTCGCCCTCCGTGATGAATGTGCCTATCACATTAACGAACAGCTCCGGCGCCGATGTGGCCGCGGCCATAAAAGTAGCGCCCGCCACGTCGTTGGACATGTTGAGTGCTATACCGAAGAAAACAAGAAGGAATTAACCTTGCAGAGCCTTGTTTAATATACATCTGAAGACCCTAAGTAGGCTAGCTATGCATATAGTAGTTATACACATTTATACTTATATATGATACATATGGTACATATGATACATATGGGCAGCAGTCCTACTCATCTAGAGGCTTCGAATTGTTTTGATCATTAACCTTGCAGAGCATTTATGTGTATGTGTATTATAGATCTGAAGATACTGCAGAAGGTATCTACATATATACATAACTATACTATGTGTAGGAGTCCTACGCGGCCAAAACTTTTAGAATTGCTGCGAATGTTTCGAAAGAAACTACATATATTCGGGGTATGGTATATTGGATATATAATATGATAAAAATATGTATATTACAACGGTATCGAGAAATAGATCGGAAGCAGATCTCTCTGTTTTATGTTCTTTTCTATTGTCATTGCAATCGGGATCACAATCGATGAACTTACCTGCACATATTTTCTCAACAGCTGGCACAAAGTACTCATCACATACTACTGCTAATGCTACAAATAAATATAAACTGGCTATAACATGAAGTACAACAGCACCGGACTGTCTTTGCGCCTCCGTGAATAGATCTCTGGGGAAATCATCAATGGCGGGCTGAGTGCAATTTATATCTGTTTAATGAAAGAGAGACACAGAGATACAGATAGAGAGAGATAAGAAATATTTTAAATAACATTTATAAAAAATCTTAATGTTATTCTTGTATTCTTATTCGTTTTACTTTTTATTTCTTTTCATAGTCACACATTCTTTATAATCTCCTTTGGTTTTGCTTGCCATATTTTCATAGTCTACTTTTGAGCGTCACGCAAAAGGAAAACTTCATATAATTTTAACTTTACTAATAAAGGAGTTATTCCATTTAAAAAACCCGCAAAAGTAAAAAGTCTTTATCGCAGAAGGAAAGAATCATAAGTTTTCCAACAGAAAACTGACAGCACTGAAATGGAAAGCAAATCCGAGCTGGGATTCACCATAAATTCACAAAAACAAAAAACACGAAGAAGAAAAAACGGCACAATTTGTAGGCGGCGAAGCGAACAAACGAGCGAGTATTATATATGAGAATAACTATAATCGCTTGATTGATTAAAGTCGTGTCGCTCGACTAATTCAAATGACCTATTCATAAGGCAGATAACGAGTGGTACTCGAATTGTGTTGCTAATGAATAATCGTAATGCGCACATTTCATGTTACGTTTTCACTTTAATTATATTGCTCCGTTTTATTTAGTTTCTATTCGTTTCGGTTCGGTGTGCCTTCTGCTTTTTTTTTGCGTCGGCCTCAAGCGCCGGTAAAGAACTAAACCAACCGAACTGCTGCAAGAACAACCAGAAGACTGACCCAGGGGGAGATTCGGCTAAGAAAATGACAAAAAAAATAAAGAAAAAAAAAACAACAACACAGAGAAATGAGAAACAATACGAAGCTCGTTTTCATTGGGGTTGTTGTTGATGCCCGATGCTACAGAGAGTCGTGTCCAATTCCGATTCCGATTCCAATTTCGTGTTGTCTTCTTCTGCCTCCTTATGATCATTGGCATCGTCATCAGCATCATCATCGTCATCTTCTTCGTTGATTATCGATGCGACATGAGCTGCCCGAGTTGAGTTCGCTTGAGCTCAGTGCGACTGAGTTGAGCTGAGCTGAGCAGTGTTGAGTTGAGTCGGGTTGGGTTTTGGTATGGGTTTAGTTGAGAAATAGTCGGGTTGTGCTTTGTGGGATCGGTTTGTTCGGCTTTTCTGTTTGGTTACCGCTGCAGCGGAAGCGACAAATACGAGAAGAAAACGCTTTGATGTCTCTGATCTGTCAACTAATTGAATAAATGGCGACGCAGTCACTGCCCGCCTACTTCTCCTCCTGCCCCTCCTGGGCGGCCAATAGACATGCAACGCCTTCGACTCTAATCGACTCGGATGCCACAAATTGCAAGCATAATAAAATACAACACCAGAACAACGTAAACAATCGATTACGGTAGATGCAAAGGTAGCTCAGGGAGTACCCCAATGCGGTTAAGTAATAAAATACTTGTCTTTTTGGGGAATTTCTTGGGGTTAATCACAGCTGGTACAATAAGTTGATATTCCTTAGACCATCCTTTAATTTTGTTTATACTTAAACAGAAGAAGATTTTTACCTGGAAGCTTTGCATACACACTATGTTTTCATATTGATCCCATTTAAGATCACAATAACTTAGCGCTCTACTATATATAGATATAGTCGCACGTATTTGTACAATTTTTTTTAAGGGCAATTTACATAAATTTCGATAAACAATTGAAGGCAATTTTTCGAGAGGTTCCCCCAGTGTCAGAGACATCATCATCATCGCCATCATCAGCACGATCATCAACCGAAATGTGGATCTTGCGAACACTTGTGACTCGACGCGGATCGACACTTTGCGTGGCAAACAGACTCAAGAGTCAAGACCCAAGACAGAAGACAAAAGACACAAGACCGAAGACCGAAGAAAAACAAGACACCATGCAAATGGATGTCTCTGGGGTTTTTTGACTCCGACTCGACTACGTCTTCGTCTTCGTCTTCGTCTTCGTTTTCGTCTTTGGGGTCAATTGAGCCAAACGCATTTTGTAACTGTCGGGTCGCATAATGCAATAATGCTTAATCAGCACTTACATACAGCACCATCAAGAAGGGGAAAGGGGGGCGGTGTGAAGGAGGAGAGCAGAGCGAAGAAGAGGCGAGGCAAGACGCAGCTAATGATAATAAATTTAACATGGATAACAATCAGCGAAATATTCAATCACAGTAAATTAAGTTCACTTTAATTGAATAAGAGCCGCATAAACAGTAGTAGAAGAGAGAGATAGAGAGAGAGGGGGAGAAAAAAGGGGAGAAGAAAAAGAAAGTGAGAAAACTGAGAAAATGATAAAAATCAAGAATAGAGAAGGAACTATGCCTTAAGTTTAGTTGAATGATAACCACACACTTATCGAAAGCCGATTGATCGATAACCAAATCCAACAGTAGCTCAACTAATTGTAAATATTATTTCGCTTAAATGGAATGTGTTAAGGGTCAACTTGTTACGACGCTTAATTGTCTAACTAATTGACACGTTTTCATGCAAGATCGTCAGAGATCATAAGGGTTTCACATAAACTGTACAACATGATGACTTACTTTTCGGTAATTAAGTTATTTCATTCGAGCTCTCGCAATGAGGCGTTAAAGTATCAAAATTATGACACAAAATACTTAAATATCATTAACGAACTGAAATGTGAAATGAATTTAAAGCAAAAATCAAGTATTCTGATTAAGAACCTTGTCGGAAAGTTATAACAATTTTAGAGATACACAGACAAACAGTGGACGAACTCATTGCAGATTGAAGAGCTTTATTCTTTTCCATCTTTTACTTTAGAAAGTAGACATAGCACTCAGTGAAGAAACTCTACTAAATCAAAACTTAAAGAAAGTATGAGAAATTATAGAATAAAGCCAAGACACAGTGACAAACCCATGGTGCAGGTTTCAAAGTTCACTTGCTGACAAGACAGATATTAGATTAGACGTTTCCTAACACTGGAACACTGAACATACTGTCGTCCGATATGATGCACATAGCATCTCATCCCATCTGCTGTACATAGAAACGTCTCATTGCCGCAATTGGCTTTTGTTTTACAAGAGACTCGAACAGGCACACAGACAGTTGGAATGGCCATAGTTATTGTCAGAGTCAGATCTATGTACAGCACATACCTACACATACATATATCTATATGTGTGTGTGTGTAAGTTATTTTGTACATAAGTAAGCAGCAAAATCAGCGCGACAATGCGTTTTAATATGACTTTTGTGTATCGTTTAAGTAACTTTGAGAGCACCCAAGCTGAGGCTGATGCTGAGGCCCAGCTCGAGCTTATCTCACTAGTTTGTGCTGTCAATGTGGCAATCTCTACGTATTTGTGTGTATCTCCCTGTGTGTGTATCTGTTAGTTAGTTACTGTAACGGTTGTTGTTGTTCTCGTTGTTATATTTCGTATTTCGTATCTTGCGCAAGTGGCCGTGCAACCCAACGAGCAACGATCCGTTTAAGATCTATCCAAATTATTTATGTTTCACCAATATTTGCATCTCTTGGATCTAAGTTTATCTTGAGCATTCACAATATTAATGAAGTATATAGTAAAGGATAAGTTTGATACGTTTTTCATTTGCTTTAGTTTTAAACTTTCTTAAGTTTCCATCTTAAGTTTCTATCTTCAAATACTTAATCGTTTAGTGTTTTGTATAATTTTGATAAATCTACATGATTCATTCAAGTTTTTTAGCTATTTATCTAAATTGAATAGATTTTGATATAATACTGCGTTTTATATTGTAAGATATTCAGTGAAATTCCAATTCAAAGTGCCTGTATATCAATTACATGCCTGCATGATAGAATTTCTCTTATAATTATAGTCTTATTTCCTGGCAAAACTCTTTCTCGAATGTCCGATTAATATCTATTTCTTAAACCCTTTAATTAAGGTTTATTAAGGTTGATTACATTGCGTGTGGCTGTCAAATCTGTTTCATCTGATTTCGAGATTGTTTTGAATTTGACGCTTCAATGCACATTCAGCGAAAATTTTAATACACGATATTATATCATGATCGTGATCATGATGACATATACTAGCTACTAAGATTAGTAGTTTGTACAGTATTCTGTCACTCCAAATTTAATTTTCTCCTTCAAGTATTTCTCTCGCACTTTTCCAAGTGCGGCTGTACTCGCCTGAGGGGGCATTGCGCATACGCCGCTTGATCACAATGAAGTCATCTATACATACATATAAGAAATTAAGTTTTCCGCAACGAAAATACATAGACAACTACAACAACAGTAGAAAAAATCAAGCCAACAATGGACACAACAATAACAACAACTGTCTGTCTGTGTGTGTGTGTTTTTTTAGTATTTTGTTCTAATTTGCTGTTTGTTTCTTTCGTCTGTACTTTTTTTTTCGTTTTCGTTTAGGCTTTTTTGCTGTTTTTTTTTATTTTTTTTGTGCATAGTAAATGTCATTAAGTTTCACTTAATGAGCCAATTTAGACAATTGATCCATATGCTTTAGTTTACGCGACACACACACACACACACACATATAAATAGATTATGTGCTGCGCCAGTGTGTGTTTGCAAGTGCGGGTATGTGTGTGTGTATGCGAGTGTGTGTGTAACGAGGGAAAACGCGCCGGACAAATGTGCAGAAAAAAAATCCGTTTCTAACCGACGACGGCGACGACGTTAGAAAGAATATTGAGTTATATATATTTAGCAATATAATATATATACTCTTAATATATGTGTTTAATGACGTCACCAGCTACACCGTCACACACACACACAGAGACACACATTCACACACACACACTTGGCTTTAAATTTGTTTTAATTATTTAATTCGCTTTGATTTCGCCGCAAATAACAAAAAAGCAACAAAGAAAAAAAATGAGGATAGATTTCAATTAATATTTAACGCATTTTGAGCCACTGTTTCGCACAGTTTGAAGTGCGTGGAGTTTGGGTATTATTATATTTAGTATATTTGCATTGCTGCAGAGTTTCGTTAGGTTTGTAAGTTTCGTTTAATTTGTAGTTTTTAGTTTTATGTTGTGTGTGTTTGGTTTTTATTCTTTATTTTATTTGTAATAATTTTTGTAGATGGCCCGTACCCGTAGTGCTGCTAAGACCCCAATAGTCTTCCATTGCTGCACGGTGTTGTAGTGGTGATGGACACTCGTAAACTGCGCTTCGGCCGCGGTATGAAACGCAATCTCAATCTCAATCTCGCTGTGTCCACTTTGATGGTGTTGATTTGCCGCCACCTCTCTCCCCCTCTCAGCCACAGCCTCAGCGTCGGATTAGCTGCGGCTTCTCGGTTTAGCCTCAGCGGCAGCGACACACACACAAACGCATATGTGAGGGGGGGATGGGGGGCAGGGCAGAGCGGGGGAGGCTTAAACGCGCACGTTATTTTCAATTGTCGTGAAGATCCCTTGCAATGTTCCCCCAAAAGAGGGACAGAGAGAGAGAAAGGAGGCAATTGAAAGCACAAGGCGCGGCGTGGCGCGACACTCACACTCACTCACACCCACATACACATAGGCACATTTGTGTCTCACTTAATACATTTCGCAGTAACAAAAAATGAAACAAAATAACAACAACAACTAGAAGCAGCACGACGACGACGCCGCCAAAAAGATAACGGCATAAATCAAGGGGCAATCATAAAGTAGCAGCTGAGACAGAGGCTGCTGGCAGAGGCTGAGCTGCGACTGCGGCTGAGCTCTGTCTGCAATGTGTGTGTGCCTGTGTAGTATGTGCTTCCTCTCTGTGGATTATGCTGATCTCGCTTGCGCGCACACACTATGCTGCCTCTCTCTCGCGCCTCTCTCAGCAGAGAAGGAACAATAATAGAAGAAGGAGATAAGACGAGGCCGAAGCAACGAGTCCCGTTTTCTTTCGCCAGCGCTGCCTCTGCTCTGCCTGCGTAAGTATTCACGTATTTTTAGTCAAAGCGTCGACTGCGACAGCGCTGCAACGGCGACGGCGGCTTTAAGTTGTTTTTGCTTTTGGGGCTATTTGCGTGCTGCGTTTGCATTTGCGTTTGCGTTTTTGGACATTTGCTTTTGCTTTGGTTTAGTTGCTTTTATTTAGTTGTTTTTTTTTTGTATATTCTATATATTGTCTTGATGCCGCCGACGTTGACGTTAAACTGATTCGATGTTTCGGCCAGCGCTTTAGTCCAAACTGAGCAACGAATTAGTTTAGTGCATGTAGGTAAGTGTAAGTGTGTGTGTGTGTGTGTGCGTCTCAATGTGTGTGCCTGTCTATCTATATGTGTGTGTGTGCGATGCTTTTATATACAGTTTAACTAACTATAGACTACACACACACACACACACACATAAACTGATTGCATGCTGTCCACTCACACACAAACACGTACGCCACTCTCTTTATGTGTGTCTGTGTGTGTGCCCGCATTATTGTTGTTGTTGTTCAGTGTTTTGGCATTTCCAGAGCACGTTCCCAGTTTGCAGTTCACTCTATATAGAGGTACATTATATATGTACATATAATATAATACGATCCGCCCCTAGCAAAGGTCATGTCATGGTACAGCGACCAACTAATTATGTTCAATCTACATTAAAACCTCAGACTAAAAGTGCGGGTAAATCCGATTGGGGGTATTCGCACTATTCAAACAGCTCGTGCCAGCAGCAAAGAAAGTTATCTATTTATCCATGTGGGCTTGGCCTTTCCTAATCAATAACAACAACAACAACAATAACAACAATGTCCATTCTTTAATGCTAGGCATACTACGTATTTACTACACCCCAACCCCATATTATGCTCGATTAATTAACCCACATTCAGTCAAGATTTATGCCTTGTTTTGATCCATTGCTGACTTATTGGATTACACACGCCTCTTTTAACTTATTTCAATAACCAATCCACTGTGATATACTATAGAGTTTGATCTTGAAAATGATATATATATATATATATATATATATATTAAGATTAGTTTTAAAACAAGCCTCACTTCTACAAAAATTAGAATGCTTTGTAGAAAGTTTTCTTTATATCATTCTGGGTAAAGGCCTTCAGCCTCTTTGAACTAAATACATTGTGTTACTTATTATACTTATTATATATTATCAATTTGTCTTACATTGAATTATTCAGTTAAGTTGAATCATACGATAACATTTGCTGCAATTTTCCTTATAAAGAGATATTGGAAAATATATGTAGGATTACTTACCATAAACTTCTCCAAGAGCTCCTCGTATAGACTCCCCACTAATAGCAGGTTCCCACATTTGCTGATTGATCGACCCAATGAAAACGCACGTCGGGCTTTGTTATGTTATTCAAATTTTTAACATTTTTAATGCAAAAAGTGAAAAAATAAAACCAAATCGTATTGAAGCGTTCAGTTTCATTTTAAAGATTTGCGAGAAGAGCAAGAAATCTTTTACACAATCGAAAAGCTAAGCTCGCTTGGTTGGTCAATCTCTAAACTTTTAACTTTTGCTTATCAACAAGATGCAGCAATAAAAACTAGCAGCAAACAAATCAGGGAGAGCTCCAATAAAAAATATAATAAATATAACAATAAAGCAACGAACAAAGAAAGTAACAACAATACGTTTCCAATGTGTGATTTACATAGTTTTTAGTGTAGCTTGGTTTAGTTTTAGTTTTATTTTACATTTCGCTCGACGTTTCTTTTATTTTCGCTGTTTCGCATTAACATAATTTTGGCAGTTCATTTGAATTCGCGTTAGCTAAAAGCTTTTGGCTAAAATAATTAACCGTAATCAGTACCCAAAAAGCGATTAAAGGCGGATCGAAGGCTTTCCAAATGTAGATTATTGTTTGGGCACGCAAGTAAAGCTTTTCATTTTGGTTGAATTCATTAACGAAGTAAAGTAGAAGCTTTTCTAACTCTTAACGGAGCTAGAGAACTGTTGAGCATGTGCTCTCTTCTAAAGATTTATCTGAAAGCAAAACAGTACTTTAAATAGCTTTGACATCAGCTTTAAAGCTCCACACTGAGCTAAATAGTTGAGAAGGCCCGCATTAGCTTAAGTGTAGCCGTAAGAAAAATTCTCAAACGAGCTTTAAATACAAACTAGCGACAACTATGAAGCTTTAGCAAGAACTCTCACCCAAAGTTAAGCTTTCTGACAGAACTTTTCTGTTGAAAAAGTCTCCACAAAAGCTGCCCCATCCGATCTGTAATGGGGCCATAGAAAGTGATAGAACTGGCACAGTCAGCTTGGTCCAGTGCAGTCCGCTACAGCTGTGTGCGCTCTCGAGGTCGCGCACCGACATGACCTATGCCCAACACTTAACTCAGGTCGGTCGAATCCGGTAGAGCTTATGAAAAACATCAAATCGTAAAATGTGTTCGCGACCTCATTAAAAAAGCGATGCTGCTGGGGCAACTTGACTAATTGGCTAAATGGTCAACGGGTTTCGCGCCTAATTTAAATTTTTTGATCATTTATTGTTCGGTCTCTGAGTCGCTGAACTCCCACAGATTACCCCGAAACCCCCCTATCCCGTCTTTCGTCTCTCTCTCTCTCTCTCTCTCGCTCTCTGGGTTTCACTTTGGGGGCTTGTGGATCGATGACGAAAGCAGACAGCGCCAAAGGCGAAAGCGACAGCAACAACAACGGGATTGGGCAAGGCAGACTCATAATCGATTCATCGATTCATTGTGGATCGTTGGATCCGAAGTATAAAAGCAAGCGGCTGGAGGTAGACCATCATCAGTTGCCTTAGCTTCGTGAAGTTCCACAGATTTCGATCCCCAAGCAAGAAACTTCCAGCGATGAAGGTAAGTCGCAGTTCAGAAGGAGGAGGATGATCTTCAATTGACGCACTCTACAATCCTTCTTTTTGAATCTACCTTGGCAGATCTTTGTGTGTTTGTTTGCCGCACTCGTTGCCACCAGCTCGGCTGGCATCATCAGCGGTGGAGGAGGCGGTGGAGGAGGTTACAGTTATGGCATTGGCTCCGGCGGCGGCGGCGGTGGAGGTGGACATGGTCACACTGAGGTGCGCACCGTCAAGGTGATCCACGAGGGCAGCAGCAGCTTTGGTGGCGGCGATCATGGACACGTTCACATCGGTGGTGGTGGACATGGCGGACACGGTGCAGTGCATCAGGAGGTGAAGACCATCAAGGTCATTCATCAGGAGGCACCAGCAGTGGCTTATCATGGACACGATCACGGTCACGGCGGTGGTCACAGCTACGGCGGTCACCAGGAGGTGAAGCTGGTTAAGGTGATCCACCAGGAGGCTCCAGCTGTGCACCATGGCTACTCCCACGGCGGCGGAGGTCATCAGGAAGTGAAGACCATTAAGGTCATTCACCAGGAAGCTCCTGCTGTGCATCATGGATTCTCTCACGGCGGCGGCGGCGGCGGCTACGGCGGTCATCAGGAGGTCAAGACTATCAAGGTCATTCATGAGGAAGGACACGCTCTGGGAGGCGGCGGCGGTTACGCTGGTGGCTTCTCCCACGGTGGTGGACACGATTTCGGTGGTCACCAAGAGGTTAAGACTGTCAAGGTTATCCACGAAGAGGGACACGCTCTGGGAGGCGGCGGCGGCTATGCTGGTGGCTTCTCCCACGGCGGTGGACACGACTTCGGTGGTCACCAGGAAGTGAAGACTGTCAAGGTCATCCATGAGGAGGGACATGCTCTGGGCGGCGGCGGTGGCTACACTGGCGGCTTCTCTCACGGCGGTGGTTTCTCCCACGGCGGTGGACACGAGGAGGTCAAGACTGTCAAGGTTATCCACGAGGAAGTCGCTGCCGCACCCATCCATGTGCCCGCTGTGCACAACGATTACCTGCCCCCTGTCGTCTCGGCCCCCGCGCCCGGTTACCTGCCCCCCTCCGGTGGCTGGAAATAATCCCGTCCAGCTGCGTTGTGCAGTTGACCTGTGATTCGGACTGTGTGTGACTGTCATGACTGTCACCTCCCCTTGTTGAATAGTTTTAGTACCACACCCCCCACCATTTCCCATACACGCCCCTCTATTTTTTTTCAACTTCCATTAGTATTTTAAGATGAAAACAATTTTTTTTCTGTTGAACATTGAAAACATATAAAAATAATTTTTAAAATGATACGAGAAATTTGTTTTTATGAGCAGTGAAATATTTTCGAAAACTTTTTCAAGTGATTTAACCTTTTTGGCATACCCTGCAAAAACGTTGTAGAGGGTGTTATGGGACTTTGAATTGTAACATATATTCTCTTTATTTCCGACAATTTGCCTCGGAAAATTATAATAATCGATTTTACACCCCAAATCTGATTTGCCATATGAGTTTAAGCGAGAAACTAAAGTTGACGATTAAAATAAATATTAAACTGTGAAGAACAAGTCGTTCTGAATGAAAATCTGATGATTTTTGATTACGTTATGTGTGTTGGAAGTGATATAATAGAAACTTACAACAAATTAGACTAGTAGAGAAATAGAATAATATTTCGATAGCACATCAATCTTGTAATCAAACTATGTTACAAATATCAATCGAAACGAAACCGAATGAAAAAAATTTACAAAAAATTTGTGTGTTGGCAGTTTGGAAATAATCTTTAGCCTTTTTAATGCTATATCAATCATGGGATTAAATCATTATAAAGAAAATCGAATGGTAACATATATGGTATACAAGTGTTTGCAATCGAGTGAAAATCTTTCAGTTGTAGGAAAGTAAAGCTTGACAAACGTCTTATAATTTTTGATCAAAATATGTAGATACCAACCAAGTTATGAGTGTTGACGGTCATGACGTTCCCTTATCCTAAAACTTTGGCAAACTATAACGATATTTGTAAAGTTATGACATTATTTGTTTACGCGTATGAGTTTCCAAGAAGATCACCTAATTAAATCGTTAAATTTCCGAAAACTTAAGATAAGTAAAAAAAACCTATAGGAAACAAAAAGTACCAATCATAATGATGTTCAAAATATTCCCAAACAAGATTAATCTTTCCATGTTGCATTCGAAAAGCGCTCCCTGTGACTGTGAATGGAAATTTTTGTTTATTACGATTTCGAAATGCATATTTAGCGGTTTGGTCGATCTCTGATGGGTTATTAATTATCACACATTACTGCTCCTTCTCCTCGTTCGCTCTGCATAAATTTGTACGTCATTTATCTGCAGATCATTTATATCTTTTTGGGTTTTTCGTTGATTGTTTTTCTCTAAAAGTGCAACTGGTTTTTTAGTTTCCACCCACTTTTATTGATGGGTTCCCCACTCACTTTTCGTCTTCGACACTACTTCATCAATCTCTGTCTTTGTCTTCCACTCTCTGCGTATGTCCCTGTATCTGTCTCTCTCTCCCACTCTCCCTCTTGTTTAGGCTCAATTATCTTAACCCTAAACGAGCTGATTAATAGGCCCATCGAATTGTTACTGTGGTCACTTATGTATTTAGCTGTCTGTGTGTGTATGTGTGTGTGAGCCG
This sequence comes from Zaprionus camerounensis, assembly GCA_018904165.1. Classification (NCBI taxonomy): domain Eukaryota; kingdom Metazoa; phylum Arthropoda; class Insecta; order Diptera; family Drosophilidae; genus Zaprionus; species Zaprionus camerounensis. The sequence continues at coordinate 806,918 of JAEIFS010000739.1, forward strand.
AAGAGTGTGCGTGCGTGTTGACAATATATGCAGAAATAACTTAGGGTTCGTAATTAAAGATTAGGCTCCATCTGGGGGAGCCGAATCACTTGTGGTTCCAATCCGCTCGAAGGCCAAACATGCGTCGCTGCTGCGTCGAGGGCGACTGAGACTGATGCTGCTCCAGGCTATTGCTCTCCAGATACTGATGCAATGGCAGTGGACGCGGCGATGATGAAGTCTGTAGCAGCAATGGAGGGGCGCTCGTTGGGCGCCATTTGGATGGGCGCCACGGCGTCTCTTGCTGCTCCTCCTCTAGCGTATTCAGCGAGTTCTGCTTGCTGCCCCCGTTCCCGGTCTCCGTGTGCACACGCAAATTGAGCAACAGTTCACCATCGTCATCGATCAGATTGTACAGCTGCATTCCGTTCTGGGCATGCGCGCGTTCCAGGCGCACCTGTTGCTTGGGCTTCGGCTTGGGCTTGACACGCCTACGCGGGGGATGCGGAGGCAGCAGGCGCGAGGCACGATCTTGGGCTTGGAGTTGCCGCAGTATCCCTAAAGGCAGCAGCAGATCCGATTCGAAGGGCAGAAAACCGCTTGCACGCACTTTGATAATGTTGCGACTGGGTGGGCGTGGCAATGCCAGCGACAGACTGAGGCTGAGGCTGAGCAAGAGCAGCAATTGCAGCTGCATCACGGTGGGTCGCATCCTTCAGATCAGACGCTCATTTTCAAACAATTTAAGTTTACACTTGCACAACAACAAAAAAAAACAGTAAAATAATTTCGAAATAAATAGGAGTTTTTTTTTTGGCTTTTTTCGAGCCTCTCCGAGCAGCTCGTTCTAGGCGGGTATTGCACCAACTGATTCGAACCAAGCGACGCACTGTGCCACAGACCCAGCTAGGGCTCACACAGACACGCACACGCACACACTTAGACTGCAAACATAAATGAATTAATTAGAGAAAATTCCGACGCACGCTTTTGGAAACGCTCGGCTGGACACAGTGGGCTCAAAAACAAACAAAAATTATTTCGCTATTATCTGTTGTGTAGAGGAAAGTATGGGGGGAGGGGGAGCCATTCAAAAGATACTTAACGGCAAATTACCAAAATTAGAAATTATAAAACTATGGATTGTATAAAAAAGGTTGAAAATATTTTTAAAAAAATTCTTATAAAAATTTAATAGGAAATTAAAAAAAATATATATATGCTATTTTATTAATTGATGTGTGATGAGGACGACATGTGTTAGTACTATAATATAAAACGTTTTGAAATCAGTTGCAATTTATATGTGGATTGAAGTAATTTCGGTATTTTATTGTAAATAGTTTTCAACAAATATCATATAATTGTTTTTTATTTATTAATTATTATTACAGCAAGTTATAGTACTTTTAATTAGTTTTGAAAAAAAAATTGTAATAATATTATTAAAAATAGTAGCTATTTAGATATTCGTTAACATTTTATATATATTTAAGATTTGCCAAAACATGAACAAAACAAACTACCTAACCTAAATATATATTTTCTATTCCTTGGTTGCAGCTTATAAATCAATGATTTTAGCATTTCAAACAAGTTCTCAGTCCAAGTTTTTCACTTGGCCTTGCACCACTGTGCATTAAATGCTCAGCGCTTTGAAATGAAAATAAAAACATACATAACTGCTGTTTTTATTGTTGTGTTTGTGTTTATTGCGGACGTTGTTGTTGCTGCGGCTGTTGTTGTTGTACGTTGTCGGTAACATATCATTCTTCTATCGTTTTTATGGCCAAAATACACACACACAGGCACGCACAAATGATGAGTGTGCACGTGTGAATCGTGTGTGTCGCTTGGTTAATAAGTGATTTATGCTACACTTAACAAGAATAATTCTTTTTATTGCTAATGCCTGGCCGTGCCCACTGTGCGCACAGTGACGTCAAACTGGTTCACAGCTAGACGGGGTCATTATTGCGGCCATTAATGTTCGGCTACTGTCACAGCTGAGAATTAATGAGAAGGAAGTCGGGAGGGAGTCGACAATGGAGTCGTAGTAGCTGCACTGTGGGTCACTCTCGCTTAGCGGACGAGCTTAGTGTGTCACCTGTGTGCTCAACTGCTCACCTGTTTACCTGCTCCCATTAGCATAAAATGCGCTGAGCTCTTATGCTAATTTGGCAAACGGAACAAGGCGAAAATCGACTCGGAATTAAATTGAATTTTCACCCAACACAGCGGGCAGCATTTCTCATTTTCCTCCAGCATTTCCCTGAATTAGCATTTATAACGGCTTGTCAGCAAGTCACTTAATTGGTTAATTTTATGTGTGTCAACGAATCTGAATACTCCGCTCCGTTCCGTTCCGCGAAGCGTTCAAAGAAACCCGTTTCGGATGGAGTTTCACTGCGTCTGCCTCATCTCTATAGGGTGACAATCAACGATGATTTACGAAGCCTATTGAAATTGAAATATTCCCTCGAAAAGAGGGATTTACTACTAGCAGCGACTTGTGACAGAGACGATAAACTTAAAAGAAAATTGGTGTAACGAAAGGGAAAACTATAAGAGAATCTATTGTCTGGTTAAAAGTTAGACAATATTTAATATTGTTAGTGCACGATTTGTCAGGAATTTAATTTTCATCTATTTAACTCTTACGCGGTTCTATTTCACTGCAAAGTGGTGTAATATTCCTCACCAAGAAAGGATGACTACAAGAATTAAACATCATAGAAAGAGTGAGTGAGAAGGGAAACACATATTCTGCACATAGTACTTTGTTTCGGTTGACCAACTGTTCTTTCCTACTTTCTCTCTGTCTCTCTTTCTCTCTCTGCACTTGTTGATCCATTGCTCTTTACCGGCTTTTATTACAGTTTATCTGCTGTTTGTTTTGATCGCTCTCCTCACGTCTTATTACTTGTCCTATCTGCCGTTTCTCAATTTGCATGCCGTTGAGTTGCTATAAGAAATGCATATCGATATTGCACTATCGATACTACAACAGAATATCTAATAATCTTACCGAATATATTCTACTAACTAAATAAAATACTTATCTTGCGATATTATTGTAAGCAATATGTTCGATATATGTTATAAATATAGATATTTTTCACAGCTGCCCATCTCTAATTGCTGCTCCTCTTTGCCAGCCGCTCAGTGTCTGATGCTTTTGCTGCTCTCCTGGTGTCGCTTTTCAGTGTACGCTCTGTTTTGTTCGTGATCAGCTTCGCTCTCTCTCACTCTCTCATCCCTCAGCCTGACTTACAAATGTTCTATTCCTGCTGCTGTTTATTCTGTTTGCTTGGTGTTATTTCGCACTTAGCACACCCTAAGCTGCGCTCTTTCTCTCTCTATCTCTTTCACTCGCTCCCGGCCGCTCTATAACTAGCGTTTTGTTATGATCGAACTTCATAGATGGTGCGCTTTCTCATTCGCTCTCCCTCCCACTTCACTTGCTGACTTGCAGTTGCTCTTTGCCTGCGGCCACCTTCTGTTCGACTGGGATTTCTTGTGATGAAATTCACTTTGATCGTGCTCAGCACAAGTCCCTCTCCCTCACTCCCCCCTTCCATGATTCCTTTTGAATGTTTTTCTCAATTAAGGCGACTCATTCCCTTTTTCTTTTTACTTACAGAAACTTAAATATAGAGGAGCAACCGGATCCATTGCCAGCCAGAGGACTTCAACGCACATTTTGTGGATTTTTTTTAGTTTTATTTTACCATTATTTAGCATATACATACGAGACTTTGTTTGGTATAGAGCGTGTACAACTAAATTATACCAACTTGCAAAAAAAAGAAGTAATTCTATATAGGTTGAGTATTATATAGTACGAGTATGTAAGATATGTACAGAGAGATGTGTGCGTTAAATCTATGATTGTGTGTTAATCGCGTACTTCTAGTTGACTAGCTTTATAGACGAAGTGTTCAGGGTTCTTCTCAAACTGCGAGAACTGATTTGAATAATCGAGACACTTAAGTAAACCTAATTTAGAGTAATGTAAATCAAAATCTGGAGCTCTGGACTCGTACACACATCATGTTACATCTACACAGAAATAATAATAGATATATAGAATAGATATATACATACATATACAAATACTGTTGCTCTAGAAAGTACTTTGGGTTCGGGAGAGTATATAATTGATATATAAAGTATGATGTAGTAAAATATAGAAAATATACATAGTTAAGTTATACAGTAAGATTTGCTATATGCCCAGCACATGCCTTGAGTGAGGGGATCTCATCTAGTCCAAAGTAATGTGCGGATTTGTATAGGTGAACCCATGGAACTGCTTCTGATCCATCGAGGCGAGTATTTCCTTATCAATGGGTGTAAGGCGAACACGCTCCCGGGTAAATACGCGATCGAAATATTGTGTGTCCAGTGGATGTTTCTATTGGAATAAAGTATAAATCATTAAAGATACAGTCTTTTGATTGATTCTTAACATGATCTTACAACTTGGGGCTTGAAGGGTGGCTCAATTTGCCGTTTCTCCAGTAGATTCCAGTCAATGGGTCTGAAGAATATATGATCAGCTATATCACCAGCTGGACTATATTGTGATCCTATGCGTTTCGTGTAGTCCTTCTCGAGAAGCTATAGAAGAAGCAAAAATGGTGTATAAGTTTAAAGATCTAGAGAAGATCAGCCTAACAAATTGCACTTACGCCCTTAAGTATGCCCGTCGCCTCGGCCGATATATAGACGGGAAACCATGGAATTTCATTACAAATCGACCAGAAGAGTTCGTCCTCATCGCAGCCACTGAATGGCGACTGACCGATCAGCATCTCGTAGAGCAGCACACCGAAAGACCACCAATCGACATTTTGATTGTACTTTTCGCCCTGCAACGAAAAAAAAATGTTTCAAAATAGACAAACAATCTATATATCGTCATCTTACCTTGATGATTTCGGGCGCCATGTAATCGGGTGTGCCGCAAAAACTATCGGCGGTTTTATCCAAATATATTTGTAGTTTACACATGCCAAAATCGGCGATACGCACATGTCCCTCATAGTCCAACAAGACGTTGTCCAATTTGAGATCCCTGTGACAGGGACAGATAGAAACATATGAGTTGAAGGTCTGGTGCGCGAGTATGTCTGTCTCTTTCTCACTCACCTGTATATGATGCCCTTCTTGTGAAGAAACTTAAGCCCAGATATGATTTCGGCACCGTAGAACCGTGCACGATCCTCCGAGAAACGTCCACTCTCCTGTATGTGGAACATGAGATCTCCACCATTAAGATATTCCATCACAAAGAACAGATGACTCTGTAGGGAAGAAAAAGAGACAGAATGACTGAGTGAAAGCAGGAGAAATAAGAGATACGTAGGACGGGATAGAGAGACCTTCAGGCAAGTATAAAGAGACGTGCTATACGTATGTATATATGTATATCTCACATTGTTACAATGTCATTAGCTTAGCAATAAGAAAATAAAGGTATAAAGAGAGAGAGAGAGAGAGAGAGATAAAGACACCTTCAAGAACATCTGGAATATAAGGCAAACCTTGATAGAATTCTACGTATCGTATATCGACCGTAGAAAGATCTGACTGCGAGTCCCCCAAATGTGGGATGGACGCATCCTCAAAGTCATAAGTAATTAAAATACCTTCTAATCGGTGTCAATGCAAGACAAGATGGCGCGTCTAGGCAAAACAAAACTTATTGTTTTCTGTTAGTATATTCTTTTTTTACTAGTAGTATTCTCTCGTGTTTTCTTCTGTAGATTCCTAGTGTTTTTTTTTGTCGGGGGATTTGTTTAGAGAACATTATCGAACCACCAAGTGCCGGACGTGCGTGCCAAATTTGTTGGGCCTGAGGCGGCGTCGTCGTGTGCCCCAATCGATGGTCAGCGATAAAGAGAGGAAGAGTGAGAGAACTAGAGAGGGGTAAACATGGGGAAGGGGTAGACTGAAGAATGTGCGAGAAAGAGATAGATGCTGCACTCTAATTTTAGGCACTTTTTACCTTTTCGTTAATTTATTTTCGTATCTTTCGGATGCGTTTTACCTAGACGCGTCTACTAATAGAGCACTGGGTCTCTGTGTCTCTGGGTCCCACTCTCTCTCTCTCTCTCTATCCTTCTCTGGCGATGATGACCTTAGACTTACCTCTGTTTGAAAGGTGCAAAACAGATGGCACAAATAGGGATGCTTGGTGCCCAGTGCGAGCACCTTACGCTCGATCAAAGTCGAGTCCACGTCGTCGTCCTCCAGCACAACGTCCTTCTTGAGACACTTGATCGCATAGTAATATGTCGTGTCACGCAGCTCAGCCAGCAGCACCTAGAAGAGTATATACGATATATGTATATGATATGGTATGGGTTCTTAGAGGATCTCTACTTACCTTGCCAAAGCTTCCTTTTCCCAGCACGGCAAGAAAATGAAAATCATCTACCGAATAATTCTTAAATCTAGGTATTACTGTGGCTGGCGCGGTGAAACGTCCGGATTTTTGGAATTGTGAATATGTATAGGATGTTTCTGTACGATCCATCGACCCAAGGAAAGTATTGGTAGAGAGAAGAAAAATGAAAGGAGCATCCACAAAGTGTAAGTAATCCCAGAGAGACGACAAGGAAGAGAGAGAGAGAGAGAGAAAGTAAGAAATATTAATAGAAGCTTTGAACAACGTATACGATGCAAATAATGACAGTCGTGTCCAAAAATATTGTCTACAGTTCGGTATAAGTTTGTATTTTAGAGCTGCACATGATAAAGCTTCGTCTATGAACGATTGATTAGTTTAGTTAAGATTTTGGGTTAGTCTCATATATGTACATTAAATATATATATGCCATACCATCATGTTCATCGTTGTGCTCAATCTTATAGGCAGGATTGCAGCTGGGGGGCGTGCTGGGCGAGTCCCGTGCCTCACGAGCGCCTGGTTTTGATTGTATTTTAAAGATTATTATTTTGGGTGTAATGTTTTCTAAAAGGAGCAAAATCTCATCGCGGCTTTTTGATAGAAAATTTGAGATTGTTTGTTGCATTGTTGATTGTTATTATTTAAAAAAAACTAAAGTTGTCAATTGTATTCAGCCAAAAAAAACTTGAAAGAAATGAATTTTTAAAAGTTATTTTTTGACAAGGAAAAGTAAAATTCTATGATAGTGTTGCTTAGTTCAATGAAAACTCCTAAGCGGACATTTTCCTCAGCTAAGCCTCCTTTTCAGGCGCACACTTTTTCAGACATTTAAGACCTCTTGTGAACGGACAAAACGGTATTGAACATACGCTGACGTACATAAACACAGTAATTTCCAAGCGAAAACCCCTCTTAGACGGACATGTACCTCTCTCTCTCTCTTTAAATATAATAAAACCTAAGCAGACACTCTTTTTAGCAGATTGTCAAACCGGTCAAGAGGGTTTCCACTGTTTATTAAAAAAATCTAAGGCTGCCCATGGGCGGACACTCCTTTTGCCTCTGTGCGATAAAAATATCTAAGATTTCTCCTAAGCGGACAGTCTTCTGGAGTCCCTGTCCGGCCAAGAGAGCGATAAGTAAACTACGATCAATTCTTAGATAAACGAGCAATTCTTATACCAATCCGCACACGTGTTGTAAATATGTATTCTACATGATATTAAATATATATTTTACACGCGGGCCCACACACGCCTCACACACACACACACACACACATTCTGAGAATTCACTGACAAAGTCAATTACGAAATCAGGCGCCACTATTTATGGATTTTACAAAACACACGCGCCAATTTTCTTTCGGTACCGATCGAATCGGATCGGAAAAGATCGGGATTGGGTTGGAAATACTTTTGGGGTTACCTCGCTTTACGTGGTTGAGCGCTTCGACGATGAGTTTCTGATTGACGCCGCATAAATTGGCCGTGAGGCGTTCGCATTTCTTGTGACAATTCACGTCACATTCTGATCATGTTGTTGTTGTATAGATGTAGTTGTGTTGTTGTTGTTGTTGGTAGCGTGGGCAGCCAAGATGTTGAGATTAATTAAAACAAATCGTTATTAACATGATAATGAATTGTGATCATATGGAAATGGGCAGAGTAGAGAAAGATATATGTACGTTATATACAGTTATATCTATATAAATATATGTAGGGTATGTATAGAATATAATTTGGGGCTCTTGCAACATCTGCGATTTATTGATTGCACGTTTCTGGCGAATGCCTCATCCTATAATTTTCCTTTTAATAATGAACAAAATACTTAAAAAACGCGAACAAGAAAACAATTAAAAGTGAAAGAATTGCACAAGTTAAGCGCTTGCACATGCCCTGTAAACAATGCTTGAGTTCAAATATCTTATATATCAGATACTACACTTGCCTTGAATGAGCAGGAAGCTAGTTTGTCTATCAATTAAAATTGTTAATCACATCAAGTAGAGCTGGCAAAACATTATTTGAACTCATGATTTATAATAGGAATTACTACACATTAACTCATGACTCCTAAGTTATATAATTATTACAGTCAATATACAAGTGTATACTAAATTTTATGACTAAAGCTTCCATACGGCTCCAGATCAATGAGGTTGTTTACAGCAGTAACCCTAATATAACAGATTTTTGCAAAATTAAAAATTCTAATAATAAACTAATAATTCTATGATACCCTATACAAGCATTGTTTCCCTTTCTAGGGTATAACAATTAAGGAATACTGCAAAACAATCAGAAATTGCTTACGCGCAACTAAAGGTAAAAATCATTACAAAAACACAGACGCACACACACACGCATCCACACAACAAACGCACATCCGCTTTGGATGCGTCCCAAAAGCGCCCCTTGAGCAAGCGTCGAGAAAAGGGGGGCGTCGTTTAATGTAAATTTAATAAACAAACCGAAAAATATTCACAAATATTTGCGCGCGATTGCTGGCAAAATGTTTCAAGGGGGAACATTGGCAAATTGTACTTCGCATTCAACGAAGCGTTAACTAATTCAATGCAAATATAACGCATACGCCAAGTGCGACGCACAAAGCAGAACACACGCACACACACACATACACACTCACACCCTCAAGGTGTGTGCAAGCTAAGAGCAAATATTGATTGCTCAGCTTGAGTTTCATTGCTTTGAATAGACTTTAAAGAGAACTTTACAACGCAGAAAGTGAGTAAGGCTGAATGGATCTTGAATTTCCCTAATTTCATGCTAAGTATTGTTAATCTTTTTGTGGAACAAAAATATATATATAGAGTAATATATACAGATACATAAAGGAGAGAACTTTGCAATGCAAAATACTCTGTAATAATGGAAGATTATTGAGTTAAGTGAGTCAGCTTAAAAGGATCTTTTTACAATATTTGTTGCAGCACAAGAATATATACATATATGTATATATACATAAAGAAATGTGTATACTTGATTAACATGTACACTTTATATTGAGCTGATTCCATCAAAATGCGTAGAGGAACTGTCTGTGCTGAGATCAAACAGCTGCAATCAGTAAGCAGCCGCAGCAGCAGACGATTCCAGACAACATAGTTGAATCGGGCATATAAAGTACTATATATGCACTATTCAAGTAGAGTAGTATAGGGGAGTATAGTAGGGAGAGAGAGCGAGGAAGAGAGCGTGAGCAGGAGGGAGAGGAAGGTGAGTTGCACCGGAATTGCTTTCACACTTTCGTTATCGCTATGCTACATGTTTATATAGACGTATCTATCAATGTCTTCTATATCTATATATCGAAATGGATTTATTTTTACGTTTTATTTGCAAACATGCGCGGGATTTTTGTTTACGTTTCTTGCATTTTGCAATTTGATTTTTATGCGACTTTTGCTTTCGGTTCCCGCAACTCTTGAAAGAAATTCTCGCGATTCTTTCGGTTGTTTTTGCTAGACAAACACCAGATGAAACTGCCAAAGACGACAAAGGCACAGACAAAGAGGGAGACAGAGTCAAACAACAAAGGACGGAGAGAGAGAGAGAGAGAGCGTGACCTAAACAATTTTGTATACAATTCGCTAAAAGTAAAATGCCAAATAGTCTACCTCTCAATTTCCCCGATCTCTGGCTATATCTTTGCAAATATATATATTCGCTCTTTGATTTCCACATTACGCTGGCAAATTCCTGTTCGAAATGGCCCAAAATGGGAAAGGAATTACATAAACACACAGAATGTGTAAATACTCTACAAGAAGTAAGGCTCAACTAGCCGGCCGATTACTTACTGAAAGATTTACTTAATGCCCGATTGCTTCACTTCTTTTGTTTTGGATTTACTATTTTACTGATCTCATAGTCTTAATTGTATTATTTTTATAAGGCATCTTTTGACTGACTTGTAAATACTCTACGACTATTAAAATTTGCATGTCCATCTTGTCTATTACTACTAATTATAAGTTTTAAACAGTTAGCTAACCTATGTGTATCTTGCATAATTCCAACTGCAAGTTAAATATGTTTAAATGCTAGTTAAATATGTAAACTGCAAGTTAAATACTTTAAAATTGTTTCACTTTCAGTTAAATCTCATTTGAACTTGTATAGGCCAGTTTATAAATGATAAAACGATTTAAAAACATGTTTTAACAAGCAGTTAAAGCTAACATTAACATGAAATATTATGAGTTGAAGTTGAAAACTATATAAAGTTCTAGGTTAACTCAAGGCTCGAAAGTTTAGAACTGATTCATTACAATATTCGTTGACAGATGAAATTAACTCGAATGTAAAGTAAAGTTAACATGAGGTTAAAAAAAGAGAAGCATTTGTAATAGTTTCCGTTTAGAAAATACTAACTTAACTGTTTTGATAAATAAAGCAACGTACAAAAGAAAAGTTAAGCGAGAATAAGGACTGGAGAGCGAAAGAAAGAATCCTTTAAATATTTTTACAGACTGAGCAAGTGTTCAAGTTAAACTTAACATGCATATTATGCTTAACATGAACACAACTTAAGAAAAAATACAAAAAAGTATTCGTATATTTTCCGTGCATAGAAATAAACAGAGAATGGGAAGAGACTGCGATAAGCTCTTTGAATTCGATAGAATTTCCGCCACATACAGAAATAGAGAGAGAGACGGTGAGAGAGAGCGGGAGAGAGTAAAGAAAATGTTGTGGGGAGGGAGGATAGTGTATTATGTAGTATAATGTGGCCATATAAAAGGCATTTGTATTCTCAACTAGTGCGATTTATAGCATGTTTATTTGTTTTTCCGATTTTTTGTTGCCTTTTCCACTAAATATTCCCGAGTGTGCGAGTCCAAATTGAAAATTAAAGCAAATCTCGAGAGAGCGAGAGAAAGAGAGAGAGAGAGAGAGAGAGAGAATCTATGGACAGGGGAGTCGGGGGGTATTATTAGAGATGGATGAATGATAATTTAGCTGGCACGTGCGTCGCTCAATTTGGTGTCTCGTCCGTCATCGTCATCTTCGTCGTGGTAGTGTCGTCTTTATTTTGTATGTTGATTCTGCTTCGCTTACCCAACATCTTCTTGGGACTGGAGGGCGCTGTGCCTCCCTCGAAGCCGGAATCGTTGCTGCACGTGCTCATCCTGATGATGGAGGGAGAGCTTGATGTCGAGGCCGATGCGGAGGCGGAAGCGGATGCCGATGTGGAGGCATTGCTAGTCACAGTCAACAGGTTGTTGTTGTTACTTGCTGCTGTTGCTGTTGCTCCCGCTCCCGTTGTTGTTGCCCCCGTTGTCCTTGTCTGTTTGCTCCTCTGCTGCTGCTCCCTATAATCTCCGCATGAACTGGCACTGCTACCTCCACTGCTCCTCTGACTGCACGCATCCTCACTATCCTCCTCATCGGACTCCTCATCCAACTCCTCGCTACCCTCCGAGCTGCTCTCATCATCTGTATTCTCATCCGAATAGACAATCTTCTCACGCTTCCATAAGGGACGCGGTGTTGCCACCAAAGGGTAACGTGGCGCCTCCTCTTTCACATAACATTTGCTACTCGGATCGATTTTGATTTTCTTCTGTGGATCGAAACGTGCCGCCTCCTCTTTGGCCTTCTGTTTCTTCTTCTTGTGCTCCTTGCGCTGTTTCTTCTTCATGCTGGCACTGAGACCACTTAAATCACCAACACCAACACTGGAATCACTATCGTTGTCGCTATAATCGCCGCTACTTTCCTCCGCCGATGAGGGTATATAATCGTCTAGCTCGGCGTCCACGTCTCGCAGACACTGTGCCAAATTCGATACTGTTGCAAACTTTGATAAATTATTGCCGACGCTTTCGTCGCAGCTGTTGGTTCGCTCAACAGCAGCAGCAGCGCCTGTTGCCGCGGCAGCAACATCGCTCGCAGTAGCAGCAGCAACATCGCTGGTAGAAGCAGCAGCAGCAGTAGTTGCTAGCAGCTCGCTGCCTGTTGCAGTTGTTGTAGGCGTTGTCGCTGCAATTGTTGCTGCGGTGCATGACGCATTTGTGGCCGCTGCAATGGCCGCCTTAGTGGGGGCCAACGTTATAAATTGATCGGCATTGATTGGGGTCACATTGCTGTCGGTCAGCGCTGTTGCTGTTGCTGTTGCTGCTGTTGTTGCTGCTGCTGCTGCTGTCGGCGGAGTGCTGGCTGCAGCTGCTGCTGTGACTTTCTTTTTGGCTGCTGCTCCTGTTGTTGCTGCTGCTGCTGCTGCTGCTGTGGGCGATTGCACCTTTGACTTTGGCTCAGCAATTTCCGTCAATTTCGTTTTGGTTTCCGTTTGTTGCTTAAGTGTTGCTGCTGCTGTTGCTGTTGCTGTTGCTGCTGCGTTGTCTGGTGGTTGCTGTTGTCGCTCATTATTATGCGTTGTTTTATTTATTTTCGTTGCTGCTGCCGCTGCCGCTGCCGTCGTCGTCGTCGTCGTCGTCGCCGTTGCTGCCTGTTGTTGTTCAGGTGACTTGGCTGCTTGCCCGCTATTTATTTTTGGCGCTGCCGCAGTTGTTGCTGTCGTAATTTTTGCTGCTGCTGCTGCTGCTGTCGTTGTCATGACTACAGCGCTGTCAGCGCTGGCGCTGCCAGACTGTTGCTTTTGCACAGCAGCAATTGTTGTTGCTGTTGGCTTTGCTGTTGCTAACTTCGGCTTTGGTGTTGCTGGACCAGCAGCAGCAGCAACTGTTGGCGTTGCTGGCGCTGTCTTGGAACCAATTGCTGTGGTCTTCACTGTTGTTGCCGGCTTAGCTGTTGTTGTTGGTGAGGTTTTTGTGATTGCTGTTGTGGCTTTGGAAGCACTGACAGCAACTGTTGCTGTCGCTGGCTCCGCTTTAGTTGCGATTGCTGATGGCTTTGGTGTTGCTTGTATAGATTTTGTCCCTGGCTCAGGCGTTGCTGTATCAAATTTTGATGCAATTGCTGTTGTTCTGATTGTTGTTGCCGGCTTAGTTATTGTTGGTGAGGTTCTTGTGGTTGCTGCTAGCTTAGGTGTTGCAGCTGGCTCCGCTGTAGTTGTGATTGCTGCCAGCTTAGGGGAGCTTACAGCAGCTGTTTCTGTCGCTAACTCAGGTGTTGCTGGCGTCGATTTGCTTGCAGGCAGTTCAGCTGCTGTTGCTGGTGTTGTTGCGGCGGATTTGGATGCAATTGCCGCGGTCTTTGTTGTTGCTGCCAGTTTTGGTGATGTTTTTGCAACTGTTGCTGCTGCCAAGGATGTTGCTGGTGTAGATTTTGTAGCAATTGCTGCGGTTTTTGTTCCTGGTTTCTGGGCAGGCGCTGCTGCTGCTGCTGCTGCTGGCGCCTTGAGCTCAATGTGAATTGCGGACTTGAGCGTGGGTGTCGCTGGTGTTGCTGGTGCTGCAGCAACAGCAACAGTAACAGCAACAGTTGCAGCTGCCTCCTTTGGCGATTGCTCACCCCCCTCATCGGTCGCCTCCAGCTGATGGTCGTTGAGCACCTTCTTGCGATTGCTCATGTAGAGCGTCTCACGCGAACCAATCTGTGACCAGAAATCTTCTCCACTCTCTGACTTTTGGAGTGCCTTTCGAATGGGCTTGGGCGTGGCCACGCCCTCTGACTTCACTGTGCTGGCCGTTGGTGCTGCAGTGGGAGTGGGTGTGGGTGTGGGCGTGGCAACTGTGCTTTGATTCTGTTGAATTGCAGCCTCATCGAAGGTGAAAATCTGCGCAACACTTACATGTTGCTGCGGTGCCTCAGGCAACTGTTGCTGCAGCTCCACTGGTTGCTGCTGCTCCACAGTCTGCTGCTGCTCCGCAGTCTGCTGCTGCTCCTCTGGCTGCTGCTGCTGCTGCTGCTGCTCCTTGGACTTGAGCCTTTTTAGTGGCGATGTCTTTGCCTTTGGTGCCGCCTTCATAAAACCCTCGGGCAGCGCACGATCCTCTCGTTTAGGCTCCTCCCGCTTAGGCTCCGTCTTTTTCTTGGGCAACTTGAATATTTTGTGTATCTGATGATGCTCCTCTACACTCTCCACATTCACTGTGAACTTTGGCTTGGGACTGGGCACAGGTTGAGCTGGCACCATCATCTCCTCATTCAGTTCCAACACGCTGGGCATGTGTTGCTGCTGCTCTGGTGCATTCTCCACCTGAACAATCGCTGTGATCTTGTGACGCACTTTCTTGCTCTTTCGCTTGGCCATAGGAGCAACTGCTGGCGATGCCTCATCGGCTGTGGTTGTGCTGTCGTGACTGCTGCGACGTTCCAGATGAATCAATTGAAAGCTACCCGAATTGGATTTCTGCAGCTTATTGAGCAGCTCCTGCTCCTGTTCCTGTATAATCGAGGCACGGCGCCGCAACTCGCCTGCATTCAAATCGTCATCGATCTTGTCTGAGGAGATGTCCTCGCAGATGTCATGGAACGTGGGACACTGCACCAGACTCAGTCGGCGTATGGTCTCCTGCACCAGCTCCTGTTCCTTCTCCTGCTGCTGCTGCTCCGTTTCAGATTCCTCGCTGCTGCTGCTGCTGCTGCTACAAGCAACTGTTGCTGGCGTTGTTTGCTGCACTGCAGTAGCTGCAACTGTTGATGTTGCTGGTTGCCGTTGCTGATGCTGCTGCTCCTGCTGTGGTGTATCCTTCTCATCGTGTATGTAGAAACGTTCGCGCAACAATTCGCCGGGACTTTTCTTGTTGCTGGTGGTGGGAAACGCTGCCAACTCCTCGGCGAGCTTCTGCCGCCAACTGAGACTCGGTTCTGCTGCTGGTGGCAAATCACGGAACTGATGCTCTGGCTGTGGCTCTGGTTGCTGACGTGCAGGTTGCTCTGTGCGCTCCTTGCTACGTCGGCGTATGGTGGACAGACGCACCACAGTTCGATTGCGGCGTATGGTGGAGCGACGCGGTTGCTGCTGCTGCTGCTGCTCTGGCTGCAACTGTTGCTGTTCTTCTTTCTGCTGCTGTTGATCTTGTCTGCCCTGCAGTTGTTGCTCACTTTTTTGTTGTTGTTGCTCTGTTTTTCCCTGCAGTTGCTCTTGTTTTTGCTGCTGTTGCTGCAGCTCTTGTTTCTCCTGTTGCTGCCTGCGCTCCGTCGTCGTCGTCGTTGTTGTCGGCGTTGTGGTTGCATCTTTATTGCGTCTATATCGCGCAGAGCTGACATCAATATCGGCCGTGTTGATGGCAATGGGACGCGGTGGCACATAGCGCGTGTTGCTGCCGCTGTTGCTGTAGCTGGAGACGCTGGAGTATTTGGGTGATTGAATGCGTGTCAGGGGCATCAGGCTGCTGTGTCCACTGTGGCGGCCTCCCAGTGCTGAACTCTCTGTGATGGTGGTCAGCTTGGGCTGATAGCGTGACGAGAGACCCAGTATGTTGCTGCTGCTGCTGCCGGCAATGCCATAGCTGCTGCTGCTGCTGGTGCTGCTGGGCACGCGGGATGTGGTGGGCAGCAGGGGAACCAAATAACTACCAGGATAGGCACGATTGTAGCTGGAGGTGTAGCTGCTAGCGGGACTAGAGCTGGAGCTGGAGCTGTAGTACGGCGAATAGAGCTGACTGCTGCCCCCACTGTAGTAGTAATTGCTTGAGTCCGAGTATAATGGCATCTTTTTGCTTTTAACTCCAATAAAAATGTGACAATAATCTCTCTATCTCTATATATTGTTTTTTTCCGATTGTGTGTTATTTATTGTTTGCACTATATGGAAACAGCTGTGTCTATATCTATATGGCCATGCCTGTAGGCGGGCGTATGTTTCTGTGTGTGTGCGAAGAAGAATTGTTAGAAAGCACAAATTTCCAATCACTTTTGCCCCGATCTCTAATTGCAATTTAAATTTTCTCTATCTATATGCTATATATACACATATGTATGTATACCATATATCATATACCATATCTATATATATTTATATATGTTTTCGATCTGTTTTGCTGTCATAAATGTTGGCAAGCGCCAGAGCAACTTATTGCCAAATGAGCGCAAATTGCCAGCGATTGAAAGGGCGCTTCAATGCAAATTGAACGTGACAGTTGAAATGTGGCAACAATTCAACGATTGACCAAGCATTAAGCCAGCTATCAATCATTTCAATTTGATTGAAATGAAACTATTGCAATTGCGAATAAGACAAACAACTTAAGAGTCAAATAGAAATTAAAGAGGAAGATCACTGAAACTGAAGTTGAACAGTTGAATTATAATTGAAACTGCGCAATTGAAGTTGATAAGTGACTTTCAATGAAAATTAACTGCAAATGTAACATATAGACAAGTGATTTTTAATTACGGTCTATCAATTTATTGAAATTGAAAGCTCTCTTTCATTAAAGTGTGTTTCAATATGTTGAGATGGTGACTTAGCTGAGAATAAACTGAAATTGAACTTAAATAAATTTAAACTAAATAAAATGCTAGTATCAAAGTTCAATTTATTGAAATCGAAAGGGAATAATTGATTGATATGCCTTATAAATTTGTGTACTTGTATTGAAACTGATTACGCTTAACTTCAATTTAGACTTTACAAATTAAAACTGCCTATAAATTGAGTTCTCAGTGGAAGATCTTGTAAATTGCAAATAGATTAATCGATTCAAATGGAATTCTTGCTCTTATATTAGCCCTGGCCACATGCGGCATATGGAAATAGACTGACTATGTTTCCAACTAGATTATATATATAGTATTGTATCTATAGTATGACGTAAGCTCACGAGTCGTCGTCGTCGATGTTGTCGCTGCCGTTGTCGCTAACCTGACGAGCGACTTTCCGACGAGTTTGGCAGGGGAAAACTCGCTTCCCCTACAATATTTTCAATTGTTTATCTTCACGCTCGCCACCGGCACAAACAAGAAAAAAAAAAACGAATCCAAAAATTGTTCAAAAATTGAAATCTCTAATTAAAGCCAAAGCCAAAGGCAACGCGAGCAACACGGACAATTTTCAACGAGCCGAACGCATTAACGGAAACTACTGAAATGTGAAAGACAGCGCAAAAATGTTCAAGCATTGGAGATGTTCCTGTTCACACACATACACCCCTGCACACACACACAGCAAACACACACACACAGCATACACATGCAGACTGTCAGCCCATGGCAGTGAGAGAGACCTCTAGAAAACTGCTCAGACTGGGGGCTAACTTCGATATTATTGATGCTGTTGTTGCTGTGTACGTATTGCTGCTGTGTCTGTTGCTACTGTGTGTGTGTTGCTGCTCTGTGTGTTTTGTTGCTGTGTATGTGTATGTGCTGCTGCTGTAGCTGTGTGCGTGTTGAGCAGACCAACCGCAACAACAGCGAGCCCAGACCAGCGTCAGGTGCTTTGCCTGAATTTCGAATTGCCGCACTCTCAGTCAAATAGCCCCAGTCTTTATCTATCTGTATATGCTGCCGATTTCGAAATATGCCACACACTCGCACTCACACACACACACACACACATACACATACAAAGTGTCTGCGCGAGCATCATTTTCGAATTTCGAAAAACATCAAAATTGAATTTTGAAATCATTTTGAATGTTCTTTTTCGCACACAGCGAAAGTAAAAGCTAAAAACAGCTGAGAAAGAGAGCGAGTAACACTTAGAGAGATAGAGAGAGAGAGAGAGAGACAGAAAGAGCGAGTAGGAGAGCAAGAGTGTGAGAGAGCCAACACGGAGCAACGATATGAATATGTTTTTGCGAATCGCTGTCAAAACGCGCTAATCGCCCCACAAAATTTATGTAGCAAAAGTTTCGAGTTGATTGTGAAATTAATTGAAAATAAAAACTGAGAATCACAACTCAATTAGAGGGGGAAATAATGAAGAAAAACTAAAGCAAAGTAAAGGGAAATCAATTTGGAATTTGACAAGGAGATAAGTTGGAATTCTCTAGAGAACAAGTTCCAAATTGATGTGAAATTATTTATAAGCTCAAAGATCACAACTCAATTAGCTAAGAATAGGATAGTATATAGTGTGTGTGTATAAAAAATGAAATTTATTCTAGTTAAGCAGAAACGAATCACGTGGTAAAAGATTCATAACAATTTGAGCAGCTCGAAAAAAACTAGAAAACACTTGAGTTGAACGGAACAAGAAACTATATTAAAAATATATGTATGGTATACAGTTTATAGATTGCGTATTACATACACTCATATTATTACACTGCATGTGTTTCACTTAAGCTGTATGGAACAAGAAACTTTATAACAGATAGATAAAGTACTCATTTTGTAGATTGAGTAATGAAAAAGAGTTCTGAACTCAATGAATTAAAGATTCAGAAAGTTTTGACTTGCTATGCAATCGTACTGTCCCAAATTTGACAGATTAAGTCTAAGATATAATCCAGCTGATGTCTCTTCAAAGAGCTTTAAATTTAGCTACCTTTGGCATCCTTTACTCATATAAATCTATAGCCAAACTTTTATTGTACACCTGTCATAAGTCATATTGGCTAAATATTATAGCAAAATGTATGTATGCATAAATATTTTGACACTTATTTGGCACATTAGAAATGAACCTTACAGAGATTCCCCTCCCCCAAAAAATACCATATATAAATCAGAATTTAATTCTATATACAAAATGAGATTTCGCTATAAATTATCTCAGTCCCTAATTATGCTAAATAATAGTCAATTTGGAAGCTGATCGATTCGTACACCTGCTAGGGAAATACTTGCAATTCTTTGCGGTTCCGCAAAGTGCATTTATAGTCGGATGTCACACACACGGCACATGGCCTGGGAAGAAGCGGCGTGTGTGAGGTGGGGGAGGGGGTGGGCGCGGTGCAGGTCGTTGAAAGCGCCAAACAGCCAGAAATAGATAGAACCGCAACATGTAGCAGCATCAGTAGTTTGTCAGTCTGCCAGTCTGTCAGTCTGTTAGTTTTGCCAGTCTTCCGCTGCAGCGCCTCAATTCTTTTGGCTCTTTCTTTGGCCACGAGTAGAGAGAGTACTTAATCTTCGCAGATTTATAGCCAGGCTGCCTTTCCATTATTTTTCACCGTTTCGCCGTCGTTGTGTCGCTGTGTATTTTTGTAAGTTTCTGTCGTATTTTTGGTTTTTGCTTCTGTATTTTTGTATCTTTTTCCCCTTTCCTACTCTCTCTCTCTCTCCCTTCGCCTGTGCATTCCGTTCGTGTCATGTCGTGTGCATGTAAAGCTGCATCCGTAAGATACAAAACGAAAATACAAACAAAACAACTAGAAAAAACCGCTAGAACATTTCCACCTCAACTAGTTGCGTTATAACACACAGTGCGGGGTAGATACGTTCCCAGACTCATCAACTCTTAAAACTTTTTGCTCTCTTCTCTTTCTTTACAGGGTATCTGGCAGATGTGCCCCAGCCTGCCATATGCACTTTTGTTATTTTGCTGTCTAGTTCTTGGCCCGCAGCTTGTTGGCAAAGGCGCAATAAATTGATTTCTAATACAGCCTGTCGCGCCTGTCTACATGAATATCTTCTGTATCATATAGGATATACTATCCATCTACGAGTATATATGTATATAGCTTATGTACATAACCTACATGCGCTACGGACTTAATTGGGTTCAGGCATTACGAGTATTTCCGCCATGCTTTTCAGCTCACTCAATCAAACTGTTTCGGGACCCTCTGAAGTGTATGGTTCGTATTTATTACCGTCTAATCCACCTTAAATACGTCATGAAGTCAGTGCGAGTAATGCTCAATGGGTAGACAACTGACCATGATCATAGGTACATGAAAATAGTTTTTATTTTCGTAATTTTTTACAGTTTTGAATCAGAAGATCATTTCGAACAGATTCTTATGATTTTTTCGACTTGCTCAATCTATTTAAGTAAAAATCTAAAGATTTAAAGTCCTTCAATTGAGAATATATAGTATATAAGTATATATAAGCTCAAATGAATCAAGAGTACAAGCCACGATGTAAATGATATTCTACACGAAAATCTAAGGGATAACTTATAAGTATTGAAAGTTAAAAAAAAGAATCTCTGGATCGTAGAATACTGTCAAGTTTTGGAAACATGCTTAAATTGCGGCAATTTTAAGTGTTTTATTCAACGAAATGTAATTAAATATCTAAATCTAATAATTTTTGAAAAAGTTATATGATATACAGGTGTACTCTTTTGGCAAAACCATTTCAGCTGGTTCAGAAAACAGAAAATATTTAAATATGTATATAATAATAATGAAAAAGATAGTATACTCAAGAAAAAAAACATTTGCTCGAAGTTAGTATACACTTTTTGACAATTTCCAATGGTGGAAGGCTATAATCAATAATAATAATAATATAATAATTTCTAATATTTCTTGTATTTGAATTATTTATAATTTGCACATAACCGAACCGGGTACAGGGTATCGTCTAGGCGCAGTTGTTCCGCTCCAGTTGACGCGGTCTTCGTGTCGCCAGTTCATGATTTAACGACAAAATAAACGCATATAGAACGTAAATATACGCGCGCATATCTGACGAATCCCCATTCTTGTTGGCATATATCATCAACCAACATCGAACAGAGTCTGCTGTCGTTACGGGGCGAGAAATGTGAAATGAAAATACGACGAAATACAACGTGCATTAAATATAAATCTGAACAATTTCTTTTTTTTTATTATAACCTATAATATTTATTATTATCTTTTGTGCAATTTTAATTGCTGCGACCGAAATGTGCCGACTGTGACACAGTAGATCACAGTACAGACAGAGGCAAGACACTGCAAGAAGCAGAACAGGCCAGGAGGAAGAAAGAGTGAGGGAAAAGAGAAGAGGAAAATCAAATACAAAGCCACAGAAAGACAATCTATCAATTTATACTATCAACCCTAGTTCTTATCTTCGAAATGTAGTACAATGCACGACTAGCAGATGCTCTGTAAATACAACAAAAATGACCCTCATGCAACTTTTCTTAACTTTCAGGAATCCAAGATAAGTTCAATGAATTGAAGTATGAGCGATCATGCTTTGCTTACTCATAAGTAAAGAGTAATCAGATGATACATTATGAATATATATGTACATATGTCTGTATTCAATATTAAAGAAAGCATTTTCTATTGGGTAATACCTCATTCCACACTAGGATATATATTAATCAATCTACATATATATTTTCCTGTAATTGTCGCATCGGTTTTTGTCATTCCCATTCGTACGCAGAGCTATTCCTATAAATACATATGTATAATCGAAATTGTACAAACAGGAAGATATTTGCCGAACACCAACGAGTAAAAAGTAAATACCATTGCGGCCATCGGCCCAGGCAATAACAATACGAATATTAATGCGAATTCTTGCCAACAAACAAGGTACGAAAATTATGTATGTGCATATGTTATATAGAACTTTACTTCTACAGAATAGTCTATTAAATATAACAAAGAACTTTAGCAAACCCGGCTGTGATGTACCCAGTAAAAATGCTTTAGAAAATTCTAACACAACTCACTGGTAAGGTATCAAAGGTTCTTACAAATTTGGATATAGTAAATTGAATATGAAATAAAGAAATCTCTGGACTGAAGTTAACATTAAGTTACACTTATGAACGCATATTAAACAACGACGTAAACAACACCAAAATCTCGGAGCCCCATCTAAATTTCCTTTATATTATGATGATTCCCAACGTAACGGTCTTTAATTCCCATTATTCATTTTTGACCGTTACTTTTTCTCACATAATTCCCAGCCAAAAGCTTTCCAAAGCTCTCGGGTTGTTGGCCCCACTTACATAGTAAAAGTTCTTGCGCAGCGCCACCTAGCGAAAGCTTTCGTAACGCGCAATCAAACACAGAGCAACGAAAGCCCCAAAAGATATGACAAGAGTTGATGGTAGAGAGATAGAAATTTACTACATACCTTCGCACTTCAGTCCCTGAATAAAGAATCCTCCCATGAGGGAACCGCAATGATCACAAAATGTTGGCGACATGAAGGTGTGCGGCTTAAAGCGATGCGGCATATCGATTTTGAAGCGTTCGCGCAGCAACTGCAAATATATAAATAACAATGTTTTAGATGTAAGAAGATCTCTATGATAAACATGACCTATGGCACCTACAATTGTGCTGGCCGAGTTAAAGACGGAACCGGAGCACTTGCCCAAAAGCTTCTCATGACATTTTTTGTGGACGACCGTCTGGCAAACTGATGGAAAAAAGAAAGAGAGAGAGAGAGGAAGAATAAAACGATAATTAGTTTTAAAGTCTATACTAATTAGAATCTGAGAATGCAATGTACATATAAGCTATTCCTAATACATAAGCTTCTTGTGGGTTTTAACTGAACAAACCAATATTAAGGCTTTCTTAGGCTTCTTCTTATAGCACCAGCGAAAATATGTGAAGGAATAACAAGTTTTGTATATATTGTATAAAGTAGAGGTCTCAATCTTCAGAATGATAGGTATGAGCTATTCCTAATAAGAATCATTTTCATCCTATGGGTCCTAGCTGAATAAAGAGATACCTATATATAGTCATGATAGACGTGATAAACCGTACAATATATGTACATTCTTTCTGAAAGTCAAACGCTCTACACAAATCTTAGCTACATCTGCAAGAGTCCAATAAGGCCCGACTTAATTTTGGCTAGATTAGAGTTATCACCACCAGAGTTGTCACTCTACTCACTGATGCACTGGTAACCCTGTTTGCCAAATCCCCAAAGAAACAGATTGCAGAAGGCGCAAAACGTAGGTTGGCGAAAGAACTTGGCCACAAAGCGATGTCCATTGATGTCGTGGGTTCTGCAATATCCGAATCGGATTAGAAATGGGTACAAGAAGATATATCTATACATTGAGATAGACTCACTTTTGGTGTTTAATGGCGCCACGTCGATTGGTAATGCTGCGCGGTCGCGTGCGTCTATCCACATAGCCACCGCTGCCAGAGCCACCACCTCCTCCTCCACTTCCTGCACCACTGCCACCACTTTCTCTATCCCGCTCTCTGTCTCTGTCTCGGTCTCGTTCTCTCTCCCTGTCTCTGTCTCTGTCTCTGTCACGACTGTAGCCATCCTCCTTGGAGTGCTGGCGCGGTAGCTCGAAGGAATGCTGCTTGCCGTAGTGATAGTGACTGTGACCGTGATTGTTGTAGTGATCGTCACAGTCACGATCACGTCGAGCGCCGCTGGCACCACTGGATCCACTGATGCCGCTGCCAGCGCCGCTGCTACTGGACGAGCTTGGCTTGTAGCGTGTCTGTAAAGGGAAACAGTAAATCAATTAGAGCAAATAAATTGAGCAAAGTACAGTGCAAACAGCCTAAGGTGAATTCTATTTTAGAATCATACCATTTTTAAACTAGCTCCATAATCATAAAATTTGTTTTTGTCTAAAACTTTTTGGTATTTTATTACTCAATTAATCTAGATCGTATTTTGTATTTACTATAAAAAAGGCACGACCACTTAGGCAACTGCTATACAAATAATATAAATAAATAAAATGTTTTCTAGTTTTCGCTTTCGCCAAGAATTCGCCATGGAAAATCCCATTAGATTTGCAGTTTATAAATCTTTTGTTTTCCCTGCCTTCGTCTTTTATAAATATACAAGACACTTAACGCTATAAAGAATATAGTACCCTGTAAATGCCAATTAAACTAAAGGGTAGCTTAGAACTGAGCACAAATATTGGGTATAGAACTAAGCTACCTGTTTTCATTGAGTTTTTAATATAGAATAAATATTGAAAAGAAGTTACGTTCATACAGCCCCATTGAACTCGGGATGTTTGAAAACTACACTTATAAAATTTGGCAGACCATTTCCAGTTGACCTATAGACAAACTTAGCACTCTATTCGTAAATCAATTTACCAGTTTGAAAGCTACAACTATGAAATCTAACAGATGATTTCTACTTAGCTTATTTAAAAGTTGTACACTCTACGTGGATCCATATATCATAACTATAACCACTTAATCTCGGGCGCTATGAGTGCTATAATTCTAAATTTTGTTCTACAGTTTCCACACGACTCAACAACAAATTTCGCACTCTTCTTAGACACATAAAATTTCAAAAAAAGTTTCTAATTGATCTCAAATTGCTTTTTTTACTATTTTTTTTAGGATTGACACTTACATCATGACGCGCAGAGCCGCCAGAGCTGCGCGGCCTTTGGCTGCTACTTGAGTTGGTTGCCTTTTGTTTGCGCACCTGGGCGCGTGTGAACATCATCTTGGCGTCCGTTTGCGCGTCGACGACGCGCCAAATCCTCTACACGAATCGCGTGCCGTCGTTGTTGATGTGACCGATGCGAACTCGACGCTGTAAGTGGAACGTACAGCGAGAGCACGTTGCCGATGATGGCCCGATCTCGATGTGGATATGGATGTCGATGTCGGGCACCAGCCTGGGGGCGTAGGGTGTGTAGAGGGTGCTTCTGCTTTGTGTTATAAACGTGTGTTTGTGCTTAACGAGAGACGCGTTGGGCCCAAGAGCAAATACGAGGGGCGTTCCTCCTCCTCCTCCTACTTATATTGTTATTAAATAAACAGTTCGTTCCGCTGCTGTTGCTGTGTGCGTCGGCATTTCTGTACTGAGGCTGTAAGCGAGTTTAAAGCCTTGTTGATGGACATCTGCGAAATGGAAATGGAAATCAGAGTGAGAAAGACAGGGAGAGAGAGAGAGAGAGAGAGATAAAAAAACAAAGAAGCTTGAATACCCTCTCCTGTTATGATTTATGTTTATTCTGCCACCATCTTGGGACCATATATACTCCCTCTTAAATACTATTTACGATCTGAATGGAATTCACTTTATTACCATATACTCCAAAGACGAGATGTCTTGTTATATATCGGGAATTAACAGAAACCGGAAAAAGGCAACTGCCATGGCAAGAATCCAGTGATTGCACATATACATACATATAGCATATATAGAGACAGAGAAACAGAGAGTTGTATATCTATCAAGTTTTCTTACTATCAAGATACAACAATAAAGCACATTCCTGCCATAATCAAATGATGATGAATGGTCCGATTAAGACCAAAAATGATTCAGGTTGTAAATGTTTTTGCCTAAACAATTTGCATGTTGATTGCTTTAGAATATCACGAGCAAATACTAATGCTTGCTGTTCTAGATTATATGGTGCTTCGATCCGATTGTTTTTTATTATATACAAAATACCTGCACGTGGTTTTAATCAAAACACTTACAAACGTAACTGAAAGATGAGACTAGACAGGTGAGTCGATGATTTAAAACATTCAAATTTATGTGATTAAGAATATACGTAGTTTGAAGGGTGACCATGTTTCGCTAAAAGAACTGCAAAGATAAACCTAACAGGTGAAGATGATCCAAAAAGTACAAATTCACTTAGTCATGAGCATTTTAAATGTTTAGGGCGACCATGTGCTTTAAATACAACCTCATCAGAAGTGGTTCATCAATAAAACCTAAATTCACTATAATCAGAGCATTTCAAATGTTTAAGGTGACCATGTTACGCTCCAAAAACTTTGAGAAGAACTTTATCAGGAGCATTTTAAATTTGTAGGGTGACCATATAATGGACGATACGGCTTTATACATAACATCTTTAGCTTTCTTTCTCTTGTTATTGATTTAGTAATTATTCTGCCATGTTTATACCATAAATTCGATCATATCATGTCGATTTTCATGGCATAAACGAGCAGAGTAACTTGTTGCAATTGCGGAAATTAAATTGAGCCTCCAGCAACAGCTGTTCGACCATTGCAAATACTTGTGCAATAAAATCGCGATTTTCATGGCATAAACGAATTGAGTTAAGTTTTTCCCAGACTATATTGGCGAGTATATAAAAACATCACGTAGCCGTGGATCGTGCCGCAGTCAAGGCAGGAAATAGGCTACTATACAAGTTCATTAGTATAAATATATTTTTATAGGTACATATACAACATATACAACAACACATATGTACATATGTATAATATATAGCATATATGTACAAGTGCTCATTTGTGAAATTGGCCTCTGGCTCTAGCTGGGTGAAGAGGGGGGTGTAATGGGGCACAGCATTCAAAGGGCACTTTGTCACGTATGCAAAGAAAATTTCACATTTAAAATTCTGAAAATTAGCCGAGGTTATTTGTAATATTATTGATGAATGGCACAGGAAATATGCTAATTGATGAACCGACGATATATATCGCACTGATTTATATCCGATATATTCTTGAGCAATCTGTCCGCGTTGATGGATTGGAATACTTTGTAAAACACCCTCGAAGGGGATGTGTCGAGTGGGTGGTTGCGCTGATGGATCGCCTCAGCTGCCCCCGTTCCAAGTAAATGAGTGTGTGTGTGTGTGTGTGAGTGTGTCTTATAAACAATGCGGGTCATTTGTTTCGGGTACTCGAAACGGTATCAAATGCCACATGAATGTTTATTTTTGAGTTGTTGCGGTTGCTGCTGTAGCTGATTCTGATTCGATTCCAATTTCTGTTGAAGTTCATTTGAGAGAACGAAAACAACAACACAATAATAATAAGCAAAAGAAAGCAGAGAACAGCGGGAGAGTAGAAAGTTATGGGGGAGGGGAGAAAAAACAAACCAATTTGAGTTGTGATATTTTGCTTGAATTCTCATTTATTTAGCCTGAGGGCATACAACACGCCCCGCACACCCTGCACACCCATTTTCCAGCACACACAGCCCACTTGCTGTTGTTGTTGTTGTGTAGGGAATCCACCAGGCGCGTTCTTCTGGGGTCGTGATTCGACGTTGAGACGTTTAAAATATATGATTTCTTCGTCTTTGACGGCCTACCAAAAATAAGTTCTCGATTCATTTCAAATTTGTTGTGAACGCTCATTTGCTGTCTCTCTCTCTCTCTCTTTCCCTCTTGCTTCGTCACCTCCTTTGCCTACCTTCATCTTCTTGTTGTTGTTTTTGTCTTTGTTAATGTTATTATAAATAGAATTAAGTGGCGAATTGTGCGAGATTGCGTGCCAATTGATTGCCGGATATGATTGAGAAAACAACAAGAACAACACAGAGTGAGAGCGAAAGGGAGAGTTGGTAGAGGAGCGGGAGAGAGAGAGAGACAACCAAACACAAACAACTTGTGGCCTTAGCGAAAATGCCAAAACAAACTTACATAAATTTGTGTTGTGAGA
The DNA here is from genome assembly GCA_018904165.1 of Zaprionus camerounensis. Taxonomy (NCBI): domain Eukaryota; kingdom Metazoa; phylum Arthropoda; class Insecta; order Diptera; family Drosophilidae; genus Zaprionus; species Zaprionus camerounensis. The sequence goes on from JAEIFS010000739.1 coordinate 834,448, forward strand.
ATGACAAGCACAAAAAGGGTTCGAGAGTTGAGGCAGATGGAACTATGAAAACATGTTAATATTCCCATTATATTCAGCTGGAAATATTTTAAGGAAAAATTTCCACAAATTGAGAAAAAGACTAGAAGACTTTTCTGGAATTTTTGATAGTCATCAACACATTTATCATTCCTTGAACATTTTCTAAGTGTTCTCTTGACATTAATGTATAAATTTTTCAAATTCCTTTGACTCAGACAAAACTCAAACATCAAACTTGCGCGGAATTTCTTGAGTTGTACTATTCTAATAATAATATTATTAGTTCTTAAGACTTAGTCCAACCACAGCTTAAATTCCCACTTTCTGCGAATGTTTCTTAGAATTTATTGAATTATGATATTATATTTATATTATATATTATTTATATATTAAACAGGCTTTGGAGTTAAAAAAGATTATCGATAATATATTTTAAACTATGCAAAACTCAGCTTTCGTTGGAGAACTAAAGAACTGAAGGAATATCGATATGAATATATTCACAATGCATAGAAGAGAAACGAAAAGATGTGCAAAGTTTATTCTATGCGAACGTTTTCATTGCATTCTACAGATGCTTGGACTTTTCAATGGGCATGATGGAACTTCTCAGACAGTTCATAACAGACTTTGATGGGTACTTTGACACGCTAATGAACTGAACGCTGCAGCGCCGACTGATTCCAGACCGAATACTTGAGGCAGTCGATTGGTCCGATCGGTCGGTCCAGTCCATGTGACTGCAGCGGTGAAGGCATGTGGGCAAAGGGGTGTGAGGTTGGTGGTTCACTTTGGGTCGCCTTCGGCGGCAACTTCGGGTGGCTACTATAAACACATTCCACACAGAAAATGGGGGAAAGACAACAGGTACAGATCGGTAGAGAAACAATTCGAACTGAACTAAACTGAACAGATCAGTTGAGTTGATTCAGTAGGAATATAGAAGTGAAGAAGAGAAGGAAATGGAGAACAGAACAGAATAGAAAGAACAACAATAAATTTCTCATAGTGAAAAATGCTTTTGTTTTAATGCCCCGCAAAACACATCGCAAATTGACTGGATGATTGTGCGGCGCGGTGGCGGTGGCGGTGGCAGCAGTGGTGGCGATTATGGCAGTTGTGGCGGTTTGCTCTGGCTCGTCATTTCATCTCTCGACAACGAACGGAATGGACACGCACCCACATGTCTACACCTATTGATCTATGTGTGACGTCATGCGGTCAACCTGTGTGTGCCTTCTTAGCCACTTTCACACTGTCACTTTCACTCGCAAAACAAAAAAAAAAGCAACAAAAAATATATGAGAAACATGAATCTTTTTTTCACTTTCACTTTTTGCAGTGCATATAACGCATACGACGCGTTGTACAACAAATTGTCACTCGCTATTTATCACATTCCTTAGATTTTGATTTTCATATTTTATGGATTTTCCTTAAGTTTTCCATGCAGTTTTTGCCCAGTCGAAACTCACGCCAAACAAACAGTCGAAACACACACGAACGAACGAGCCACAATATATACGAATAAACAGATATTGGAGCAAGGGAAAAATAGGAAAAGAAACAGAAGAATGTAAATGAAAACGAACACGAGAAAACGACTACGAAAAGATACGAATCAAATATGCAGCGGCGGCGAAAAGGAAATCTTCCGCTCTGTTCGCCTGCTGCTGCGATCTCACTGAATTCGCATCTGAAAGCGATATATGCCCCAAAGTATTTTCTAGTGTGTGTATCTGCAACGCGTCTCTCATTCATCGCTCTCTAGCTATCCTCTCCCTCGCTCTCTCTCGCTCTCTATTTATGCGTTATGCTGTGTTATAGGCAAATAATATCATGTGCTCTTCGCAATTAACTCTATTACAGAACTGAGGCGTGGCAAGGGGTCAAGGAAAAGGGGTGTCGCAAAGGGAATAGACCACATTATCCGTATACAGAGCTAGAGCGCGCACAGGTGAGAGTGCTCTAGTGCAAGTTGGCAGTATGCGACTTACTAAATACTACGTTTAAAACAGTAAACTTACTTTTTTTTCAACAGTTCAAGAGACCTTATAAATTTCTGGGTCTTTAGAAGTATGCTTAACAAATTTCATAACTTTAGCCCTTACCAAAGCTGAGTTCAGAGAGGTTAAATTATACAAATGTAAGGTTATCTCATTTTGTAAACAACTGCAACAATTTAAAAACAAACCTTTGAATTGTAGAGCTTTTTGCAACCTGCATAGGGTCTAGCGCCTACCATCTCTGAGATTGGAAGTTTTAATAGATAAACAATTGAGGAAAACTTTATTAACATAAAACAAGTTTTATTTTAATTTGAATGAGTATCTCCTATATATATTGTTATTATTTTTATACTGATTTCTTAATATTACAGGGTAATTTTCGGTTGTTCAATCTTTTCACACTGTACGAAAAGCTCGTGAGCTTTTATAGGCACGCGCCCTCGCATTTCTCAAAATATTTCGTTGTGTATTTTTAAATACAAAAGAGCGCACACAGAGAGAGAGTGAGTGAGAGAGAGTCGCAGGGGGAGTGGCAGCGTGGGGAGGTTAAGTGAACTATGGAAAAACCTGATCACACGCCCTTCATACGGAGCTGCCGCGCTGCCTTCCTCCACTCTTTCTCACAATCCGTTGGAGAAAATGGCGTGTAATATGATGCCCTTGAGACTTTCGTAAAGCTGATCGCACAACTCAAGGTTATCAATCAGCTGCAGAATGTCCAAATCGCTCACATCGATCAGTAGTCCACACTTGGCCGCATCCTCTGCTCGATTAAAGGCTGGCGGATGCATGATCGCTATGCCAGCATCGAGCTCTGCCTCAGCATCCTCCGACTGCAGACGAACACAGCCCTGGTGGCCCGAATGGTTGCCCATGCTGCCCCCTCAATTGGTTGTCAACTGTTGCGATTGGAAACAAAATGCAAAGTAGTTATCCATAGTTATCGATTTACTAGCATTAAATACATGTGTATTGAAGCAGCAGCAAAACCTCTTAATAAACAAAGTCATTGCTTGTTTATATCATTTGGATTGATATCCAACGATAGCTATCGATATTTATCGATGATCAAATAGCTTAAAAGATTCAATTTCAAATGCTTCGCTGTGGTTTAATGTTCTGTTTATTTGATTTTTGTTTGATTATTTTATTATTTAGCATACAACATTCAATATAGGTATATTCGACCTATTCGAAATTCTGCCCAACACGAAGACTCTATATATATATGTATATATATCCTATTTCTCATGCCATAGCATCATTCTACAGACTGCAAAAGATTAAACAATGACAATTGTTTTTCAAGCAACGTTTAGTTGAGCTTTATTGAAAGCCTTCAGTTCAATAAGCCGGAACTAATCGAAATCGAACCGAATCGGAGTGGAAGTGGAAATGGAGCCATGCACACGCAGCGACGTACACAGGGGCGCTCGAGTAGTCACAAGATGTTCGCAGAGGCAGACAGACCACAGACGTCTGTTACACTATACAGTTAATTGGCAGAAATAGAGACCGAGGGAGACGGTTTAGAATCCAGCTCAATGAATTGTAATTTCCCATAAATGTTTAACTATTTACACCAACTAAATTCTCATGCCATATTCCATACACCATATACACATATATTTTGCATTCCAGATCCTGCTTGCCACCAATCAAATCCGTAGCCAAATCCAAACCTAGTCAAGGCCAAACTTGTTGTAACTTTTCATTTTTCGGTTGTGTAAAGTTTTCTATTTGATTCATTGGCCTCATTTCCCGGGCAATGCGTTAGCCTTCCCGTCTTTCAGTCCGTCTCTCTGTCTGTTTGCCCCCCAGTCCGGCTGTCTGTCTGTCTGTCCGTACTCCCTCCCCTCATTTCTTCCTTCCTGCCGTCTGTCTAAGCGTCCAGGAAAGCCAATTGAATGGCATAAATCAGTTGGGCCAGACAATAATGGAAATGCTCGCACATGTATCTATCACACTTATGTTCTCTGTGTTTTTCCTCCTGTATCCGTATCCGTATCTGTTAGCTGTATCTGTATCTTATATTTGTATCTGTATCTTGAATTTTCCATTTTTCTATCTGGCATCTTATTGTGTTTTGTATATTTTGATATTCATCTTGAAACTTAATCAAGCAAAAATGTTTCAAACTTTCCTTTGCCCCTTTTCCAAACCCCCTCTTCCGACTCCCTCTCTTTCTCTCTCTCTCTCTCTTTCTCCTTTTATTTCCCTTTTTTGGGGTTTCGCCGTCCTTTAAGAGCTTTGCCCTGCTTTCGCCTGGCTGTTTTTCATCTTTAAGATACATTTACCTCCCTCAATCCTCCCTCCCTCTCTGTTGCAGCTTGTTACAGATAGTCGCGTGCGTTGAGCTTATAAGTAAGATTCTATCCAGCTCTATGACTGTTCTCTGTGTGTGTGTGTGTGTTTGCATTGTCTGTTTGCTGCATGTGGCATGCGGCATGTGCCCTTTCATTCTGTGAGTGCGGCCAGCTGTTGGTCCCCACATCGCATGCAGCTCGCAATCGGATTCATATTCGGGGTTTCGTGCAACGCTTTTTCCTTTTCGTGCAACTAACAAATGCACTTGCCACACACAAACACATAGCCTTGAGAATGATGCAGTTGCACAAACCGCCCAATCTTTGGACAGTTGCAAGTTGCAGCAGAACTATCCAAATCCATCTATTCATTTGCATTCAAAGATCGCGAGCAGCAGCAGCTGCAGTTGCTTTTTCCACTGTATTCACAATTATTTCCTCAGGTAACTCCGCTGCATTTGTGGCAATGCCGCTTAAATTTATTAAATCGTGCATTACTATCATAAATAATAAGTCAGACAAATTCGAATAATCTGCCATAAGTAGCAGCAGAGTTACGCTCAAGGGAAATGTTGTATATAAATTGCAATTGAAAGGCGGAGACAGGATAAATAAAAAGAGAGCTTATAAGATCTAAGATCCCAAAAAGATGACATAGATTATATATTTAGACTATATATATTGTAGATTTACTGTACTACAGAAAATGGCAGAGAAAAAGCAGGAAGAAAGAAAAGAATTGTTGAAGACAGCGAGAAAAGGAATGAGCAAAAAGCAGCGAGAAGGAATATGTTAAAGACAGGACTTATAAGATCTTTTAATATCTTTACCGAAAAGATTATATGAATATTATAGTATTTGACCCATAGATCTACAAGGTCGCAGTCCTTTCCCCCCAATTAATTAATAATAATATCTACACAAAAAATTGAATTCCTCTGTCATGATAGAAAACTTGTCCTACTCTAATGAGAGATATATGTGTATTGTGTTGTACGTACCTATTCTTCTGATATACTTATATATGTAACTTCATATAAAGAACCCAACCGGAGATTTCTTGTAAGGAAGAGATGGGAAGAGAGGGAGAAAGAGTGAGACGACTGAGCCACACAATAATCTTTGGCCATTATCAGGTGTCACTTGGCTGTTCATGAAGACATCGACAAATTCCATTTGCCGCACATTGTGTTGCTGTTGTTGTTGTTGTTATTCAACGGGGCGGCTTATGATGTTGAGGGTCAAGAACTTTGTGTGTACACCAAGCAACCCCCCTTCCCCCGCCAGTGCCCCCGACGATGACGAAACTACAAGGAGTAACAGGAATGGGGGACTCCTTTCCCCCACAGAGTCACAGGACAAGTTAAGACAATGCGAAAGCCAAAGGCGAGCCCGAAGGTCTCGCAGTCTGCGGGGGCAAGGGTTGGGAGTTGCGTTTGGTGAAGGGGAAGGGGTTTAAGGGTTGGGGAGGGTCTGCTGTTTCTTGCTTCCGTTTTAGGACATTTGTACACGTCGTACAATCAATTGCTATTAGTTTTCATTACAATCAAATTACCATAAAATCACATAGACCGTTAGTCGAGTTCGTGCCTTACGGGTTGCCATTTGTCGTCGTTGTCGTCGTTGTTGCCTTCCAGCCCCACCCCTCTCATCCGTACCTCACCTGATCACAAGGTACACACTTTTTCGATATTCATAGAATAATTACACTTTATCAAGGCGGCGCACTCCATGAATTAACACCACTTTTGGGGGTAGGTGGAGGCGGTCTTCCCTTTTCGATAGTTCCTGTTCCTTTTCCGCTTCCTTTTCCTTTTCCTGTTCCTTTTCATGTTGCTGCTCCTGTTGTCCGACTGGGAAATTAGTCAAGTTTGTTACGTTTATGTAGGGAAAATTACCGTAATTAGAATATATTGAGCAATAAAAGTGATTTTTATTATTCGAACGCAACGTGAGAGTTTACCCCGATTCATCCCAAAAAGTTCATGGACGATGATGATGACGGTGACATGGTCAGAGAGCACACACAAACACACACACAGATACACACACACACAGGCACAACAATTGGACAACAGGTAAGGCGCCCATCTCCAACAGTTTCTTTTGTAGCTCACTTTATATGGCCTCCCTAAACACCGAAGGGAGCATTTAATGGGTGCCCAAAGAAAAAAATGAATTTCTACAACTAACTTGGAATACCCCTACTCAGTTACCCTCTTTGGTTGGCAGGAGGATTATGCTCAGGTACCCTGTATTTTGACTTTGCATTGAAAGTTAAGATTTCAATGAGGAAGAAGAAGTGAAAGATGGAAGAGAAAGCTTAGTTGATACATTCTGTAAGTTCTCTCTAAAGCTCTAAAAAAATATACTTTATTTGAACTGATTCACAAATAACTCCTGAAGTCAGATTCGCATATTGTTAAAATTGTGAGTTAACATCGACAATACATTAATATACTATATAATAATAAATATAAAAATATACTATAAATATAAAAATATTACTTAATAATAATATGCGACTAATCGAGATCAAATCAAAAGCAGAGCTTTATACAAGCTTAATAGTTAGGGCATTCACGCTATATATGTTAATGTGTTTATTTTGACCTTGTTATCTCTATTCGAGCGCACACTGTATTCAGATATTCTACCTAACCCAATTTAAAGAACTTCTACAGTATAGGGAAACATAAATAATACGTTATTATATACTTGGGAAAAGTTAAAACCGGAGCTTTAAGCTCTATTTCTAGTCGACAGTGGATTAACTTTGGATTTATCAATCCTGTTAAGCGTGAACTGTACTCAGAAATGCAACCTAACCAAACTTAAAGAGCTTTTCTACTAAGCTTTACTGAGGCGTCTTTGCCTTTCATCAGATTTAATTTGAGATCGAGTTGGCAATTAGTAGGCAAACTTGGCTAACGGTTAATGTCAGTCTGTGTGTGGGTGGCTGTGTGCAGGTGTGTGTGAGTGTGTGTTGGTGTCTGGGCGTGTTGTGTGTGGCACATTGTCATATTGCCGCAAACACTCGCCGTGTATGTGTGCACTCCGTAAAGATTGTGCCGAAAATTAACTTTGACACACACTTTATGTGGTGTGTGTGTGTGTGTGTGGGTGTGTGGGTGCCATAAAAACGCAGCTCATTGGCAGCTAAACATGGCGTTTATGGTAGGCAGTAGACTGAGAGGAGAGAGAGAGCGAGAGAGGGCTGTAAAATGAACATGGCTAAGTACTCGACTGGAGCTGTCATAGTGCTGACCATAACGTTGCATTGCGATTACATGTGGGCGAGTGTGTTGCTGCAATGCCTCAGTATGTGTGTGCAACATGGTGTGTATGTGTGTGTATGTTTGTGTGTGTACTGTGCATGTCAATAAGCAAAAGCAGCTGTCAAAACGCAGTCGCTGCCGACTACGAACTACAGATGCTAATGTAATTTGACAATGAACCGATGAGCCACCACTGCAGGCAGCAGTCGCCAGTACCGGGTTAGGCTCCCGGCTCGAAAGGGTCCTGAGCCTGCGACTTGCTGATGTTGCTGCTGCTGCTTAATCGATTGACATTTGCGGCACTTTCGAGGTAATCGACTTTGATGGCCGCAGAGATGCTACGCGCGAACACGAACATCAACTTAATGAGTTGACCGAAGACCCTAAGTACAAAGATGGAGAGAGCGAGAGAGTGATAGAGGGAAAGAAGGAAAGAGACGGTGGCAACGCTAAAACTTAACAGTTCATTTCGCAACTCGAATATCGTAAATCGGGCTGGCCAGGCCCGCTTTATGAACACATTCCCCCATTTCCCTTCGCAACATTTGCCGCACTTTGCCATTGGGCCGTTAAGTTCGAATACCCATTAAAGTGCTGGACGGCGTTGGCGGCACTTACAGCCGACATCATTTTGTTTTGCTGTCATGCAAAAAGCGCATAACAAAATACAAAAATAAACTACGGAAAATAACACGCAAATAAACAGAGTTACACTCTGACTCTTCCCCTCCGTCTCCCTCTCTTATAATGGCGGTCCTAACGCTTTTAATGCGACTGCACTTAAATCTATTATATAAGAATGCATAAAATATGCCACATATAAATTATCCAGCACGATTTAGGCTGGCACTGATTTTGCGCCCCTTCGTAGAGCTTTAGCGAACTTTGAGTTTGAGCTTTCACTTTGACAGCTTTACGCGTCTGGTAAATATCACATAAAGCGTGTGAAGCTCCTAAGGGGAATATGAAAAATACAAAAAGCTTGCAAATATCAGAAAAGCCATCAGAATATTTTTTTTAATAACTATATCAAATTGGATATCAAATTAGTATATTTTATAAAAGCTTTTCACAGTTTCAATTATTATTTCACATTTAATATACACAAACAAAAAAAGCTTCCATAATCTACTATTCCTGATACATAATTTGGATTAATCTGTCACACGTATTTCTTTAAGCCAAGGCACTGCTATAATTTGAAAGACGGATGCCCTGAACACTTTTTACCCATGCAGAAAAAAACCGATGCAGGTCCAGCCTAAAGTCACTTCCATTAAAAAATAATGTTACATAAGCGGAAATAGCGTTAACAAATCTTATCTACAATGTGGAAAATATCGAAGAAATACCCTTAATTTAGGTGTTAGTTTGACCAAAGGGTCTTCCCTTACAACATTTTCAAAATTTTGAAAATTTAGAATTTTGATATTTTGACTTTAATTTCCGTTCCCACATTCACATTAAATTACAAGCAAAAGGATGAAACCAGATGCAGTACGTTTTTTTTTACCAGGCCAGAGTTGGCTTCGATTTGTGGTCAGCTCGGGGCATTGGGAAATTGAAGGGAATGCTGCAAAAAGTGTGTGCAACAAGCTGGTCAAGCAACCAAACAGATAAACGGATGCTATTCGATTCCCGTGCAAGGTGTTGCCCAAGGCACAAACACAGAGTCAGAGACAAGAGTGCAGGAGACGGAGAAAGGGTCTTTCTATACACGGTTCATATTTGTGTTGCTACCTGTCAAGCCACAGCCTGAACCCTGCAGTACCACCACCCACTTTACATACCACATGGCAAGCGTTTCGGGTTTACAAAACATTTTATTCATTGAGGGCGAGTCCAAGTCGCAGCTCAGATTCAGCCGGGTCCAGGGCAGATGGGTGTGCCTGACATCACCTGCATTTGTGGATATCAGGAAGGGTAGCGGAAAGGAAAGTGGAAGTGCTTTGCCCCGTTGCAACACGTCCATCAGTGGCCCATTGTCTGCGTCGCGCATACGTAATGAACCCAAACTGAATCCGCATTGCAGCCCCTTCCCCGATTTCAGACTCCAACTCCCACTGCATTTAGCTATATCTGTGCGCGCCTCACCTGTCTGTCTCTGTCTCTGTACTGATGATGGAGCTACTGTTGCCGCAGGGAATGGGAGCAACATGATTGGCTCTGTGGCCGGGCGAGGGGGTCAAAGGGAGCACATTGCGCATTGAAAGAAGCGCAATTAGCACTTCGATTGTGTTCGGTTGACGCGATTTGCATCAAATTAATGTCTTCATCAACAGACAAACAGAGCGAGGGAGAAGGAGAGACGCAGGGGTGGGAGGCAAGGACAGACATGGACAGCGCTCAAAACTTTGTGGAAGGTCAACAAGTCAAATGGCAAAGAAGGAAGAGTGGGAGGCGAAAACACTTTAAATCATTTCTCAAATTGACATGAAAAGTTCGTTTGGCAACTTATGACCAATTAACGGTTCAAAACGAACCGGTTTAATGAACAATAATATTAATTAATTATATGTATCCTAAAAATACTAAATTCAAATTATTGTAAACATTTCCATTTCATCCCAAGCAAATGAGACTATGAGAATTATCGATAGATTTAACTAGGGGAGGCCAGCAATGAGTGGCTTGCAATAATAGGAATGAATCAATGTTTGTACCTTCGTCTCTACCGTTAAATGAAATACTTTAGTATATGAAAATATCATCTTCACCGACTGAATAAAGTATAAAGTATATAAATATAATAAGATCGCAGCAGGCTGAGGCACAAATTGAACTTTCATTAATATTTTAAGCAATCATTCGCTTTATATACACTTCAGAACACTAATCCATTCTGCTCACACTTCGTCGATCTTAACATTTTGTTCATTATTATTATTTACGTAAATTACCAGTTCTCTGTGCTCATGTGGTCCTCAATGACACAATTGGGTATCGAGGGCACCATACCCCAGGTGGAGGCCGCCAATTTATGCGCACTGAAAGGGGATCCATCAGCGGCCATCAACTGTGGTAAATTCTGTGTAATGGCCTCGGTGAAGCAGTTGCCACCACTGGCCGAAAGTCAGACGGTGCAGAAAATAGTCGATATGAATGCGAACGTAGGCATGACCTATGCTGGCTTTGAGCCAGACTTTCGTATACTCTCGAAGCATATGTTCAAGAACGGTCTGTCGGAGAAACTCAATATCAACAGCGCGGGCAAAAGGGTCTCTCGAGTGGTGCAGGAAATGACGCATGTGTGCGGCACGCGTCCCTATGGCTTGGCGCTAATAATGACTGGCCTTGATCTATTTAAAAATCTGACGGTCCTCAAATTGGATGCTTATGGCCAGATATACAAGTGTAGTGTGGCAGCTGTGGGCATTGGAGCCCAGTATCGTGAAGAATATCTAGTCGATCAATACGAAGAAAATATGTGTCTTCGTTCCGGACTCTTGATGATCATCGAGTCTCTCACGCTGGATGAAATGGAGAAATTTTTCGAGCCAAGAAATTTTGAGATCGCCGTATTAGATGAGGATAATGGGTTTAGGGCGCTCTGTGATAGAGGTGTCAAGTACGTAGTCGAACAAGTTCAGTTTTGGTAATCGTGAACGAGAATATGTGAAATAAATAGACATGTTTGTATAATTTCATAAGTAATGAAAATCGATAGTTTTTTATTGAGTAATAAGACTACTACTACTGTACATCGTTTGATTCACAATCAGTTATATAGCCTTGTCTGGCAGCACTTTTATTTCAGTGTTTATCACACTAGAAAGTATTGCTGCTTCTGTTTATCCTCCTCTTCCTTTTACTAACTGGAATTGTACCGGAAAATCTGTTTTGCTTTTTCTCTTTCGGTGATCTGTTGCTTTTGATTCCAGACGCAGTACTTTGTTCCCAAGCTGCGCTCCCCCTGTTATTTGCCGCATCTTCTGCTCTCCCCCTCTCTTGGAGACAAGTGGCACTTGTGGCGCCGTCTAACGGTTACCTGCTGCGCCTTCGGATTGTGTCCGGTGTCTCGTGTTTTGTCTCTGCCTGCATTCTATGCATATTTATTTATTTTCTTTTGCCTGTGCTTTGGTTTTGCTTTTTTCTCCCTACCTTTCTCCTTCTTTCGCTGTGTGTCCTTTCATTTGCCTTCAATGCAATTATACTGGATAAATATCTTCTTCCGTTTTAGCTGTAATTACAAAAGTTTAATTGAGTTTTCTCGACTCGTTGTGCTCCTTTCGTTTCGTTTCTTTTGCTTCTTCTTCTCGCACTCTCTATTGCTGTTGTTGTTGTTGTCCTGCTCCCCCACCCCCTTCCCCCTTTCTCCACTGATGCTGTCGTTGCGGCTGGCTAGAAGTTTATCCAGCATTGCTGGTTGTCCTTGTCGCCGCGCCTGCCGTTGACGTTTTTTCATCTGAATGCCGACTCCTCCGGCTCCACCAACTCCTCTCTCTCTCTCTCTCGCCTGCATCATCCATATTATTGTTGATGTTGCAGAAAAACAAAAAGAAAATAAGCGAGTGCGAGGAAGAGAGGGAGAGCCAACATGAACGAGTTGTTGTCAGAGCCTGGCAGGCCTGTCTCCTTCGTCTATCTAGCGCCACGTGATTGTTTTATACCACATTCAGTGTGGGGTGGGAGGGGAAGGCCGCAGCAGCGGCAGAGACAGTAGCAATGCCGCCGGTGCCTGAGGCTGAGTGATTTCTTCAGTTGTCCAAGGACAGGACAGGACAGGAAAGGCATCCCGCCCGCCCGAGCAATACGTACATAATAAAAAGTGATTAAAAACTGTGTGAGGCGCGGTACATCGATAGATGTAGCGATAGTTCGATTATTTTTAACAACACATTGTTCAACACTGTATGTATGTTCAACATAAGACACTTTGTGAAACAACTCGCCGACCCCTGTAGCTGAGTAGTCTAGGCATCCGCCTCACAAATGGCTGCCTCTACAGGGGTTCCGGGTTCGAATCCCGGGGGAAGGCATGGCTGTATTCATATGTATAAGAATAAATATCGTATTATAGAAAAACACAAACACACGCCCCAGAGAAAAGGAGGAGGGAGGGCCATCATTCTAGGATTAAGCACAAAGTGGTGGTTTGGATAGCGACAATTAAGAACAACAAAAATCAAAAATTGGAAAGTTACACTTTCTAATTGCACTACATAATGTATATATAACACACACTCTTTCATGGTTGGTTTAAATAAATAACTACAAAAATGTTGTAACACAGATAAGATACAAGAAAATAAAAAAATATTTTTTTTTTATATTACATATAATAATATTAAAGTTTATTCTTAGTTCCAAAGCGATGCTTTTAATCTTTTAGAGCAAATGATAATAATATAAATAACATGTTTTTCGAAAACACAGCTATAACAGGCTTGTTATGGTCTTTTAAAATTGAATTAGATCTGTGAACTTCGTCTACTTAACTCCAATACTTTATTATATTTAATTTTAAAAACCTAGTGAATCTAGATTCTAAAAAGGAAATTAACAGTATTTAGATGCTCTATTTGATCCTTTTCTAGTAATATTATTGCTATTTACATATCTATAGGCATTTTGACTTATCTGCTTTCGCCGACCCCTGTAGCCGAGTGCATTGAGCGTTCCAAACGCTCTTGAAGAGTTCAATGCAGGACTACAAAGGGGTAGGGGTTCCGGGTTCGAATCCTGGGCTATATAAAGGCATGGCAAGTGCGCGGCTGGTACGCGTATTCTTAAAGAAACTTACTTTAATATGAAAAAAATGATTTTAAGAATATATAAAATAAATATATTTTTATTGAAAACATTTTATTTTCAACTATTGATAATTGAAAGTTCTCACTAAACATTTGAAGTGATTGTTTCAGATCATCTTTTTGACGATGTTTAATCGCTATGCAAGCAATCAGTTCACGGTGAGCCACTCATCGCTAGTTTAAAGTTGACTTCAAGCCAGGTACGCAGCTCGCTTGGCCTGTCAATTTGTTTTTAATAAATAGCGAAAGTGTCGAGTGACGACACAAGGCAACGACAAGAAACAGAGAGTGAGTGAGAGGTAGAGAGAGATATAGACAGATTCTGGTTAATTTATTCATTGCAAATTTACATGCTCATGTTTGCAAATTTAAAAACCACACACACACTATGAGAAAAAAGAGTGCGTAGTTAGAAGAAAGAAAGGGGAATAGAGGTAGAGGGAGAGTGGAGGGAGCCGAGTTTATTCAAAGCAGACTCTCCTAGTAATATGTAAATCGCATTGCCAGTGCCAAAGTGGAGTTTGCTCAGAGTCAGCAAGCTTTGCCGGCTTCAGCTCTGGCTCCGGATCCGGCCACGTCTATGGCTTCAACTGCAACTGCAACCACAACGGCTGGCCCAGCAGCTATCTCCTGCTTTCCACCACCAACGGTTGCACCTACTCCACTTTCGCATTCGCATCGGCGCCTCCGTGTGGCATAGCGTTCAGTTATTTTCCTATGGGAAAAATCCACTTGGCGCTTCCCCAATATTTACATATCATAGTTGGCTCCACAAATGAGTTGGCGAGTGTGCGTGAGGTTCTCTGAGTGTGCGCGTGTGTGTGCAGACAGGACAGACGGACGTGTGTGCAGCACGTGAGTGCCAAGTGAATGCGACGTGTCGAGTTAAATCATCGCAGCCTATTACCCAACTCGCGCATTAAATATTCATTGCGAAGCAAATCCGAGGCAACAAAAATCGGAAGTCAACTCGCCAGCTCGTTTGAAAGACTGCTCGGCTCGAGTTTGAATCGATAACATATCAGACTTAAAATCGAGTAATATTTAATACTGTTCACGAATATATATAATAACATGAACAACCGACAAAACTAGCTAAAAATCACGTACAATACTGATGCTGAAGAAGAATATATACAATCCTTTTCAAAATTAATCAAAACAATCAACAAGTTGGTTAAAATTTGTTATAGATCAAGAATATATACAATACTATCCAAACATGTATGAAAGCTAGTATACAATTTTTAAAATTGAATAAAATCTGTTACTTAAGAATAATATATACAGTAATACCTCTACATACGAATAGTACTAAGCACAATAATTACTATGTATTTCCCTCATCTAATATTATATTATTAATAATATTAATATTATTATTATTATAGACTTGCATTTTACTCGTCGTGGCTTAAATCAAAGCACAATTTAAGTTGCTAATTGATTGATATGTGAGTAGTAAATAGTAAACATGTCTTACGTTTGAAATCAGAGCCTAAATTTTCAAGTTTCCCCAAGCACACAACAATACAGGACCCTCAACGTCTCGGCGTGCAGCCTCCACCCTCCTGCTGACTGTTAGAGCCGCCTTTGCGGACACTTGAGGAGAGTCTTAATAAAAAAGCGTTTGTTCGAAATATGATATAACAAATTACATGCGCTTGAGTAATCGAATATTTATGATGGAGCAGGAGGTACCCGACCCAAAGTGTACCTTAGCGTAGTATACTTCTCCTCCTCCTCCACCTGCCCTGCCTGCCGCACAATTGATACGCCCATTTCGTATGCATTGAAAAGCAACAACCCAAACAGGGTATACAAGGAGAGAGAGAGAGAAATGGCGTATGGGGAAGCTGGCGAGCAGAGTGCGCTTGTCAAAACAAATCCGTAAGAGATTACATTAAAAGACGCATTCGGACAGCTCAATCGCAAGGCAGCATACACCTAGACACACCCACACACACACATACACACAGACACATGCCCAGTTACAGTTATGGAAGAGAGAGAAAGCCATACATATGTATATACAAACATGTGTATGGGTTCGGCTACAGGTTGAGATTTAGGTATTCGCTTATATTGAGTGCACGCTGTGCATGTGGAAATATCCCCAATGGATTTGCGAGACGCCAAACGCACCCAACTCAAACTAAACTTTCCCCCGGAATCCCCAAAATCCTTCGTTCCTCCGGCAGCGTGTGCGGCAGTCGCGTCTATTTCATGTTCCTTCCGCTGTACAAAATGATGGAAAGTTCTGTAATGTGAACTGACAGTAGTTTTCATTATGAATTCATGTAATTTTTTTTTTCATCGCACTTTTTCTTTTAATTCGATTTTCCACTGAAGCAGACAGGGGAAAAAGGGGCAAAAGGGAAAACTATTTGTCTTAAACAATGCTCCCTCAAGTTTTTGTTTGCTTGCTTTTGATTTTTCTAAACGAATATTTCTTTACTCTTCTTTCTAACAGGTAATATCATGGGAAGACTTATGAGAAACAAAACTTGCCAGAGGTCATTTCAGTTTCATTTAAGCATTGAAACTAGAGTCCTTTAGTTCATCCTTTTTAAGTGATCCTATTACATATTAAAAGGTCTCACTTATTTTCAGGTTTAAATTTGGTCAAGTGCTTAGTAATAAGAAAATCTATAACATGAAACAACAAATTTAAATAAATTTATGTTTTATTTATTTAAATTTGTATTCAGTATTTTTTAATATATGTATATACAGCAACCATTCTTAAAGTCATTTAAAATCAGTAGTTGATTTATCTTTAAACATTTCATATTTAAATGAAGTGCCATCGCTATTCTAATTATCGATAGTTCACAGTGAGCCGCACATCCCTATTTTCCATGCATCCACGGTAACATTTGCTTGAATGTCTGGTATGTGGGAGTGGGAAAGCAATAGGCAACAGGATTTGTGAAAAATTAGCAGTTGAGAATTACAAGCGTTGTATCGTGTATGTATTGGCTTTTACATTTATGGGTACTATGACACACCTGCTTTCGCCGACCCCTGTAGTCGAGAGGCTTAGGCGTCCCGATCACTTAAGGCCACGGGACTACAAACGGGGAGGGTTCTAGGTTCGAATCCTAGGCATGGCAATCTTAAGACAATTTGTAATATGAAAAAATAAATAATAAAGAAGTGTTTTATTTTGTTTTTTGAATAAAGTAAACTATTTTGTTTATTAAACTAAATGGTTAAAGTCGACCTCAAGTTAATATTTTTCTGCCCTTCGTATAAGAATACAATAAATCTTTCTTAAAGAAGTGTTTTATTTTGTTTTTTGAATAAAGTAAACTATTTTGTTTATTAAACTAAATGGTTAAAGTCGACCTCAAGTTAATATTTTTCTGCCCTTCGTATAAGAATACAATAAATCTTTCTTTTTCGAATTGATTTTATATTTTTACATAAGATTAATTAATTAAACTAGAGACATTTCGACTTAAAACACATGTTGTTTGTTGATATGATATTACTATCGTATTAAATCGGCACTTGAAACTTTATCCAACCCAGTGAACTCAATGATTTCATCTTAACAGTTGGATCCCAAAGCTAACCCCACACTCTTGCAACCATATTAATGTAATCTCAAGTTGTCTGAAACATTCGCAGTACATAGAAGAGTTGCCACCTGGCAACTAAAAACACTTAATTAGCTCATAAGCTCTGGCATTGCCTTCTCTTATAGCATGGGGAAATAGCGTAACTTCGATGGCAAATCGAACTTTCACGTCGAAATGGGAAAATGCGTCTTTCGAGTACCCACTTGAGCTGAGTTCGGTCAGAGTTGAACATCATAACTAAGTACGTCTTGTGCGGGTGTGGGCGAGACTGAATGTTTCTATGTGTATGTGTACAAGATAATTCCATTTGACATTCCTGAATTCATCGGTTATCGTTGTACCTTTGAGCAAATTTGTCTGTGATTTGTTTGTTGCTGTGGAAATGTAAGCAAATGTTTTGTAAGCCGACAAAGCTGCTTACTTGATTTACGTCTCCCACTCGCATTTCTTGAGGCTCTCAGTTTGCCTTGGTCTTCTTCCTCTGCTTCTCGTTTTAGCATTTGCTGTTGTTGTTATTGTTGGTATTGTACCGGTTGTTGTTGCTTTGAATGGTCCATCTTGAGCTGACATTTCAACTGACAATTTGGACGACTGGACGCGCACTGGCTTTGTTATGCAAAATGCAGGCGCACTCCAACAGTGGCGTAGTGCAAAAGGGTTTGGTAAGTTGCTCCTCTCTTCAGTTAAGATACCGCAGAATAGTTCTGGTTCTCCATAAAAATTGGGTTTTTTTAAAGATGAACTAGGACATCTACTTCTATTTCGATTTCTAAAGTTGTTTAAAAATATAACAAATCTGTTAGGGTTTTATATGTGCACGTTATTTTGTATTTTACGGTCAAACTTTGAAATCTACATACTTCGTAACTTGGCTTAGTAACAAAGAAAATAAGATCTTGTCAGAAAGTCATAGCTAGCATCCCTCCTTTGCTATTTGACTACACCCATGCGATAGATGTATATATGGTAGCTCGACATCCGACTGTGATTCGAACCTTTGTTCATCCACGTCCACAATGTGCACTCTATAAATTGTAAAACTATTTTCAATAAGGGCGCACAACAAGCATCAGGTGCATGGTCAGGGCAGGGGACGGAACAGCACGACTCCTTTTGACGCGGCCAGGACGAACTGCCCAATTGGGCGGCCAGCCAGCAGAAAGCGGGCGGGAAACAGATCAACTCTACAGCAGGTCTGCTGCTCAAACTCGATTCTCCATTCCCCCTCCTGTGTCCAGTTCAGTGCGACTTCCTTATTGTTTTATTTCTGTATTTCTGCCATTTCTTGGCACTGGTTTTTGTCTTTGCTTCGCTCTCGACTTTTGGCAACTTCTTGAAAATACTTTACCTATACAGGTGTGTATGTGTGTGTGTCTGTATCTGTGTGTGTATGACCGAGTGTTTTTTTGTCTCTTAGTAATTTAGCATATTTCTGAAGCATTTTGTTGTGGCTGTTGTTGTCGTCTGCTCCATCTCTATCTCTTCCCCTTTGCTTGCGGTGTGCAAATGCAAATTGCTTGCCTTGCACATCCTTTATGGCACTTTGCTCCATACCGAACCCCCACCCTGCCCGCAGTTGCAGCAGCAGCACCAGGTGCAGACGCAGATGCAGATTCGGATGCTGATGTTGCTGAAGTGTGCCCAGTCGCGTTGATAGTTTTATTATTTCCCATGCATTCTCGCATTTGCAGATTCCCGCCAAGTCGAGAGCTTGAGGGGGTTTCTAGTCCAACTGTTTCGTTCCATTATCCGTTATAGCAGTGTTATCAGCTAAGCCTTTAGGCATTTTGATCATCTCTTGGATTTACTTCATGCGTTGCTTGTTTTTTTATCATTGAGCGGTTTTTTGTAGTGACCGTCGTAATTATAAGAATATTAAGAAGCTCTGATCTCACTGTGTGTGAGTTGCAGTGTTGCACTACACGCACAAACCTGAAATTTCAGCTTCTCTAACACTGGCACATTCAATGCTTTCAATCGATCTGGTCACCTTAAATATGGACTCTTGGATGTCTAAGAGTTACCATATCGATCATGAGGAGACTTTCATTTGTGTGGCAATCAACAGATGATTTTAAGTAATTGAGTATAGATATGGGCGCGGGCCGGGCCGAGCCTCGACAATTTTAGGCCCGGGGCCTAAAACCAGCTACCGGGCCTTTTACCGTCGGGCCCGGGTCTAGGGGTTAAAGCCCGGAAGGCCCGGCGTGCTTGAAAGCAAAAAATATAATGATGTTTTAATCGATATCGGCCTGAAAAATTCGAGTCTGGTTCGGGCCGGGCCACTTTAAAAAAGTTCCGGGAAAGGCCGGGCCTCAAAAATTCGAGTCTGGTTCGGGCCGGGACGGGCCCCCATTAAAAAAGTTCCGGGCCGGACCGGACCCATCTCTAATTGAGTAACTATTTAAGTAACATATTATAAATGCATTTCCTTCTATGTTTACCATGTGTGGAAGTTTAAAATTTGTAAGGTTCGATTCCAGTTTCTTTCCAAACAAATCGAGCATCATTTGATCATGTTTTTAGTATATTGTTCATATGGAACTTGTTTTATATACAGATTATAATTGATAGAGAGATCTGTGATCTATAAGATTTATTGGACCCCTGCTGTGCTTTGAGCTCCATTATCATTGCAGTTTTCCTTATGAACTCTACGATTTGTTCTGGACTGCTTGATCTTATCTCTTCAATTTCAAGAATTATTTAATGATATCAATTCAGCCTATCAATAATTCAAAGAACATTAATCAGTCAAGTTATGCAAGTTATTCTCTGTGATGTAGCTGGAAATCCCACTCCATGCCTCACCTTTTCAATGTGAAGCCGTATCGTTTTCTCGGCTTGTTTAGCGTTTTTCTTCTCCATCTTTCTGTCGTTTTTCCGCCGTTTCACATTGTCAAGCTGCGAACCGGCCGCAGTTCAAATAAATAGTGCAAAAAGAAAGGGCGAGAGGAAAAAGGGACGGTGGGTCAGTAGGGGAGTGGTTGCTGTTTATGTTGTCTCATGGTCGTGCGTCCAGATGTTTTGATTCAGTTTTAATTCATTTCAGTCGGCGGCGTCCACTGACCGTTATTGCTGTCGTCCGTCCGTCGTTGGGTCCTTTGTCGTCTCCTTCTCCGACGTCGTCGTCATCATCGTCGTTTGTTCTTGTTGCTATTAAGAAAAACGCCTCCAAGAATAATCGACTAAACGAGCGAGCGAACGAGAATTGGTTGACGACCAACCACTCACTCACTCTCTCTCTCTCACTCACACACTCTCTCTCTCTCGCTCTCTTTGGTTGTTCCGTCTCTTTCGACAAGCAGCCAACCAGCCGGCAATAAAAATATGATTGTATTTTCGCTTGAGTTGTTTTCATTTCTCGATGATGTCGAGAGGACCGACCGTGCAGCACTCGGTCGTCTGTCGGTGGGTCCAGGCGACCGCAGTTTTACCCCAATTCCCTCAGTTTCCACTTCCTTCCGCCACACACACACACAGATGTACTTACATACATACGTATGTATATGTACATCTCCGGCTTTAGTTTCGGTCTTGGCCTGGCCCAATGCATGGTTAAATCAAGCGCATGGCAGCGGTCGACCATTGAACCGCTGCCGCCGTTGCCGCGTTGTGTTGTTTTTGCCTCTTTGCCTTTGTTTTGTTTGCCGCCCCCGCACACACACAGCACACACAAACCGTGCATCCATTTGAAATCAGTACGGCAACTCCGGCATATTCGCTACATTACGTTCTCCGTTGCCATTAATCGTGGGGTCGGTCTCGTCTCTGCTGTGTCCGAGTCCAGTCGCCGCCAGTCTCCAGACTCTCTCAAGTCGCTCATATTTACTCGAGTGATGTAATTTTTGAATAGCTTAAGGCTTTTCAAAATATTTAGCATGGCAAATCCTTTTTAAACGTTGATTTCGACTGCAGTCGAAGCATGTTTTGGGGTCCCCAACAGCAGCCCCAGGCAGGCGGGTGCCCCCTTCTGTGTTGCCTGTGCGCGCTCGAGTACTTTTCATATGCATATGCGTATTATTGTTATTAATAATAATAAATTAGATGTTATGCTCGAGTTCGTTCAGGCAGAAGATGCGGAAGGTTTTTTGCCAATTTCTTTGCAATAAAATATGTGTTTACTCGTGTCAGCAGATTAATAAAAAAGATCGTCGAAATTGGCAATATGCTAAACTTTCTACACGCGCGCACTATGTGACCGTAGCACGCAAAGAGAAAAATAACAATAATGCAGATAACCAAACGGAAATGGCAATATATAATTAACAATAAATAAATGCATATGTTATATAATTAACATTTTTAGCTTAAGCCAAACCTTGTTTGTGTATTTGCTTTTATTATTAAATAAATAAATAAAATTTCACAACTCGCTTTTATCGATCGCGATCCTCAATCGATAGTTATCGTACTAATTACTTGTGTGGGCGTTTATCAGGCGTTGATTTACTTGCTACCCTGCTCCCACACACAACACACACACATGACTTGCCTGTGCATATGCACACACAAGTTGAACGTTTTACAACACTGACGTTGATCTGCACCAACGACAGCAAACACAATGAAAACTTTCGAGCCAAGGCAACAGCAAAGTAGAAAAGGAAATAGAAATTGGGGAAAACATAATAACGACAACAACAACACACGTGGCAGATGAAGTGGGAGAGCAAGTGCCGTTGCTTACGCTACGAGCGGATCATTGTTGTTATTGTTCACTGGTCACACAGCAACAATAACAACAACAATAGCGCCTCCTCCCAACCCCCTTGCACTATTCCTGCACTGCTCTGTCCCGCACACTGTCCAAAAAGTGCGCAAAAACGCAAAAGGCAAATAAAAATTTGTAATGAAATTTTGTGCGCTGACATTTCGAAAAATTGCTTTTTAACCTTTGTGTAGCCCCGGCTAGGTTCAGCCCGGGGCGGGGTACAAGGCGGCATCCAAATCGGAAGTCTGCAGAGTTGTGCTGAAGCTCCCTCTACATGTCACTGACATGCTACACGTGTATCTCTTCGCCCTAAACTTGAGGTCCAAGAGCGCTCTCGCCCTCACTCACTCCAGTCCTCTGCATGTGTGAGTGCTGCATGAATGCATCCTAAGTGAATCACTCACTCTTAAAATTTGTACAATTTGTTGTGTACTGTTTTTAATGAATGTGAATGAATGTTTTACTTTTCCACTCATTCACTGCAATGTTGCAAGGTAAAAAAGGTTACCAGTTTGGGTACACAGTACGCACCTGTAGTTGAATGTGTTCATGCAGGGACTGTAGTGTGCATGCAAAGCAAAGTTGTGCAGCATCGAAATCTGTAAGCTGGAAAACTCTGTGACATGCTTTTAAGTTTTCGGCTGGCATGCACATGCAGATTATTATTAGGTTGTTGCCGTGCCCCCCCCCCCCGATCACCTACCACCCCAAACTGCTTCTCTTCAGGTGAGTCCCCAAAAAGTTTGCCCATGTCCAGCTGGCGTGGTGAAGTGAAGCGTCATGGAAAGGGGGAGGGGGAGCATGCCATTTGCCTTGCTATAAGTTTTGTTCTAACAAACCAATTACTCGCACCAATTTCCACAGGCTGCCTCGCCTCGACTTCGACTTTCGCCTCGCCTTACATGATGGAAGAGTTCGACTTTGAGCAGAGAGGGAGCGGCAAAGGCCAGGAGGATGTGGGAGGGGAATAGAGACAGCAGCAAAGGCAAAATAAGAAGCACCGCAACGTCACCAAAGCAAACTAGAGATGGCAGTGTGACTGATTCGATTAGCAATTGAGTTTAAAATTTAAAACGATAAATACTAAGTTAAGATAATTGCGTGAGCGGACCAAGATGGTCACACTGTAAAACATGCGCAAGTTGTTTAAATTGAAAATAAAAAAACAAATTTGCTCCATAAATTATATATATATATATATATATATTTTAATTTATTATCTATTACATAAACACCGTAATTTTAAGCATTATATGTAGTTCTTTATCTTCTCAGTGCTTTAAATTTCCCTGCACTCGTGACACGCACTTAACACGCGCTCATCTATAGCGCCCGGCGACGGCAAAGCTGACGCTGTAACAAAATACAAATACGACTTTCAGTTACTTTTTCATTATTTTGCCAAGGAGTTTGTCCTTTTGCGTGTGCGACACACTCGGCAGAGACACTTGGCTCGCATGTCCCCGTATCTCAGATTCCTCTACCTCCTTCGTTCTTTCTCCCCCTCTGTCCCCCTCTCTCACTCTCTCTCTCTCTCTGTATTGCAATGTTCAAAACATTGGCAGATGTCGCCGCACTAGCAAAAGTTACGAGAGCGCTGCAGCAGGCGCAGAAAAAGAAAGAGTGGTCGTGCGGCGGGGGGGTAAGGAGAGAAGCATCCGGATCTGGATGGCGTGTGTACACACGCCGAGACAAGGACAAGACATGGCAGAGTCAACTCAGCTGAGCGAAATGTGCAGAAAAAAAAAGAAAAAAACAACGCAAAAAGTTGCGACAAGTTTACTTTCCTTCGTTCTTCTTCTTTTCCTCTTTCGTCTCTTTGTTTTCTTCTAATTTTTTCTTGTTTTTTCCCATTTACCTAGCCCCCCGCTGTCCCTCTTCCACACAGCACACTTTGCACTG
Organism: Zaprionus camerounensis; assembly: GCA_018904165.1. Lineage (NCBI taxonomy): Eukaryota > Metazoa > Arthropoda > Insecta > Diptera > Drosophilidae > Zaprionus > Zaprionus camerounensis. The sequence goes on from JAEIFS010000739.1 coordinate 858,018, forward strand.
TTTACCGCATGTGCTGCCCGCCGCCTACAGGTGATGAGCAAGAGAGGGACAGGCACAGCAGCATCTTAAAGCGAATGGAACGATAAATGAGCGAATAAATAAATCATCAGAATGGATCAAAATGTTTCGATTGTCCGAGTGTTCAAAAGCGGCCATTCTTTCTCTCGCTCTCTCTCGCATTCATTAAGAAAGTTCACTTAATTGAATATAAATCTATCTCACAAATATATTATTACATTTGTATTTATATATACATATTTTTAAGTTTTCATTTAATTATTAATAATTATATTAATTTATTACACGAAAACTTTCAATAACCCAAGCTTTCTTGTATTTTTTGGTATATTTATTACACTGCAGATATTTGTGATGTTACGCATAACGGTCACACTCTGCGTAGGGCATTGCCAGCACTTATCACTTGAGGTCGCAGTAAAATGTGCGAGCTTATGTGTGCAACGCATGTTTTGCAGGTGTCTGCGTGTGTGTGTGGCATGCCACAACGGCCAGGGGCACCAGGTACCGCCGGCTGTTGTTGCTCAAGATGAAGTCGCATATGGAGGAGCATGTTGCAAAGAGCGACGTAATCTTCGGGGCTGCTTGGCCGCTTAACTTGCTTCACTTGCACTTGCCCCGCTTGCAGCATATTAAGAGCAAGATGAGGCAGCAACAGCAGCAGCAGCCCGCGCATGCTGTTGTAAAAAGTTTTTAATTTTTCTTTTCAAACATTTAACTAAAAGCGCAAGTCGCCCCCGCCGCCCTCGCACTCTCTTTCAGAAGACAGGAAATGAGAGCAGGAGGGAAGGGGGAGGGGGTAGTACGAAAAGAAATTATCCTTTTTCTTGTTCGCTTCTTTTGCTTTATAACTTTTGCTTGGTAAAATATCATACGCATAAAACAACATACGCTGCGTCGCATCTTCCTTCACCAACAGCTCGCCTTTCTCTTCCCTCATATGAAACTCAGTCTGGCAACGCCTCGCCCTCGTTCTCTCTCCCTTTTCTCTTATTTTTCTTTTAATGAAACAGTTGTTGCTTGCGGCATTATTATGATTATTATGAGGCATGCAAAAGTTGCAGTTAAAGCGTCGTGTAAAATAATATTTAGATGCCAACTTTCTGGCAAAAGCCGTCGTAGTTGCACCAACGGTGGTGGGGGGAGTTGCAGCGCCCATTTTGTAGTTTAATTAAATTTGCGCCGGGCCGAAAATCTCAGTGAAGACCGCCAAATGCCAAAGCTAAAGCCGGAGTCGGATTCGAAGTCAGGTTCAGAGAGAGAGAGAGAGAGAGAGGGAGGGCGGAGAGGGGGAATAGAAGAGTTAGAGTTAGTCGTTTCAAATGCACCGCAGCAATGCTGCTGTTAGTTTCGAAAATCCCTTAAATTAATTGAGTCTGGCCAGAGCGGGGGTAGTGGTGGAGGGAGTGGCACCAGTTGCTGCTGCCGTTGGTCTCCGGCTTTGTAGCTGCAGGAGCAACAGCAGCTTTGCGCCGCATAAGATTGACTGAGAAGCCGCACCAATTTCACATCCTCTCTCTCTCACTCCTTTGGGCCACACAACAGTTGACGAAATTAACTTTTGCTATGCTCCTTCCACCCGCTCCCCTTCCTTTTCTTTGTTCACATTCCACATTCAAAGAGAGTGGGAGTGGGAGTGGTAGAGGGCGGGTTAGTGGGGGGAGGATAGAGAGCTGAAACGGAACAGCGCATTTGTATGTCTTCCAATTGGTTTTGCATTTGCCTCGTTTCTAATTGCCATTTGATTGTCCCAATCAGAAGAACGGTTTCCACAGCGCCTCAAGTTTGTTTTCTATTACGTTGAATTACTTCTTGTTTTTAATTCTCGTCTCTAAATGTTTTGAATTGTTTATTTACATGTTCAATTGAAAAGATTTGCGCACTGAAGATGGCGAGCCTCTGACGTAAGATTCAAATTACTTATTTCATTTATTTATTTATTATGTATTTGAAAAGTAAAATATGTAAAATTTAAACAAAACTATTAATTGTGAGGGGCAACAACTTTCCGCTAATCAAATTGCTGTCGCTTTTCATAAACAAGCAAATCGCAGCTGCGGATGACAACAAGATTCGCTTCGCTTAGTTTAGACGAGCCAGAAAACGAGATAAGGAGCTTGAAGAGCTAGCGTGGTGCCCCCTTTGAAATCGTAGGAAAAGTGCTCCTCAAAGCGGATGTCGGATGCGAATCTTTGTCTGCTTTTTGTCATTCTACCCCCCGCTGCTGTGTGCTCTGTCTATGTCTCCCTCTCTCTCAGTCTATTTGCGGCCTGGCATTATCACCCCGGCTGGATCTAGTGCACCCGCATGTGACGAGAGCAAACGAGCACAAAACGGTCGAAACTGAAGCTGCTGCAGCATTTTGTCAGCCAGGGCTACCGCTGTCATTTGCAGCTGATGCGTTGCGTGTCCCGTGCTTCATGGATGGGTCCCATACATGGCACATACACAAAAGTCCCAAAGTGAAGCAAAGCGCCCACACACGGTCAGACACAAATTTGTGTTGTGCAGTGGGAGGAATTTCTATTCTCTTTTATGGACTAGAGTTGGCTAAATCGATAGGCATCTATCGATATAAATGATATTCATTTTGACATTCTATATTTTTATTCATATATTTACAATCACCTCATCTTTATTGACTTACAGCTCATATATTTTCTTTTATTTAATTAAATTACTTATCTGTTTTTCATTACAGCTATCGATATCTTCCTACTGCACTTTAGCAATACTGATTTTTTAAAAACAATATCCAGTATTGGAAGTTATAACTTATTACACTTATTGAAAGTATATTGATAACAATAAGTCGATAAATATGTTTTGAAAATGATAAACAACTTTACTAAACGATTTATTTAATTTCTATTATAACTATCGACAGCTAATCAACACTGTTTCCTTTTTAAAATCGATACGGAAATGTTTTCACTGTAGATTTTCAATAAAGTTATCGAAAGCGTATTAATTACAATATTTCCCTCGGCCGGCAAGTCGATTACAGGAGGCGACTTACAGTTTCCGGCGTACGCGTTTTATGCACACTTTATGTGGACACGTATTTGCCAAGAACGAGATAATCAAGTGTGAAATGAAGCGTTACGGGAAGTATAAACAGAAATGCGTTAACAATATGTCAAGAGAGGGGAGAGGGGGCCAATTGGCCGGATGGACAACTTGATGCGACTCTATGCCGGGCAGAACATCTAAAACAATTTCCCATTAATGACAACAACGTCAGTTTCAGACATCGTTGCGTCCTCTGTCCGTTTTCCCGATGTCTTTTCATTATTTTGGCCAGGCGGCAAGTACCGGGCAAACAAGCCAAGTGGCAGGTCCAGCACGAGGGCAGGAGCGCAGTGGGAGAGGAGTCCTGGCATGCAGGCGTCCTTTTATGATGACGTTACGAACGGCGCGCTCTCGCCTGACTGACATGAAACTGTAATGGAATTCAATAAAAGCTGAGAGTGCAGAAACTGTTTGACACGCAAACGGCCGACCCGGACACGGATTCGAACGACATTGGGACCAGGCTGTTGCTCCTGAATTGAGAGGTATCCATGCATACAGATGGGCGAAGGGGGAGTGGCATCATGTTCTCCACCTTCGACGCCGCGAAACTCAACACACAAACACACACACACACAGGCGCAACGTGTGCGCTCGTCGAGCTCATTTGTTAATTTTGCGCAATATCGTCGAGACTGGACGACACTGTCCAAGCAGCGCCTGCGATGGCAACCGATGGCAGCAGTGGCAGCATCGCCCCTCGCACATTGGCTACAAATGAGCACACAGCATTTAACATGTGGCGATATTTATGCCCTGCCATATACAATATATAGATACAGTCTGCACAGCCACAGTGCAAAGTGTGGCATATTGACTGTACAAAGCAATGTGGCAACGCTGCAAGTTTAATCGAGAGGCTGCACCCTGTGGCTGCCATTGGGATTGCACGCTGTTATCGATAGGCACAGCGCCAACTTCACTCGTTACAGTGCTGTAAAATGCTGTGCCCACTTCACTTGTTGCAGTATTGGGAAACGCAGCATACTTTTAATTAACAAACACGTTGTTATCGATAGGTGCTGCAGCATTTTCACTTGTTGCAGTGTTGGGAAGTTGTTGGTGTTATCGTGAGTGCTTCGCTCGTGCAGTGTTGGCAAACACAGCTAATCGAATACTCACTACTTCGAAAGGCGCACGTTCATATCATGTGCGGTCTACTACCCTCCTATCTATCCTACTTTGAGTAGACGGCAAACATGTTGCACATTGTGACGCCACAATACAGCAGATGCTGCTCTACATACATATGTATATTTCTTATATTGCTATGATCACTTTAGCTTGAAGGCAACAACATATTTATGTACATTCGATAATGTAATTTTGAATCAATTGAATGATGTTATCGATGGCTTTGCAGCGAACTACTCTTTAGACAACTATCGATAGCTTTTATTGGCCAAGTAAATAGAGCATCACCGCGTCGACATAACTTGCTTCCTCCCACCGTTTCTCACCGGCCACGCCCACATTGGAACACCTTGTCCAGGATCGCAATCCCTTTCGGTGTTGTTTTTATAGTTTGTCCGTTCCCCCTGCCCCTTATCTTCGACCCCCCTCTCGCCCAGCGACCAATGACGTCGCTTGATGCCCCAACCGGATGTCGTTTTCAATAAAGGCATCGCAGGCGTTAAGCTCTCTCCACGCACAGGCACAGACACACTCACACACACATCCGCCCGCACCAGCGTTGCCACACACATGCTGGCAAACTTGGCTTGTCTCTCGCTCTCTCTGCGTCTGTCTCTCTCTCCCTCGTGCGGCACTTTAATTAATTTCTTTAAGTTCATTAACGTTTGACTTGTTTAAGCAAGCGAAGATGGCGATACAGCAAATGGGCGTACCTCCTACCCCTCCTCCTCCTGCTCCTCCCCATTCAACACCCATGCCACCTAGAGGTGACCAGTTTGATGGCTTTGTCAGCAGAAAATTGCTTTTCACCCGGGCGAGCACTTTAAGCCGGGCTGACTCAAGTGCCCGAGACCATAAAATGTAACCAACTTATGGCTACGACGTGCGAGGGGAGGGGAGCGGGTTTAGTTTGCCACGCCCCAGACCAAAGTGCTGCGGGTAGCTGAGAAATAAACAGCAAAAGCAGTATTATGCAGATTGTGTTAAGCTGTTTGCAAATCCATTCGATATTATTCCATCGCTTAGCTATGCAATAGTTTTCAGGTTAAGTAAATTTCCATTTGTAGAGCGGATATAATTACAGTTAATAAATAACTATTTATATATCTTATATTTAACTATAAAATATAATTTACAATCGTGTCTTGTTATACATATTATAATAACAGATAGTTTAACATAATACGATAGTTTGTCTGAATTATATCTCAATTAAATAATACAAATCATTTGACTGTACAAATGTTTTCTATGCGATAGTTGCCTTCAAACTTGAACAAGCCAACTTACTTAAAGTGAACGATAGTTTTTTCCTTGAAATTTAGATTTGTATAACGTTTATATTAGTTATACATTGCATAAACCATACAGATCTACAATATCTAACACTTACAAGTTTTCTGTGTATAAGTTGCCTTAGTACATGAATAAGTCAACTAGATTTCAAATATATATTTGATTGTTTACGGCTTATAATATAGTTATTGCCATGATTATGAAAACTTTTAGTATATCAGACAATATATGTAATACATATGAAGTTATATATTTGATACGATAGTTATTTACCACTTTAAGGTTATAGAATCAATGTTTTCTATATCACAGTCTCTTGTTTTCATCCATTTTTAACTTATATAAAATCGAGTACAAAGTCGAGCTGTCCAGCGATGCGATATTGTCGCCAATAGAACATTTCAGGTTATGTGCAAAAAATGTTCTTAAAATGCATTTAAAAAAGGAGATCCACGGTGTAATCCACTTTGATGCCGCATGCTACTCTAGCTTCTCCTTCCTTGCCTCGATGTGGAACAGTTGGAGACAAAGCACATTGTCAAGAATTTGTCAAAATTCCGAATAGAAATCAAAATACAAAATCCAAATTAACCGTCAAAAATTGCCCGCTATATTTGAGCGCCCGGAAGCATGTCGGGCAAGTCGAATGCGCTGCTGCCTGCCCAAAAATCGCAGCCGGAGGTGGTGAGCGAGAAAGCCAAAGAGAAGGAGGAGGAGCAGCAGCAACAGCAGCAGGTGGAGGTGCTGGTAGAGCAAGCAGCAGCAGCAGCAGCAGCGATGCCTCCTTTAGGCGTGGATGAGAATGTGCCCAGTACAAGTCGCCAGGTGACGCCAGCGACGTCTAAGCCACCAATGCCACCGCCTGCGCGTACCGCCAAGACACGCCCAACTCAGGTCAATGGGCCGGCGATAAGAATAAGGCGTGAGCTGACCGAGATCACTCAACATCCGCCTCCCAATTGCAGTGCCGAGCTCTACAAGGATGATCTGTTCCATTGGCGTGCAACCATACTGGGTCCCATTGGGACAGTGTATGAGAACGGCACCTTCCGACTTGACATACGCTTCCCGGCCGCGTATCCCTTCCGACCGCCACAGATACGCTTCATCACACGCATCTATCACTGCAACGTGGACAGTCGCGGCGTTATCTGCCTGGATGTGCTCAACGAGCGTTGGTCCCCAGTGATGAACATTGCCAAGGTATTACTGTCCATTTGGGTGCTGATTGGGGAGTGCAATCCACTGGATCCACTGGTCATGGGCATTGCCGATCAGTATCAAAACAATCGCAAGGAGCACGATAAGATCGCCAGTTTCTGGACCAGGCGCTTTGCCATGGACAAGACGGCACGGGCGCAGTTGAAGCAGGGGGTCAAGCAGGAAGAGAAACATGATGAAGCTGGGCAAATGCAGGAGCTGATGGATGTGCAGTCTGAGGAAGATGGTGAAGCCAAGTTCGAGTCGGCGGAGGAGGGGGAGGAAGAATCACCACCCTCGCGGGAATAATCGGAGCCAACTTTAGACAGAGCAAGCGATACTCCACTCAATAAACACACTCGTTCTGTCTCTCTCACTCTTCTTGGGTGGGCGCGCACAAATTGTAAGCGCGGCGAGAGAATATGGCTTGCATAATGGCCCTAGTGTTGCCACCCGGCGTTGCGCTGGCAGTGTTGCCAACCTCACCTCCCCACCTCGTTCCACTGCTGCTGCTGGCAGATAGCTAGCTGCCAGAAGGCTTTCTGCGCGTTCATGTCCATGAATATTCATGGGCTGCCAAAAATGAACCGTTGCAAAGGCGACATACGAGGGGGTGGGGAGGGCTGCACGGGGGCGTGGCTTGAAAAATGATATGAAATGCGAACACAGCATATGGGCAGCGTGCGGGGGCGTGGCAAAGCAGTCGAAGGTGTCGAAAGCAGGCAACCCAAACACACAACCCTGGGGGCAACCCTGCTGCAGGTCATTTACAGCACTGGCACAGCGCGGGTTTGTCCTAATTAGTCCAAATATACTTATCGATTCGATAATGCGTGCGTGTCAAGCTGCAAGCTTTTGTATCATAGGTGGAGTAAAAGCGTATCGATATGCAGGCATTTTACAGCACTGTAAATTGAGAAAGCTGTGAAATGAGGTTAGTTGTGATCCATGCTAGAGGTGGGAAAACATCGATGTCTGCGGACATCGATGTTTTCGATGTTTTCAGAGTAAATCATCGATGAAACATCGATGTTTTGGAATAAAACTTTTTAATTTTTTTATAGACAAAACAATACCTAAACATTATTGCTATCATTATTTTGTTTAGGAACAGTAATTGGTCTACCACTTTTGAAGAAAGTTTTGTTCGCCAGTCGGAGATCTGCTGGCCCGCCTTGCTGAATATCCGCTCAGACTCACAAAACGAAGCCGGCACACATAAAGTTTTGCATACAAGAGTTTTCAGAACTCTGTCTTCATTACTCATCTAATAAAACATGAACAATCGAAAATTGTATATATGCACTTGATCTTTCCTTCCAGTATTGCAAAGGCTCGCATTTTTCATTTGAATTTGTTTTCCCCTAAGTTAATTTGGATACTTACAATTTCCACGTTTTACGTTTTACCACGAATTTTGGTATCATCGATATTAGCAAAAATGACATCGATGTTACCGATGTTTGGAAAACATCGATGACATCGATGTTGGCATCGATGTTTCCCCACCTCTAATCCATGCGTTTTACAACACAAGACAGTAAAGAACGCGACACTTTTGTGAAATTAGTTGCAACTTTTGTTTGCTTCATGTTATCGAGTTATCGATTAAAGGGGAAATTAATAAGCCAAGTAGGCTGTATTTGCATCGTCATTTATCATAGTTCCAGCAGGTTGTCTACATGTCACACATTGTAAGTCCGCAACGCAGCAATGTCTGGTTGCAGATACTACTGGAGATGAATGTCTACATCACAGTCATCTGGGCCGCTTGCTATCCCATCGATATGATCTATGTGAGTATCAGCGAGAGAGAGAGAGAGAGAGAGCGTTAATTCTTCTCTTTTTAACTTCACGCAGAATAATTGCATTGTGCAGCTGGGCATGGAACTGGCCTATGGATTGGTGTTGGGCATAGAGTGGCTCCGCCTTTACATCAGCTTCACTATCAATCTATGCTACAGCAGTCCGCATCCAAAGATGCTTCTCTTGACCATTTGCGTAGCCTGTGCCCCTTTGCTGTTGACGTTGCACTACCTCAGCTCAAAGACTTGTGGCAATACAATTAATTTACTGATGATCATCTGGAATCTGTGGTACGTTTGCATTGTGTTGCAGGTGCTTGTGATGGTCGGCAACAGTTGGTGGAGACACAAGCTGGAGCAGCGCGTATAAACGTCGATAATGATATACATAACATATATAATAATGTGCCTATCTTTCAATAAAGGCATTTTTCACCGATTCAATAGTATCGCAACTCAACACTGCAAGTTGAGATTATTTTGTTTAATTGATGCACGCGTTTGACAACACTAGAAAGAGCAAAAATCGAAATTTATCGATTAAAGGGAAATATTTTAAGTTTTAATTTAATTAGATATTCTTTTTTACTTAAATAAAGTATAAAAATGTTTCCAAGCATGAATATTACTTAACTATTCTCTAAATTTATTTATATTTTGAATATGTAGTGAGTAATCTATATTCTCTGTCAGAATTTAAGCGTCAAACTGCAGGAATTTCATAAATAATTAGCAGGTTGGCTAAAGGGAAGACAAGGGAAAAGAAGAGAGAGAGGGAACAGCTGGAAATGGCGGAAAATATAGCTGAAAATGGTTAATTAAACGAGCTGAGCTCGAGTTGAGTCAAGGGATGAGCACAAAATGTTATTCGGGAGTAAACGCAGTAGGATGTGGAAACAGAGAGAGCTGAGAAGATCTAAGGAAAGCGACACTCAATTTGTGAAATGCGATAAATTGAATGAAAAGTGTGAAAATGAAGAGGAGTCATCAGTGCCGGACAGCAAGAAGGGCAGGGAAGGCAACGAGGCGGTGCGGAGCGAGGATGAGCGTAAGGTAGCGCAAGTGTGAACTGTGTCACGAAGAGAAGGCAGGGAGGTGAAGGCAGCACAGGGCGGGCTTAAGCATAGAGCGTAGCGAAGCGCAACACAAAAAATGTAAATGAAAATTCAGGGAAATTTAATAATAAAAACATCAGCATAAAGTAAAACGCATAAAATCCAATGAAATGTAAAAGGCAACCAACGATGCCGCACCGCGCGCCCGCACGCTGGACAGACGCCATCAAGGACGATGTCCCTGTGTGTGTTTGTGTGCGGGCGCATTTGTTGCTGCTGCACTGAGAGAAATTATAGTACGAAGTTGCATTTACGAAAAAGAAATATCATAATCGGAGAAGTCCTTGCAATGTTATCGATAGGATAACAAGTTTGATTAGATTTACCGAAGTACATTTCGATGTATTCATAATGGTCCAATATATAATTGCAATGTTATCGATAGGCAACGCGTTTCACTGAGATTTTCCTATTACCAAGGACAGAATTTCCAATTTGAAAAAGGCTTTTCAATGTTTAACGTCTCTCTTTATTGACCTTGATGCTTTGCTGCATTTATACTGTATTTTTCGTTGTATTCGATGAGATTTTCTGATTTTCATTGAACTGTTAAGGAAATTGCATTGATTTTCGTATATTTCGTATATTTTTTTTAAAGCAATTCCGATTCTTTTATTTTGTAGAGATATATAATTCCAGTTTAGAACTCGAATGTCTAAGAAATATTAATTATATGCCACAAGTTCATAAACACGTGGTAAAGGTCGCCGCAATAAGTGCATAAACAAATTGGGCTTCGGAGAAGTGAATACGTCATAGTTTTCTTTCGTACTGGCTTATTCATATTAAAGCAAGGGTTTGTATACCTCTTTTCTTAGGTTAATAAAAAATAATCTTATTGATATGAATACAATAAACAACTTTTAATTATCTAGAGAAATGTTTTCTAAAACTATAGTAGTTGATAAAGATATATGTGGCAAGCAGATGGTGCGAAAACATGTATCTGCATGTCAGTAAAGGGTCATTATTTATTTAGGTACGCATGCAGCCTTTCTTTATCTGCCTTATTGGTCTGCCGTATCTGCTGCAGCGTACGATTTTCTGCTGAAATCGTACATATTTCTTTTAGCTTTTATTTCTTAAAGTGTATCCTGTCCTTCCTTGTCGCGTGTGTGTACAAAATAGCATCGGGTAATCACATTGCGTCGCTCCGACTTTGACTCCGACTCGGGCCGTAGCTGTTGCTGGATGCTGCTGTAGCTGTAGCTGCCACAACGAGCGGGTCCTGGGCCGGGCAGGATATGCTCAATTGAACATGTTGATTGCTGACAGCGCAGACGCCGCCGTCGTCGCTGCTGCTGCCACTGTCGTCCCCAAATGAGGAGTCAATTGAAAATCAACTTAGAGCTTGCTTTAATGGAATTAGTTGTACAGCGCAGTGCCACCAGCACCGGCAGCAGCACCAGATACGACAGTGGCAGCAGTACCTCCTGCTCTCAACCTTTCTCTCTCTCTTTCTCTGTCTTTTTCGTCCTTTTTCTGCTTCTTTACTGCAGATGCAAAGGATATCAAGGAAGAAGGGACGTCTTGACAAAAGTGCGACACATTTCAGGTTGTTGCTCAAGCAAGCGTGTCTCTCGCATGCTGGTACTATCCAAACACACACATACACACACACACACACACAGACACCCTCACAGCACTTACACCTTGCATATGCATTTGTCTGTTCACCCTGGACAGCTGGAAAAACATTTAAATAGAGCTCTCGATTGGAGAAGCCGAAGCGAGGCGTGTTTAAAAGCGTGCAAATGAAATTAGAGAGCTTCAGCCCGCTGACCACTCCTACATTTCTAACCTAAGCTGATATTCATCTTTGCCCAGCAACCCTTAGGAGAGCGAAAATGATAAAAAAACGAGAAAAAAGGCTACCATAGGCATGCCGAAAGTTGTATACACTTGCAGGTTCTTATCTCCTCCGATCGTTCCAATACTAGTTATAGTAATGGTGCCGAATTGAGACGAGTTGGCGTTCCAACAGACAGACAGACACGGCTAGATCGACTACCCTGGTAATCCTGGTTCAGAAAATATTCACTTTACGGAGTAAAATCGTGGCAAGGTTAGTAAAACTACATGCACTTTTAAAGTTGAAATTCGAAAAAATGCATGGCATACTTTCCAGGGCAGTAAATAGGAACATTCCTTACGCTTGCAACACTTAATTCCATGAATCTTGTCACTATCGTTTGCTGCTGTCGAAACTGCAACTATCGATTGATATGGCGACTCAAACGTGAGCTTCAATGCGATCTCATTTGTCGACATAACCTTTTCGCCTATTCGTAAATACAACGAATGTTGCGAATACAAACAACAACAGTAGCAACATGATTGATTGAGTGTCGATGTTGAATAGTTGAGTGAATTGGTGCATGAATGAACGACTGAAGAAGGGCAACGACACAAAGCGTTGCACTCCCTCTCTCTCTCTCGCACCCGACACACGCAACCTCATCGTCACAGTCAGCGTCGCTGCTGTCGCTGTCGGCGTCTTTGGTGTCGTCATCCTCGTCCTGCTTGACGCTGTTGTACGCGTGTGGCGCTTGCTTGGCTGCTCGTGTTTTGTGCAACTGCCTTTGTAGCTTAATTGAATTTAAGTGCGTCGCACAATATGCAATATTGCAAAATGCAGCACAAACACACGCACGCCCACAAGCAACCTCACTCTCTCACACACATGTACAATGTGCATTTGACTTTGTCGCACGATTTGGCGACTTGCAGAAGCATTTCGCCTGCGACAATCAAACTAAGCCAACTTTGTGGGGCTGGGGGTGGTGGTTACGTACCATTATGATGTACACAGAACTTGACGAAACTTTGTTAGAGCCAAACGAAATAGTTTTATTAATTGGCAATGGAGAAGCCTCAGCACAAAGTTGCGCGAAACCGATTTAGGCGCGTTTACAAACTAAACTGCAGGCATGCTAGTGTTGTATAACGTTTGGCAGCCATAGCATTTCAGTCAACGATCATTGCGGTTGCGACGTCAGCATGGTATGTTTGCATAGGCAGTTACTTGCAAGTGGAATTAATTATTAAATACTTTATTTTACATTTGAAATAATTAAAAATAATATTTCAACATTACTTTAGGTAGATTTCAATTTGATAGGAAGTTGTAAATATATGAAAATGATGAAGCGATTATTAGAGTGAATATCGATATTGAATTTATTCAGTTGGCAACACTTGATCGCTTTGGTCAACTGTGACGTCAGTATGGTGCATGGTGGGTGCGCTTTACAACTGCCCGCTGTTTAATTTGCAACATACACATATTATATGTGACTTTATCACATATGATAAGAGTTAATAATTGAGTATGAATTAATTCAATTGGCAGCACTTGATCGCTTTTGTGCGCCGGTCAGCTGTGACGTCAGCATGGTGTATGATGAACGTACCTTAACCCGCGCGATGATTACCAGCACTGAGACGTAAAAGAACAACAGCGACGAAGAGCGCAAAAACTGTTTGAGTTGTGTAGATAAGTGATGCAAGCATTATTCCGATATGGATGTGAATCAAAGCAATCTCCAACGAGTGCAACGGCAGGCAGTTAAGGCAAGTTGCACCTAAGTACAGCGAGGGTGAGGGAGGCTGCTGCTGACTACGTTAAATGTCGCTTTAAAAACTTCCTGACCAGTTACGGCACATAAACAAGCGATGGGCAAACAAACAGCTACACACGGTGAAACCGGCTCTGTCCGTCCCTCCGTCCGTCCGTGGCTCGTCCGGCAAATAAAAAGCACTGAGCGAAAATCGATGTGCATAAAAGAGTAGCCAACAAGTGCACGGCAAGAAAAACAAGCAGCAACAGTAGTGCACAAAAAGCAGCGGACAACGAAGCACATTAGAGGGAACTGGAACTGGCTACGCTGTGTATGTATGTGTGTGTGGGAAAGAGAGAGGGCGCTAAAAAATGTCACAGCGCCAAAATTTGGTGGCAAAAAACTCCAACAAAAACAGGCAGTGCAGGCAAGGTGGTGGTGGGGGAGGGGCTAGGGGCAAGTTGGAGAGTGAGGTGCTGCGGCACAAGGAATGTACGTAGCCGGCGAGCTGACCAAGGCAAACACTTGGCACTTTTTGATGTTGTTAGTGGCCATGTCGGAGCGAGGCTCCCCGAGGAGGAACGCAGGGACGCGCGGAGGGACATAGTCGGCCATTCCTGCAGGTGTCGCGACGGCCGCGCAGACTTGCAAACTATGCACATGGCGGTAAATACTCTGGACGACTCCGCCACGCCACGTGCTGCAACTTTTCCCCCTTCCCTGCCCTGCCCTGCCCTGCGCTCATTCCCCTCGTACTGGCCTTTCTCCGGCTGTCGCTTAAATTTACTGCCCTCAGGCATTTCATTTCGGGTGCAGGTGGAGGAGCAAGAGGAGGAGCGGCTCCGCTCTGGGCGCAAACATTTCCGAAATGTGACAAAACAACAAATCGACAAAAAAAAAGGGAAAGAAAGGAGCGAGTGCGAAAGAGAAATAGAAAATGTGGAGAAAAAGATGCGGTACATGAAATTTTTGGCACTGTCAACCTAGCCTAGCTGGGCAGAGAGCCTACAAACGCTATATCGGTATCCAGTGTCTGATTGGAATGAATCTGCCCAGCTACAGACCCCCTTCCCCCACCACTCCCCCTCCCTGCCCCTACAGCAGCTATAAAAAATCCCGAAAAAGCCACTACAAAAGGAGCGATGTCATGCGCGCCCTCTAAATGGCAACGTATTCCGAAAGCGGCAGATAACAAGCATTTAACCAAGTTGAACAAAGGACCCCCTAACTTCTGATGTTTAACGACAGTCGAAAACGTGGGAGAGAGAGAGAGAGAGAGAGAGCGAGCGATTATGGTCACTCTTATATGGGAAACTACTTAAATTCGAGTAGTTGCTACAGATTTGACTTCATTAACCAACACTGAACAATAGCATAATTCTGTGATGCACTGAAATGCATTTCTGTTAAGCTTTCCAACACTGCTAACTAATGAGTTATGCACTATTAAAAGTTGCATAACCCTGTAATTTTAAGACGACTGCTCAGGTATAAATAGCTCTTAAAAATAGGACACGTGTTTGTTAAAAAATTATGACAGGGTCGCAATGTTTTTCAAGTGTATTGCTCTTAACTTTGTTTTTCGCTGCTCACTTACACAACGAAGCGTTTGCTTGTAATAGTCGTGGCCGTATTTGTATCTGTATTAAATAGAACTTGAAAACAATCACTATTACTATCGATAGTGTCGATATTTTACTCAAACCAACTGAAATATCGATGATTTAACCGCTTAACTTTAAGCAACTTATGAGTAAAAGAGGCCTTCACCTTACTAACTAACTAACTCTGATCAGTAGCAAAGTCTCCTTAAATTTAATTAAGTTTCAGTTGCATAATGTGTTCAGGCATCTGTCTTTATACATTCTTTATACATTATTCAGTTTTTATTTTATAAGTGGCTTGCTGTAGCAAACTTCAGTTGAAGTTGAATTTGTATTGGCACTCGAGGTGGCCATGCCAGAGCATCGTAGTGTAGTGTAGTGCAGTGTATTGTCAAGCAGGTTGCACTGAAAATGATACTCCAATAAGTTGACCCGTGGTGGAGGGAGAGGGAAGGGATTGTACTACGGGTGAGGTAATAAATCAAATCAACTTAAATCTTCATTAAATTTTCTTCTCTCTCGCTTAGCTGCGCCCAAGAGGGCGCTAGAGTTCCAATGCTGCTCACTAGCTACTCCCCTACTTCGCCTTCCCACTCCTCTTCTACTCCTTCCTCCCCTCACTTTACTTGTTGTTGGAATCGCGAGGCGCGCACATCATTTCACACGGAAATCAAAGACGCTTCCTTATTTTTCTTAAGTTTAAATTGCAGGAAATTACTTTGCAGTGCCAGGGCGGGTGCACACTACTTCCCTCTTCTCCCCGCGCCCCTCCACCCACTCTATCGGCCTTTCTTGCTCTCCTTTCCGCCCGCACTTGAAGGAGCAGCAATGATTTTTATCGTCCGTCGTTGCAATTTCTAATATTAAACTCAAAGCAGGTAGACGGAGTTGTCCCTCGACCGCGGATGTCGAGAGCAAAATCCTAACTGCTACTTATCGAGCAGATCCCTTCGCTGTCCCCCTCATCCGCCATCTTTCTTGCCTTTTCCTGTCACTCTCTTTGCGGTGCTCTCTCTCTTTCTCTCTCTCTCTCTCTGCGCGCATTTTCATTTTCATTTTGGCGTCGTTGCCACGGAAATTCATCAAAATCATATAAACTCGTTCGCTTTGAAAGACATCTCTCCCCAGCCCCCCTACTTCGACTTTATACCCCCGCTCTGCTCCCCCCAACCCCTCACTGCTCTCTAGGTTTGCCCGACTGCGCGGTTTATCATTCGCGAGTTACAGCCAAAACTTTTGACGGACCATCTGCATGTTTTCTTACACGGCAACCGCTGGATGTTCTTCTCCATCTTGTTGTTGTTGTTTGCTGTCGTATCTTGTTGTTGTTGCTGTTGCTGTTGTTGTTGCTGTTGCTGTCGGTTGCTGCCAGTGGCACTCGAGCAATATTTGATTTTCTTCTTTGATGCCATTAGTTTTTCTGAGGCCTGAGCCGCATTCTGCTTCCTGATTCCGGCTGCCTGAGTTGCTCCCTTTCACCCCCAGCCCTCTCACCTTCCCCTTCCCTTTCCATTCGCCAAGCCAAGGCAATCGCGCACTTGTAGATAAACTTTTGTAAATGAAATTGCAGAATGTTCTTAGTACCTGTAGCTCCAAATGCTGCCACATGGGTTGCTTGGAACTCAGGAACTATTGACGTAAATCTGTGAAATTTGTTATGTGACTAACTGCGACATGAAGTGAGCTTCAGATACTTTCAAGTGCTGCCTATATCATTTAACTTTGCTGCAATTCAAGAAACAGAACTTGCAAGTTGTAAATCATTCACATTTTGCAGGTTCTTGCCTTGGGTCTTGGGCACCTGAGTATATTGTGTACTTTGGAGCATAGTTATGAAATTTCGTTGGAATTGGGAAGTATTTAGAGCAGTCATTTGTCTCCCTAGGGTATCTTACAGTCCTCTATGCTTGCTTGCTGCCACCATCGAGTACTCTCGACTGGAGTCTTCTTAGCTGCTACTTTGTTTCTTCGCTTTCCTCTCTTCTACGCTCTGTATTTTTTCATTTGCCCCGTCTGTACTCCGCTCATTTCGCGCTCCATCCCGTGTCCACCTCTTGTCCACTTGGCAGTTGAAGCAGATAATGCGTTTTGCGACTGTTGCGTTTCCGTGCCGGGGCATTTGGCCAGGTGCTTAGAAACCATTCGAGTAATCAAAGCTGGTCTACAATGCGCTAAAGCAATCACGAGACAGAGGACTTTGCCCCAACAGTTTCCCCCCACTCTCCTCCACAACGATGCGACGTCTTTCGACGTCAGTCAGTTTTCCCAGGTGCTGCAGAGAGCGATTGAACACCTGGCATAACAGAGAGTTACCTTTGTAGCCCCGAACTTTCGATGCAAAGTAAATCAACAGAACCTGGAAACACAAACAACAACAATAACAAATATAAGCATAGCAAATGAAAAATGCTTCTTCTACGCCCTGCACAAATGTGCCACACAGACACCCACAAACACACATACACACACAGTCCTGTAGCGCAATCTCAGTTGCATTTTAATTACCGAATCAAAAATCAGAGAAGCGGAAATACTTATGAATTTCTTATGAGCCCACGAGACGAAGAAATTGCCGTCGCCGACTTTCCTTGTACAGCAACAACAACAAAAATAACAACAACAACATGAACGTCAAGAAGAAGACAAGAATAACAAAAGCTTGCTCGAGGCGCAAGTTTGTATACCCTGTAAAGTTGATTCGTTGAATGGGTAGTACCTCACTTAAGGCAGTTTCGCCCTGCTGTCAGTGAGAAACATTTACAAAGCAGGTGTGAAGAAGAGATTAAAAAAGAAAATGTGGGTAGAATGAGAAAGTACAGAATGAAGAACTGGAAAAGCGGAGACTAAAGAAAGATGCGAAGTGGAGTCGAACACAAGCAGAGAATATTTAAGGCTGCTAAAACATTTACGAAAGAGTTTTTAAAAAGATAAGTTGAAAAAGGGAATATCGTCTGAATTAAGAACGAGAAAAATACATTAAGAAAAAGCTGCACGAAAAACAGCTTTGGCAGATAATGAAAAAAGAGCTTATGGAAATAAAACTAAAAATAAGCGCGAAATACTTTAGGCTGCTCAAACATTTACAAATGAGATGCAAAGTGCACTTAAAAGTCAGAAGATTTTTAAGTTAATTTGGCATATTTGTTAGTCTGATATTAACACAAGTATCAAATTTAATAAGTAAAGTACTGCCTGAAGATTTTCCCAATTAGTTGCAACGTTTACGAATATGAAAGACAAAGCAATACTGATTAACGTACCGCATATTTGTATCAAGCCGATTAAACTCTTTATCGCAAGTGTTTCAAGTCAAATGTTAACAAACTGTAACAAACTTCTCGTGCAGTCGTTCATACCCCACGCACACACACACACACACACCCACACACTGTCAAATAAACAAGTGAAGAGACGCAGCAGTCGAGCAACTTAGTTCAGTTGTAATATGTGGCCTTAGTTTAGCCCCAGGTGGGTTGCTCAAAAAGTTCTACAGCATATGGTATACCTTGTAACTAATGAGGTTAATTGAGAAGGCCTAGATCAGGTGTGTAGCATGTGTGCTAGCATCTACTACTAATCTGATTAGTTATAGTGCACAACTTTGTCAACTGCCAAAACTATCGAAACTATCGATAAATCGTTGCAAACTATACGATTGCACCGGGTAAACAACAATATTTACACGAATATTTACTATCAAATAGAGACACACACTTCCACATACACACACTGGCACACCTGAAGTGCGCATACACCGCAAGCTGCCAGACAAATTGGTTTAGCACAAGTGTTGTGAGAGCAAGAGGGAGAGAGAGAGAAAGCGCAAGATGTGTGTGTGAGAGAGAGGAAGGTATGTGAGTGTGTGCTGCAGCTGCATATGGAATGTCTCTGGCAGAGGAAATAAGTACCGTAAGATATTTAATTCAGGTGCGGGCGTTCCTACACAGCTCTTCGGTCCGTTTTTGAGCACTGCTTTCCCTCCGGTTGCCTGCTGCGGTTGCCCAACACTACAAAAAATGATATACTATCTGACATCTCTCGTCTGGTTACGTCTTTTCTGCTGTGCCATGTGAGTGTCACTTGTTGGCCCCCTGCTTCTTTTGCTCTCTCTCTCTCTCTCTCTCCCTCTCTCTGTCTCCCCTTCCCTTCCCACGCTCAATCTTCTTTGTATTGGTAGCTTGCTGCTGTCAATTAGGAACCCGCTGTAGCGCCCAAAAGTATGCAATGACCTCACCTCGCCTCACCTCACGCAGACGGTGAAAGTTGCACAACCTTTTCATAGGCCGCTGCATAATCCTCTCATAAGCTGCGTATACAAATGTTAACCACACACACACACACACACACACACATATATACACCAGCGCCCACTTACACTGACACACACACAGCCAGACAGGCAGACAGACAGTGAATAAGTAGATTTTCATTTGTTAAAAAAATGCACTTTTCTTTAAAAATGGTTTATTTTTTGGGAGGATATACAGGAGGATATTAAAGGGTATACTTTTGTAAAGTGCACATGCGCTACGTCAGGCATTTTGCAATGATAATTGTATTTTTTTATCGAAATATAAATTATTATTACCACTGTTAGTGGTTGTTGTCGTTGTTTTCTAAAATTCATCGATTAATCAATCAATATTCTCTACATTTTAGTGTGGATTACATGTAAGCCTTTCTCGAGTGAGCTGAGGTAAATTAAATTTATATAAAAATGTAATTTTTTTTAGATGAATATATGTATATGTAGAAATGTTATCGAAGAGTCAACAACACTTTTAAATGATTTGATAGTAATGTTTTTACAGATATTATGAAAGAATTCGATTAATTGTTTATTGATTTACTATCGCTAACCGCCGATAACAGTACGATATTTCTGTAGACTTTTGCCACAACTGCAAAACAAAGAAAGGGAACTTTTTACTTATGGTATTATCGACTATCGATCACATAGGACTATCGAAGTATGTGTAGCAAGTGCATTTGTTAGTCAGTTAGCCCAAATTAGCATCACGTTCATTTGTCTTTCCACCTACGGCGGCTCTGGTCGACTGAGGGCGGCTTTTGTGGGTTGGCCAAAGAATTTTTGGCTACTTTTTGACTGCTGATGCTGCTGCAGTCGGGTAATTTGTCTGTCTGACTGTGCGGGCGAGCCACGCCTGCCCCGTCCCTCATTCACACACACATACACACGCAAATGTGTGTGTATATATTTGTGCTTAACAATTATTTATTTATGAGGTAAACATCATTCAGCTGCAGTTGCACTGTCCGCTGAAGAGGGCGCGGCATAGTGGAAAGGGAAGCGGCTTTATGAATACATAAATGCCCCGTCCATGTGCCACATGATAGCCGTTAGATTGTCCGGACGGATGAGACAGACAGTCGGACAGGCGCTTTGCTGGCCAAATGACCGTTGCAAATTTGATTGCATTTACATATGCAGATGCAGACACACAGTTCTACAGCTGTTCTATATGTATAGTATGTATGTGCATGTATGTATATCTGTAATTGTAACGGTAAATACTGTTGCAGATACACTTGCAACCTTCCGACCGCCCTGTCGTTGCCAAGGCTACCAAGCGGCAGCTTTGCGTTTGTAATTGCAACAAAGCCATAATGATTTTTGCTTACATTTCGGCTTAACATTCCCATCCACATGACTATTTTTCAACCCCCCCCGCAACCTCTCTTCAGCCTCGTTGCACAATTGCGGTTTAAGCACTCATAATAAACTGTTAACTTTGTCGCACACACTGGCGACATTCGATTCGATCTGCGTGTATTTAGTTTCAATTCAGCATCAACGAAATGTGTTCTGTAAGTTGAAAATTTTATTTTAATTCTGTTGTTAATTAGACACGTTTTAGTTGCAGGTAATGGAACACATTGAAAGACAAGTTGAAGGTTGCTTTAAGCTTGAGCTAAGCCATTGTGAAATTTCGTTCTAGAGTAAATTTGATGGTTTGGTCAGCAAATTTAATTATTTTCTAAATTCAATTAAAAAAAAAAGAGTCCGAGACTTAATTCATGCACCTAAATTCATCATAAATATAGTCCTACCTGTACAAAAAATCGTTGCTGAGGGCACATATTTAACAATTACCAATTTGATAAACTTAAGCTTAAGATGGAGATTGGAATTGTAACTACTTGGATGTGCAACTAATTTCACTGGTCGCTATAAAAGAGAATACTTGCGTACAATATTTACTACTAGAGAAAGTTCATTTAGTTTCATTTAAATTATCACCAATTAAACATTTTAAATATGGATCTCAGGAAGTACAAGTGTTAGAGTAATGGCATAGTCTATAATAAGCAGAGCTCAGATTTATTTTAAATTTCGGATATCTGATCTCAACTATGACGTAGAAATCTAGAACTTTACATGTAGTTAACACTATAAAAATTAAACTCAGATTCATTTCTCTACTCTTGAAAGTTTATTTAAAATTTCAGATATCCAATGTTTATTTTGACATAGATCTCTGGAACTATAGGAGCTAGAGATATAAAATGCGGGCTATGACTAAGTTAAGTTATTTCCAAAATCACAACTGGTCTACGTACAATAACCTTCATACATATTATATATATAGAAAGTAGTAAAAATGGGTTGCAATATCTTGACAAATAACAACAATCTGCAGATAGTTTGTATGACAGCTATACGATATATCGTTCCGATCTCATTTGTTCCGACTTATATAAACCGTGCAGCATACCTTTAAAATTGAGAGACTAGTTTGCGTTGCAACGGATCCACGGACACACGGACATACTCGTTTATCTAAGAACTATGAACAGAATATAGCTACTAACTATGTTCTCCCTACAATTTCCCTTGCTCTCCTAACACCCTCAACTCTATTATAATCCCCTCATGTAACTTAAAGTTTCCCCCTAGTGCATTCACAGTTGTTGGTAAGCCAAAAGTTTCAGCTTTCTTTTTCTTCAAGGGGTTAGCTATTAATTAAATAAATAAAAATGAATCAATGCAAGTGGATTCACTGCCATTGATTGGTATTCATTCGTTTTGTACCCAGCAGAGAAATCTGAGCTGGGGGAAGGAGAAATGAAAATATCTGTGCAATGGAAAATGCTGTGCACTGTTTATACTGGGAAGCAAGAAATGTAGAGAAGGAGGGGAGAAAGGGGAAGGAAGGCAAAGCAGGACCTGCAGTTGGAGCTAGAAAGGTGCTCAAATATTTATGCCAATTTCGGTGCGGGGATCTTTTCGTGCTGAGTCGGGGAAAATACAATGACTACAAAATGAAACTATTTGCGGCAACGCCACGCGATATACAATAACCGAAGCGGCTCCACTGAATAAAACATGGAGAGAGAAAGGGAGGGAAAGAGGCATGAGGCCCTCGGCTCCCCTTCACTCCCCTCCCCTGTGCCGCTTGGATAATCAGCGAGGCAAAGAGCGAAACGTAACCAATGAATTTCTGAATTTAGGCGATTCTTTTCGAAGCGCTTTATTAAATCTGAATGTCTACCCCTCCCTCGCCACTGTCTGACAATGGATATGGATATGTATGTGGCCGCAGCATGCGAGCATAGTGGGCAATTACACACACACACACACACAGAGAGAGAGAGAGAGATAGAGGTTTGCGAGGCAGCGGCGCATCAAATATTTATAAACGTGGAGAGAGAGACGACTTCATATTCAATATTCAGTCGTAACGCGACGCAAGTGCAGCCAATTGCCCAGCAGTCAGATCCGGTAGAGCAGCGACCCCGACTCAAACCCGCTTCAAGTTCCGCTCCCGGTTCACTCTAAACTCAATAAGGCAACAGCTTTGCGGAATCTGCGATTTCTTTTTCTTTGCAAATCTTGCAATAAACACGGCTATAAAGAGTTTTCTTCTTCTTGGACCGGCTGAACTTGAAAAAATACGCAAATTAAAACCCTAAACTGAATTGAGATGGAAAAAAACTGAGAGTATATATGGTACGATTAATATGATATCATTTATTGCTTAAACAATCTGAAGATCAAAACCTAAACGAAATAATATCGTTATTGTGAATGGGATGATTGTTTCCAAACTTAGTCGAGGTAGAAACCAGCAATGTCTGTAAAATACACTGAAAATTGAAATGATTTCCTTACGGGAACTTAATTTTGTTTCGCAACACCATGGAAATCAAATTTGATTCTACAAAATAAAGCTTTATGAAAGATTCATTTAGTCTGGTTTCTATTTTCGAAAGATACTTAAAATAAAAAAAACTTTACAGCAATTTAAGCCGAAATCTTGCGCGGCACTAATGCTGATTGAGGTAGGAAGGAAGGTTGAGGGGTATTGGAGAAGAATTGGGGGAGACGAGAGGCGTAGGAGGAGGCGGGGCAGATGCGTTGGCCAAAAATGGCGAGGTACCAATAAAGTGCAATGTTTGATATGAAAACAAATTCACGCGGGTGCGACTAACCAAATGACAAGGACATTAAGCACACACGCACAACCAGCCACCCTTACACACACATACACACACATACCTGTCCCCCACACACACACTCACACCCACACACATAAAGAGAGAGTGCTCTGCATGGGCAAGGGAAGCTCTTGCAATGATTTCCACATTAGATTTTATTTGCACTTTCGTTGACGTTTGCGCAGCCCCCCAAAAAAGAAAGGAAGAACGAAAGTATCGAGTAGGGAGATGGGGCGGAGGTGAAAGGACAACACGCATACGCCGCTTGGCCCGTGAAGGATGTGCCCAGGTATACGGTTGTTTTTTAAAGCGGCTACAAAATCTCCAAAGCACACTTGACTTAAATGTGTAGAATATGCTGCAGGTAGACAAGCTGAAGAGTGGGGGAAGAAGAGCAGAGCAGAGCAGAGATGAGGAGAGGAGTGGAGCGGAGAGCAAGAGAGAGGCTACAAAGGACACAGAGCGGAGGCAGTGGAGCGCAAAGCGTCGAGAGTTGTTGCCATTACCGCAAAGCGGACGAAGACGAAGATGGAGGAGGGCCAGGACAGGATAGGACAGAACAGGACAGGCGGGAAGGCCGCACAACCACATATGACACTTGTTAATCCAAAAACAACAACAACAACTACAATACGGGAAACAACAACAAGGAGAAAAAGGACAACGAGAACAACAACAACCGATGACGAGCAAAACATGGAGCAAATGCTGAAAGAAATAAAGGGAAAACGGGCAAGCCGGCGCAGAGTCTACGCTAGTTGAAGACAATTCCACCAGCGAGAGAATAAGAGTGAGAGAAGGGGGGGGGGGGCAAAGAGCAAGAGGTGTAGCGAGAGACGCAGCGCAATACACACGCATACCAATAAAAAGAAACGAAACGATAGGACATTTGGAATCCTCATTGCAACGAAAGTGATTTTAATAATAAATGAAATTTTTTTTCTCCTTTTGCTGTTACAACAACAACAACAGCAGCAGCAGCAACAACAACTACGGCACCGGGAGGAAAGCAGAAGCTGTAGCCGAACAGGTCCTGGCGGAGCTGAAGCACAGGAGTTTTGTTGTTGTCTCTCTGCATAGTTTTCCAGAGCTCCGCAAAGGACACTTGTTCCTTGTGATGTTGCTCGTTTTAGTGCTCTTCAGTGTGGCCCCAGCTCGGCTCGGCTTGGACCGGACTGATGTGGCCTGGCCCGGCCTGGCCTGCCCAGGATTCCTACTACATGATGGTTACAGCCAGACGGGCCATCCGAGAAATTCCTTCGCTCAGCACAAAACAAAACAAAAAAAAAGGAATGAAAATAATCAGCTAAAGCAGTCGAGGGCGGGATGGAGGGAGAAGAGAAAGAGGGAGGGTAGCGGAGGTTCACCCCTCGAATCCAAGACCATCAAAATATTGACAGCATTTTGTGCATATCATAATTTGATTAGCCCTGTGATGTAGTGGATTCTCACTGATTGTACTTTTCTTGTCTTGGGAAATATGCTAAGGGACATTTTTGTAGTAAATATAAATATATTGCTTAAGTTATATTTAAGTTGCCAGAAAGACTGACAATAAGTATAAATAAATATATAATAAAAGTAAAAAATAGAAATTTCATTAATCTTAAAGTTAAATATAACTAAAAACCTAGAAGATTCTATACGCAATACTTACCAACTTCCTTACTTGTTCCCTCTTTGCATTGCTTTTATTTTCGCATCTACCTCAATCAATCCACGGTGCCACGCCTATTTATCTATATATCTAACATTTCTCAAGGCTGTTGCCTTATCAAATTATCCGCGCATGGCGCATATTTCAAAAACCTAATTGGCCTTCCCATGCATTCGAAGAACCAAAGTTGGGGCAATTATTCTCTGAGCAGGAAACTAATCTCAGACTTTGTAATGAATTTGCGGCGTTTTGCGCTTAAAAATTAATAGCTTACCTCAAAGAGCGCAGCCGAAATTCATAATTATAATTTGTACAAGTGCAGCATAGCCGGGACTGGACTCCCCTACTCCCCCTTTTAAAGTGAAGCGTAACATCAGAGGGAGTGGAGTGGAAGTGGGCAGGGCCTTTGCTCAGGTTCAGGCCATTACTCATAAACATAAATTTAAATTAGAAAACAAATGAAAGCGCAAAATGTCGTTAATTTCTCAGCACGCGCGTAACCCAATCCAGAAATTGTGGCAAGTCTGAAGTCGGTAGTAAAATTAGAGGATTGTGTGCTCTGATCTAGGTAAAAGTGTAACTAATAAAAGCACATTCATCAAAGCGGATTAGAAAAGCACCTGAAAGGGTTAAGCTTAGGCGAACCATAAATTAAAAGAGCTTACAAAGTACTTGAAATTATCGCGTTATTCCAGGAAAGATTTTTGTGATTAAAGCTTAGTTTAAGATTACTTACTTTACTTACTTACTACTTAACCTTAATTAAATGATAAGGGGTTACACTAAAGAAGCTTTACATTAAGAGGAATGCAAGTTTTCAGCTGCGAGCTTTAAGTAGGATTAGTCTGTTAAGATTGAGGTGCTTTGAAAGCTAATCAAAGCTTTACAAACCAACCACCTATGCTACAAGCTTTATCTTCACTAAAGTAGTTAAGTAAATAAGTAAGTAACTGGATAAATAATTTCTAAATCAGCTTTCGTACGAACTTAATTAGCCAAAAAATCAGTCAGCCGACAATCATTATTTAAAAATAATAATACCCGTCCCAAATCAAAAGATAATACTAGTTTGATAATGCTGCAATGACACTTGACTGATTTGCTGATGATTCGAAAGTTCTTTTGAACTTTTGACAGTGGCATCGATAAATAAACGAAAACGAAACCAAAGTCCACAAGTTGTTGTTGATACACCAACTGTGTGTGGTGGCCTAAGGAGATGAGTAGGTGGGGTAGTATCAATGGGTACTGTTCTAATGGATCCGGGATATTTGCAATAAAGGACAACCGCAGCGCTAAGCGTGTGATAAAAGCTGTTGAGCTCATTCAGCGAAATGAAATGGAAGCAACATAAACAAAAATGCTACCACAATCGATGGAGGGCAACTTTTGTTGTTGAGGGGGGAGGAGCGGTCGAAGCACGAAGCTAGAGGAAAGTAGAGTGTAGACGAGAGTGGACTATGGCCTTGCCGCCTTTGATGTGGCTACCCAACTGGGTAACTTTTTTGCGACGCGACGTCGGGATGAGAATGGTGTGAGTGGAGAAGGAGGGAAGGGTATGGCATGTAGGGTAGTGCTCGGCAGGGCCAACTGAGGGGGTCGCTTGATTATAAGCCACATTAATGCACAGACATGCGCCGGCAAAAAGGTTGAGCAACTCCTAAAAACTCCGAGCGCAAAAGTAAAAGACGAAATGGCATAGATGATGGACCAGGACTCTCAACCAGGACCTTTTCATGGTGTTTGTGTGTGTGTTCTGTGAATGTGGGTAAAAGGGAAGGATGGGCGTAAGGACGGTAGTGCTGGGTTGCCAGTTGGCACTGGAGGTCAACAGTTTTAATTAAAACAAAACAAGCAAAATGAGCCATCAAATGAGAACGACACTTGAATACACTACACCACATTGAGGTAAGTGGCATGAAAAAAGAGAAGAAAATAGAGAGAGAGAGATTAGGTTAACAATTAAAGTAGGACAAGTATTTAGAAGCACTTTAGCTTGCAGCATTTAAATTGGGTGTAGCTGGAGTAATTTTTGAAAGGTTGCGATAATCATAAGTTGAGGGATATCAAAGAGATATCCCACTTGGGAGAGTTTGATGTATTTGCATGAGAATTTATTGACATTAAGGGATGTATCTCTTCACATTAATAATAATTAATCCATAGAATCTTGGTAAATTAAAGTACTTTTGGATTTTACAGAAGAAATAATCTAAACGAAGACTCAGGACCTTCTTAGCACCTTCGCTTTCTTCACTAAGTATGCTATTTGGAAGAGTTTGCTGTATTTGCATGCGATGTTATAGCCTTTTAAGGAAGTATCTCTTAAAGTAATGCAAAGAAACCCGAGAACTACAGATCAGATATGTCAGTATTCTGAAGGAACAAGAAGAATTAGGACCTTGTTAGGACCTTCGCTATCTACATTAAAATATACGTATACGTATAAGTTATTTTGTTTCTAGCAGAGAATTGGCCTCGCGAAATTAGTGTAGCGGAACAGAGAGACACAACAAGCTATTCGAGTTAGAAAGGGAGAGAGAGAGAGCGCGCCTACGCAATAAATAATGCATGTAATGCGTGCGAAAAAGAGAAGAACAAGAAGCGGTCAACAGCGAGCAAAAGGGACTAAAGGGGCCTCGGGAGTGGGACGTGAAGGCCAGAAGACGTGGCCGTAAATGAAATGAAGTGCAGTGTGGAATGAAGATGATGCGGTGCCGGTCATAAAGTCTGCCAAGAAATGTAGACGTTTCCCAGGACCTGCTACTGGGTCGAGCCCCAACAAAATGTGCGGAAAATGTGACGGTCAACAAATTATCAAAAAAAGTAAGAAAAAACACACACCCGAAAAGAAAAGGAAAATAAAAGAAAAGTAAAGAACAAACGCGAATGTTAAGCGAGAAAGAGGGAGAGAGCGGATGGAGGAGTGAAACAAGTGCCAGAAAAAGGGCACTGCGAATCGAGCGAACAGCTGCGAACTTCAACGCGCCGCGGCCAGGTCAGAGACGTTTAGCTAAAGAGCCAAGTCAAAGGAAACAACAAACAGACAGACAGACAGACAAACAAACAGCAACAACAATAACAGGCAGAAAAATGGAGGAATGAGAAACGGAAACGGGCGGAAAAAAGCCGGCCTACAAAATGGCCAAAATGAAAAACGAGCCAACAAAACTGTTGTCATTGTCTCGTCTGTTCGCATTGGATGTCCCTACTTGGCAAACGGGAAAGTAACTGGCTCGGAGGCGCTACCCCAAAACAGTGAAAACTGTACATTATGGAGCTTACAAGTGACTTACTCGAGGGAAATACGAAATGAGAGTTGAAAGTACTGAGCAGCTGATGCCTACAGAGAGGGGGAGGAAATTGGGTAGACCGATATTGACAATTGTGGAACGTAGCAGGGAGAGAAAGATCGTAGAGTGTTGGGTTTATGAGTGCTAAGGGGTGTCAGAAAGATACTTTTCATTTGTAATTATAATTAGAAAACACAAAAGAAAGGGAAACCCGGAAAGAAGAATAATTAATGTAGGAAACAATGAAGTTTCAACTGTTTTGGAGTTGGAGTTGGTTAGCTTTAGTAGGTTACGCAATAAAGGAGTTGTGGCATCAAGTTCCAGATTAACAATTGTAGAAAGAGCCAGAGAGGTAGAGAGATCTTATAGTGTTAGATTAATAAGTAATATGGAATTTCAGATAGGCTCTTCTCAGTTGTAAATATAATTAAAAGATACAAAATAAAGGGAAACCCTATGAAACCCATGGGGCGAAGAATTAGCAAAAAAAGGAAATTCTTACATTTTAAAGTTGATTAGGTCTAGGTTTGGCAATAAAGGCGGGGCAACATCCAACTCCTTCCTCCAAATCTGCTTTCCATTCTGAATACAATGTTGAATTGATTGATAAACTGAATTACCCAAAGAGCAAAGACTCAATCAGTACCAGGAGTATGCCTAGTGGGATCCTCACAGGCCTAACCACGCCCCCACTCAGCTTGCCATGCGATCAATCAGCTGATTGATGAACTCAATTCCCTTGTAGTGCTGCGGGCTGCGGGTGTTCCCCACCTATTACATTCACAGACTCGTCAAGAGGTCAACTCGACCAGCAGAAATTAAGTTGTTACTTCTCTTGCTCTTTGTAGCTATTGTCGCCCTTGTTGTTGTTGTCTTCCTTTGCTGCCCATAAACATATCTACTTATACGTTGCTTTATGCTAGGATATTTTTGTCCAGGCAACAGGACAAATGGCAGACATGGAAGCGGAGTGGGCCACCACAAGTTTGGGTGGCTAGCAGGGAGTCCCGTCTGTGGTCCACAGTTTTTGCCCTTGCCTGGAAAACCTTTTGCCTTTCGTTTTGCTCAACTTGCACTTGGCGTCGTCGCTTTCAGCCGCCACAACACACAATACACACACACACATTTATATATAAATATACTATATAGGATATATATACATATTTTTTTGTTGTTGCTGCTTTCTCTTTTATTCTTTTTGTTGTTCCTTTTTGTGGCTAAATACAAAGGCGGCTGGTTTTTGTGCCTCGGCCTGCCCGGCCTGTTCTACTAGCAAAAGACTAACTTGGTGCAGGGGGGGCAGCAACAAAGACAGAGAGGGGAGCAAGGATGTTGGGTTATGGGTCGGCTTTTTGTGTGCCGGCCCCGGTTGTTAGTTGCATGAATATGAAGTGGTCTTATAATCCACACCAAACAACAAAATGACCCAAGTGCGAAATTAAAAGGCGAAAATGTGCCGAGTACGGGCAGGGAAAAACGGGTAGGGGTAGATGGTGGCCAATGGACAGAGTGTGTAGGGTACGGTACGGGTGAGAAAGAAAGTTGTCTAACGTGGTTGGGGTGCGACGTGCTGACTGCGAAATGGACGAACGCTCGTCTTGTGTGAAGACGTTAGACTGGCAACAAAAAAGGGGCCAATTGCGGGGAAGTCTCAGTCTTTGTTTTTAGACCCCCCCTCTCTTTCTTGCTGCACACCCTGCCAAAAAAAGGGAACTCCGTGGCAACTCATGGCTACAACTGCTACCCTGTTATTGTAGATTACTAAACTGGGCTGCCTAACAGTTCAGTCTACAGGTACTAAACTGAACTCTCTAGATTAAACCCTATTTGGCTCTTTATCCTTTAATTAGGTATATTATGATATTATTTACAATACTCTCTTTATTTTTATACACACTTATAGCTCTATATGTCGAACTTAGACCCTTTCTTTCTTACTTCCACCGTAAACATTCCTCCAGTAGTACTCCTCTAGTACTCTACTTGGCCAAGCAATCTACTCTCAACCTACTTTTGTTTACTTCATATTCTCTTTCTACCGAGCCCCACTTACTACTATTCAGTCTTAATCGCAAAGCGATCAGTAACCGATTTGAACTCTAACATCCTTCGTGGCTTGGATTCCAGTCGGCTCTTTCTTTAACATCCATTCGAACAGTCTCTCGAACTTTGCTAAATGTTATTAACATGTGCTCAGAGCGCGAGCGCAGGTTGTGTAAGAGAAACAGAGCAATAAACTAAGATAGAGGGAGTGTGTAAAGCAGTTCTCTTTGCTATAAGCGTGTTTATGGCTGGGTTTGAAACTTGACTAAATTGTTATTAGAGTTTGACTTTAAAAAAGAACTGTTCAAGTTGAAATTTCAATTTTGAACAAGGTCAAAATATTGAACAAATTAAAAACGTATAATATTTAGGGAATTATAAAATTTCGAATAAAATTTTGTATAACTAACCCTAGTATAACAGCATCTCTTCTACAATTACCACCAACAGTAATGTAACGTGACTCATGCGCAGTAGGAACTGTTAAGTCTCTTAGTGAAGTAAGACGTCCTGAAGAGCTCTTGTTTTCTTAGCTCAAGCCTTATGGCAAAGTAAATTCGGAATGATATAAGACTTGTTGCTAGTATAAAGTAATTGTAGCTCAATGAGCATATTATGAATCTAGTTGTATCATAACTTCTGACACTTAAAACTTGTTTAAAATTCATTTTCCTGATCTGATTGGGTTTTTCTGGGTTTTCCCCAATCCTCTGCAACAAATGTTGGATCGGTCTTTTTTTTATCCCAGTTCCATTCAATTCAATTAATTTCTTTTTTTCACATTTAATGTCTTACTTTTAATTTAAAATTATTCTTAGTTTAATATTTCAATTCCAAATTTCAAATGATAATTATTAATTGTTTTTTACTTATAAACAGTCGACTGATCATAGTTCGACTATAATTAAATTAAATAAATACATAGCTATTTTAATCTAGTATTTTCTTCCAAAACTTGTTTATTCTATCAAGACTTTCTTTAATGGTTACTAGATTTATTTGCATATAAATATTTTGAACGTTACCCCCTTGCCAACTTCAACGATCTTAATTTTAACATTGGAATACAATTTATCATATGTTTTAATGTCAAGAACGATGCAGCATTTAAATATCCTAAATTAAATTACTTCATATTTTTCTTATATTTTTTGTTATACCTTCCCTTGAATATTTAAAATCACATTTACAATAGTTTGAGAGTTAATTTCAAAACTGTGTCCGTCACAACTTTTGAAAATATTTTAAGATTATCATATTTAATTATTATCATATTAATCTAAGACTGCTTGGTTTTAAACATTTAGTGGCTACATTTAAAAGCTTCTTCCTCTTCATATTGAAACCTCCTGTTCAATTGCAAGTAGTTTTCAATATTGAAAGAAAATGCGCCGAGCTTTTTTGATGCTTTTTAAAAAGCTTTAATTGTGTTAAGCTAACAGTGCAGTGCCAGTTAACAGCTACTGCTGTGAAGTAATACAACAGTTAGTTAACATGTCTGTTGTTTAAATTGACTGTTAGTATGAATGACTGTTAGTTTGCTAAGCTGTTAGTTAACTTGACTGTTAGTTTGCTTGACTGTTAGCTAACTTAACTGGATGCTAACATTGCCCATTGCGAAAAACATCGCATGTAGAAAAAAGCTTTGCCAATTTTTCCCAAATAATTTCCTTTTATTTAATTTTGATATAAAGAAAATTTACCTAAAGGATTTCCTTTGCACTTTTCTGTTGTTAAAATTGGGAAATTCAAGTGTAAATGCAGTTGAGAGTGACAGCTAATGTGAAGATTGGTAAAGCAAGTGCTTGTTGAAAGGCCAAGCGTGAACGAAAATTACGTATACGCAGCGTGTTGAGTGCGATGCATGTTAAGTGTGGGACTGCAGGGCAGGCTGTGTATGGGTGCCTGGGTGTACATGTGTGTGCGTGTGTGTGTGGGGATTATTGTGAATGCCTTGCAGTAAACTGAGAAGAACGACAAATATGAACTCCATTGTGTATAATAAATATCCAATTATGATCGCTCCAGCAGGCAACCCCCACTGGCATTGCTCAGCTCAACCACCAACTACCACCCCCCACCCCCACCATCAACCAATTTACCCCCTCTGCATGGCTGTGAAAATGTGTATACGGTGGACAAATTGGATTAATTATGAGAACCATGAAAATTGGGTTAATTCCTTCTGGTTAAATAATTGCCTGGCATTTGTTGGTCATCGAACTGCGGCTGCCTGTTTTTTTTTTTGCTATGCAATGAGCTGCATTCCTTCCCTCATTTGGCAAGCATTGCACGTGTTACGTGCCCCATGCCACATGCTGCATGCCGCATGCAATTACAATGCGTTAATAAAAACAAATGAGTTTCACGCGGCGATCAGCTGCCATTTAATGTAATTATTTTAATACATTTTACAATTTGTTCCATACAATGCTGCCACGCCTCTTTTCGGCCGACACGCCCCTTGGCGTTACGCTTCAGTTCTCGCGCGTTCGAATCTTGTTACACGTGTCGCTGTCTGCTTAACTTGCTTTTCATATTTTGATTTCCATATACATTGTAATTAATATTGCACATGATATCTGCAAAGGGAAGTGAGACCCCCTCATTGGCCACGTGAAGTGCAGAGAGAGGCGCCACACACTCGATAAATCCATGGACTTTGCCTTAAAACTGATAAATGTTCCGCAATGAAGAAAGTCGCAAAAGTTTTCCCTGTCTTTTAGTTCATTGTTTCCCTTTTTTCATTCATCCGTCGATTTATTGCGATTCTAGACTTAAAACTTTTAAGGTATTTCTTTATACCATATGGTTTTTTTATACTATATAGTTTTCATTTTATACTCGTACATTATCCATTTGCACAACTGATTTTCAAGGTTTAAGCTGTGTATAAGTCAAAGTAGACTGAAGACATCGTGGAAAAAGGATGTAATGATTTAAGAGTATTTTTAAAATTATGATTAAAGAAAAAAAAAAGAAAAATAAGAAGGACACAAATAGGATTAAGGCTTTGAGGAAGCTAAAATTAAGGCCACACAAATTTTGATTGCAAACCATGCTCAACCTCATTCCCTCAGATTAACTGCAAAAGTCCTTAACCAAAGAACAACAAACAAACGCACTTTTTAAAATGATATATCCCATTATTAATTGCATTAACCTATATATTGCTTGCAGTGACCTATTCGTTGCGCAAAAGTTTTGCTCACGCCATCTGCAGTGTTAATTTGGCCAGAGCTTTAACTGCAATTCAAATCGAAAGTTTCTGCAAATAGTTTAACATAGAATGACTAAACTTTCAGTTGCATTTAAGCTTCAATTGCATATTGAAGACAAGTCTAGTTGAAACGAAATTGAAACGAAATTGAAAACTAATTGTGTCTCAGCTCACATGAAAGCACCACAATTGGTTGGTGCTCAACAATACGTGATGAATTCAATTTTAATTGGCTTAAATCTTTGCAATGTTATGCTATTTTCTAAAGATAGCATAATAATTCCTCTATTGTAATGATATAAATATACCTATTCGTTCCATTGAAATTGAAATATGGAAAATGCAATTTAAAGAGAGTTTAAAATGTAAGGGAATTGCATAGATACTTATTTTTATTCAGCTAACAGGCTGATTTTATTGGCAATAGAGTGAGGGGTGGAAAGGGGTGGGGGAAGAGGGGAAGGTTGCTTCATAATGCTCATTGTGTGCTTGATAAAGGGTATATATAGTATATCTGCAAGCGAGCGCAGGTTGATTTTTGAAATTAAATACATATATAAAGATACTCAAAATGGTCATATAGATTTAAATAATGAACAAATTTCGTCCTAGTTATATATACTTCTAAGTAATATACCTCAGTTTCTATATAGAGTAAGTCTTTCAGACTTCCAAGCCTAATCTATTCTCTGTTCTTGCATACAACTTCTTTATAAACAAAAAATAAAAATAACTGAGTTATTTACTAAGGAACGTCAAATCATCAAAGCACAGTGTACAGCCCCACCTACGGCTACACTCCCTTTTCAGTTCTTTACCTGTAACTGTCACCGCCCTCCCCCCCCCTGCTATTTGTATACCTCACCGCCACTGGCCCCTTCAAATAGCTCAATCCTTATTCATAAAGCGTCGCATCGCTGACGTTGTCAACCCAATTATTTGGTTATTAGTTATTTATGAAGCTGCCGCTGTTATTCGCATAAGCCGCTCAACGTTGGCCTCGGGTACCACCTACTCCCCTCTCTCCCGTCCTACTTTGCCCTCTCTCCGCCTCTGTAGGCCTATATTTTGGGCGCGTTGTGGGTTCATTGTGCAGCTAATCAACTGGCACGACGCAGTGAACTGTCATATGCTGCGGCTACTTAATGTGCGAGTCGAGGCAGCAACAGCACCACCAGAACAGTTGGCCTAGGGTGAGAGGGGAAATTAGGTCGTGGTGGGCGTGGCGTGTGGGAAAGTCAGGCAGTCGGACAGTCGACAGGCCTGTTATTTAACATTCGATAAATGTTTTTGTATCGATGAGGCAACGCCATGCATAATTTCCGATGATTGTGTTTTAATTAATGCTGCAACCAACAAAAGTGCATTGCAAAATAGCTGTGAAAAAACAATTGAGGGTGACTGAGTGCCACGACTGTTAGATACCTTGTAATTGCACTCGACAAATGCCCGTTTTATATTTCCTACTTGCTCTTTCCTTACTGTCTCTAGTTCTCACAGGTTATTTTGCATAACATTTGCAAAACTATTGTTTACTATCGTATCAATATTATCGTATTAATTTATTTATTTAACAAGAGACAAGGAAAAGAAACTACTAACTTCACTCTTACGGTTTGTCTTCCCCTTATCTCCGCTTTCCACTCATCCAATTCGCGAAACACTCGTTACTCAAAAGATATCGTTATCGTTATCAAGCAAAGAATCCAGTTATATCCCTCTTAGATTTACTTTTTCTTCTGCCAGGTTTTCATCACTTTAATTACTTTCACGCATACAGAAGGTTACAGGGTATAAAAAAAAAGAAAAAAAAAATACAAACTGAAAACGTATTTGCGGAAAAAGTCAAGCGCACTGGCAAACTAACTAGCGGCTATTGTTCGACCACTGGGCCATCATTTACATGGGCGTCGTTATCCCCTTTTCCCACACTCGCTGCCGTTTCCTTTCCCTTCCCTTGCGCGTTGGGCGCCTTCGCACACCAATTTAAATAATCGACTGACCATTTTGTATGCCTGTCGATTCAAAATTATTTCATAGTGTATATGAGAGTGTGTGCGTGCATGCATGTGTGAGTGTGTGTGTATGCGCGTACCTTAGAACAATGGCTTTAAATTAAAAGTGGAAATCAGCGGGCAAAATATTCGCAACTCTTACGCTTTCTCTTTCTCTCACTTCCTCTTTCTTTCTCTCTGTCTCTCTCACTTTGTATACCTCACTGTGGTGCATGTAGAAATAGCCCGCATTACATATAATACGTGTAATTATTATCATTTTGTGCGATTTTCTATATCCACAACATGCGGCACAGTGGCGCACTTTAGCGGTTGCAATTTGTACGCTGATTTGTATGTGACGTTATATGTTGTATCTGCTGTGTATGCTGTTTGCTGTATCCTCTATACCATGTATGTTATGTATGCTTTGTATGCTATGCATATGTATGCTAAGTATGCTGTTTGCTCATGCGTTCAATGCTGCATACAATGTATATTACCTAGTCTGTGCTATGTATGCTTTCTATGTTGTATATCTACTGTGTATGCCCTAAGCTCTCTTTTATTTATTTTGTATGTTTTGTCTTCTGTATGCTTTGTTATCGATATGCTTTGACAGGTGTATGTTTTGCATGTTATGTAAGCTAAGTGTTTTGTGTATGCTGTACGCTCTATACTATGTGTGCATTGTTTCCTGTATGCCATGTATGCTCAATGCCATTAGCTCTGTATGGTGTTCGAAGTATGCTGTATGCCGTGGCTCTGTATGTTGTGTATCCTCTGTATGCTGATTGGTTTATGCTGTATGTTGAATGTAAATGTGTTCAGATGCATGATGTGTATGTTGTGTATCTTCTGTATGCTGCTGTACACTGTGAGCTGTGTCTGCTCTGTATATTTGTAGGTAAACATATTCCGTGTCTGCTGTGTAGTCTTGTACGCTATATGCTATTTCTGACACTCATAATTTTCCGCTTGTTGGTGCCACTGTGCGCTTCGTAGTCCTGTCAAGCAGCAGGTCACTTGACCATTGCCAATTTATCGTTGATTGTTAACTATTTATTAACGAATAACTTTATAAATGAGCAGCATACACACTCCACACACACCATCACATACTCACACACACACACTCACACACCCGCACGTAATGACAGTGCATTTGTTGTTGGTTGCCTTTCAATTCCGTTGGCAACATGCAATTTTGTCAAAGTTGAATAACAAACCAAACACAAGCTCGCGTAGGGAGGGGAGGCCCGTAAGTGGCCGGCATACAACGCCCATCATTAGCGTATGTTACAGCGAATGGATTGATTTTAATTTGTTGTTCAATTAGCGGCATTCACTCGTGTCCCATCCTCTTTCCATTCCCCTTTCCACCCTGTGCCGAGCTCGATTCAGATTCAATTTTGTGGCAATCTGTCAAAAAATTGATCACGTTTTTCGTATTGCATTTTACAGTTTTCGGTTGCACTTATCACGACACGACACGATTCGACACGTTTAATGTAGCTTGCTAGCTGCTGCCTGGTCAACTATATGGCCCGCTTCTATTCAGTTATTTTCCATCGATTCCAATCAGTATCTGGCATAACAAATGTTACTGAATGGACACGAACGAGAACCGTAATGGGGTTACGTTATCAGAAGTTTTCATTTGACATATCGTAGGTTTTTTTATTGTGTGGAGCATAATTTAATTAGGGATTTTAGAAGCGACATTTTCCACATGCTATAAATTACAAGTTTCATGCGATGGGGATAGCACAATACCAAATGGATGTGGAATCACTGGGAAAGACAATAATGAGGTCAACTATTCTGGTCTTTCTCGAAGCATAAGCTAAGTATGTATGTATGTCACTCTTTAGCCGGTTCGTAGAGGTTTTCCTTATCTAAATGACACTTAGCCTTATAATAAATTTAATTGTCGAAAAATTAGTTTAAATTTAAATAATTTACCATATATCATATAGCTTCTGTATAATAAAGAAAGAACCAAAACCATAAGAATACCTGCAAATTAACGATTAACATAAAGTTAAACGTATAAATGCAACTGAACAACTTCTGAACCGGTTTGCATGATAATTATAAGTCTCAGTCAGGCATTTGTTTACTAAATATAGAAACAGTTGATAAGTGAAAGACTCATATTAGTTTGTGGTCCATAATACTTAAGGAAAGAAAGATCTCAAATCAAAAGAAATACCTGTAAATTGTCGATTGATTAACATAAAGTTTAAGCGAGGTATGCAAGTGAACCATTTCTGAACTGGTTCGCATGGTATTTATTAGATTCAGTAAAACATTTATTTATATGATAACTGAAGCGCAGCATGCTAATTCCCAGCAATTGAGTAGTCAATAAGCTCCTCATGAGAACCACTTGTGAACCGGTTCGCATAGTTGCAAAAATAACACAGATAAATGATGAAAATGTGCTGCACTCAAGCGCTGGCAAGTAGCTTAAACCGATTTATAAAGCTGCTTAGTTTACTCTGAATGTATTTTTAGTCCGCATGAATGCAAAGATTTTCGACGATTTTGCACGCCTTGAAGTATGCAACAAATGCGCAAAGGTGTGCGCTCGTGTGAGTCCCTCTCTATTCCTCTTTATCTGTGTGTGTGTGCGTGTGTCCTCGTGTGGGCGTTTCGCTGGAATGTGTCAATAGAAGTTAGTTTCGACTTTACGGCTAAAGAACTGTGCCGAATTCCAGGTAATAAACCCCAAGATATCTGTTATCTTTTCAAGTACTTTCTCTAATCGTATTTTGACTTTGGCTTGAGGGGTGGAGGAGGGAGAAGTGAAACCCCAATAGGTTGGGGTGGCTCACTCAGCATTTGGCTTAGCTTTTGCTGCTTTGCCAAATATGAAGAAATATATTTTTAATTTCTTGGAACATTTTGTCTCTCTACTTTAAAGAAAAGAAAGAGAAAATATGCTTAGGCTGCGCTAGGGAAACGCACCTGGACACGTTGGACAGCTTGGGAAGTGGAATGAGAATAAGAAGTTTGGGTCGTCGGCTGGACGATGGCTTCAAACAAGTGCCAGCAAATGTGCCGTGAAGAAACCATTTAGGATTAGTTTAAGATGATACACACACACACATAGACAGATACAGGGCAGACAGGCGCGAGCACAGGATAACGCAGCTGGAATAGGCAAACAGTGCTTAAAAATGGCAAAGCGGCAACAAAATGTTGACTACTTAGAAGACACACACACAGACTATGCATAGAGAGACTCTCACACACACATACAACAACTCACATACACACAGAGACCTTTATACACAGAGATATTCGCAACTCGGAGCCAACAAAGCGAGAAGAACAGATACGGAGAGCAACAACAAAGCAAAAAAAGAAAGCATAAAACTTGAGCCGGCATAAGGACACGGACAAGCAAAATATTGGTTAGCCAAGACACAGAGGCGTAGCCAAAAGAGGCAGTGAGGGAAGGGAGACGGTGGGGGATGCTGAAAAAAATGACAAATTTGCAAATGTTAAGACGAAACGAAAACATCAACATAAGTTATAGGCTTAGTGCGTAATCGTTTTTCGTAAAACGATGGCAGCCAAAACGACAGAGAGAGAGAGAGAGAGAGAGTGCTGCGTACCAGGCACAGCATGTAGGGGCAGGGTGGAGAGGGGGTCGTGAGTGGGCTGGCAGCAGTTGAGGATCGGGATGTTTGCGGTTATGCTACTGCTGCCATCAGGCAAGTGGCAGGGGCAGGCAGAACACACAGAGAGCTCTTGCAAATGGCAACTTGCTTTGCTTCCACATGCCACAAGCAGCGGCAGTGGCATTGGCAACCCACATCAGCCCACCTGCACAGACGCACAGATGCGATATATCCATACTAAGCTATATAAGTAAAAATTAAAACTATCGATAAGCTATCGATTTAAGTATAATTTTATGTTTAGCGTCGGTCGATTCATTTCCTACTCAATCTTATCGATCGAACAGAATAGCTAAACTGATTTGCCATTATTCTTGGTGCTGTAAAATGCTGTATGCTATCAGTATTGCTATCTTTTAGCTTACTATCGATTAATGTAAGAAAATAGGAAAACTTGCAGCTTAGCAACTATCGATAAACGATAGCTGCAATACTGTGCAATTTTACCAAAGGTAATGGCCTCTTAAGTATTCGATTTTCTTAAATAATTAACATAGCGTTTATAATTAATAAATTTGCTAATTTTCGATATGAAATTTATCGATAGGCATTCTTTCAGAAATATATTATTTAGTTTTTTAGGTAGATAGGTAAATCGATAGTCTGGCACACATTGTGATAACAGTAATCGATAAACTAGCAAAATTTGTCGATTTTGATAACAGTTAATCGATAAATGGATTGGATTTACAAGCTTGCACACTTATTTATTAAGATGTAAATCCAGTACAAACCCCCTCCCGACCAAGGGACACAAACACATTTAAGATGCAGCATCAGCTGACCAAAAGCCACGCCCCCATATGCTCACCCCACTATCGCGTACGCCCACAGTTCAAATTAAAAATTCATAAAAGCAAAAATGTGGAATTATTGTGATAAAATAAACACAAGAAAAGAAGCCGCAACGACGTGAATAAAAGAAGAAGACAGAATGAGGAGGGGAAGATGGAAAAAAAGAGAAGAAGACGTGACATTGGACACAATATGGTGGGGGGTTCAAGGCGCAGAGTAGGAGGAATTGGGTCTGGGGCTGATGATGTGGATAAAATAAACATAGGACATTGGTTTCGCCTTGACGAGGTGCGTGGGCGGCAGGAGTGGGCATGGGGAGGGTGGCAAGGCAGAAGACAAGACAGACGAAAGCGTGTTTAAACATTAAAAGGACCATTAGATACGCCTTAAAGTATGCTTCAAGTAGATTATCTTCCATCAGTTTTGTTTGCTTACTTGGAATTGTTTCGCTTCATTTTTCTCGTTTGCAAACACACGCACACACACACACACACTGTCACACACATCTCTATTTGGTGAGCTTTGTGTGTGAGCTCAAGTCGCCAGCTTTGGCTTTGCCTTAGTCCCTCCCCCATCCTGAGCTGGTCAAATGGATAGAGGCCAGGAGAGAAACCAGACCCGAGCAGAGACCCAAGGAGAGCAGACCAGGCGCGGTAGATCCAGCCAGTCGGCGTTATTATAAATTGTGCGCGTGTCCTTGTAAAATAACATCAAGCGAACCTAGCGGGCAGCCCCCTCTCCTGTCCCCGCCCTCTTTTCCCTGCCCTGTCCCACACTACGCCTCTGTCTCTGGCATGCAAGTTGCGTCCCTGTCCCTGTGCTGCTTCTTAAATTACCAAGAGTGCGCGTTCTGTGGCTCTTATTGCTATTTCCCCTCTCTCTCTCTCTTCCTCCTCATCACTCTCTCTCTCTCTCTTGTCCAGCTTTGAGTGATGGGCAACCACTAGAGTGGGCACGAAGATGGGTAGGGACGGGGTGTGTCTCCATTTAAAGCTGCATTCGCCTCGTCTCGATTCCACTCATATTACACATTGCGTGTTTTTTTTAAATCGTCCATAAGCTCATATTAGCTCATCTTACCTGAACGTATTTTCTCAGTTTCAATTTCGAAAATAATTCCTCAAATAGTTGAGAAATTGTAACGATGCAAGCTCAAATTTATAATAGAAAATATAGAAAATCATTTCTTTTCAGATTTATAGGAATTTCTGGCTGAATCGATGTGAAAGTGAAGTGGAGATAACTTAGCTATAATGTCTGAAGAGCATATTTTGAATTCTAAACAATATGGTAGTTTCGTTTCCTTTAGAAATCGATGATAAGATTTTAATTTAAAAACTTTAGCTGTCTGTCTGTCTGTTTATCTGTCAGTCGACCTGTCTGCCTGCCTGCCTGTTTGTCTGTATGTCTGCTTGTCTGTCTGTCTGTCCATCTGTCAGTCTGCCTCTCTGTCAGTCTGCCTCTCTGTCTATCTGTCAGTCTGCCTGTCTGCTTGTCTGTCTGCCTGCTCGTCTGTCTGTCTGCTCGTCTGTCTGCTCGTCTGTCTGTCTATCTCTCTATCTGTTTGTCTGTCTGTCTGCTTGTCTATCTACCTGTCAGTCTGGCTGTCTGTCTGTCTGCCTATTTGTCTGTCTGCTTGTACGACTGTCTGCTTGTATGTCTGTCTGCATGTATGTATGTCTGTATGCTTGTATGACTGTCTGCTTGTTTGCCTGCCTGTGTGTTTGTTTATCTGTCAGTCTGCCTGTCAGTCTGCCTGTTTGTCTGCCTGCCTGCCTGTCTGTCTGCTTGTCTGTTTGTCTGTCTGCCTTCAGAGCTGCACTACTCGCAGTTTCATTATCTGCCCTTTTGATATGGTTTTCTTAGGTTAAGAAAAAACTTGATAAATGTTGTAATTGGAACCAGGCTTGACATACATACATATATAAGTTGCCTTCAAGTTGAATAAAGTCAAGTGGTATTTTTTTATTATTTGAATAGGGAGTGTTCTGGTAGTGTTCAATCCCGGTTTTGTTTAGTTCCTAAATGGTTACCAACGAGTTGTCGACTTTGTAAGTGGAAACGTGAGACTGGACGCGCAGCAATTGCTTTTAATTGATCAAAATTATCAATTCAATTTCATTAACTGAGGGACGCAGCTAATCTTGTCGTGGCCATCTGTGGCAATTACATTAGCGCCATGCCTTGCCTTGCCTTGGCTCGGTTGCCACATGCTGCATGCCTGCGTCATGTCCCACTCATCCTTCGAGGTGGCAAGAAGTGTCTACAGGCCAGTTCGGTTCAGTCTATTTCATTGCAGTCAAGTTCAGTTCAGTCGAGATGCAACTTAACGGGCTGCTGCTGCTGTGCCTCCTCAGTTGCCTCACGTGTTGCCAACAGCGCTTCAACCTGCCCAGTCTCGATGTGGATGCACAGCGTCTGGCAAATGCCACAGTGCATGTCACGCTGCGCTACATTGCGACACGCATCAACACGCTGGTCGTGCGTCGCGATTGCGAAGATTGCAATGCAACGCAGCAACACCAACAGTTGCAACTGGTCGATCAGCTGTTGCACCAACTGGCGCCCCATATGGCCATTCTGCTGCACCAAGGCAAACCCGATGAGCAACCCTGGGACTACACGCTGTTTGTTGTCAACGAAGCCAACGCCTTTAAGTGAGTAAGGGGAGGTAGAAGGAATACTCTCTCTTATTCTCTTCTTAACATACGTGCTCCTTCTTTGCTTTTCTCTCATTATTCTCCCTACTACATTCCTTCTTCCTCACTCCCTCACACAATTTTGTGTTCTGCACTCCAGCATCTTGTTTTCTACTCCTTCTCTTCATGTCTCTCTCAGTCTATCTATCAGAGTTCATCTTTCATCTCTCTGTTTCTTTTTGATCTAACTACTTTATACTTATGTCTCTCTCTTTTTTCTCCCTATTTCAATCTAATTTCTTAACTTTCTAACCATCTATCAGTCTTTCCTTTACCACCTGATATTTCATAAGTTTCTTACTATATCTCCGTCTCTCTCTAATAGCCGCCTCTATCTGAACTACTCACACTCGGAGCACGAGCGGGAATTCTACTTTTTGGTGGTGCTCATGTCACGACAGCCTGAGTCATCACTGCGCAGCTCTGTCGCATACATCTGCTACAAGGCACTTATGCGTCGGGTTATCAATGTTATTGTGCTGACCCTACGATCGACGGAAGAGGTGGGTTCAAAGGGTGACCTCGCTCTATACGCGTACAAACTGTTCGATGAGCATTGCGTACCGCGCATCAATGCATACGAGATCAATCACTTCCGGGCCAACGGGCAATTGCATCACTCCCAACTGTTTCCGTTGCGCTTCACGAACCTGACGAACTGCGCCATCAATGTGACGGGGCATCAGTTGCCACCGCATTTCATGTACCGACCGGCAGATGGCGCCCCACTGCCCCCAGAAGGTGCGTTTATCGATACAAAGGATTTGCGTGGCATCGATGGCGAATTGTTGCATCTTTTGGCCATGGCGTTGCGTTTTCGTGTGCGTCTCATCATTCCACAGGAGAAGAGCGAGATCTTTAGTGCGGTCTCCATCAACGGTTGCTTTGCGCATGTAAGTCGATCGATAATCGATAGGTTTTTAGCTGTGGGGCAGCTTATTGATGTTTTGGAGAGTTTGCAGTTATCGACTGTTTGAAAAAACTGTTTAAAAAACTATCGATAATCGAAAAGTCGCTATTACTTTTGCCTGATTTCCACAAATATAAGGAATTGCGGAAATTATCGACATACTACCAATCGATAACACTTGTAGATATTTAAAAACATGAGATTAGATAATTGAAACACAATAAAATTCTTATGTTTTCCTTATTTGTTATAGCGACTGGAAAAATGATAGTTAACAAGAAAAATGCAGAAAACGTATTCAACTTCAAAAGATTACTTTCGTTTTAAATCTCTAAAGTGCTATCGATAATTATCAGTATTGTTTCAGCCTAAGGGAAAGTAACTGTTGAA
Source organism: Zaprionus camerounensis (assembly GCA_018904165.1). Lineage (NCBI taxonomy): Eukaryota > Metazoa > Arthropoda > Insecta > Diptera > Drosophilidae > Zaprionus > Zaprionus camerounensis. Next base: position 901,975 of record JAEIFS010000739.1, read on the forward strand.
CAAAGTTATATTTATATGTGTTGTCGATAGTAAATAAGAGATGTTATCGATAGTAAACACCTACCCTTTCTCCCACAGCTGGCATCGGGTAAGGCAGAGATCGCCATTGGCGGCCTTAGCGGTTCGGACATACGTCGCAAACAGTTCACCACATCGGTTGTCTATCACCAGAGCTACTTCATCTTTGTGGTCCGCAAGGAGCGCTACTTTGGACCCTTCGGCGAGTTGGCTCGTCCCTTTCGCGGCCTCGTGTGGTTCTGGTTGCTCAGCGTCTACCTGGGCGCGATGATCTTTGCTCGCTGCCTGCCGCGACGCGTACGACCTAAGCACGCACTGGAACATCTTCTGGCCTCATTCATTGGGAATCCTGTGCCGCAGCAGCGTATACCACGTGGAGGTTTCCTGCGACAACTATTTGGGATTTGGCTGTTACTCACGCTGGTGCTGCGCTGTGCCTACCAAGCGAAGCTCTTCGATGTGCTGCGCTCGCCACGTCATCAGCCACTCCCAGGTGGTCTGGGTGGACTGCTACGTCAGAACTACACACTGATTAGCACCGGTTACCATGACTTCTATCCCACGCACCTGACACACGTTATCAATGGCAACTTCTCGCAACGCTATGAGAAAGTTATGCAAGCTCCACGTGGAGCACGTCTGGCCACCATATCGCTGCTAAACAATTTGGCCCATTATAATATGCAACATCACAATTCCAGCCACCTGACACCGGTGCATGAGCCGATCTATCTATATCAGTTGGTCATCTACTTTCGTCACAATTCCGCCTTCAAATTCACCTTCGATCGCAAGATCAGTCAGTTACTCAGCTCTGGGGTGCTAAGCCACATCGAGCGTCGCTATCTGCATGTTGCATATGCTGATCTTGGCGAGGATCTGCAGCTCAGGCCACGCATCGCCAACGATCTGCTGGGCGGTGTCTATCGCTGCTATAGCGCTGGGATGATCGTGGCTGTGGTGTTGTTACTCCTCGAGCGACTGTCGATGCGTTGGCGACGACTTTGCAGACTGTTTGAGTGTCTGCAGTGAGCCTAGGCGCCTAGCAAGGAAAGTAGTTAATGATGAGGGGTGGAATTAAGAGGGCAAACTTATTAACTTGGAGCTCCAAGTGAGTTTTCAAAAGTAATATCCAATTTTTTTAGACCTATATATCGATTAATCAGAAAACTTTATATATTCTAAATTCATAAATGTAAACCAATATCGATGACTGCATAAAAAATATCAATTTTGTGGTTTAATTTGTGAAATCTATTTGCAAACGGTTATAGCATCGATATGTACATTAATTTTGATTAGCTTCATCGGTTAAAATCAAATACATTTTTTGAAAAAAATTTAAATTTTGAAAAAAATTTCCGATATTTTGGAGACCTTTGTTGAACATGAAACATAGCTTCCTCAATAATCATCCGATTGTGGTGAGGAAAGAAATTTTATTCAAGGTTTATCTGCTTGATTCCTTTCGCATTCAAATTTGATTAAAATCCATGAGAACAATGCATATTTTTGGAGTATTAAGGCCTTTATATCAATATTAGATTAAACTAGAGGATCACAAAGAAATTCCCGACGAACATTTCTTCATTTTTGGTGAAGCAAAGAGTGTTGGCAGTCTAGATAATGTTCCCAGATGAAGGGCTTCATAGGAAGAGGCTAGCATGGAATAGAATATTTTTGATAAAATTAAAGAACGTATATTATTTTACAAATTTAAATAATTCGAAAGACCCTCAAAACTGTACATTTTATGGTGTGTCTACTGTAGTATGTTACTTTTGATTGAAGTGAGTTTGGTACTCAATTCGAAGTCTCCACTGCTACTGCAAACTGTAGCAAATATTTGCTTTAAAGTTACAAGAATTTATCAGGGTGTTAATGGAAGTCCAAACACCCCAGGAAACCACTCTTAGTGTTACCTCCCTCCCCCCCATCACGCCACAACCCCCTGTCTAATTGAATTCTAGATACGCCCCTGCACAAGCTTTGTGGCACTTTTACGAATGGCCTTAAAAATTGATTTAAGTCTTGTAATGCATGCACTAACCAGTAGCCACCTCCCCACCACCCCTGCACTGGTGACCATATGTGAAGGGAAGGGGCCAAAAGACATGGGCGGAGTGTGTAGGGGGCGAGCGGCAACTGGCCAAGCGGCACGGAACGCCACTTGAGTTAAGCTGCGCAAACGTTTGCATAATCACGTTCCAATTTAAATTGCTCTATTTGCCGCTTGGTCTCTACGTTGTCCTGACCAGAGATGGAATGAGGTGGCAGCAGGGAGGGGTAGGACAATACGAGGTGGGCGTGGCTAAGCGAAAGAGAGTTAGGGCAACGAGGAGTAGTTGTAGTAGCACAGTAGCATCTCTCAAATTGCAAAAACTGGACAATTTTTATTAGCTGTCGCCATCGGAGCGTGGCTGTTGATGCTGTTCATTCAAGCTGTCCCCCCCCTCCCACATAATCCCCCTCTTCCCCTTCTCTTTGCGCCCCAGCAGAGTGAAGTATGGAGTGTGATTTCTGTGCACAGAAAATTAAGGTGATAGACCTCGTCATCACCCCCGTTCCTCGTTGTTTTTAAAACACGAACACGAAGCAATAAAATCCAATTGATTTTACTTTTCTCCTGTTCTCCTCCTGCATTCGTAATCCCCGGTAGTTCCTCTTAGAAGTTTCGAGCACTGTTTCTAGGTGTCATTAAACAGAGAAAGCTGAGTAAATAAGTCGTCGTCTCATTTCAATTTAAGTCAGTTCAATTTGAGGCTGGCTCCGGAACACGTTTGCGGTGGAATTATGAGCCCAGAAGTGTTTTATGATTGCACAGAAATGGCCATGTCGCTTAGTTCTAGTAGGTCATCAAGTTTTTCAACTAGTCCTGGAGTTATAAGAATGCTAACTGACTCAATTATGTTTAAACTTATGAACTTTTAGTATATGTTCTTTTGTACTAGTAGTGGACTTTATGTTTCCTTCCTATTCGCTTTTGTTCCTCATTCTGCTGTGGAAATAACTTAACTTGTTAATGATTTTCTGTTAATTCCATTAATTCGGAACCAGTTCCACATTAACTACTTTCAAATGATTCATATTTTAATTTTAAATTTACGTACAATCTTTAGTTAGTATATTTTTAATGGCATATGAATTTTGAGAGTTAACTAGTTAAAATGAGCAACAACTTGCAGTTGATATCTCGTGTTCAGAGTCAGTTGGCCATTAGCTAGTTATAAATAATTTGAGTTTCACCTGTAGTTTTACATAAAATAGATGCATATTATATTATTTTTCTTTTAAGTTTCTGAATGAGTTATACTATAGAATGGTTCCGAAACTAGTTCAGTGTTTAGTTCCAAACATTGCACTTCTCGTTGCGTACAACGGGAAAACCGCTTAGCCCCTCATCAAGCTTACATTTTACCGGAGGATTGCGCATGTCAATGCCAGGATTGAACTGATTGCGATGGTAATTGATGGTGATCATATCCCAATCGTAGATCTTATTATTGACTATATACAGCTTTTTCATTACCTGTCGGAACATTTTGCGCAGCCGTGCGTAATCGGGCTTTGAATCGAACTGCAATTGATAGCAATAGTTGAGGTACTCGCAGAACTCACTGGGAAGATTGCGGCACAGATCCTCGTTACCAATCGATCGCTTCTTCTCGTGAATGCGTTCGTATTTCTGTCGCTTTGTCGACGCCTTCAGGCCCTGCCAAGGCAGGCTGCCGCATAGAAAGTAGACTAGAACATAACCCACAGATATGAGATCATCGCGACGCGACTGCTCATATCCCTCGTGGCAGGCAACCGAAGCAAAGCGTGCCGTGCCCGTCAGATTGCAATTCTCCCGATACGGTATATGCACATATGTATTCGGATCCCAGTACTTCTTTGCCAGCCCGAAATCGATAAGATGCAATTGCTTGCATGAGGTGTCGCGTCCAATTAGAAAGTTATCCGGCTTAATGTCCCGATGAATGAAGCCACGTCCATGCACATGTTCCAGACGGAGTAGCATCTGTTCGGCCAGCATGAGAACCGTTTTCATCGTGAACGATTTGCTGCAGAACTCGAAGAGATAATCCAACGAGGGACCCAGCAACTCCATCACCAAGGCACAGTAATTATCCTCCGTGCTAAAGAAATGAATGTGCGGTAATCCCACGGCTGGTTTGATAGCTCGATATACATGATATTCATATTCCAGCAGTGGATGCTTCACACCAGCGCTTTCCACCTTGATGGCCACCTGAACGCCCGAGGCCAGATCCTTGCCCAAATAGATATCGCCAAACGATCCGCCGTCTATCTGGCCCAACACTTTGTAGTCGCCCACAAAGAAACTGCGCTCCTCTTTATCCAAAACCAGCATTTTCCCAACGAGTAACAGAGAAAATGTTCCAAACACTGAGAAACTATATTCCAAATGTATGTAGTAGAAAATGAAATTTATTTTGTACAACTCAAATGATATAAGCGGCAAGGTAAGCTTAGGCGTACTCTCATTGGCTGTGTTCGTGAAAGGGCTCTAAGAAAATCATTCGATTCTGGGTAGAAATTTTGATCGCTTTATGGAGCTCGTATTGAATAGGTTGGGCTGACCCTTCTGGAAACTCTGTCTAAGCTTTCATAAACTTTAAATGTTCAGTTAATGCTTTATATAATTTAGGCAGCTTAAAATTAGTTTAAGAACTCATTGATAAGAGTTCTGTGAGTCCAGATACCGATAATAATAAAAATGTTAAGTATTTCTAGAATACCCTTTAAAAGGCTTCATGTCTGCAGGGTACACGCTTTAATCTTCAGTATCGAATCTTCCTGATATCATTGAAGTACTTTCTCTATAACTCTCTCTCCCTTTCTCTGTACATTTATCTCTCATCGAGTTATTATATTTCTGACTTTCTCATCACCCTTTTTCATTCTCTCTCGATACCCTTTTTTTCTCTCTTCACATTTCTCTTTTATGCCTTTTTCTTCTCTCTTTCTCTCTACTTCTTCATTTCTCTCTAATACACGGAATGTATGCTCTGGAGTCTGTTGGATTGACAAGGTTTCGCTAGTGCAACTTCCTCTTTCCGTCTAGTTCCATCTCCCTCCCCATTTCCACCCAACTCCCACTCTCACACACACACACTGGCAGTGCGTGTGTGTATCGATTATCTCCGCCGTGCAGCAGACGGCGACAATCCATAGACAAGGCGCGAGCAGGCGAGGCGGGACGTGAGGAGAGATGCTGCACAAGAAAGGACAATGATGGGAAGTCGCCGTCGACATTGTACACCAGCCAGTCGACGATGCGAAGGAGGATGGGAAGGAGGAGAAGGACTAGGACAAGCGAATCGAGGAAGACGGATCAACTAGCCAGTAATAATGTCTTTCGCTGACATTTGACATTTTGGCTATATTTCACTCACTTTGTGACAACTGGCAACTTGGCATTCAAATATAGCCCACAGCTACAGCCCAATGCCCGCAGCACAGTCCCCTGCTCCCTGGCCCCCATTCCTACACTCCCTGCAACTCTCCCAATGCCAATCCGAGTCCCAATCTCAATGCATGGCCAGTTCCAGTTCCAGTTGCCCGGCGAGTCGTTCGTTGTTCATGCTTAGATGTTTAAGAACAATAAGTTTGAGTGTTCTTAGAGATGGAACTTGTCATATACGATATTCGCATATCGTATGTGATTTACTTAACAATATAGCAATATCTTAGTTAGGGTGTGTTTTGTTTTCTTAAGGTAAAATTTCAATTTAGTTATAAAACTAGTGTATAAAACTCTATTAAATAGGCCAAATTCTGTTTTTTAAAGAAAATTCAGCGAAAAAGAAAAACATTCAGTCAAGCTATCGTATAACTATCGTTGAGGTATAAAAACATTAGAATTATCGTATATAGCAGTTATATAGTAAATTGAAAATTACTTTTCTAAAGGAAATTCAGCCAATGTCCGTGTATAGTAGATATGGTGTACAGCTATTGTGATAGTTTGTTATTCATTGATCTTTCAAATCTTTCTAGGGATTTCCATTTATGTACAATTGAGGTTAACGCGATGTTGAAGCACTTTATTGGTACTCATATAACTTTGTTTCTCTCAGACAAATTTCTAGAATACTGAAGACTCTTCAGATGAAAATATCCATTGCACACTCATCGTATATACGATATATACGATAGGTGAAAGCACGCCATGCCCCGCAGTTCGATATTATCGACATTTGCGCATTTCTAGTTTGTCTGTATGTGTGTGTTGTGCAGACAGACTAAAATGTTTAGCAGTTGTCTGCCGAGTGCAGAACCAAACGACAAGACGAGCAAGTGACACATTTGCGTCAAACCGTAGTCGCCGCAGCCACAGTCACCGCCGCCGCAGCTGGAGTAGGAACTGGTCGCACTAAGGAGTCGGAGCATTGCGGTGGCCATTATCATCAGTGGCAGCCGCCGACAGGGAGTAGCAAGAGGAGCTGGTCCTGAAGTTTCGGGAGACAGAGATGGAGAAAGGAAGACCCGGCAGTTACATCATAACATGGCCACGGCTGATGGATGGACAGATAACCAGCATTAGCATTAACCTCCAGCTTTGGAATCTGTTTTTAGCAACTGCCCCCTCCCTCGTTTCGGGGCGTGGCACACGCTGATGTTGGAACATGCGGGTAAATTATCTTTTCATTTCCGTCAAAGCCGTCCGCTGCGTTGTCGTCGTCGTGGCAATTGCCATATCCCTCCTCCATTCCATTCCTGCTCCTGGGTCAGGTCAGTTTAATTGTTGGCTCTTAAGCTTTTTAGCAATCACTGCTCAAGTCCCTTAGCCCCGTCCCCTTACCCCTCCACCCTGGTGCTACTTAAAGTCCTCCGTCAAGTCTCATCAAGCACAATGGACATATCCTGGTCACTCGCTCGAAGTGGCTGAAATCAAATTTTCTTTGCGCTAATTTCCCCAGCAATTTACAGACAATCACTCTCTATCTCTGCTTCTCTCCCTCCCTTTCTTTTTCTTACTCTCCTACTTTCTGTATATTCTTTGTGTCTCTGTTGCTTCATTTTTCTCTTTTTCTCTGCATCAGGTTGCATCAGTTAGAGATCCGAGCTTATTGAAATCAACACTGCTATCGATAGGTGTCAATAGTTTATATATATATACTATCGATAACAAGCGATAAGTTGTGAAAAAGTATTGCAGAATTATACACAAAACAAATTAACATTCTGAGATTTTGTTAGTTTCTACTTATCTTATGGAGTATCGATACTTATCCCTGATAGTCTGAAACAATGCTCGTTTCAGTTTATACTAACTTATGGTTTATCGAAAGATATCGATATGTGTATCGATTTACTATTATCTGAAACTTGTAGAGTAATTATCGATGTTCGATAATTAAAAGTCATCGATACTTACTCTTTTATGCACATCAATTGTTAAAACAAAAGCTTGAACTCTTTAAATTACTATCGATACTCGATAGTTGTGAATAATCGATAATTTTAGGAGTTACTGCTTAATGTTTCCATTGTGAACCTAAATAGGATATATGTAACTTCGATAAACCCGATAGAAATCTGAAACGATTAAATTGCAATCTCATCTAACTTCTTAACTATAAATTTCAATTGCTGCCTGCGAGGGAGGCAGGCAGAGCGGGGGAGGCGTGGCTGCTCGACTGCTGGCCGCCCAAAACGAGTTGCATGCTTAATTTGCAGTGAATTCCCCGACGCGCTGTGTGTGATAACTGCCGAATATGAACGTGACAAAAGTTGTTGATGACAACAACAACAGCAGCAACAGCAACAACTAAGCAGCAACAGCAACAACAAATCAGCAACGACAACAACAAGAACAGCAGCAACAGACGAGAGTGCAATTGCAGAGAGTGAGGGAGATAGAGAAAGAAAGGGGCAGGGACAGAGGGCAGAGATAGATCAAGGCTTGGCAAAGGGTAAAGAGCCCCCAAGAGGGGCTGTTGGCAGGGGCAGGGGCTGGAGAGGGTGCACAACAAACAGCAAAATAGAAATGACTTTAATAGCTCATCAATGATTCAGGCGGAAATCCGGGCTGTCCAAGTGCAGTCGGTTTATTGGATACCGGAAAGGCATTATGTACCGTCGCCCCTGTTGCTGCCAGCTCTTTCTCTCTTTCACACACACACTTCCCCTCTCTATCTGTCTGTCTGCCTGTTGTTGTTGTTGTTTGTTTGTTTGATTGGACTGACTGACTGACTGACTGCCTGCAGCTTTGCTGGGCTGCCTGCCTGTGTGGCACCCTGTGCCGTCTGATTTTCACGCTGCAGCCGAAAAGTATGCACCATAAATTTGCATATTGTTTTGCCATAGGTGACGCTCACTCTCTCTCTTTCTGTGTCTGTGAGAGCGAGACAGCCTGTGCTTTTTGGAAATCAACTCTCAGCATTGCCCTTTGCACCTGAACCACCCCTCACCCCTCACACCACTCACCTCACCTTCCCCCCTTATTGCTGCCACTGTTTGTCCGAACATATCTGCATCATTATTATCGTCATTATAGATGGCACACGGGGCTGGCTGACCGTGGCCAGTGGCTATGTGACAGCAGTAGTAGCCGCCGCTTGGCTTTTGTATCTCATTTATTATGCAAATCGCAACGAGGCTGACTCCAGCTACAGCTTCCCCTCAAACGCCAAAGGAGGCCATGGCAGGTTGGGATGGGAATTGACAACGATATTGAGAGGGCGGGGTTGCGTTTCAAAATGGTCAGCAAGTTCAACAGTTACAACAATTATGTTGTTCTTGCACTTACACAAAACAATACAAAACCACAATAAATATAGCAATATGCAATATGTAGATACCCTAGAAATGGTTGCGTATTTGTGAAATCTAAATGTGAATAAATGCCAAATTGAATGTGAATAACTCAATTAGTTGCAGAGATCTCTGGATTATTAAACAAAACATGCACCCACGTTTGTGAGTAGACGAGATTTGAAAACTGTTGCAGCTGTTTAGGGTATAAGGAAGTCTGCTGGCCAAACTTCAGATGATTAGCTCTAGCAATAACAGAGATCGACGCTTTAAAGCAGAAGAAATTGATTCTAATTGGAATAATAATTGAATTCAATAATTGAAAACAATATACACATATTTTCTAGTTTTTCCTTGACCGAAAACAGTACATACCTTTAAAGACATTCGCACTGTTTACAGGGTATGAGAGCAGCAGGAACAACTACAACTTGAATTACGCACAACAACCGCAACATTTTGCATATCCTTTACAATTCATGTTCATGCTTCTGTCCCTTTTTTTAATTATGAACATCATTTTACAATTTATTACACAGACACACACACAAACACATTTCTACCCCTTTATCAAAAGCAAATATTGCAAATCGACGCAATTGATAAAATTACTCGACCGTTTAAACAGCAAAAATTTACTTTAAACTTGCGAATTGCAGTGAAAAAACTAACGATATTTATTACCCATTAAAACCATTCAAATTACCAACACTGGTACTGTTAGTGCCTGGAGAGGCGGGTGAACAGAATCAGCAATGCTTTTTAGTGTGATAAATAACACTAAAATAAAAGAGTTTTCAGACTGTTTTCTAGACCTCAGTAAAAACGTTGCCTTGCATAACATCTGTGTTTTCTGTCCGATCACATTGTAATTTGAAGGAAAGTAATTATTATTAACTTGTTAAAACCACTATAAATCGAATCTAATATAATCTGCCGTGCCTGGTCACTCTATGTACGATGTTTTCGCTAAGTTTCATAATTATTTTTACCAAATCCACAATCCATAAAGTATGAAGTAAGTTCGCTGTTTATTTGGCCACACTGCTTCTCTATAATATTTGCAGCTAAGTTTGCCTATTGATCCAACCAAATCTGAGGATAATGCACGCATTTCATGCAGCAAACAACAGTCACTTATACAGCACAGTTCATACATACATACACACGCGCGTCGATGCGAAGCGGGGGGAAAATTGCCGCAATCATAAAAGGTAAATAAAAATTTCAATTTTAATCAATTACGTGATTTAATTGAAAAACGCCAAAGTCAATAAGAGAAATATGAGAAACACAGAGCAGTAGCAGCAGCATCGGCATATACTATAAATCGGCAGATATTTGCAATGCACATGTACTATATATATACATATGTATGTAGTACATACATATACAACAGCATCGCGCATACAAATTGTTTATCTATCAATTTCAAATGTGTCCGTCCTCCTGTTTGTTCTGTGCTGCGACGCGCCGCGACGACCCCGCGAAAGGACCCGCCTGTCGCGACAATCGGAGGGCCAAACCGATTTTTGTTCGTTTTCCATTTCCCTTTTTCATTTCCCCCGACTTTTTTCGCTTTTTATTATTTGCCTGCGAATTGGTTTTCAATTAACATAAAGCTGGCAAAATTAAAATTCAAACGCAACAAGCAAAGGGCCAAATGGAAAGAGAGACAACTATATGAGGGCCAGAAACAGAGAGAGGGAAAGGGAATAGCTTAGTGTGGGTAATAATATATTGGACATAACATTGCTAAAGTAAATTGTTAATATGCAGTATGTAATGATTCTAGAGAACTCTCTCGTTTTGAGATACGTGTAAGGTCGAAAGTTAAAACCAAATTAGACCTTCAAAGTTTACTACTAATATAATGCAATGTCTTAACCCAGCTTCTCTGTCTATTAGTTCAACTACCATTCCTAGCTGCAGCGACATATCGAGATAACATTTATCAGTCTGACAATTCACTCGATCTGAGCTACCCTAAGCAACACGACATATCTGGACTCATTTGTCCGTCGTACACTACAAATAACTCAATCTCTGGAAAAGCTTGAGCTTCCTTCAGGCTTAAATACTCCATAGGTTTGAGCTCAACTTTGTTATACCAAAAATACCAAATACCCTGCCTACTCCTACTCTGAGGTATACCAGAAATACTTAATACACTGTCTGTGGCACCTCTCTCATGTGTCAGTCAGGCTTTACTCTAGCTTGATATCATCTTTTACTCACTCTATCCTCAGTAAATTCGTCCTGAGTACCCTTTAGATATCTACCCGACTTGGGTATACCATAAATACCATATACCCTGCACCTTGAGAGAGTTAATTCGAATTACTCGAGGGCAACTTAAAGCTTTGTTCATTAGGCAAGGCCGTTTAACGGGGCGCAGCACAGGCAGGCACATGTCGCAAGTATGCGAAATATTCTCGGCACATTGTCGACGTATCGAAGGAATCTTTAGTCAAAGGCAAAGCAGAGAGAAGAGAGAGGGGGCGTGGTCGGTGAGGAGGTGTTGGGTAACTGGGATGGATCTCTTGTCGAGTCGAGGTGAATTGGGAGAAACAATACGAATGGAATGCACAGCAGTGCGGCGAGAGAGTTTGTGTGGGTGTACTGCTGCTGCTGCTGCTGCTGTGTGTGTGTGTGAGTGTACTGCTGTAAGCGGGTGTGTGTACTGTGTGTACTTCTGTGTGTGTGTGTGTCAAAACAAATTTCATTTCACATTCAATTAAATTAATTTTAACACCATTTGCAGGCGGCAGGACAACAGCAGCAGAAGCAGCAGCAGACGAAGCTGAAGCTGTAGACGAAGCTGGAGTCAGAGACGGAGTCAGAGACGGAGCCGGAGCTGGAGCCGACGCTGTAGAAGAGGCAACAGCAGCTGCCAATGGCACAGCAGGATACGCTGACGCTGGCGTCGCTGTAGCCGTCGCAGTCGCCGCATGCCAGCGCCACGTTTTCCGCATTTCTTTGCAGTCCGGCGGCGTTAATGGTTTTATCTCTTTGCCTTATTGTTTGCCGACGCCTGCCACAGATCGATCGAGTGCGGGCGGGTCCAGAGAGCTTTAGTTTCCAAGTCCAAGTCGCAGTCGCAGTCGGAGTCGCAACCGAACCAAGCCGAACCAATTCGAACAGTGAGAGAGTTAATATAATTACAGAAATAAAGTCTGGAATTTTAATTAAAACACAACTTCATTTACAGCCGCAGACGCACGGACAGGCCAAGTGAAGGGAAAAGAAGAGGAGCAGGGGTGGGGGGGGAGTCAGGGACAGCAGGTGTAGCCGCAGCCCGCAATAGACAATGACAAACGAAGCGCCGCAATTGCCGCAAGTCCAAACTGGCAACGGCAGCAGCAGCGACGTAATTTGGACTAGAAAATTGCCAAGCGAATTTCAAACAATTAAGCTGAAGTTTTGGCAAGGGGATATACAAAAGAACGACTGGCAGATACCCAGTGTGAAGTGAGAAGAAATTGTTGACAGCTGGCAAGAGTTTATCAAAATATTTGATATGCTTTATAGCACTTATTAAAGTTGCACAACATGGAAACTGCCTACATAATGTTATAACTGTACAGCACTGGCAGAAAGCCAAATAAGCTGAACAACTAGCGGATACTCTGTGAAAGTAGATATCCAAGCTGTAGAATCTTTAAATGCACTTTTTCTGAGCACAGGCTAAATTTTCAGTGTTGAAAAATAATAGTTAATTGCTTATACAACACTGTTAGTTAGCTATTAATATGCTGTAGTAGCAATGATATTATTGATAGTATCAATAACGTATTTAGTAGCTATTTCATTAGATAATATAGTAAAATGAACATCGCTATTTACGATATTTCCATGCACCACATATTTGCCGAATGTCGTAACTTACGGTAAAGAGTCAAGTATTGTGCTTATTTAGCATCAAACACTCACGTCAGTTACTAGTAATCGATAAGATTGAACAGATATTACGATATGCCAATATCGTATTTGATAACGAAACCGCGCGCAACTCTGGTAATTATTGAGCATGCCTCACTCGCATAGCTTCCCATTTACAGGGCATGCAATGCCAGCTGCCCCACTGCCACGCTTGGCGAATATCGTAAGCGATCGGGAGTCGGCAACAAATGTGACTGCGCTTGCTGCTGCTGCCGATTGCGCTGCGCCGTCGTTGCTGCTGCTGGTTGCCTAATCAAAAACAGAAGCTGCACAAGCCGCAGCTGTGCGACAGGCGAGTCGAGGCTGCCACCCTCCCCCCCCCACCACTTTCCCTGCTCCCCACCACCACCTTATGACCAGCTGACATATGCACAGCAGCATGTGTGTGCGTCTGTGTGGGAGGTGGGGGGCGTGGCTTGGTCATGTTGGCAGGCTGGCAGACGCTGCGTATGCGCAACGCACGTTGAAACAACTAATGGCTAAATTTTTGCTAAAATTTGCGCAAAATTTGCATTTTTTGACGCTGCCTGCCGTGCGTGCATTAGTGTGTGCGAGTTGTAGTTGCCAGCTGTCCCCCTTCCTCTCGATTCTCTCTGCCTATGTTCTGTTTGTGTTGCAAATATAATTTTTAATTTAAATGCAAATTTTGGAAATCATTTTCGAAGCATTATGCGCCCATATTGATACGCAAATTGCTGTCAGCGCACGCATAGACATAGACGAGGCACACACCCACACACACACACACACACACACACACACACTGGCACCCTGCCGCACACATACACACATACAGATTTAATAACGCATACGCCACGTCAGTCAACCGCCGGAACAGGCCGCAGCGCCAACGTCGCCTGTGACCGCTTGCAGCAGCCGCTGCCGAAAAGCTGACAACATCAGCGAAGCCAAGCACACGATACCCTCTACCCACACACACACACAGGCACACACGCACACTATGACACTTGCCTGCCCTCTTGCCACACCCCGCCCCCGGGGCTCCACCTCGCGGCCCTTGTCTATTGATTTTTGAAGCATGCCGCGTCGCGTTGCGTCGCGCTCGCCTTCCTCACTCGCTGTGCGTTTTTAATGTTTATTGGCGGTGGCAGCGCGTCGACAACAACAACTACAACTAGCAGCGGCAACAAAATTGCAAACGCAGCCACAGCCAGCAACAAGAACAACAACAACAACAAGAGCGGCAACGAGAATGAGAACAACGCGAACAACGACAACAATTCGCATCAGCGGGAAACGCGTGTAACCAAGCGAAGGTGTCAGCTCCGTCAAAGGGGGACGCGTCACAGGCCTCCCTTCTGCCCCTGCTCTCTGTCACGCCCCCTACCCACCACTGTCTATTAGAATCACTCCCTGCTCCCATCAGGCTCGGCGGCTTGACTGATGCCCATCTCGGTCCGTTCACGCGGCGTAGGCACCGAAGTGCGAAATACAAATGCAAAGTGCGACAGTACACTGCGACAAAAAACAGATGAACTTGTCAAACGAACGAGCGATAAACAAAATGGGTAAATGGACAGAGCGGGAAGAAGGGAGGAGATAACGGGAAATGGGAAGGGAGAAACAGAGAGAGAGAGAGACAGCGTGTTGAAGGACAGTAAGAAAGAATGGGCAAGGGAAGGGAGAACAAAGGAGATGAGGATATTGCAAAGAGAAGAATGCAGAGAAGGGGTAGAAGACTGCAAAAGAGACGAGGAAGCAATGGATCGAGAATACAGCGAGCTTACATACTACAAATTATATACTCATAGGCTACAAACATTAGCTGCAATCAAAGCTCTTATCAATACAGGCACAATATAGGAACATTTGCATTGTAAAGCTACACAACTATAGTTTACACTGTGTCACTTGTGTACACTTATCAAATTAAGTCCAGTTATATATTTTATTATAAATTTAAGTTAACATAATGAAACAATATATGAATAAATTTTAAAATTAGTTGAATATTTAAGGGCAAAATACTTTGAGAACGAAAGTAGAATTTGCTTAATTTCTCTGCCTGGTAGTATTGGTATTCAACATACAGGCAAGAATGTAAGAATTCTACATTTACATTTTGTTGTTTTTAAATTGAATTATTAACAATGTTTTGTAAATATTTAAAAAAATCTTATGGTACTTAAAACAATTGCATACTCCACAGTTAACTATCTGTTATTTGTGAGTGTATTTCCAAAATTCCAAATTGCAAAAATGTTGATGCAGCAGCAGCAGCAGAGCCTGTAAAACAATTAGGTAACACTACTTATTAATTAAAGCAGAGATTATACATATATAATAATAAATTATAGACCATGTACTTACCCCATTGTATACTATATATATTCATACATACCCTCTCTGTAATATTGTTCATTATATAATATTTACCACACTTTCAAAGAACTGATACAACCTGCCACACAATTTCTTCACCTGCATGGGAACGAGGCTTCATTAGAGAGTTGCCCCGCCTCTTGCCACTGCCAGTTCGTGCCCCGCGGCTGCCAGTGCTCTGTCGATTGTGTAGTGGGGGTTAGCAGCGAGTGAGTGAGCGAGAGCGTCATTTAAAACCATTTCACAAGTCGTCAAATCGGATTATGAACTCGTTTCACTATTTCGCCCCTGAACTACTTTGATGTTTAATTTGCAATTTAATTTTAATGTGCCCAGGGTAGGAAACGTGGCACCAGCTCCCCTTTCACCCCTCGTTCTACCACTGCCAACTGTCCACCTGGGC
Organism: Zaprionus camerounensis; assembly: GCA_018904165.1. Taxonomy (NCBI): domain Eukaryota; kingdom Metazoa; phylum Arthropoda; class Insecta; order Diptera; family Drosophilidae; genus Zaprionus; species Zaprionus camerounensis. Next base: position 917,465 of record JAEIFS010000739.1, read on the forward strand.
GTATGAGCAATTCTGAAAAGGGCTCGCTCTATAACGATAATTTTATTACAGTTGTTGTTGTCCATGTTGGTGAAATTGTTGTTGTAATTGTAAGGGACTGTTGTTGCTGTCATGGATTGTTGTTGTCAGGAATTGTTGTTGTTGTTGTCGTTGCTATTAGTCGGTTGCCGTTGCTGGCCATTAACGTCCATTTAGTCCCGGCGCCACGCATTTCTAAGTTGGCAACATTTTCTAATTGCAGCTGCCAGTTGTTAAGCTGCCTTCGCCAAGGGGGGAAGAGGGAGTGGAAGGGTAGGGGGTATTTTAGGTGCGACTTGAACGTTTATTACAACTGACAGCGACGACGACGACGACGACGACGAACCATTGCCATCGCCATTGATTTGCCCCACTTCGAGAGGGGATGGGGAGAGGCGGTTGTGGCAGCAATTAGTGCATCAGGATGCAAAAACCTTTTGACCTTTCACAGCATACACTTATCACACACACACACACACACACACAACTCGCTCCATTTATGAATAATTTAAAATTCATTGCAGCAGCTCGCGTTGTTGTTGCTGCTTTTTGTTATTGAAATCTAGGCGGAAATTAAGTTGTCCCGCTCGACCAGGAGCAGCTACAGCACAATCCAGCACATGAAGCATTCGCTTCCTCCTGCGTTATTCGAGACACTTTAATGGACACGACGATGTCAGAGTTCAGCTGCAAAGAGGAAGGAGAGGAGTGACGGAGAGAGAGAGGGAGGAACTAGCTTGGAGAACTCTGTAGATGCGTTAAAAGTCAGAGAGCAGCTGTAGTGCAGAGGCGTAGCCAAGAAGGGGCAGTCAAATATGAAGTGAAAGGGAGAGAAATATTGTAGACGCACATCGAAGAAACTTGACAAAGAATCTTTGAAATAGGCCATAGAAGAAATGACATTAAGAATACTTGACGATTGCAGAATAGTAAAGAAACTTAGAGAAGATTTGCTTAAAATTGCCTTGTTAGAGTTATTCTCTAGATGACACCTTCTGTTATTCTCTAACTTTTAATCTCTTTGTCTCTCTAGCTGTTTTTATACATCTCTCTCTCTCTCTCTTTGTAGATGTTATACTCTATTTGTTACTGTTAGTTTCCATCTCTCTTACTCTCTTATACAGTTTTTGTCTTTCTTTGCCCCTTTTAATGATATGCTGTGTCTCTTTCATTCTGTTACCCTGTCTCTTGCTCATTCTTCCTTATCCTTCTCTCTCTCTCTTTCTTTAATTGTAGATCCTGTCCGTATTCTATCTATTCCTGTTCGAGCAACAAGAGCTGAACAGCAAATGAAATTTTGCTCAATGCCCTCCTCGGGGAGCAGAGCAAGGGGGTCACTTTCTCTTACCCCCCTTTGGCAATGACGCCTCTGTCTCTGCTCTGGTGCAGTAAGAGGACGCCGCATTTGACCCTCATGAACGGGGCACCGGTGCCCGGTGTCAGCTCTAACCAAGTCGAAGGAAGCTGTGCAAGAGTCAAAGCGGGCACAGAGAACGAGCCCCCGAGACGAAGAGTCACCCCAGCTTCACCTTTTCCCCTCCCTCCTCCCCTACCTACCTCTCTCACTTCCACAATTGCTGCTCCCGTTCCTACTCCGGCTTCGTTTCCAGCTGCTCTGCGGCCTGTTCACCTTTTTGGCTTGTGCAGGGGGCGTGAAGGAACGGGAGGGGGGAGTGGCAGCACTTTGCATGCAGGTCGACATGGCGACACGTTGCCAGTAGGCCCCACAGTTGCAGCAGGACTAACCAGGGGTGTAGGGGGTGGAACCCTCTTCTAGTGCTGCTTCAGGTCACGTGCTCCTTCAATGCCAGCGCTCCTTGGGCCGAGGCTAACAAGCTTTGGGAGCAAGCGAGCGTGCAGCGTTTGCCAGAGCGCGAACGAGGGGCAGGGGGGGCGCAGTCACCAGAGATGCCGCGTTAATGTTTCTTTTACGTGAGTGGCGCCGCTGCCCCCGTTCTCCTACAGCTCCTTCGGCAGCATCTTGCGCCTTTGTTTGCCTCGCACTTGTTGGGTAATGTAAGTTAATAGCCATTGTTGTGCTCCTCCAGCTTCAATTCCAGTTCCCGCTTTCCATTCCCGTTCCAGCTGTGCTGCTGTTGCTCCTCTTGCTCCTCTGACTGCTTCGGTTTCCCTCTGCCCCCTACTCCAGGTAGAAGCGGCAGCTTTATTGATAATTATTGTGCTCTGCTTCTTTCCCTCCTCCTGTTCCTCTTCCTCCTTCTTTGCCTGTTCCTCTACCTCCTTCTCTGCATGCTCCAGATCTTCCTCCTTTGCCTCGCCTGTTCCTCCTTCTTCTGTTGTTGTTGTTGTTGATGCTGTTGGGCCATGCATAAATTTAATTTGCTTAATTAATTAAGAAGAAGCGGGCAAAAGCGGGCGCCACTTAAAGTGCGAACCAAAAGGCGCAAGAGGGCGTGGCCTGGCCTGCCCCGGCTCTGTGTGTGTGAGGGGGGCCCTGCACTAATTGAAAATAAAGACCAATTTTTTAATTAAACTTTAAATTAATTTATTGAAGTGCCCCATGCCCTTCCTCGTCAGCCCCACTGAACTTTGACCCGCAGCCAAGCCAGCGGTCACTCGCGAGAAGATCAAACGTGCGGCGCGAAAATAAAACGAGAGCAACAGTCGAGCGGCACGCGACAGTGGGATACCCTTCGACTTATGTTTCGGTGTAGTTTAATTTGTTTAATCAATACACATATTCAAATGAACATACTTTCAAATTATTCTCGACAGATGGCGTTCGCGCTTCGTGCTCGCCTGCCTCCCGTGTTAGCTGACACAAGCACTTGGAGTTATGCTCATACTTTCTTGAATAACTTCTGTGTTTATGGTTCGATCCGATTGAAATTGCGATAATAAGTAGATATAATTATCAGCTTAGTATATGTTAAAGTTAGAAAGTTATATATATTTTTTACGACGCTTACAAATCGAGTTTAAAAACTAAATTAGTGATTTGCGGGGCGGTGGGCGTGGCATCCAACGTTTGAAATAACCTTGATCTGCGCGCAGTATATAGGAAATCTTCATTCGAAATTTGTTGTGTCTAGCATTTATAATAGCTGAGATCTGTGTGTTCATCTGGTCAGACGGACATCCGGACAGACAGACGGACATGGCTCAATCGACTCGGCTAGTGATAGTGATGAGTAAGACTATTAGTATAGACTAATATATACTTTATGGGGTCTCCCACGCCTCCTTCTGCCTGTTACATACATTTGCACAAAGTTAGTATACCCTTTTTTGACCATTTTCAATGGTCGAAGAGTATAAAAAAATTGCGACTTTAGATTTACCGCACACGCATTTTTGAAAATTGAAATTGCAAATGGCGCCGCAGGCCTCATTCACAGAGGCAGAGGGTGTGTGTGTGTGAGAGAGAAAGAGTGTGCTTGGTTGTGGGGAGGGGGGTGTGGCCACAGGGCGATTGCACAAAATCAACAATGCGCTAATGCTCATTTAATGCGATTTTGCACGTTTGCATTTTCTAACACATGCACACACACACACACACACACACAGAGACGCCCACTAGTGGTCCCACTCGCACTCACACAGGCAGACACAGACGCAGTTGTGCCCAGCCGCATAGCTGAAATTTATTTATCCAAGTGTTGAACAATATTTGCACTATATTACATAACCGCATTGTTGCCACCGCCAATGAAGACCAAATAAAAAGCCAGCAGCAACACTGGCAGCAGCACCAACAACGCGCTAATGTAAGAGAGGAACAGAAGAGGAAGAAGGAGGTGGGAAGCGTGCGATTGCGTCAAAAAAGTAAACACATTTCAGTTCAGTTGCGATAAATTTGCATGCATTTGCCGTGCACAGCCTGCGTACACTGCGCGAAATCGTTTGCAGTTTATCAATTCACACAATTTTTTATTCAAGTTGTAAATTTATGCACAAAAAAATAGACAAAAAACAAATTCAAACAGTTGCAATTAGTGCTTGTCCAGTGCACAGTGTTGGTAAATGTCAGTTGGTTTGCTGGCGATACCATGATTGAGCCACAACCGATGCTGCCACAACAAATGCTAACCCAATGTTGCAATTGGGGCCATCGCATAAATGTTGTCAGCTTGTTAATAAAAATAACAATTATATATTACTAAATTATATATTTATAAATAAAACAACACCTCAAATTAATTTGTTTATAGATTTCTTCTCCATTGTGTGCGGACTATCCTTATTGGATGCAATGTATCGATATGCGATCATACTTGCGATATATCGCAACACGATCGGTGCTTTCACGAGTCAAGTCAAGTTGCATCTTTAGCTGAACGCATCTTAAAATTATATAAATAACTTTTGCACGCAAAAGCGTTGGTAAAGTAATAAAAATTAATATGAATTAAATAAAATGTATTTGCAATATAAAATATTCGATTGAGAAGCATGTGCAGAAACAACAACTGCAAGGAGATTACGTTATTTGCTGGAGCTGCTTTGAGCAGCAAAAGTCCCATCTGTCTGGAAAAAGAGGAAGAGAGAGGGAGAGAGGCATAATGCAACAGGCCATAAGACTTGTCAATCAGCACGTCCTTAAAATCGGCAAGCGGATCAAAACTATTGCGTAAGCTACACAATTGCTGCATTACGTAATTCGATATAGTAACGGTAAATGCTAAATGTATATTTAATATTGGCTTAGACAATATTTAACAGATTTATCTTAGTAACAGCAAGGGAAATGGAAGTACAGTGGAATCTGAATTGCAGCTTTAGCATGGAAAGCTTAGGTATATATATATATATAAAATGTATATATATATATATATGTGTATATACATTTTACATATAAACAGAAAAAGTTGTGAATACTACGAATAATACGTATGCACAGACAGGTTTAACAAGCAAATGTAAGTGCAGTGGAAGTCTAATTGAAAGCAAATGTATTTTCATTAATATTATAATTTAATAAATAATTTATTATGCTGTTATGTATTTGTAATATTTGAAGAATCAGTGAATACTGTAAATATTTACTGGCATGTTAAATTCTTTCGAGTGTTATTCAATTGATTTGTCAAGCTCTTCTCTCTCGTAATGAATTCAATTTCAACTGTCTAACTGTGTGCGTGTGTGTGTGAGTTGATGAATCGAGTGTGAATATAACTCATAATTCGGTTTGTGGGGGTCCCTAATTTGAAGGCTATGCAAATTGCAGAGAGACGAGTTCAATTATCGACTCATTAGCTGCTGCATTCAAAACTGACTAATTGACAAACGTGGCTCATCAACGTCCCAGGGGAGCACACACACGCCACACCCCCTTCCCCCACCATTTAATCACACAGAACTTGAGATAGCTGGCTGCCTTAAAGCCTTAAAAACAGTGCAGAAGGAGAGTGTGAGGCGACGCACAAAGGTGGAAAGGCAAACGCAACAAAAAATATTAATTAAATTAAAACCACAAAACCGAGCCCGCAAATATCCGCACACACACAGAAAATGTTGTAATCACGATTTATGCTGAGTTGGTTATTTACACTTTGCACTTAATGTACACACACGTATGCTAGGGGCCAGGGGAGGGGGGTCTCCTGTGGAATGTGTGTTGCACACACGTTGCTACGCGGCACTTTTTGCATGTTTAGCAGAAAATAATATGCAAATTATGCAATTATTTTAGCTATCTCTCTCTTTTCAGCACTGCGCGTGTGTGCAGGTGTGTGTGTGTAGGTGTGTGCGTGTGTGGCAGGTGCAACGTGACCAACACACTGGACAGGAGCAGCAGCAACAACAGCAGGAGCAGCAGGCACTTTGCCTGATTGCTCCCGTCTGCTGCACGTCGGGCCTGCGACTCTAATCGCTTTGCATGGCAGCCCCAAAGGGGGGTGCACTCTCTAGAGAGTATAGGGGGGAGCAGAACGGGTGTGCGTGTGTGTGTGTGGCAAGCTGTTGTCAGAGTTGGACCTGATTTCTGCCAGATCATTTGCCAACTTTGGCCAAGTGCAGAGCAGACCAGGCCAGGCCAGGACTAGACCAGGCTACGGTGCCTCTTCTTCGCCTTTCCCTCTCTCCTTCTCTTCCTCTGTCTTCCTCTGTCTTTCTCTGTCTTTCTGTGCTTGCCTTGTGGCTGCCATCCTGGCCAGACAACCACACTCATTTCCTTTGTTGTGCTGCTGTTTGGCACTGCACATTGTTTCTTTGCACTTTGTCTGCCTCTCTGTCCCCCCACCATCTCTTCCCCCTTTTTTCCCCTTGTTTGTGCCTTGTTGTCGTCGCTGCGACTCAAAATTTATGACAACATTTGGGCAAAACATATGTTGGCAACGGCAGCATTAGCAGCAATTGCTGACTGACCTCCCGCCCCCGTTGGCGGCGCCCCTGCTGTGACAACGCCTACGCTTCCTTCTTTCTTTGGTGCCTTTGTTGTTGTGGTGCCCGGATGCGGTGCAGCCTTTGTCAATTTTTGCATGGCTTTTCCACTGCGAATGTCTTTGCAATGCTAGATACCCCCTTCTCCTGTCCCTTCTGCCTGCTACCCTGACGACTTGTAGCAATTACGAGGCATTTCCTGCTAACTTCCGGCTTCCAAATGTCTCGCATCGTAATTAAGTAATAGTTATAGAATAGTTATGCAATATATATATATGGAGTAGGAAGAAGGGAGATGGTAAGAGGGGGGGGGGGTACTAATGCGTTTAAAGTTCAAGCAAAGGGTTCACTTTTAAAATGTAGACTATATACAGGGTACACTGTCTAGTGCAAGGGAAGTGTATGCCCAAGCAAAGGGTGTAACGCTTAAAATGGCTGTCCGCTTAAGAGAGGTTACTCTTGGGAGCATTTTGCCTGTACTCATTCCATTCTTTTTTCTTTGTGAACTGTCTTTGCAGCAATTTACTTTTATATCATTTAAAACTCGTTTCTCGTTTTACGGAGAGTCCGCTTAAAAGGGTTGTACGCTTACGAGAGGTGTCCGCTCAGACTGTTTTAACTGTACTTCTTCGTAAGTGAATTGACCTTCACCTCTATACAGTTATACCCTTATTATTATTAGAAAAAGGGAGTCTCTTACAGAAGATAAAGGTGCGACCAGAGGCATTCTTTTGTACCAGAAGATGCCTCCCTAGCCTGACAAAACTTGTTCTGCTTACCTAATGAAACAAAGCAGATCTTACGTCAAGGAGTTAACAATCTGTCCATTCCCCCCTCGTCCCTCCCAAAGCTTAGCAGTCACAGAGAAAGTGCTTGGAAGTTTCTGGGAGACATATGCAACCTTATATATACATACATCTGCACAGTATATATATTCTTTAGGCTCATAAGAAATGTAATATCACCTAACTCTCTCAGCACAATGTTAAGAAACTTTGTACTTTTAAATACATATAGTTAGCATAGGAATAATCGGTATTCATTAACTCCCTACAAGGTACGACATCGGGCTTTCTTGCTTTTCTTTCATGTTTTCCTTTCATTTTCGCCCCAAAAACGAAACTCAATTGAATCTCTCGCATATTGCCAACATATTTATTGATTCGCAACTGTTGATTAATATCATTTTCTATTTCATAGCATTATGATTGAACGATTTGTCGTCTTCGGTCTCTCCTCCCCCCGTCTTCCTGGTCCATCTCCTTCTTCCTTTGAGCAATATTTTTTTTCCCCTTTTCAACTTTGCAAATCAAGTTAGGCAAAAGCACTCAAGCTCAGCTGCCTTTCATACATATGCTGACAGTGGGCGTGGCTAGAGAAGGAAGTGGGAGGGAGGGGGGCGTGGTTGGCCACGCACTTCATATATTAAAACGCTCGGCCTGAATGCCTAATGAGCTCGATGGGGCTGTGCCAGAGAGAGATTTTCCTCTCGACTTATTGACTTTCATATGCAATTTGGCAGGCCTAGTAGACGGAGTGGAAGAGAGGGGGCAGGGGGGAAGGGTGTGCGTGTGTGTGTGTGAGCTGCTTAAATTATGCACCCTCCCCCGCATAACAAAGTCACTTGTCAAATGCAGAAAGCAAAGCGAAGGCGAACAGAAATTAAAAGCTACAACAAAAAGAGAAGTAGAAGAAGAAGACAGTAAAGAGGGGCAGGGAAGGAAGGGGGAAGGACAACAACAAGGACAACACTTAATGCTAAAAATATGGATAATGTCATTTTTCTATTGAACAAAATCGAAATCGAGTCGAAGCCTGCGCCCCCTTCTCCTCCTGCCGTGAAGGACGCTACGCTTCCTGATGTGATTATGATAAAATATCCTCGAGCAGTTTTATGATTTATGACTTTGAATATGGCAAACAAAACGGCGAAGCGAGGCACACACAGAAAAAGAGAGAGAGGGAGAGAGAGAGAGAGAAGGGCCAACTTGTATTGACGGCATTGAGGGGCGCATAAAAAACCGTTAGCAGACAAGTGGAGCAGGGGGAGAATGTAGAGGCAAACCGGGGCTGGCACTCGATACTCAGCCAAGGGCAAGGGCAGCTGCTGCACAGGGTGCGTTCAGCAGTTGCTAAAAAGTAGAGTGCTGGGTGGCGGAGTGGGAAGGGGGGGGGGGCGTGGCATCGGGTGTGGCAGGCACAATAAGCACTCGAGTGCGTCGGCATAATTTATCCATGTTTGCCATACAGCCGCATCGCGTATTGGCAAAGTTTTCTGCATACCCTGTTGCAATTGAACACTGTATACAGGGCATTCTCGCATGTGAATTGAATTAGAAATCCATTAGGCGAAGTCAGATTCAAATTAAACTAGAGATATTGCAGTAGATAACGAAGTTAAAGCTTACTTTCTTGCATTTGAGTTGTGTAATCGACTCAGATCTATACTTTCCCTTTAATTCTATTAGTAGCACATTGGTAAAATACAAAATTCTTTGAGTTTTTTTAGTAATTTGAATTTTATATTGTAGAAAATTAGAGAGCAAAATAGATAAGGGCTTGTAGTTTCTGAAACGTTGCAGGTTTTTGCAGATAAACTAATTTGTTCTTTACTTTGGCAATTTATCTCAATTAATATATTATATACAAGTTCTTGTATTTCCAGTCATTATAATAATAAAAGTAGAAATATTGTGGAAAATTAGGAAACTAATTGAAAAATTGCTTCCAATTTCAGAAATTTGCAGAATTTCTTTAGTTCACAACTTTTCTCTATATTTATCTGGACTTTCTCATCAATATTTATTGCATTTCTATATAAAATATTATATATATATTGAATTTGCAGTAGTTTCATATGAGCGTTGCTACATCAAAAGGGAATCAATAGATTGATGAAGCTATGCTTAGCTTTATTATTCGCCTAATTTCCGATAAATATAGAGCTTGTTTTGCCACCAATTACAGGGTATTGACTTAGTTTCTAGAAGGTCTAGAGCGAAAATCAGGAAATGAGCTTTGGCCATGTTACGAAAGAGGTTTATTAATTTTATTAATTGGTTTATTAATTGTCTATATCGTATCTTAACTTAATCTTTATACCTAGCTAATTCCTCTGGTATTTTGTTCCCTAATTACAGGGTATCTATCGCGCCAACACTCTTCGCAACTGTCGCCTGCTGCTTTGCTTTCTTCAGTGCGTTTTTTATAGCCACCACCGCCACCTGGTCGAGGGTCGCCCAAGAAAGGGTGGTGGAGGGGGAGAGAGTGTTAGCCCCTTATCCGGGTCCGGATGGTGCGGCATGTCTGGTCCGGCACTTTTCGCGCATAATTTGCCCCATTGTCGGACTCGTTGCGTGGATGAACTTGCCCCGGCGATTGGTTGCCCTTAAGCTGCTTTTGCCTTTAATTTTCATAATTTTCAACTCCCTCCCCCCCGCTCCAACTTTACTGCCTGCGGTGCAAAGCACTTGGCAGCGTCACGCCCACGACTAAAAAATCTCTCGCACTGTGGAAGGGTTCGCCTGGGTATAGGGGTGACTAGGGGAGGGGATGGGGGAAGCGTGTCTCTGGTCTCTCTCTCTCCAGCTAATTCGTTTCACCTGCAGGCAGCAAATTCGACTCGGTTATGTAATCCTCAAGCTTATCTGCTTTTTAGACTCTGCTTAGACCGCAAATCATTATTGATGATGCTCTTAACAATCTGCCCGATAGCAGACCCTGTGCGAAAGAAACAGCTACAGTCTGTGTGTGTGTGTGTGTGGGGCAATTGATTCGAATGAATTGACAATGCGAGTATTAAGTTTATTTTCGGTATTCTCAACACAATGAAATATGAGAGTCGAAACTAATTGAAGTCAACTTGATTTACGAACTAACCTCAACTTTAAATCTATAGAAACTTACTAGAAATATACATATGTATATTTTCATTTGTAAAGGCTTTAATGTCTCGTTTTCAACTAACTCTAGCAAACTCTTTTTCCTATATCATTCATCATTGTATTGGCATTTTATAACGAAAGGAACTTGAGGAACTTTGTGTTGCAAATCATATAATGATTTTGTTTTATTCAATAACTTTTTTCTTTTATATTAAACACTTATTTCATAATATTAATTCAACTTATTGGCGATGTCATATCATATCATATCATAGATATTTATCAAGATCTTTGTGCTGCTATTTTTATTCAAATTTTAAATGATTATTTGTTATTTATAAGGAAACTTAATGTAATGCTTAAAGTAATGCTTATGTACCTATAAGAACCTGTATACCTATGATGTAGTTTAGAAAAGCACCGATACTTACTTCTATTGTAATGTGTATCTCACTTTTTTACAGGGTACTGTGAGAGTCGCGTAGTGTGGGCAGGAAAGTTGCTCGCAACTTGTTCTCTTTTTAGGGTTCTTTCACTTAATTTGGCATTCAAATTTGATTTATTTTTATATGTGAAATTAGTTTGAAATTTTTAGCTGTTTATAGCTAGCATATTTCACACACTCACACATGTTTGAACACCCACGCACACACACACACACAGACACACACTGACAGACAGGGACACCCACACAGGCGTGTCTAGACGCCGCGTCACTTGGCTTACACGCAAATTTCAGCCAATGGTCAAGTGTTCGTTGCGGGGGGAGGGCAGGGGAGGAGGCTGCATTCAACAGGGCGTGGCAGAGTAGCGTCTGAGCTGAAAGGTCGTGGTAAAAGGTATTCTGTGTGTGTGTGGGCGAATTAGGCAGGGTGTATGGCAACGAAGAAGGCGAAGAAGGAGATGAGGGAGGCCAAGCGAGGGTTGCTGCCGATGATGAAGCATCAGTTACTACAAAAGAAGACAGTATGTTGAGTATGTGTGTGTGTTAGTCTGTGTGTGCCTCGCTTGGCTAAATTATTGTTGCTCGAATTTGGCTTATTTTGATGAATGCAATGGTCACGCACAGACGACGACCCTCCGCACTTGCACAGTACAAATGAGACATATGAAATGTAATCTAATGAATTTGATGATCTATTGTCACACACACACACACACACACACTCACTCACTCGGAGTTTGTAGTGGTGGGACAGAAAGGGAAGCTGTTGTGAGTGAGATAGCACAAGGCAGACAGACATCAGGAAAGTAAGATGCACTGTGAGAAATTGCAAAGGTGTTTAGAGTTTTCAATGGAAAAGAGTTTTTCTTAAAAAGAATAGTAACTGATATACTACAAATAAATAAAAATTGTTGTTAACTAAGTAATTAATTGAATACAATTAAATAATTTGAATGAAATAAATAAATATTATATCGTCATTACTCTAGCAATGAAATCAACTTTAGCTTGCTGCAACTTTCGTTGAATTCATATTTAATAACTCAATTTGTTTCTACAGCTTCTTCAGTTCGATTTCCATTTGCATTGCCTTACATTTTCGTTCAGTGTAGCTCACTCTGGGCCTCAGTTCCTGAGCCTAGTCAAAGGCTTTTTAAAGTCAACTCGTTGCCTACTTTGTATGCGTGCCTAGACTTGTGTATATATGTGTGTGTGGGTGTGTTGTTGTTTTGTTGTCGTCTCCTCCCCCCAAGTGCACGTTGTGCACATCTTTAGCATCTATCAGTCTGTAAAGCTTCCTTCCTGCCTGCCAGGCTCGAAACGAACGTGCGACTATGCGTGAGACACCAATGCGCCTGCCCCTCCCTCCCCCTTCTCTCCTCTTCTCTTCGTTGCCGCCTCTTTGTGTTATTTTGGAATGCGGCGACAGATATGCATATGTGAAGAGACACACGCACACACAGGGACACACACACACACTTACAATGCGTGTGAGTGTGCTCATTCATTCATTTCATTCGAAATGTCTCTATCCATCTCCCACTGCCGCCTGCAGCACGCATCCCCCCATCCCCCCATCACCCTCCCCTGCTCAAAGGGGCCATATTCAATTTAGCAACAGAGAAGAAGATGACAAAACGATTGCTTTCGACTGCTTGTCATACGGATGATGAATTGTTCCTGTTCCTACTGCCTGCCAGCTTGGGCACAACAAAACGACCAAGCGACCCAACGGCCAAGCGGCCGAACGACCCCATCGAACTGGCCACCCCCTGCCCCCGTCCACCACACATACACACTCCTCTTTCCGTCAGTCTGCTGTTGCATATTTATGCCTACTCTGTCTATGTGTGTGTGTGTTTGTGTGTGTGGTGCGTGGCAAACTTAAAGCGGATATTAAATTCGGGGCAATTAGGTTGATTTGAAAATAAATAAAGACGCCACCTGGTGGCAGAAATTTGAAATAAGTTGCCCCATTAGAAAGTCTAGAAAGGAAGTGAGAGAAAATGAAACTAGAGAAAGCAAGAGTAGGAAAGTGAAGCTAGACTATGTACAGTCTTAAAGATAAACCACTTCTTTATCAGATAAGTGTAGACATGTTTATAGAAAACTGTCTTCAGCTTTTGAAAATAGCGAAAGAAAGAGAAGGAAGCTGAAATTGCAAAATGAATGAGTAGGAAAATCTTATTTATTGCAGTTTACTTTGCTATAAACCATCTTGAAACTATAGAATAGAAAAGAGGAAAGAGAAGCAAGAAGATAGAGATTTTGCTGAGCTTAACGTAAATTAAAAGACTTGTCTACAAACCATCTTCAAGTCTTAGAAATAAGTAGGTAACAACAATAATTCTGGATTACAAATAAAATTCCAAATCCCGAATCACCTACCTAGGTACTAGTTAAATTTATACAATACATATCTTCTTTCTAGTGGTAGTAGTACCCTTTAGCTGACTGCATGGTCGCCCATTCTACACTCTACTTATGATTTGCCTTTTGGTACTAACACTAACTCTCCTGATCTGATTGAGTTTTTCTGGCTTTTCAATCCTCTGCAACAAATGTTGGATCGGCGTTTTCCTTTTATCCCTGTTTGAATACAATACATTTTAATTAAATTCTTTTTTTTTCATTTAAGGTTTTATCTTTAATTAAAAATTATTCTTATTTTTTTATCTTATTGTTTTTACTTTTAAACAGTCGGATGATTATAGTTCGACTTGAAATTAAATTATATAAACGAAAATAAAGAAGAAAGTTAAAACTTCTTTAACTATTAGTGTAGAATTAATATATTTATACCATGTTCAATTCGTGAAAGAAAGGCAAAGGGAAGTTTATTTCTCTAAGAAATTACATGTCTCGCTTCAACTAAGATCAGTGTAGTCTACTTCCCTTATACCTTATGCAGTTGCATGCTCTGCTTGAAAACCTTTTCGAGAACAGGCTTAAGTAGTTTGCGTCGCTAATCCGCTGACCTTTGCGCTACTGAGTGCCCGAATGAGTGCATTTGTGAAGTGAATTCATTACGGCGGAAGCACTCAAAGTGGGGTACTTGAGTGAGGGAGGGATTGCAGGGCGTGGATGGGGTAGGGGGCGTCAACACCGGCAAATCAATTAGTTCGATGCATGCAAAAGCGCAAGTTGGCATTATTTGGCGCACTTCCGTTTCCGCCGCCATTGCATCGCATCGCATCGTTGCCAACAAACAAAACTAATTACAAGCATTTTCATTAACGCCTACGACTGAGCTAACTCTGAATAGGTGAGTGTGAGTATGTTTGCAGTGTCTGTGTGTGTGTGTGTGTGTGTGTAGGGCAACTACTTAAAAGTCGATGCGCCAAGAAGGCAAAGGCAAGGCTAAAACACTTTTGCAGTCTCTCAAGTGACAACGGGGCAACTAACTCAGCAGCAATAGCAAAATGAGAGAATGAAAAGACAAAGAGAATGGGGGAGAGATAGAGAGAGGGAGGAAGAGTGAAAAAGGGAGAGAGTGGAGCGGCTAGCGTTCGGGAAAGCAAAGTTCCCTGACGCTGTTGCAAACTTTACCGCCAATGCGGCGCGGCTTCAATCTAGTAGAATTTTTATGCGCAACTAAAACCCAAAACAAGCAAGTCCCGCTCCCCTTTCCTCGAAATCCAACAACGTTGCATGGAGCACAGTGCAGCGAAAGTATGTTAGAACTAGGTGAAAATTAATTCTCTAATTTGGGGAATACCTACGAATCTAATTTGAAACTGTCTTAACTCATGTATTCGATATATCCCTTGATAACAGGTTTATATCGGCACTATCCAGGTGAGTAGCAATGAATTCTTAACCTGTAAATAACTTTTTAATTCAATTTTTAATACCAACAGATTTGTAAAGTTGCACAACTTCCAGGATGTTTATTCTTATCAAAAGTAATGGAAACTTGTAAGGAACCATGGAAATATTATGGAACTAAAATTATCCGTGCTAACATTTCATATGAAGTCAAAAGAAACATTTCATATCATATGAAATCAAGTTAAGTCACATTTCATATGAAATCAAGTAAAACTTACAAAAATGTTAATGTAATTCCTGAAATAATGAGGAGCAAAGCAAATAGTTTAACTCTGTATACAGTGGACTCTGCTAATATCATTTCATGAATGCATATATATCGCATATGCTGGGTATATTTATATTCCACTTGATAAAAAAGCAGACAGTATATGTAGGACTTCTAGAGATAGTCAAGTAGTTTGTTTGTCCCTCTGTGTGTCGCGCATATGTAGTTAATTTGAATCTATAAATGGACTCTCTCTCTCTCTCTCTCTACTTCACTTGCTGTAATTAGTTTAGTATAATCAAATCAGATGCAGGAATTTCGTGCTTAATTTGCCGCACTGTGCAAGCGAGTTGCAAGTGGCGAGTGGCAAGTGGCGAGTGAATTGTCTAATTACAGCTGCCAGCTGCAAGATAAAGCAGCGCCGCGCCGCGCTTCTCCCCACTTGTTGTCCCTGATGCTGTTGTTGTTGTAGTCTACCGTTGTCAGGGACAGGCTGAGAGACAGCAACTGAGGCTGAGACTGAGGCCGAGGACGCCGCCTTTTGTTGCCATCGCAGCAGCAGGAGCAGCGTCGGCAGAGTCGGCAGAGTCGAAAACATCTTAAGCACATTTTTAATTAATTTAAATGCGTTAAGTTGCTTGTCACTTCATTTGGCGATGTCCTCAACATGCCCATATACAGCAAGCTAAGGCTCGCACACACCCACCCACACACACACACACACACACACACACATACATACATACACAGTGTTGAACTCGCTGGCACTTGAACTCGCCTCCAATCCGCTCGAGGAGATGAGGCAGAGTGAGAAAGAGAAGTGTGCGCCGTCGTCAGGTTGCCGCCTAATGAAGATGACGCAGCTCCTTTCACTTTGCAGCTGCCTCGCTCCCTCCCCCTACTTCTTTCAGCCGATAACTGCGAATTGAATTGCTTTAATCCCATTTACCCACTCCAAATTATGTCCAGATCAACCCATTTCAAGCATAATCCTTATGTCGATTTATCTCTAGTTCGAGAAAGTTTTCGATTAGCCCCAATAAGGTTATGAGTCAAGAGGGAGAAAGAGGATTAGTTAATGGAAATATAATTGGGAAATGTGCAGTTATGTTCCTGCCCCTCTTAAGCTCTTCTTCCATTTCATTTTAAACAATTTTTCAAATCAACATTTGCTGTACAGTTATTCTTAGCTTCCCCACAGGAATTGGTTAATTGGAACTATAACTGGAAAATTAACAAATCAGAAATGATCCAGCAGCTGTTTTGATTCCAGGCGTGCAGCTAACAAAGTCCCATATTGATTAGTACTACCTCAAGAGGTAAAGAAGTTATGTCATGATCCAGTGGAAATCCTCATAAGACTACTTACGGGTAACTGTTGGCTAAGAGCACACCTTAGCAACCTAGGTATAGTTAGTAATGCACTGTACAAATTCTGCTAGTTATGCTAGAAGGCGAGACACTGGAGCACATACATATGTCCAGCATTGGCCCTTAAAAGAAGTGCATTGCCAGGCAAAGCATCTTATCACAGTGAACGAGATAAGGTCGTCTAGTTGGCAAATTATGAATTTCCTTATAACAAATCTGACCATCACTTTTTTATTGCAGCTGTTCGTCATTGGAATCGACTCCCCACATATCTAAAAACATATGCAATTGTTTCGCAATTTAAAAATAAGCTTTCCCACGCCTTAAAACCAAATTCTTTCAACTGTCAATGTTAAAAAATATAAGATGGATAAAGAGCTCTAAGCTCTGCAGGGTGTAAAATAGATCTCCACACCCACTAGATATTAATCATATTTTGCTTTCACTCGAGCTTGGTTAACCTTGCTTAAAGTTAGTTAATGGAAATGGGAACTGCAAAGAGGTGTTCCTCGAGTTCTTTTAGCTCCACTCGAGTTGAGTTAATTTTTTCTTTCACATTTATCCTTCAAGTCAAAATTTTTTGTACAGTTTTTCTTACCTTGGTGAAATTCGATTTACACTCTGCCGCATTCATTTAAAGTTTATGCCAGACTAGACAAAAAGTTTCAACATGCAAGCCCCCGATTTAACTGGGCAATCAAGAGGTTGCACGCGCGCAGTGGATCGATTTGGATAAGGATGAGGTTGATGCGCGACTCTGTCTGTCTCTCTGTGATCAATATTCGCTGCAAACTGTCAGCGGAGGCTGTTGCCGCCGCAGCTGTCTCTCTTTCGGTTTCTCTGTCTGTCTGCCTGTCCGACTGGAAAGTGGCCGAAAAGTCTATTATGCCGACAACTGGCAACAAATTGTGCAACTTAATTAAAGAAACGCTGTTAAGCTTGGCCATTGAGCGCGCTTCCCCAAGCCCCCCGCACATCAGTCACATATGGATGCATGCGATGCCGGGTAACGAGGGAGGAGATGAAGGCAAAGAGCTTTTTGCATTATAACGCAATTCAATGGAAACGGAACGACTCGCGACTTCAACCGGGCGAGGATTGAGCAGAATGGAGAGAAGGTTGGAGGATGAGCACGGGACACGAGATACGGGACAGTGTGCGACAGTGTGGCGGGTTTCGTCTGCCAAAAGGGGCAATTTCCGTGCTGAAAACGATGGCGACAGCAGTAGCAGCAGCAACAGAGACAGCGGCAACTGCAACAGCAATAACAACAGTGACAACAACAACTGATGGTGCTGTTGCTGCTGCTGCAACGAGAGACAAAAACAGCGCAAAAACCGAAACGAAACAAAAATGAAATCGTATCGTGGGCGAAAAAAAGTGCGCGCTGCTTTTAATTGAAAACGCAAATTGGTCATCAATTAATTTGACATATATAGACGGATCGAAAGCGGCCAAAAAGCTACAGCGGCAACCGTTTTGCAACTATGATGAAGCTGCCTTCACACTCGCTACACCTCCAGCACACTCCCAGACCCCTCTCAGTCAGTCCCTTGTTCAGTTTTTCATTCCGTCTGTTAAGCATGCACAAAGGACACACACAACTAACTCATCGTCATATCTACCGAATCGCCATTTAAAGCTACTTCCGTTACGAAATTCGCAATTCGCAATAATCCCTGGCCAGTTACAGTGTTCAGATTGTTGTCTGGTTGGTAAAATTGATTTGATGAGAGAGAGAGAGAGAGAGAGAGATAGGCGCTAGTTCTGTAGCATATCTCTCTCTCGCTATTTTTGGTATGCCCAAGAAATATCAAATGATTTTCAAATATATTTTGTACAATTTCAATGGGTAAAAAGTAATTTGCACAAATTTAACGTATGAATTGGTGTAGTAAGTAATTGGATAGATTGAGGTGTTGAAAGGGGTGTAATTTTATTATAGAATGCTCTTTAAATTTGCTTTTGAGCACTTTATATAGTATATTTATAGGCTTCAGATTCTTTAATGGATTGTAGATATGATGATAAGAAATTGGCACTGTCACGTAGAATTGATTTCATCCACTTGGAACTTAATTGTTCTTGAGTTGTTGTAGGTTATTGAATCGGCGGTTATATAGGTTTACGATTCTATAGAGTTTCATATTGTGGTGAAAATATATGTGTACTTGGATAATTCTTTCCCTTTGGGAATCCTTTATTCTTTATGAATTCATTCCCCTTTGAGAATCCCTTACTCTTTCAAAATCGCTGACTCCTTGAGAATACTCTTTGAGAATCATATTGTTTGAAATCAGTTCAAGTATTACAGTTTTAAAGGTATATAATTCCATACAGTAATTCTTGATACCTTTCATTCCACAGTGTACAATACCATCCACATTTTTACAATCCATAAATCTCCCGAAAAAATAATGACTAGATATTCAAGAGTTCTTCACTGCGTGCCCAATTCAACCTACACTATAAGCACAATATAATTTTGATCTGGCTTAAGCTCTTTTATCTCCTTACTTCCATTCCACTCCTACCTCCTCTTCAACCTGATGACAAAGTTGTTGTGCCCGCTTCGTCGTCGTAAAGTTTCGCGAGAAAGAAAACTAATTTTTGTCAGCGTCGTTGGTGTTGCGACTGACAAGTGACTTAGCCAGACAGTTGGTATTGCCTCCTCCCCCAACCCACCTTCCTCCCTCCCTCCCAGTTGCCCAGTTTTACCACCCCATGCCCCTTTCCCGCTCTTGGCTGGCCACGCTGTGGCATAAATAAAAATTTTGTTTGGCAATATGCGCGCAGCGTATTTTGTTGCAAAAGTCTTGCATTAATCTAAATATTTGCATGCTTACGGTGCAGGGGGAGGTGCTGAAGATAGAGAGAGAGGGAGACAGAGAGGGGGGAGGAAGGATAAAGGATAAGGGTGTCAAGTAATAGGAATAGTCCTGATGCGCCTTGGTCGACGGGCCCTTCTCGTTTTTTGGGCTTTGCCTATTTATTTATTTTCATCGTCGTCGCCAAATTGTCAACGACTTTTAGAAGGGGCGGGGGAGTGGGCAGAGAGGGCGTGGCAGAGCCTGCATTCGGCAACTCGCATTTAAAATGCATTTCGCATGCAACGTTGACGCCGACGAGCGGCATTTCCATTGCAAATGCAACAGACAAAGACAAAGCAAGACGCCGGAGCCAAAATAATCATCATCATCATCATCAGCACCACCGGGAACAACATCATCATTATTAAGGCCAGCAACAGTGTGAGGGTTGGAGGATGGAGAGAGGGGGTAGGAAGGCAGTTGTTGAATGCAACGTCGCCGGAAATATAAAAACGCTTTATTTATTTGTATTTTCAGTCTTCCCTCTCTTCCTCTCTCCCCCTCCTGTTCTTCCCCTTTGCCTCTTCACGGTCTTTTTCCCCCTTTTTTGTTTATTATTACTTTTATTGCTGTTGTTGCTGTTGCGTTTTAAGTAATCAAAATCGTTTAAACGAATTCGCGGAATTTGCATTTTGTGGCCAAGTTTTAGGCAGCCTGCAACGCCTCCCCCATCCCTTCCCTCTGGCGCACATCGCGTCATGCAATCGCTTGGAGCTTACCCTCTCTTTCTCTATCTCTATTTCCTGTGCCGGTTTTTCCCTCTTTCCTCATACCTTGTGGGATTGGAACATCAGTAACGCTCAACTTTACTCAATGTGAGTAGAAGTGGAAATTATTTAACTTCATTCTTGTTTCTTGCTTGATTCATGTTTCGTTTTCATAGTTTATTGGACCCACGTATAGCGAAAGATTTTGGATCTGTAAATAGACAAGAATTAGTTATATTTCTTTAAACTTTTTGCTCTTTATCCTTTTCCTCACTCTCTTTTATTTGACTTTCTGTTCAGGTTGTTTCCTCTTTTCGTAGAACGTTATGGTAACTCTCGTTTCTTGCTTGATTCATGTTTCATTTTCAGTGCGTTCCGCCAGGTTCAGTTAAGGTTATATTTAGGTTACGGAAAAGAGACGTCAGAATGTTCATGATTCAACTTAATTTGTTACGATTCCAGTGCGTTCTACTAATTAATATTTCAAAGTAAATGAATTGCACTATATCCCAAGTTCTTGTATCTGTAAAAAGCCATAGAACAAACAATATAAATAAGTTGCCTGTCGGATCAGTGCTGTAACTTACATAGTAGCATAGTTCCCTTCCACTGTTTTACCCATAAAAATATATCAACTTTAGTGCATTTTCAAGGCTAACATCTTTACAGCTTTACAATAACTGCAGATTAAACTTTTTACTAGCGCCACAACAGATCGAATGTCTTCGTTGGATTCTGTGTCTCTTTCATTCCAATTCCAGCTGTCACTTATTTTTGCACTCTTTTCGAACATAATTAAAGTGAAACGGTTATTCGAATCTTCTTCTTCGTTTCGTATCGTTGTAGGGAATCCCCCCACAAACACTTTATGACGTTCTGTAATCCACACTCTCTTTAGCTCTCTCTTACTTTCTTCATCCCTCCTTCTCTCTCTCACTCTCTCTCTCGCCATAAAACACTTGCTATAAATTCAGCTGTTTCGGGTTTGTGACTATGCTACGAGCACACGAAATGGGGGCAGCTCAGAAGGTAGCTAGGGAGAGATGTTGGGGCTGGGGCTGGGGCAGGGGCAGGGGTTATCTGATGGGCATGTGAGTGTGTGTGTTGGCCATGCGATAATCGTAATGTTAACCCATAAATTGTCATAACTCTGAAATCGAGTAAAAAATGCAAATAAATCATAATCATTTTTCATAATTGCCAACATTTTTTGCCTCCTCCACTCTTAGTGCTCTTCTGCTGTGTGTTGAAAGCCAAAGTCCCCAACAGATTGGCTAATGGAAACGACTGAAAAAGCGATGATGGTGTGTGGTGTAGAGATTACTTATCGATTTCTTCATTTGCTGCATATTTATATCATTCGAATAGTTTGAATATCCTTCGATTTATTTTGCGCACAGACGAGCAGGAAATACACGTTGATTTCTCGAGTTTATTCGAGTTGGGGCCAAAGTTGCAGCTGCCCAATTATCAACTAATTTAACTCTCTCTCTCTCTCTCTTTCGCTTTTCCCGCTCTATTGGCACTTGGAAAACCTCTGTTAAATTTCATTCTTTGCTATTCCCTAAGCCACAACAACAACAACAAGAACAACACTTTGAACAACAAGAGGCGAACTGTTTTGTTTTTCATGTTTTGTGGCAAGCATCAAAATTGTATGCCACAATAAAATGCATTTTGAAGGTTTCACCTTTAGTTTTCCTCCTGTCTCTCTGTTGCGTAGTATTGTTGCAGCTGTAAAACCAACACTATCAGCTGCAGCACATGACAAGTTGTCTGGAAAAAAAAGACTAGCAGATATCCTGTAAATTTGGCTTTCTTAAAAGTCTTCAATAGTTTTTGGGGAAAAGTATGAAATTTAGGTTAAGTTGTTAGAGTATGTTGAAGTATTCGAATAGTGTTTGGTATAGTTTTTATATAAACTAAATATGTACGTTGTCACCGGATGCCATATATTGTCATATATAAAAGGGGAAATCTGCTGATTATGTTGTGATTTCTCTTACAAGCAAAGGTGCGACGATAGGATAGTTATATGTTGTTATAGAAAGCATATTGAAAGTGTTGATGAAGTTTTTTAATAATTAAAAAAAATATATTGTAAAAGAAGTGTATTGCTGTCTAATAATGTCATATGCTGTCATATAAAAGCATTTATAAGGTGTTAACATATAAAGAAGTAGAAAGACTTTGCTATCGATATGAAATATTTTGTTTATTATATGATTATGATTTTTTATATCTCTTTGTCTTGTGACACCTTGCATTGGATTTGCTGAAACTTTCGTTTAAGGGACATATAATAATACTTCAGTTTTATAATTCCTTTGCTCATTCTATCAATCAATTAAGCTAAAGCAGTCAGAATATGTGAAAAATAACAGAAAATTTAGAAAAGCCAAACATGAAATCGATTTACACAAATTGAACTGTTGATTAACCTTATTTATCTTCAAGAATAGTTATAAATTAAATAACTATCTTCCCTTGTTTGTTTCTTAAATGCAATGTCGAGCATACCCTTCCTATGCAGACATATTTTAATGCTTACAGGGTATAGAAATGGATGAGTACCCGAGTATTACAAGTTGAGCTAGCCAAATTGGTTGGATTACACGCAGAGATAACGATAGAGTGGATGTTGCGGGTGTGTAGGAGGAAGGAAGAGGGACAGCGGAGGGGTTGGGCAAAGGTAGATGAAATGTGGAATGGCAGCAGCCGATAAACTCGAATTGCACTTGAAACTTAATTACGAAACTCGCAAATGCAAAATGCAAATGCAAATACCTGACAAAGCCAAAGCTGCAACAGCAGCGACAGAGGCAGAGACAGAGGTAGCGACAGAGGCTGAGGCAGCAACATAGGCGGCGACAGAAGCAGGAAACAGAAGCAGCGTTAGCGTGTGGCAAGTGGCGCTGTTTATACGTCTGAACGCCTGGCTAAGTGCTCTGCCCTCAGTCTGTGTGTCTGTGTGTGCTACATGGCGTATGAGTTATATGCATGAATGCCATCTGGATGTGTCTATAATGCACTATAACTCGGGCACTTCTCGTCGTCATCTTGTTAAGTAAATGCTGAACATAGTTGCCAAACTTCCCATCCCCTTTTTGCTCTTCATTTTGCCGCCCCTGGGGGCATACCCTGCGTGTGTCTGTGTGTGTGTGTGTCCACTCACTTATGTAATTAAGTGTCTTGTTAAAACGGAAATGGAATTCGGTTTTGGCTTTAATTTACATTAATTGACGATGCATTTATGTCAATGGCCACGAGGGACACCCTCTCTGCTCTACCCTCTTGCAACTTGTTGGTATTTATTGTTTGGGATTAATGTCTGTCCGTCTCTCTTTCTCTTTCTCTGTCTCTGTCTCTGTCCGTCTCTGGTGTTTGCATTGAAAAATGCATGACACGATGTTGCGTACTTGCAACTTGGCTTTAATCGCCCGGCATTAGGCCACATGCAATATGCATGCCTCCAGCTCTGTGGCAGACAGAGCAGCTCTCTCTCTCTCTCTCTCTTTGTGTGTGTATGTGTGTGTTAGCTAGGGTAACCGGGTTATGCACTGACCCCATTCGAGACAGAGAGAGAGCGACCAACAACACACAACAAAATGCCAATGGCCAGCGGGCATTATTAATGGCACTCGGAGTGCACTTAGTCCGGGGCAAGCGAGCTTTGATTTATTCATTGCCACAAAACATTCACTATTCACTGTTCACAGTGTTCACCATTCACTGTATTCACCATTCACTGACCTGACATTTTCACATTTAACTATAACAATTATTGTTATTTATATTACAATTATCTCTGCTATGACAAGAGAGAAAGACTAGGAGTGAGCGAGGTAGTGAGGAGGGGATTGTAAATTATACTTGGCCTTCTACTCAAATTAATAATATAGAAAAGGTCTCTCGTTGTCATAAGGCAACGACTTTTCAGGGCAAATCAATTGTGTGTACGAGTCGAGACTATCTATTTCATCTCATTTACTCTTAATGATGACTCACTCACTCTGACAGTGAACCTCATCTACTCTTGCTCATTTTCTATAAAGTATGCCAAGTCATGTCTCTATTTATATTTGCATTGATCTACCGCTTTCACTAACGAGAAATACTAAAATTTGTAATACTTTTCCATGCATTAATATGGCGTACCCTGTAAATTGCCAGAATCCACATACTGTTGATTAATAACTAGTAGAAATGAAGTCAACCTAAATTCACAAACATATAAATATTGCTCAATTTTCTTACTTTGTTTGATTGCAAAGAAAGATAAATGCATTGTACATATATCAACACAGGTTCACATTATTCAACTGTCTATATAATGCCAAAAAATAAATACAATTAACTTTTAATCAGACTTAACGGGTATATCTATATATAACTGTCTTTATACATTCCAAACGATATATAAATTGAACTTTGCTGTATATTTTGCTCAAGTTCAAGATGTCATTAGGCAGTGTGAATATTCCTTCTCAATTAGCTATACATAGAAATCGATTTAGTTGGGCCATCTATGCACTTAATCGATTATCTCGATTACTATGATGTGTTTGCTATAAAAAGAAAGCTAGAAATTGCAATTAAAAGGGGGAATTGACTCACTCCTAGGTATTTGATAAATGAGTCTCATTGCGCGAGTAAATGTTGCCAGTGTTGGTGACGTGGTACTGTTGCAAAGTATCTGTTTGTGTGTGTGTGTGTGTGTGTGTGTGTGTCGTGACGTTGTCCAACACTGGCCACGTACAGCAGCAGCACGAGTCGTATTATGAACACGCTTGAGTCATAAAAAGACGTCAGCAAAGTTTTTTGTTGCCACAGCGCGAGGTCAGGTCACAGCGTGGGCCAAGGAAGAGGTGGGGCAAGGGTAAGGCAGCGCAATGGGTAACAGGTAACGGTAATTGAAACAAAAGTTGAAGCCAAGAAACGGCACAGCATACGTTGCGGCGCCTTAAAAACCCATTTCCAACTGTTGACACGTGCCGCGTCGTGCCGCGGCCTGAAGTGAAGTCGAGACTGTGTTCCCGTGCCCGTGCCCGATGCCCTATGCCCCATGGCCCACTGCTACTATCAGTCCTCTGCCCCCGCAGCCTCTCCCTTCAGTCCCATTTCGCTGGCGTTGTCCGTAAACGAAAATCACGCGGCCGCATGCGAAGTAAACAACGTGAAATGAAAGTCATGCGTCGCATTTTAAAACCGCACGGAGCATGTCTCGCAGGACGTGGACCCCTCCCCCCACATTCTTCTCCCTGTGATACGCCCGCTACTCCCATCCCTCCCCTCCCCAGCCTGCACTGCCCCGCGGCAAGAGATGCGCATAATTTAAAATACAAATTTGCTGGCAACGACGTCGCAGAAGATGAGCGCGAAGAGATGCGCCACGCGAGGCGAGATGGAGAGAACTTCGTCCGCGGCAACTGCCTGAGCGATGCATTTGTAAATACGCCTTATTATTGTGCAGGCACCTGGTCCGTACCCCTCTCTCTGCCCCCCTCTGATTCTATCCCGGCAGCGTCATTCGTCACGTCGCATGTGCGGCGTCGTCGTCGTCGTCTCGTGCAGCGCCACAGGAAATGGCAACAAAGTACAAAGCAATTTAATAAATGCCGGAATCACGTGAAGGTGTTAAGCAAAACATTTTGCAGCAATGACCACGTTGGGGGCCCAGGCGAGGCGCCCAACGACACGTTACCTTACACACGACCAAAATGCGACACGACACGCAGTCCGAAATTGAAATTCAAATCAACTCACGCACAACTGAGCAAGGTGGCAGAGGTGAGCAGGCCAATGCGGCTTTCTTCAGCTCGTTAGGCAGGTATTTTCCTTATCAGAATTATCGCAGTAAGTGTTATCGATCGGCAGGACTTTAACTATCGAAGAGCAGTAGCAATTGCAGATTAAGGAAGCAACTATTTCTCGATAAATATTTGAAAGCTGATCATTGAACTTTCACAAGGGGTTATCGATAGGCAGGAGTTAAACTATCGAAGGACTGTAGCATCTAATTACACTACAGTTGAAGAAGTTTCACTAATGATTAAGGTAGCTACCATTTATCGATGTACATTCGATGGTGTTATTGTAGTTATCGATGACCAGTCGATTCATTTTATTGCAAATAATTGTTGGCTAAAAGTATTGACTGGAGTTAGACCTACTATCGCTAACCAGTAATGAAGTTGCCCTAAATTATCGATATCGAGTCAAGTCAGTGTTGGTAAGGGCTTCAAATCGTTAGCCAGTACCATGCTTACTGTTCATAGCAGTAACTCTTGTGGCTTGAGCTTTCGATAATCAATCGATAAACCGCAAAGACGAATAAGGCTAGAATCTAGATGTGTTGATTTATAACTTAAGTAAAACTCTCCATAAGTAATAAGTGGCGCTGATTCTGTGGGTAATCCGTGGACAGTGTGCCTATATTTTTATCATCGATAACAAATCGATTGGCCGTAAAAGTAAATAAAAAAAACTTTCAGATTAAGAATGTTTTTACTTCATGTACGAACGTACAGTCAATAGCTTAGGTTTACAATACATTTATCCTTAATAGAAACAACTCGAGAAAGAGACTTAACAAGAACAGGGTTCTCTTCAGGCCTCTAAATTTATCTTCAGTTCTTGCATTATCCATATTTATATTTTCAGTATTTCCTTCCTTTTCTACCCCTTCTCTATCTTTCTCTCAGTATTCTGTGCCTAATTTGTCATATGCATTTATTCATTCATTCATTTCCTTATTCCTGCATTCATTCATTTATTCGCTTTAATAACTGTCAATATGGCGAACTTCGACTGCAGTCGTCGTCGTTGCAGCTGTCGCCGTCGCTGTTAATAATGAACGAGCCGCGACGACGCGGCGCGACGTTGGCGTATTAAATGCGACAACAACAAACAGCAACGAAAACAGAATTGTAGCCTGATCTTATGGCCAACTGCCACGCCCTGTGTCCCTGTGCCCGCTAGACTGTGTGCGCCTCTTTTACAGGACATTCGACCGTGGAGGTCGCGCTTGCACTCGCTTGTGCTTTAAACTGACCTTACACAGGGTATTTTGACTTTAGTGTGGGGTGTGTAGCGCATTGGAAATGGGGGAAACGGGGTCTATGGGTATATATTATAGATCTTGAATGATTTGGGCTGATATATTTGATTTTATTCATAATCTCTTTTAAGATTACTCAAATAGGGATTGTATATACTTGCATACATTTATAATGGAAGTATTTTATCAAATGTGGAATTGTATGGATTATATAAATATGGAATATATAGTTATATACATACATATGTACCTATAAATTGCATCCAGGTTGTGTTGTTTTGATAGCTTTCATAGTTGTAATACAAACAAAGTGCAAATGAATGGACTCAAATTGAAATTTAATTGAATGAGTGCTAAGCATACTATGAACATTATGTGAAGCAATATGACAAACAGTAATCACCCAATATATTCTATATACCCCGTGTGTGTAGGGTATCTCAGTCGTAGCTTTCTTCATTGCTTCCCCCTCGTACATTTCTTGCTTTATTTTGTTTTTCGCATTTTCTTTTCATATACGTATTTATATATGGTCAGTGATTCGCACTCGTCGCACTTGTATTTACATCCGCATTCGCGTTGTATTCACGCCGTATTCACATTCACGTCCAGCGTCTCTCGTTGACATCAATTTGTAATTTCAATTAAAAATTTAAACTGCAAAAAAGCGCAAGAGCATTCAATTCCATTGGCGCTGCCATTTAACGTTGTTGCTGGTCCCCACACCTCCCTCCCCCTTATATGCCTCTTCACCTGTCTACGCATTGCCCTTTGACCGAGACAGAGAGAGAACGAAAGAGAGGAAGGGGAGACGGAGAGGGAGAGACAGAAACGGACGCATCTTGTATATGGTATAGTAAAAAAGAACCCGCGAAAGTTATTCAAGAACTTTGCAGCTCTTTAAGTCGAAGCTGCTGTAAAAGCAAAGTAAGCAGCCAACACGATTATATAATACCCTGTTGATGTAAGGAGCGTAATTGGGGGTAGTCCAGACTGTTCAGCCAGTTTCTTATAGATGATTGCCAAAAGCCGCTTGCAGTCGCTTGCGCCCTTCAGAAGGTAATTAAATTAAGAACATTGTTGGATTATACGCGAGTCCTTTTTTGTATACTAACGAATAACTGAAATAATAAGCCTTTTTTCTGGGTTTAAGGAAAAAGTGAGCTTTATGCCATCGACGAGCCCTTGCAGAGCCGACATGTTGACTTGCAGCCTTCTGTTTCCTTGGCGGTCGTCTAGGCTGCGCCCTCATTTTGTTTGCCTAAAATTATGTTGTTTTTGGATTGCACAAAATATATTTTTATTATTTTGGAAAAAAGAAATATATTTTTATTATTCTAGAAAAAAGAACTAAATATAACTTTTGATTTTGTCTTCGCTGAGTGTGAACTTAAAATAATAATGAATAGAAATCAGAGCTGTTCAGGTGCCGTCGAACGTGTTCACAGTCGACTTTGATCAACAAAAATTTGAGGGATTTCTAAGCAATGTAGTTTTGTGGAAGTACGTGTACGTATAGAGTAAATTAGATTGTTTTGATAATGTAAAGAATATATTTTCTTGAATTTTTGGTACATTTGCAGGTTTGTCTGCGAAGAATGCAGATTTATATGTTATGTTGGTACATTTTTTTTGATTTGCAAACTGTTTATAAGACAGAACTAGCTGGAATGAGGGAATACGACGTATAGGTTTTATATACACTATGTGTATGCATTATATTTTAATTATTCTTTGAGATATGATTTTCTAACTCAAGGTGCTTTAGCAGTTTTATTGAGCTTGTATTGAAATAATCATAGAAAACTTAAGTTTTCCCATACGAGATTTTACTTAACGTATCAAAATTGTACTGTATTCATTCTTTTATTGATTATTCTTGGAACTCGTAATGCATTATCAATGTGCCTGCTGACTTTTCTTGAGTATTTTGGGTATTTCTCCTTTTGAATTTTGTCTTCTGCGTGCCGCTGTCAGTCAACATGAAGTGAATGGAAAAGGGCAAAGCGACAAAGAAGAAATGCAAAAATCGCATTGTTGTTGCAGTGGTAGCACTAGCAGCAGCAACAGTTGCTGTATAGTTTGTATGGCTGTTGCTATAAGCGGCCTGCGGGCCAGCTGGAATTTGGAGTGTTTAGCTGGGTAAATGTTGCGTTTATAAATTTAAAAACCTATAGTAAAGTCATTTGTTGAAGCCATGTGCAACAGGCTGTTGCTGTTACTGTTACTGTTGCAGCAGCAGACGCAACAGAGCTGGGGTAACGGCAACATGTCGCGCTGATTATTGTGTTCAATTTTAATTTGTGCAACATTTTGTGGCACAAAACGCTTGTTGACAATCGCCCGATGTGCCGATGAGTCCCCGATTGTTGTTGCCGCTGCAAACTTTGCATAACATTTACCTCTGCTCTCCTTGAATATAATGCATCATAATCAGGCTTCGAGAGCCTCAGCGACTCTTCACTCTCATCTTAATCTTAAGTTATTTCTGGCAGAAAACGATTCATCATGCGTGTGTGTGTGTGTGTGTGTGTGTGTGTGTGTTGAGAAACGATTTAAAATTTGTGTTTATGGCAACCAAAAAAAAAAAAAAGAAAAAAGAAATGTGATGACATAACTCTTGAGTGCTGTACAAATAGGCAGTGCGAGGGGGAGGGTGAGGGAAAGTGGGAGCGAAAGGGAGAGTAGGTGCTGAAAGTGCTACCTGGTGTGCGATGAGAGGGAGGGGGGAGTTTGAGTTGGATTGAGGTTTAGGTGTGGGTTCACGTTCGGTTGTTTGAGTGGGCGTAGAGAGGGGGGCTGAGGAGGCGTATGCAGATGTTGAGGACTCTTGTGGCACGGTATGCTGCCGCTTCCGCTGCTACCCGAGCCCCTCCATTAGACATGGAAAGTGTCAACTTCCGCGTTCCTGCACACACACACACACACAGAAAGGGAAGAAGAGAGGGGAGGAGAAAGAGTGAGTGAGGGAGTGAGAGAGGGGGAGCTGTGTGGGGGGCACTCACTTGTGTGTTGTCGCTGGTTAAAAGCATGTCAAATTTTTACACACACTCAAAGCGAGAAAGGAGTGTGAAAGAGAAGAGGAAGAGGCAGAAGTGGTAGGGGGAGGAAGAGGGGAAAGGCAGGGGGAAGGACAGTGCCTGCGAGAATGCATGATTGAATGATTGAGAAATTAATACACACACAGACACGCCTGTATTGACAACACACACACACGCATACACAGAGGGAGAAGGGAGTGTTATGGGTGAGGAGGAGGGATGGGTGGAAGGGAGGGGGGGTTAAAAAGAGCAGCACGCTGGGCGCACCATCAGCTTCAACGTAAAATTATTCCATTTCACTTTACAACTGAATGCAAATTACATGCTGTAATTTCCTGCAAGAAAGCAAGAAATGAAGCGAAATGAATGTGGCACACACACACACATGCATACCACACACACACACACTGTGGCAGGCAGGCACACACGCATGCGGCGAATGTATTTGCGCCAAGCGGAAATAAAAATAAATTCGAAAAGTTAATATTAAATGTGCTACATTGGAAACATATTGTGTGGCAGCCGCCCACGCTGCGCCACCTCTGCACTCTCACTCTCTCTCTTGTTCTGCCTCTCTGCCTCTCTCACTCTCTCTCTCTTTCTCTCCCTTTGCTGGCTTCCTCTTTGCATGTCTCTCGCTTCGCTTGCCCTGATTTTCCACATGCCTAGCAGACAACCAGGCAAGCCTTTGTCCCCCTCCCTTCTGCCCTGCCCCTCCCCCCGCACGCACCCACACATTAAGACAGCGACGCAACGCCGGCGGACATCAGTGCGAGGCCTATCCACCCACCCCCCCACCCCGCTCCCTGCCTTGCACTGCGCCACGCCATCTCCGCCCGACCAAGCTTCGATCCGCTGGCCGTAAACAATTGCGCATTTTCAGCGCCGTTTGCTTACATTTTTTACTCTACGCGCGCGCTTTGTTTTTCTCGCTTATATTTTGCAGTTCA
The DNA here is from genome assembly GCA_018904165.1 of Zaprionus camerounensis. Classification (NCBI taxonomy): domain Eukaryota; kingdom Metazoa; phylum Arthropoda; class Insecta; order Diptera; family Drosophilidae; genus Zaprionus; species Zaprionus camerounensis. Next base: position 948,192 of record JAEIFS010000739.1, read on the forward strand.
GCATACCCTGTAACATTGATCAGCCAAGAGAAATAAGTGAATTAGCGCTAAGTAAATGAAATACGTTATCGATAATTGTGTTATCGGTAACTAATTTGTGTATATCGATATCGTTCCATTACATTTATAGTTAAAATAAAGTAAAAACATGTTATCGATAAGTGTATAATCGATGAGTAATATGCCGATATCGATAACGAGTAAGACAATCAAGAAGGTTTATGAGAAAACTTCTACTACTATTTATAATTATGTAAAATCATGCTGTCGATAATTTTCGACATATTTCAAATAACAATACATCGATAACGATATTTATAATAAGCAAAAAAATTTTAAATAGTGGTGGAAGGGTAACTACCATTTATTATATTGCCTTTTGGATATCGACGAATATGCGAATATGCGAAAAAATAAAGCGAAAACAAACTGTAAATAATTTCAGCTATCGATAGCAAGTCAGCTATCGATATTATTGATAGCTTGTGAAATTTACAGAATATCTGCTAGTCACACCCCCACGCTCGTGCAACGCATCGAACTTCCTTTTATTTCGTGCATTTTTTACATTTTCATATGGCGCATTTTCATTGCATTTTCTCTGTTTCTTTTTTTTAGTCGGCCGTTGTTTTTGTTTTTCGCTCATTTCTTTTTGTATTTTTCCCGAGAATTTTCGTTGTTTTTTTCTGTTATTTTGCATGTTGTTCGCTTTTTGTGTTTTTCGGTTTTCTTCTTCTTTTTAATTTGCGCGCCATTTTTTGCGCTTGCAGTTAATTTTTTATAGTTATTATTTTCATTGTGCCGCATCGCATCGCATTCACATCGCCATCGCATCTCATCGCGTTGGGCCTCCGCCGCCACTTGGTCAATTCGCGTTTTTTAGTCAACGCGTAAAATATGCTTAAATATTTTAAATTTAATCACACGCTTCGCTGGCTCTCGGCAAATACGTCAATGCATATGCAAACAAATAATGTAAAGGACAGGGGTGTGCCTGGCAAAGGGGGAAGACGGTTTTTTCCCCTTTTGCACGCCAGGGGGCAACTTCAATGCAACACGCATTGCTTTCCGATTACAACATATATCTCTCTCTCCCTCTCTCTCACTCTCCTCTTTTCTCTCTCTCTGTACCCTTCTCCCTCATTCTCTGTCTCTCTTCTTTGTCCACCTCGGGCTGCAGTTGACCACGCATTAACCGCAATTAAAGCGGCGATTTTTATTGCACCAGTTCAACATAATAAAGTCCCCCTATCCACTATACTACCCTACATGACTGGCAGAAATGTCCCTTACCCGATTGATCTGCTGTTTCCGATTGCACTTGGTGTAAGACGTATTTGAAAAAAAAGTAAAACGCATGATCGTACCTAACTATACCTACATAACTAATCTAACTCGTATACCTAACTCTACATAACAATACCTAAGTCAACCTTACTTAAAAAATATAGAAATATAACTACAACATGCATTAACAAATATGTATTGTACATAACGTTATCTTTTATTATTCCGTTTATCGACCACTAATTCCGAAACGAGTTTCTTTAGAGATTTCGATTAGAATTAAGAGTTTTCACTTGATCTATCTCCAGCTTAAATTTATTTACTTTCGAATAGTCATTCGTATTGAGCTAAGTACTTTATCATTATCCTTATGTTTCTGTCGGTCATTCTGCTCTTACCACTTATTAAACTAGTTTAGGTTGACTTTTTAAGAAATTATAAATTTGTTTTTTCATTATCTCTTTCAACCCTTTTATAGTTCATATAAAATGAATCAAATTGAGTTAGTACATTTCCTATACTTCTTTTCTTTTTACGACACCACTTTTTGAACTAGTTAATTAAGTTAAAGTGTATTTCAATTTCGTATAACATAGCCACAACAATCACTTTTTAGTTGTATTGCTCTCACAACTAGTTCCGCAACCAGTTCCAATTGTTGCTATCCCCGTTTTGTTGCTCTTCAGCTTACTGTTCCAATTGGAACTAGTTTCAAGAGTGTTTCCCTAATCTTGACTTGTAGTATAATAGTTCTCTATCTCCATCGATGATCTTTCTGTAAAAGAGTTACAAGGGAACCGGTTAATATTTGTCCCTTTTCCGTTCTCTTTCCAGTTCAGTTTTCAGTTCCAATTCCGACCAGAGACGAGTTTCGAGATTATGAAGGGCTTTTGACAAAGGTTCTAGTTTCGGTTTCAACTAGGCAAATCTGCCTTCTTGTGTCTGTGGCTTGTGTGTATGTGTGTGATGTATGTAGTGTGCGTGTGTGTGCACGTGGGATATTATACGGCAAAATGCCGCCGGAGCCATTTGACTCCGATTTTGGTTTGTGGCCAAGTGAAATTTATATGCCCAAATATAATGAACCCGCAGCACCTGCATGTGTAGCCCGTGCTAACTGTCTGCAGTCCACTCTCTTTGTCTCGTTGTCTCATTTTTCCCTCTCTTTCTTTCTCTCTCTCTCTCTCTCTCTCTCTCTCTACCTCTTCCTTCTCTTTCCCACTGGCCGCATTTACCTTAGCCCCAAAGGAGCTTTGTTGGTCCCAGCTTGTTGGCATGTGCCAGCGCCTGTGGATCCGTTTTTAAGGGGAGGTGAGGCAAGCTGAAGTGAGCAGGAGAGACACGAGAGTGAGAGGCAGAGCAGGAGAAAGGGAGAGGAAACGAGATAGAAGGGACTACTACTGCTGCTGGTGGCGTCCATCCGTGGGAAAGTTGAATTGGCGTCGCCAATGCATTTACTGCTGATACATAAACTCAACTCAGCTGAGTGGAGATGCCGCACTCCCCGTCTCCTTCTTTCTCCCGATACCCCTCTCCCTAAGCCTCTGCAGAGCGCAGCACTCGTGCCGTGTCTGTGTATCTGTGTGTGTGTGTGTGTGCATCAGGGAAACTGCATGAAAATCATATTATAAATAAATTATGCAATTATAATTACACAAGAAAACTACTTGGGGCATAACAACTAACACACTAGCACACAGGCGCGCACACCCTCACACGCACACACCTCCCACATACACATGCACACAGGCACACACGCACACACACTTGTACGCTTGAACGCCGGCAGCAATTTTCCTAGTGTGTCTGTCTCTGTGTAGAGTCCTGGCTGGTGCTGGAAAAATGCTTCAAGTTGTCATGTCAGGCGTGTGTGCGTCCCACTCACACTCCCTCTCTCCCCACTTGCTGTCTCCCTCTCTCTGTGTGTGAACTGTCCTGGCGCCGAGCACAAATAGCACAAGTACAGGAAAATAATTACATTTTACGTGTTCCTATTAATCTTGCTGAGTTTTTAGTTTTAGCTTTTAGTTTTGGCTTCAGTTTTAGTTTCAGTTGTTGCCCACTAATTCACTTTTTCTTCTTCCTTGCTCCCTTTTCCCTTTTCCCTGTCTTGCTCCTTTTCTGCCCTGTGAATTCAATTTTCTTGTTTTCAGTTGTCGCTTCTCGGTTTATGCCTTCGTTTGAGACACACGCACTTGGCGAGAATTCTTTGTAGTAAAAGGAATATGAGTAATGACAAAGAAGGGGTGAAGAGGGAAGTTTCAGCATAGGTTGAGGAGCTCTGAAATGAAGTCTTTATATTTTTTGATAGATATCAGCCCTGTAATCCTTCAAAATTGAAATCTAAACAAAGCTGACATTGCGTCTAACCAAAGTCCGGGACTGTGTTGCTAGAACTTTGTTGGAACTCTGTTAGTTTCGTTGTCTTTCCAGTCGCAGCTTAAATTTATAGTATAGATCAATTGAACAACAGCACGTGGCCTTACAGAGCGAAACATCTTTCATCTTTCTCTCTTCCTGTCTGTCTTTCACTTTCCAAGTTCCATTCCGCTTGTCTCAGCTGTTCTTATTTCTTAAACTGTTGAGGATCGCTCTCCCACACTCTGTTTCTCTCACCCATCAGCTGCCATGGTTCAATACATTTGTTCTTTTATTGTTACCTCTATTTTTCTATCTTTTTTCCCTCTCTCTCTCTCTATCTCTCTTGTCATCTGCATTAGTAGAATTTCTATATTGGTTTCTCTCTTTCTAAAATCGTTCAATTTCGCGTGTTCCAGTAATTGCTAATTCCCATTTCAGTTTCCCAATTACATCTATCTCTTTCTACGACTCCCACTAATTTTTATCTCTCCCTCTCCCTCTTTAAAATTACTCATAAATCCCACAGTCTCTCCACCTCCCCTTCTCACGATTAGACCTAATTGATTTGCCTTATGAAAATTAGTTTTATTAGCCGATTTTCATTGCATTTTCTCGGCACAACTTTTCCGCCAACTGAAATGAAGCTCGTTAAATTTGGGTTACGACCTGCTTTGTTTTCCATTTGCTTTTCGAATAGTTTCAGCTTATTGCTTGAACGAGGAGTGTGTGTAGGGGAGACTCCCTTTAGGGCGTGGCAGTTGGTTGGGGGAGAGTATGTGTGTTGCTTGCAACTAATTATGCTTTTTAGCATTTTGTAATTTGCGCTTTTGTCACTTGGCAACAACAAAAGCCGCTTAACCCACTAAAGCCACAGAATTGAGGCAACTCTGTCTTCCTACAGCACCATCTCCCTTCCCTCTCGCACACACTCACACGCACGTAAATCTCATTAAAGTTGAGAGAACATGCTTCAAAATTAATTTCCGTAATTCTCCACTAGAGTTGGGGCGTTTATCCAACTTGTTTTATATTCTTGGGTTTCTTTTTTCCAAGCAGGAGGAACTAAAATTTAACTTTGTGGGTAGCTGTGTTTGTGTTTGTATGTGTGTGTGTGTGTGTGTGTGTGTGTGTTTGTGTGTGTGTGTGTGTTTATGTGTGTGTGTGTCCTGGGGGTAGTGAGCGTGGCCAATCCTTTTCCTGCGGTCAATTTACAGTGCAATTCGTGAGTTGATAATTGAATCGGCTTAAAGTTGCCCAGAGAGTGATAATTTTAGTGTGGGGCAAACAAAGAGATAAACAGTACACGACTATTAAATACCCTAAGTATCCACCCTTTATGTTTGAGTCTACAATGTGCTTTTATTATGTTTTATGTGCATTCATTGATCTTTCAACTCCCCAATTCGTCTTTTCTATTCATCGATTTTCTCCGCCTTGTCGTTGGTAGTATCCACATCCATATTTTCCGACTTGCAAGATGAAATAATTTCCCCTAAGCTTTCGCACTTGTCAATCAGGCCATGTAGAATTCTCCATGTTTTTCCATTCTTCTCCTCCCCGTCCCCGACTGCTTTGTATTTTGCTTTCTTGGCATTTTCTTTCTTCATATCTTCGGCACCTTCTTTTTCCTTTGAGTTTGAAAAGCTCAGGAACGAGCTCGAGCTCGAACTCGAACTGAAACTTGAACTGGAACTTGAACTGGAACTTGAACTGGAATTTGAACCAGAACTTGAAGAGGAACTTGTACCAGAAGTTGAACTGGAACTTGAACCAGAGCTTGAACTAGAGCCCGAACCAGAACTCGAACCGGAACTTGAACTAGAACTTGAACTAGAATTTGTACCGGAACGTGAACCAGAGCTTGAACCAGAGCTTGAACCAGAGCTTGAACCAGAACTTGAGCTGGAACTGGTACCTGAGCTTGAACTGGAACTGGAACTAGAAGTCGACGAGGAACTTGTATCCGAATCGGAGCTTGTATTCAAATTGGAACTGGATTCCGAACTGGAAAGGAGCAAAGGCTTCACGGCTTCAGATACGGGATTAGCCAGAACCATATTAGGTTGCTCCAAATCATCTGAATCGGTTTCAGAGTCCGAGTCGGAAAGTGAATCGATTTGCATATTCTCGCAACCCTTGCAATATTGTCGCTTGTATTCCTTGATGTCCCTTTCGAGCTCGTTGCACTTTCGTGTCAAACGCTTTAGACGTGTCTCAAACGGTTTCCAGGTGTTATTTGCCATCGGTTCATAGATGTATTTCTCCAAATACCGTGATATCTCTGGATTGTTGTTCTTGCAAGTTTCACACATACGAAACTCGGGGCATTGTCCACGGAAATTGCGAGCCGGGAAGGCCTTGTAGCATTCGGTGCAGGTGAGCACATATTGATCCTGGGCCATGGACACATTCGATGGATTGTTGTAGGTCTCCGTATCTGTATCCTCGCTGCTATAGCCACCCATTTTGGTCACCTCTTTGGCGCTGATCGAACCCTCCGATTCCATGATTGAGTTTTTGGTTTTTTTTTTTCGTTCTTCAATGAGAAAATTAGAAAATCTATGGAATTTTTTAAGCTTCAGAGCTTTTCGTCTCGTCAGTTTCAGATTGCTTCACACAATGTTCTGGATGATGTTTCCCGCACTGCCTACTTGATACTTCGTTTCCAACGTCCATTTTCGTTGTCCAACACTGCTATACAGAGTGTAGTGACGTAGTGTTTAGGCAACACTATTCTAACAGACTTGCAACACTAGCATTACTACCTTGCAATAATGCACAAGATGATTCCCAGTGTTGGACAATGCATCTTATAAGTTTTGTTCAGTTAGCTAGCTTTACCACATTGCAACACTGCAAAAGAGGGTGCTCGTCCTGCTGATTATCAGGCGGTGCTTGACTTTGTTTTCTCCAGTGTTGGGCAACGAAATTGCTTAGCATAGCTGAATACCGAAAGTCTGATTACATTGCAAAAATGAAATTAGAGTGATTGACTTGACCAAGTGACTTCCAGTGTTGGGCAAAGTGTTTGTTAAGTTATTTCTACATTGTTCTTCGATTGCTGTCACATCTAGCTGAAAGGTATTCAACTTCATTGCACACACTACCTCACTTTTCAGCCTGCCTGCCTGTTTCACGTTGACAATTTTCGCAATTCAATTTTGGGGCATACGGAAAAATTAGCTGGAAAAGCTTCTTAGGGAAATTCGGAAATGCAGCGCGAGGAAAATCGCAAAGCGGCTCGACGGGCGTATGTATCAATTATGCGAGCGCGTGTGTGTGTATCAGTGTGTGTGTGTGTGGTATGTGTGTTAGCCTGTATGTGTGTGTATGTGTGTCTCCGATGGCCGGCGTCATTTGCCTGTTCGGCGGCCTAGGCATTCTGGGAATGCTTCGCTCCGTTTTCAATTTAGTTTTGCGCCAAGAGAGAGATAGAGAGGAAGACGGGAATAGGGGAATGGGGGAATGGGGGAGCGCAAGCGAGAGAGAAGAGCAGCACAGCGAACACCTGCCAATGCCGTGGTGCATGCAACAATGGGGCAACCAGAAAAGAGTTGGCTAAGCTAACAGCAGGAGGCAGCGCAAGAGCGAAACAGCGTCAGGGGCGACTGCAAGGGGGAGTGGAAGGGAGGGAAGCAGAGGGAGGGGGGAAGGGGGAATGGAGCATGGGGACTGGGATCGGAATTGAGATTGGGATCTCGCTGACTGCCTGCTGCTGCTGCCTTGGTCCATTGGAGGCGCCACTCAATTCAAATGAATCCCCGTTTGGCTGCCACTTGACAATGGCTACACACACACACACACAAACTGAGGGGACACACACACAGGCACACACACACACATATAACCACACACCTGCAGAGCGAGACGAGTCAGTGAACTTAATTTGGTCACACACAATTGATTCTTTTTACCAACACACATACACACACACACACAGACCTCCTACACACATTTAGTCGTTATTGTTGTGGCAGTTGCAGTCAAAGTTGTCAATTAAAAATGGCTAAAAGTTGGCTGGCAATTTTAAATTTCTTACATCGTAAAAGTAACAAATATCTCAAATCTGAAGTCATTTTTTGTTTGTTTGTCGGGTTCGGGTAAGTTAAGATTTGATTAGGTTAGGTTACAGTTGGCGAGGTTAGGTCAGTCTCAGTAATTGAAGCCATTGAGATCATCTCCATGCAGTTTCGTTCATTTGTATATGTCCTGCCGAATAATGATATATCTCATTTCAAAGGGATAACCGAGTTCTAATATAATGTTAGAAAAAAATATAAATGAATATTAAAATGTTTAACCTATGACGAATAATAATAAAAAAATCTATTAAATAAAGATGAACAAACTTAAGTAGAATCTTAGTATATATACCACAATATAATACAGTATGGTATACAACATGAGTTACTGTTTATACAGAATCTTAGGCAGTATACTATAGCAGTACTATAAGTATCCTTTTTGCCGAGTAGTCCCCATTTAACTTTAGAATCTTCTCTATTCGACTAATTTTTAGTGTGTACAAAATCAACAAGAGAATCTCTTGATTAAGTTCTTTTCATTTTATTATTGGCTCGAAAATGGCTTAACTGCCAGCACTGGCGGCCAACGGTGAGCAACAGCAGAAGCTGCTACTGCCATCAAGACCTGGCGACGTTTTGTTACCTTTTGCGAAGCTCGTTTTGTAATTTGTGGCTGAAACAATGCAATTAAGATGACATTAAGTGAAGTTCGTCCTCGTACTGGCCTTCCCCGACTCCTCTGTTTCACTACTCTCTGTTGCTGCCACATGCCACATGCCACCTGCCACCTGCTGGCTGCGATTTCTATGCCATATGCAGTTGCAGCGACAGCTTTAGTTATCTGCCGTACGCCGTAGGAGACTTCTCTATTGTCCAATTGCCTTTATCTACCTTTCTCTCTCTCTCCCTCTCTCTCTCTCTCTTTCTGTCCCTCTCCCACTTCGTATGCTGTGTGTATGCAAAGGTAATGACATCAAAGAGGTCATGCCTGTGGCCAATTTGACACACGCTCTTCGCTGTTAGCATACAACATCTCCTTCACTTTGATAGCAGCCAACATTTTGAGGTTGTCACTCATTGTTCTCTCTCTCCCTCTCTCTTTGTCTCTCTCTCTCTCTCTCTCTTTTTCTCTCGCTTTGTGCGCTGGCCAAAAATTTCAATAAATTTGCCGCAAAATTTCAGCTCCTTAAACAATTGAGCTAAGCATATTTGCTGAATTGCCGCATACTTCAGGATGCTTAAAAAGATGATGCAGTTCGTCAAGCATCCTTTGGCAAGATGTGAAGGAGAAGGAAAAGGAATGAAGGGTATTCAGAGAGAGAGAGAGACAGAAGAGAGAGGGAGTTAGAGTTGCATGATAAGTCCATGAGTGGATAGAAAGTTTTGATAGGCAATTAATGGTTAGCAAAAGATAAAGAATGAGAAAGACAGTAATTAATGAGAGAAGGAATCAAGTTTGAGTGGTGGGATCAATCTTTATATACCTTAAAAAAGGATTGTTGAGCATAGAGAGAGTAAATAATGTAGGTGATATGATATAATAATATAATCATAATAATTGTTATTTTAATACATCTTTACGAATCATTTCATTGGTAAGAAGTGGAAATAGGTTCAAAATTGTTTACCTTTTATTTATAATATTGCCAATAATATGATATACTTGAAACGGTTAGGCAAAACTCTGAATTGATATGAGTCGCATTGTCTTCTTCCTAAGATGAGTGGAAACAGATATGTAGTTTACCTTAGGTTGGGTTACATGTTAGTACCGGGTATTTTTAACTCTTATTACGTTTATCGATAAGTTCTGTCATTTATTTTCAAAATGAGCTTCTGCAAAATAAGTTTCCACCTTCTCGAAATACTCTTGAAATAAGTTTGAAATACTCTAAAAAATGTATCGTTATGTCTACAGTTACCACTTGCAGGGTATTCCAGTTCGAGTACTTTCCCATCCCAAGGAAAATTTGAGTTATAACTCTGTGAATGCATTTGGCACCAGGGTGCATTTGCTGGATGCGCTTTGATGGTGACCAGAATGCACCAAATGCAGCCCTGTACCCCTGCACCCCTCACTCTGCCCCATGCCCCCTTTTTATTTGCACCACTGCTGTCTTGGGCTGTAAAACTCTTGGCCAAGTTGGTGAGCTTGACTCAAAAACATTCCGTACCATTCCGGGCATAGTCTGACACAAAGATAATGCTGCGGATGGCAAAAAAGATTGTGAATTGTTAACCACACACACACACACACACACATACACGCATGCATACACAAACATACACACACACACGTCTGTCGTCAGGCGGAAGGACTCTGCTGCTTGGCACGTACACAAGCATGTGGGCCTCTGTTTGGTCTAGGCAGGGGGCAGGGGGATTAGGAGGGAGGGGGCATGTGACAAAAGCAGCTGCCTTTTGTTTGACTAGCGCGCCCTTGGCCTCCTCCCACTACACTCTCCCCTACCCTGTCCACTCTCGCTGTGTGTGTGTGAGCTCAAGCATTCAAATAATTAAACTCATCAAGTTGCCTTATGAGCATTTCCAGCGCGACCTCCCCCCATCCCTATTGCCATGCGTTTAGTCTAATCTTCTTTGTTTTCTTTTTAGCACAAAGTCCTCGTTCTCCTTTGCGCCCCGCCTTTCCCCGTTGCCACCCCTTTTCCGCTTCTATTCGCCATTTGCGTCCTTATCGTGGCGTAGGACAGGAGGACGCGCCTACACGAGCTGTGGGCACGCATAATCCTTGATCTTTTGTTAGTTGTTTGCTCAACTTCTGCTTTACCTCAGCTCAGCTCACCCCCTCCCCCCTCGCTGCCTACCTCTTGGGCTGCGCTGTTTGCTCTCGCGTGCCTCTCTTTTGTTACGCCTCTGCCTCTGCTATCTCTCTAAATTATTAATTAAAGTATTTAACAAATATGCAAAAGTTTGCCCTGAGCACCAGCAGAGCCCGCTTTGCCTACACCTTCTCCACCCCCTTCTATATCCCTCCCCCTGCCCCGTGCCACTACGCCACTGTCTGCTCGTCGCGCTCAACAGTGAAGGCCTTTGTTGCGCCCCCTTTTTAGCCAGTTCATTCTGCTTGCAAATTGTCGACTAGTTAATAATGTGGCCAGCACACACGCACACCTCTCTCTCTCTCTCTCTCCATCTCTCTCTCTTTCTATCTCTCCCTCCTCCGTCTCCCTCTCACATACACAACTGTCATGTTGACTTTGCATCTTTTTGAAGTTTCATCGCCGCATCAAAGACATTTGGCAAATAGTTCTAAACTCTGACGATGATTTCCTGTTACTCCACACACTACACTGGCGATAGTCCTTAGAGTAGTTAGAGAGGAATGTCGTGGCCAAAAATTCAACAAGGCACTTCAAATGGATTTCTACTTTGTCATTTTCGGCAAATTAGTTGAAGAAGAAGATTTGCTGTGGTTTTTTTAAAAAGACTGCCCTGCATTTCCTGAGGTTAGATTGCGTTCTTTTAGTTGTCTGAACTGGGGAGAAAGGGAGGATAGGTTGAACAATATATATACATATATATATACTACACAGTGTTTTCTAGAGATTATCTCTGTTTGAAAAAATAAAATAATGTAAAAAGGCAAGATAAGTAAGTATTGATCCCCAGTTTAGCAAAAAGCCATTTACATGATAAGTCTTATAAAATATTCCAATAAAGAGTCCTCTGCAAGACAAGAAGAATCATATTCTTGTACTAAAATTTGCTGAGGCATTAAACTTAATAGTTCGTATAATATGAAATATAGCAAAGCAATGTGATAGAGTTAAATGATATACAGATAGTTTAGGATACAGGAGTAGAATAAAGAATATTATATATATGGCAATAATTGATGAATATTAATCGATATGATTCCATGAAAGTATCTTAGGTTAATTGCACATTGTTTTTCTCATTTAATTATCATCTCTGGTCCATTACTATATACAGATTATCTAGCTGTTTTGTAAGACTACATACAGATCTATAAAAGATTTTATGGAGCAGAAATATTTCCCTTTGTTTGCGAAGTTTGTTTTTCAACTTATCTTACTCTATAGGAACTAATATATTTATTAATATATTTATATTATCTATGTAGTACAATAAACTTCTTAAATGATTCAATTTTCTTATTTGATATGTATATTCATTTTTATATTTGCATTATATGGTATATTTGTTATATAACTCCTTTCTCTCATCTCAATATCATCCAGATTTACTTGGATGGCATTGCAATCACAGCCTTCCTCTTGCCTCATGCTCTGAGCTAAACGTGGGTTTATTTCTCTAGCCATTTTCCTGTCAGATTCAGCTGTTCCTTTGTCTTAGTGCTGTCTTTAGTATGTGATTCTTTCTTTCTTTCTTGACCAAACTGACTGTTACTGGATTTAGTTCACGGGTTGACTTGACGCTTTCGCTTGGGACCTGTTTAACTTACTGCCAAGCATCCACGCACGCACTGGGGTTAACAGGGGTCGAAGTGCAGCAACCCCCCTCCCCCCCGTCACCTTTCCCTTGTTTGGCTTATAGCATGGAAATCCTTTTTGCGTAAATCCCCCGAGTACATTTGACCACAGCGAGGCAGCGAGGCACATTTACGTAAGCTGATTACGCGCGACTCGAGTCCTGCTGACCATTAGCGTGGATAGGGTAGAGTGGAGGATGGCGGGAAGCTGGAAAGAGAGGGATATAGTTTGCTGCTCTTCCTCTCCTTCTCGCTCATTAGAAGCGCGCGTTGCTCATAAATATTTGCAATGACAGCTGCAGGAATGTCAAGTGTGTGTTGCATACTTTGAATTACATATGAGGGGAGCGAGACAGAGACAGGGAGAGTGGGTCGGAGAGAGATGGAGAGAGGGGGGGAGTGAAGTGTGGAGAGTGGCGGGTTGCATTTTTAACATATTCACCACGCATGGGGCGAGTGGTTTGCGGTTCCTGCGGTTGCTGTCAAAAAATGTAAACGTTCCCGTTGGCACTTAAACAAAACGAGAAGAGGCAGCAGAAGAGTGCAAGAAGAGGGAAAGAGAGAGAGCGAGAAAAAGAGAGAGAAGAGTCAGTAGATAATGATGAAGAAAGCACAGGCTGCCTGACGATGATGATAATGATGCTGGTGATGGTGTTGCCTGATGCCTGCTCTCTAATTCAAATGCAAAGCAGAGCTGGGGCAGGGCAGGGAAGGGCGCACAGCCTCGACCCGCAGTTGCATTTAAGAGAAGCGGGTCAGATAGAAGGTAAGAGGGGTCACAGGGTGGGGGGGAAGGGGTGTATAGTCAGAGACTTGGACAAGCCCTACAGTTTTGGCGAGTGCTCAACGCTTCATGATAAATAATGCAGCAGCAGCGCAGCAGTCAAGGGTGTCGAGCAGCAGCAGCCAGAGATCTGCATAGGCGCTGGGCAGGAGAGAGGGTGGAAAGAGGGGGAGAGGGAGGGAACGACTTTGCCTTACAGCAGTTTTCTTCAGCTGTCGCTGTCAGCCGGCAACAACGACGACGACTTACCTGGCCGAGCAGGCAAGCCTGGCTGCTGCGCCCCCCTTTGGGCTGTGCCGGTTGTCATTGTGCCTTCCCCCGCTCTCTAACAGCATATTTTGGTACAGGAGGCAGGCAGGCACTGTTGACACATAGTTTGTAGTTGGCAAACAGCAGCAGCAGCAGCAGAGGCAACAACTGTGCCGACCTGAAGATGCTTTGTATAAATTTGAATATTTAACAGCAGCAGCACCAACAACAACAGCACAAACAACGTTTCACTTGGTATTCGACCTGCGTACACTGAGAGAAAATTCTTGGCATACATTGTGAGAAATTTTACTGACTGAAGCAAAAGAGAGAGAGCGAGAGAGAGGGAGAGTTGTGGGTAGAGCAGATGCAGAGATGAAGGCTGCTTTAATTTGCTTTGCTTTAATTAAAAGTTGTTTCGAGAATCGAAAACAATTCCGTTTTAATTTTATATTTACAGCTATCAGATAAGACTAATTAGAATGCAGATATTCGATTGATCATGCAATACTTTCGGCTGGAAGGACTTTACTATAGTATCGATTGAATTTGTTTGGCAAATACTATCGTAGTCCTTCCTGAAATATCCAAAGACAGTGTGGGTCTCAGCAAATTAAACTTTCGTTTGGGCTGTATAGGCTGCCAATTCTGCAATACTATCGGTACATCAATAGATTTTGTTGAGCAAATACTATCGTACTATACTTTGAAGAAACCAAAAAGAGCAATCTATAACTTCTCAGCACATTATACTTACGCTCCATCCGAATAATCATATTTGTAGTAATACACGCTAAAGTTATAAACAATAACCCATCCCTGGAATAATAACAACTCACGATTTGCTTGACATTTAGCTTTATATTCATTTATTTATTTAGTTTTATTTTATTTTAATTAATTCATTAGTTTTATTTATTCTTAGACCCTTGATATCCTCAGAAGTGTGTGTGGTTTATTTTTATATTTGTATAATTCAACTTAATACGCTTAAAATATTTATTAATTAATACATATACATAGATAATCGGTATTATAATTAGTATTATTGGTATTATTTGTATTATTATTATTATGTCCGCATGCGCATGCTTGGTAATATACTGCCATATATAATTGTTCATTTATCGTAATGTATATATATATATATATATATATATATATATATATATATATATATAGATATATATACTCATTCATATGCTTAAGGTTTTATGATCTGCTATACTTTACGAGTATCTTGTGAATCATTTTCTTGTATCGCCTTCTTTCTTCATTTTTCATCATTATATTTTTCATTTTGCCTCGCTTTACTCGGTTTCGCGAGGGGTTTATCGCTTTTCACTAGGTTTACAAAAAAAAAATGCATTTTGTTTTGTTTTTCTCTCGTTTTTGTTTCATTACATTTAGTAGAATTTGCCCTACAGTATTTTGTTTTCTTTCAGTATTTTCGGTTTCGGTTTATTTTTTATTTGGGTTCATTTTGTGAAATACATAGTTGATATTCTACAAACTTTAAGTGTGGTTTCTTTACGCTTTTGGTTTCTTCATCTAATAAATATAATTTGTTCTTCTCGTTCGTTATCTTCTCTTCTTGGTATTTTCTGCTTCTCTTTCTTTTAATAACTGTCGCTTGGTATTTTTATTTAGTATTATTTATTATATCTCATAAATTCTTGTTGTTGCTAAATTTTGTTTTCTGTTTACGTTTCCTCTTTGCATCTTCTGCGTTTCCTTCGTCTTCTTTTTGTTCTTTTTGTTGTGGGCTGTCTGTATGTGTGAGTGTGTGGGTGTATGGAGTCTGTGTGTGTTTTAAGTGTGTTTGTGTGTGAAAAACGTTTAAATGTTAATTTATCTCAATTGTTTCCCTGTTTCTTTATTCGCTAAGTATTTTTCGCTTGACTTTGCCTCTAACATAAATATACTAAAATACCATTTTATATACATATACATAATTTTTTTCTTTTTCATGTTCTTTTGTTTCTTTTATTTCTTGTTCTCGTTTCTTTAAGCCATCTTCTTCTTCTTCTTTATCTTTATCGTGAGCCATTTTCTCTCATTTTGTTTGGCTTTCTTATGTGTGTTTATATTTGTTTTGTTTGCTTTTGAAGCAATTTCATATTTTTTGTCGTTTTTCGTTTTTGGTATTTTTATTTAGTTTTTAGTTTTCTTTTGTTTTTATAGTTTGCTTTTGTTTTTTTACTCTTGCCAAATTCTAATAGGTAACTGACTCCTGCTCTTTATGAATGGTTTTTGTTTTTGGGGTTTTTTGGGGATTAGTTTTTGATTCATTTCGTCGAATTGGGGCTCTTGCATTGTTGCCAATTAACAGAAGAAAACCGCGATAAACCGAACCAAAATGGTACAGTAAACACACAGAAATACTAAGTACATACCGGTTAAATACCAATTGGTTATTAGTTATCGATAATTGTGTGAATTATTTCATACCATATATATTTTTATGTAGTTCTATATATCTATATATGTATTCTATATACTTAGTATTTTCTTTACATTTATCGTTTTCGGTATTTTTTGTTTTTAGATGCGAGCGACAAGAAAAGCCACACTGAAAAAAAAATTGTTTTGGTGCTATATATGATGGCGTTATACAACACTAGTTTACCACCGTTCTGTAGTTTACGTTTACGTTTTTTAGCCTTACGAAATATATACACAAATCTAACGGTTGTAAGGGCTGTCTGTCCACTTGCCAAGCTAAAACTAATTTATCGGTTATCGGTTTTTTATTTCGTTTCTTTTTCGTATTCGGTTTTCTATTTGATTTCGCCACCGATACGAGTAGCCGAGAAGCTTTTGATATAACGCTATGAAATTTGTATGTAAGCATGTATGTGTGTACATGCATGTATGTATGCATGTATGTGTGGCATACACACGACCCTACACATACACAGACATACAACACACAGTGCCATGATGTAGTGGAGTACACACATACACATACATGTGTAAATAGCTTAGGTCGGGTGCGGTGTTTGCCAAGTTCTATTTGTATCGTTACAAACTATCGCTAGACGCTATCGGTATTGTTATCGCTATAGTTATCTTTATCGTTATCGTTTTCGCTATCGTTAGTTTTAGTTTAACGCCAATTACCCAATGTTGTTTTTCTGTGTGTGTTTCTGTGTGTCTATTTCTCTTTCTTCTCCCTTCTTTTGCTGTCTTCCGCTCACTTCTTTTTTTGGCCACATTTCTTGTCTAAAAAAATTTCTTTTCATTATTTTTTTTTCAAACTAATTCAGCAATTTTTAGGCCCAGTTCTCTACATACAGTTTAAGTTTCGGTTTTTTAGCTTGGTTTTTTTCATTTATCACTTAAGCACTAAAAAATACCCCCTGAAAAAAATGTTTAATTTTATAGCTAAGTTATCGCCTGCTTTCTCCTCTCTTCCATCTCTTGCTTCTATTCTTCCTTCCTTTTCTCGTTTGCAATAAATTCGATAAGCACCAATTTATGAAATCAAAATTTCAATTGAAAACGCAAACAAAAATGAAAACTCAGTGTGCGATGTGTATGTGTAGATGTGTGTGTGTGTTTGTAAGGTGAGGGGGTGTGTGCGTGTGTAAGCCATGTTGCATGCAATTGGACGGAAAATGAATCAGCTGCATGTGAATATTTCTCGTATGTGTGTGTGTGTTTTGTGAATGGAAAAACGAACTCATCTCATCTCTCTCGAGTCAACTCCATTTTCAAGCTAGATTTAGATATAAAATCGACTGTTACTGCTGTTGTAATACTGTCATAGCTTGTAGTTGTTGTATTTGTTGTTGTATAAGATTTATTTTTTATTGATTTATCATTTCTCTGCTCGTTTATTGTGTAAAATGCAATTTGCGTTTCGTGTGTGGAAAAGCGCAAAGAAAATCTTACAAAATAATAACAAAACATTCGATATATATAATTTACATAATTTTACAGTTTGACAATCGATAATTATTACATAGAGAATAGTAATCATAATAGTTGGCTTAGTTTCGAAATTAATAATAATTAAATAGAGAAAAAAATCGACCCCCATTTAAAAAAGTAATAAATTAATTAAGTTAAGTGTACTTAAAAAAAAGTTCAAATTTTTTTCAGCTAAATTTCAATTGTTTTCTGTTGATAATTTATAATTTTGCATGTTTTTTTTTTAATTGTTTCAAACATTAATTTTGCTTGACCTGTGTGTGTTTTGTATTCTCTCCCATGTTGGTGGCGCCGTTTAGTTACAGCTATGTATCGTATGTATGTGTTACAGTTAGGGTTACCATTACAGTTACAATTACAGTTACAGTTACGTTTTATGGCGCATATTGTGTGTGTCTGTGTGTTTATTATTATTTTTCTTCTTTTGTTTTCGCATTTTAATTAAACTGCTGCATTCTCTATAGTTTAAATATGGGTTCTTTCTTTCTTAATTTGTTTAGTATTTTAATGTTGGCTATATAGCATGAGCATGAGTATCTCTATCTCTTTCTAGCTGCTTTTCTCTTGCATTTCTCGATTCTGTTTGGTCTAGACTTGGCATAATTAGCTCTAAATAACTATGCATCATATTTCTTCTTCTTCTGCTCTTTGATTTCTGCTTTCTTCTTCAGCACTTCTTTGCTTTTTGCTTCTGCACTTTTCTTCTTCTTTCTTATATACAATTCTGTCGATTCCTACAAGCGTTGCGTGTCTCTCCAGAAACTATCGCTAAAACTATCGCATA
This sequence comes from Zaprionus camerounensis, assembly GCA_018904165.1. Taxonomy (NCBI): domain Eukaryota; kingdom Metazoa; phylum Arthropoda; class Insecta; order Diptera; family Drosophilidae; genus Zaprionus; species Zaprionus camerounensis. Next base: position 966,092 of record JAEIFS010000739.1, read on the forward strand.
GCCGAAATCGAAAATCAGACCTTTGTATAGACAAATATTGTGAGGTTTCTTCTGTGAGCAACCTACTTGGGACTTGATTTTGTTCTTTCCACTCAATAGTTTAAGCGATAGTACGAAATTCGAAACACGCGCCTGCCTGTATACTACACTTCTTCAGCTTCTTTCCTTCGCTCAACTTTAGCTCTGTCTGTGAATTTTGTCGAGTATGTGTGTGTGTTTATTGGTGATTTGTTTAAAACTATACCAGTCTCAAAAAGCTCGAGTACCACGACTAAACAAATAAAAAAAAATTGTTTTTTCATTCTTTGTTTTTTTCCTTGCTCTAATCTGCAACTACCTTTCTTCGCATGCTCTTCTCATATCCTTCCTTCTCCTACTACTACCTCTTCTTCTTCTTGTTCTTATTGTTTGTATGTGTGTATGAATGCATGTACATTTACACACATTATGTGTGTGTGTGTGTGAGTGTGTGTATAAATAGTTTGGGGGACTTAGGTTGTCTAGTATAACTAACATCTATATATCTGGGGCATATGCGTACGTACGCCATAGAGCTGTGCACATATACATATATCAGAGCACATATATATCATACACATACAGACATATATAGAGAAGCAAACGCTATATGCTCTATTATAGTAATATCAATACTATATACGTATTATTATTATAATTATTATATTATATTACCGTTATGCATTTGCTCTGTCGCATCATCTAGAAATCTAATCGATTTGAAAAAAAAAATTGTTTAGCTTAAAAAAAAAAAAACGTACGAACGAATTCGATTAACATATATAGATATATATATATCCGTATATAGGCCTATTATAATTAGTTTTAGTACAGTTGACACCCTGACATTTGGGGCCATATAATACTCGCCGATAATTATATAAATATTTCAATTTATTTATTATTTACTTTTCATATTAGTTTAGTGGTGTGAGAGAGACAGCGGAGAGAGGATCCTTCCTCCAGCCCTTCTCTAGCTACTCCTTCATGATGATGATGATGAAGCTAACATGCAACCGGTTCGGCATCGGGATGCTCATCGGGCTTGGACCAAGTGAGACTTCGTCGCCGTCGCGCATTGGGCACACCCGCTGCACCACCAGTGGCACCCTTCTTCTTCACGAACTTGATGTTGTAGGGATCCTCGGCCAGTTCGGGGTACAATGCCACATCGTGTATGTACTCACCCTCATAGTTGTTGGCATAGCTCTGCTTGAGGATCTCATCGGACTCCTGCTGGGTCCACTCAAGCACTGTGGTCAGGCCACTGCGAAGTGCCTCTTTTTCACGGTGCCAGGCCTTGCGCACTGCCGTCAGCTTGGCATGATGCATCAGGCGCTGCTGCTCCTTGGCCACAGTGGTGCCATACCGTAAATTGATGATGGCATGTGCACCGTGTATCTTGACATCCAAGTAGTTGCCACCACCACCGCCACCACCACCACCTCCCCCATTGGAGGAACTTGAAGAGCCACTGCCTGAGGCACTACCCGAAGTAGCACCAGCTGCGCCGCCCGATTGCGACTCACGGGTGATCTCATGGAACGTTGTATTCACCTGACCCTGCAGCCGCTTCAGTTGTTGTCGATCCTCGCTAGCGCGCCACGCCTCCTCCTTGACAAAGAAGAACGAATCCTGTTGCGCATTGTGAACCACAAAAGTGAAGGGTAGCAACTTGGAGCGGTTGAAGACGCTTGTGTAGACATCGCGATAGATGGCATTCGCTGCCGGCACACTCGATACTATCGCTTGACCATCTGCGCTGCGTGACACGACAATACCTTTGCCGAAAGGTGGTTCCGTGTCCGAGCCAATGCTACGTGGTGAAGGATCCATAACGTCACACTTCAGTGCGGACCGTGGTGGTGCTGAGAGCTGCTCAAAGTCGGACATGCGTCGCACATTCAGATGCGCCAAGAAGCCACTCTCCACAGCCATGGTGGGTATATTATCGAAGGGTCTTCGCATATTCAGCGCAATGGGATTCGTTGGTGGACGACCCCACAATGCAGGAGGTTGCCACAAGTCCCGTGCCAGCTGTGGCATCAGATTACCCACATTGTAGCCAAGGGTATGTAACCAACTGGCAAAGTCCGATGGATAATGACGCTGTTGACCCACATTGATGGGATCGTTGCCATTGAAGCGATACAAATGCAAACGAGTCGGTGTAATGATGCGCTCTGCAACACGTTGCCAGTCAGGAGACATCCATTGGCCAATCAATGGATCATAGACACGTCCATCGCCCATGTGAACCAACGTTGTCACTTGATCCAGAATGCCGCCACAGAAATCGATAGGCAGATAGAGATATGGATTCGAATCGTAAACGATGTGACCGAAAGGTGAACGCATTATCTCACGAATACCCTCGCCATATTGATTGAAGAGCATCAACGGTGTGCCACTCTGATCGGTGGCCACGTAATACTTGTGCCGATAGACCTGAGCGTAGATCAAATGCCCAACATCATCGTAGGTAAGTGACATTAGCTTTCCATCGCGTGGTGAATAGATCTGTGACACCTCATAGGGTCGCTGCTGATTGGTGTAGAAGAATTGGGTGACATTGCCAAAGTTATCTTTGCGTGTGGTCAAACGCTTCAGATGATCGTAATAGTAGCGTACATCGAATCTGCCACGCTTGGAGGCACGCACCAGCAACCCTTGGGTATTGTAATGGAAACGTTCCTCTCGTGCGTTCTGTGCCACCAAGCCACGTCCATCGTATTTGTATTGTCCCTCACCGAACTTGACAATGCGATCCTGGTTGTTATACTCCATCGGGATAGTATTACCACGATATGTAAGCGACAGCAGATTACCATTGTCATCGTAACGGAAACCCCAAGGTTCCTGTGCCTCAACTCCAACAAGTTGTCCATCGCAGTCCCAGGTGTAGTTCTTCACATTGGTGTAGCTATTCACCGCCACGTTGCGTGTGTAGGTGCGCGTCTGTGAGATACGTCCGTGCACACCGTATGTGAACTCCATGCGGAACACCTCGAGGCGATGAATAGACAATGCCATGCGTTGGGTCTGGAAGCGACCGTCCACGGTGCGTGTAAATCCGGCAGTACCATCATGAAGTTGGGTCTGATTCAATGCCGGGCGACTGAACTTGAACTGGCCAATCAGACTGGGTTGACCGGTGCGTCTGTCGTAGGCATATGCCTGGCTAGGCAGGCTCTGGCCACCAATGCGTCCCTGTAGAGCGATAACACGCAGTTGACTATCGTATTCATAGCTAAATTTGGCATTGCTCAGTCCCGTCTTGGCCACATAATCGATACGCTCCTCGGTCAACAGACCCGCAGAGTACTCGAAATCCCAGCGGTACTCAAGCTCACGTTCAGCATGGGACACTGTGCTGGGCATGCCTGTTGCCTCATTGTACTGGAACTCACTACGTCCATCGCCATGCACTACCTCAGTCAATTGACCGGCCGCGTTATAGCGATACACAATGCGAGCACCATCGCCGGGTAGGATCGTCTGGAGTAGAGCACCCGCATGACTGTAGTGCTGCAGATAGGCACGAGTACTGCCCGGTGGGGTGTAGGTGCAACGAATAAAACCGATCGAGGTCTGCATGCTGAAACTGTGTCGTGTACCCGAGGGTAGAACAACGTGTCGCAAGCCACCTGCATCATCATATTGCAGCACAAACTTCCGCTGACTGGCCAAACCGATCTCAGAGACAAGATTCCAATCGTTGTACACAAAGGAAATGATGCCATCCTGTTGCGATGTGATCTCCGAAAGCAAACCATGACGATCATAGCTGTACTTGAGCTCAGCGGGTCCCCAGGCCCAACCTTCGACACGATTGAACCGATCGTAGGTGATGTTCACGGGGAAACCATTGGTGGGGTAATAAGATTTGGGCAGTCCCGACTGATCGTAGGCGACAATCAGTATCGGGGTGCGCTGTGCATCGTAGAAGGTCTCACGATTGGTGTACTGATCGAATTCGACACCGATTACACGCGATTGATTAACCCAGATCTCACGATTTAGCGTCTGCTGTGGATTACGCACATCTCCGACCAGATTATAAACAGAATACATTGAATTGGTTAGACCATCGCCCATGGTGACGCTCTGATGGGACCACATTGCCAACATTTCAGCCTCAACAGGCAGAGCTGCCTCGAGTAGGGGATGACGAGCCACCGCCGAAGCTTCGACGACAACTCCATTGGCACCGTGTATGGTCAATGTGTTGTTGGCCTTCAATTCAGCATCTGCATGGGCACGTCCACGTTTCAGGAAGGTCGATCGTACGCCACCGAGTACGAGCAGTTCGTTGGAATCGCCGGAGCTACGTTCGCGAGAGAAGAGCGACTCCACCGATGCGTGTACATAGACAGTAAGTCCCTTGTTGTCGGCCAACTGCGAATTGATGCGTACAATTTCTCCGCTTGGCAGAATCATTCCAGTGACACGTCCAAACTCATCGTACTGATAGATGTAAGTCTCACCGCCAGAGGAACGTGAGTTCAATAATCCAGTATTGCTGTCATAGTCCAGTTCGATCTCTTGACGTCCCTTCTCACTCAGTTTGGTCATAATGCCAATGCCATTGATCTGTATCTCTGACTTATGATCCTGTGTATTCTCAATGGAGCTAACCACATTGCTGTAATCGCGCAGGAACTGAATCTTATTGCCCGATGCATCTGTGACAGTGGAGAGGCGACCGAAGCTTGTGTTCTTGGAGTAGAGGAAAGAGTAACGTGTCTTTCCCGATGTTAGATCTTTGGTAGCCACATGTTGTCCATAGCGATTGAAGACGTAGATCTCGCTCGATGGTGGGAAGGGTATGTGGAACTCGCCGTTCTCATCGTGTGAAGGCAAATAATGCTCCAGAGCGAGTACGTGTAGGGAACCTGGAAGGGAGTAGAAGTGAAGCCCAAAAGAAATGGGTAAGTTCAAAGTTTAAAGTAATTATATATGTACATAGGTTCAACACGTGTATAGAAATATTAGTCGCTTAGATCTGGATTCGCTTTAATTTCTGCAACATTTCTTAGTCATTTTCGCTCAGGGGGTTGACATTTCTGTAGATGGCTTAGCATAATATGGAAAATAGAAGCGTCTACTCGAAAAGGGAATTTCAAATAGGATATTCAACTTGTTGTACTGGCGCATATATTATGCGTGTCTTAAGATATGCAGATCTTAAAGTATGCCAATTGTTGGGCTGCTTAACTTACGTACAAAAGAGTCCCCGAAAACTCTCTTACTGCCTTATACCCTATAGAGGGTCCTGGTGGGACTAGTGCATATTGATTTGCAGTCTCGATTACCTTCTTTTATATAGCTTAGGCTACCTTACTGTGTCACTTGTCTGTCTCTAGGGTATTTTACTCAGTGCAAATACCTACAAAATGGTCATTAAATTGGTTTGCTTCCCTTCCTGAGGCTCTGCTGCTGCGCCTTGTTCGGCTCTTCGTCTCTGCCTCTCTCTTTCTCTCTCTCCACACTTTCTCTTCACGATGTGCTGCTGCTGCTGCTGCTGCATTTGCTTAAGCTAAACGCCAACTTCTTCTGCAGCTGTTTGCTTTTACTACTTCCCCCCTCCTCCTTCGCCCTTTTCTTCTCTTTGCGGCACCTCTGCAGCTTCCCTAGCTCTCTTCTCTCTCCCCTCAGTTGGTTCATTTTGTTGTCGCCTGCTCATAAAACGTTTCAAGTTTTAAAATCACTGCAGCAAAAACAAAGTGTGTGTCTGTGTGTGTGTGTTTGTGTTTGTGTGTGTGCCTGGGTGTGTATGTGTGTGCCTGGGTGTGTATGAGTGTGTCTGGTTGTGCGCCTGCCTTAAGTATTTTTGTGCAATTTGCTGTCTGTTGTCCGTTCTTCCCCCCTGTTCGTGTTCCTCTTGTTGTTGCTGTTGCGTTTCATTTTAGTTAGTGTTGGAAAATCGCTTTGGATTTGCATAAATTTGCTTGCTTGCCAGCTTTGCATGGCAAACACTGACGACAACAGATGACAGATAGACAAAGCGTGAGATCCCTCTCACCATGAGGAAGGGCGGGAATAGAGGAAGAGAGAGCAGAGTGACAGACAGTGCGACAAGGAACGTGCATGCGTTGCAACTGGAACTGCAAATGAAGAACTATCAAGGCAAGGCAAGTGGCACTATTTTACTGCCTGCTGCTGTAGCTAGGTGGAGCATAATTGTGCTGTGGCAACTTTAATGAGTGCAGGCATCATAAAATCGCACTCACATTCATTCGCAATTGGCACAGTTGAAATAATTGCGCGTATACAACAAATTACAATCGTGTCTTTAATAGATTTCACTCGCTTTCTTCGACTTGTTGTTGCTGTTATTGTTGTGTGGTTGTTGTTGTCGGTGTTGATTTGATTGCGTTACAGTTCATTTACCCAGAAACAGAGGCAGCTTGCAAGAGAGAGGGAGGAAGAGTGAGAGAGAAAGGGGAGAGAGGGTCTCCCATTATGGGGTCTCATTTTGAAGAAGTTTCTTCCAGTTATTTCTTGTTTTTCGCTCCTCTCTCTCTCTCTCTCCCTTGGGCGAATTGCCAGGACATTGGCACAGTGCCAACAATTGAGCGAATTTCAATGCTTGCGCGAGGGCGTGCCAATGCCCCCTCTGCCTCCACGATGAGGGAGGGTGTGGGGGGGGGGGTGGCGTTGCTGTATAATGTAATGTAATGTAATGGTAATGACCCCATAAAGTGAACAACTTGTTTGTGCTGCGCGATGCCAGCGAAAGGGGTTGTTGCCATTGTGGCGAATCCCCTTCCCTTCAGCCCTTTTATGGCACACGCCCATGCGCTCGCACAATGTATCGGTTTGTGGGTCTATCGGTCTATCGGTTTGTCGTTCAGCTTGACTGATTTTAAGCGCTTTTCCTGCGCTTCACTTATTTCTCTTGTTGTTGTTGTTGCTGATGTTTTGGCATATGCCTGCGAATGTGTTGCCAATATTCATTCAAATGTGAATTTAAGTACAGTTCGCATTATGTGTAGTGCAACCCCGCCTCTTTGACCTTTTGCACTATCTCTGCCCGGAATAAAGTTCAGCAGCTAGAGGCAGATCTTGATATCTCTTTTCCTATTGATGATCTCAGATTTCCCACTTTTCTCATTGCGAATGTGTGTTGCAAGTTTGAATTACATTAATATAATTGATGAATATTTCAATATTTTCAAGTTATTACGATGCTGAGATATAGCAGGAATCTCTGTTTAAAATTTATCGATGATCCTGCCAACTGACTATCGATTAAAACTAATTTGTTAAATTCCCACGAAAGTGTTGAACTGTAGAAATAGTAGAATATCTGATACTTCGTTAGTGTATCTCGTACTTTGCTACCTTAGTTATTTTTTTATATCTTCATTTAAAACTCCCGATAAATATTCAATTATTCACTTGATTCAATCGAACGAATGAATGAATGAAAAATACATTTTTTTTTGCTAGTTAATTAATTCATTTCGGGCCAATTGCTGTGCATTTAAAGTCGGGGGGAAAAATACTGAATTCTTTATAGATTTTTTAACAACAAGAAGAGCAGGTTGGGGCGGGGGAGGAAGGTAGTAGGTAGAAGGCAGAGGTAGAGCAGCCTGTTTCCGTTACGTCCGGTAGCTGATAGAAATATATCAACAGGGCAACAATTGACGAGCGAATTGGCAGAGCAATACACACACATACTCTCACGCACACACACACACACACACACACACACACACACACACACACACACAGTGCAATACCAACACACACATGCGTAAAGACTTGTTGGAAAATGAAACATTTCCTTTTTGGCAAATTTAGATGGTTTTTTTCTCTCTCCTAGCCCCTCCCCCCTGCCACTCCTCTCTTCCTTTCTTTCTACTTCTTCTCCTCAGTTTCTTTTGCCAAGCGAAAAATGTGTTGTTAAATGCAGAAAGCAAAAGCGGAAGTAAAATTTTGCGACATATTGCAAAACACAAAACGCAACAGCAACAAGAAGAATAATAATAATGACAGCTGTTGTTGCTGTAATTGGCCATTGTGGTTGAGGCACTGGCAACAGTAGGCAACAAGACGCAGGAGGGCAAGGGGTAGAGGGTAGGGGAGTGGAGGGTGCTGAGTAGGGGCGCGTGTTGTGCTCGAGGGGCGGAAGGCAATAAAAAGCGAAACCAATTTCCGTCACAATTCGAACGAGGACAAATTAGGAAGTTCCACACACAAACACACACTCTCTCACACACACACACACACACACACCCCATACACACACTCAGAAGGCGGCTGCAGGTACTAGCAGGAAGCAGAAAACAATATGGCCGCCAATAAATAACCAGAACCAAAGCAAAGAGCAAGAGAGAGTGAGAGAGAGAGAGAAACTTGTGCCCAAAAAGCAAAAGCTCAAAAAACAAACGCGCCCAAAAAGTGGGCGTAGCTGACAGGCATAGACAGAGGGGCGTGGCAGAGGAATCGCGACCGGCAAGGTATAAATTTGAGTGCATTAGCAAAACGTAATTTGATAAGACCAAAAATGTAATTAATAAATTTCGACAAGAGAACGGGCAGCAGGGCAAGCAGGGAAATGGGCAGGGGGAGGAGGCAAGAGGCAATAGGCAATAGGCGGACGTGGGGGAAGAGGTGATGGCAGCCATGTCCCGTTTGCAGCGTTGGCAACGCAACACAAATTAATGAAAGGCAGCACGGACAACGTGCCAAAGTAGCAAGAGAAAGAAGAGAACTAGAAGTGAAGGTAGGGGGCGTGGGGGAGGAGAAGGGCAGCGTCGCGCCGTGGAGGAAGCCGTGGAAAGCAAATCAATGGCTATAATTAATCAAGTTTTAGTCGCCGTTGCCGTCGCCGTCGCCGTCGCTGCTGCCCCGTCGTCGCTGGAGCCACGTGTGACTGATTGCCCAGAGGGCAGTGGCGTAGACAGTAGAAGTATGCTGGCAGAGGGGGTAGCGCGCAAGGAGAGGGGGTTGGCAAAAGAGAAAAAGTGAAAATCAATCTTATTACCTCTACACGACGAATTGGTCGCTGCCGCGCTACCCTACGCGAAATGCCAGAGCGGGTAGTTGGCGGGGTACGACCAGCTCCACCCTAGCACCCTCTGCAGTTGCGGACAGTCTGTGCTATGAGCGCGCATTAATCAAGTGTATACGAGTGTGCGAGTGTTTGTGTATGTGTGTGTGCAGACAAGACATACAGAAATTGGCATGGGAGGAGGGTGCACGGTTTTAGAGAGGGTCTACCTCGCTGCAGTACCGACAAACGTAAATAAGCTTCATTAAAAGCTTACGGCTTAAGTGCCAATACGTGTGTGCATGTGTGTGTGTGTGTGTGTGTGTGTAGGTGTGTGTGAAAAATTGTTGCGTTAATTGTGAGCGCAAGAAACAGACAATAAGAGAAGAGAGGGAGAAGAAAAGAGAAAGAGAGAGAGAGATACGAAGGTAGACTGCGACCTGAGAAAGGGCAACAAAGGTTGACAGGCGGCAGGAATTAGGGCAATGACAAAAAGCTCGTTAATATTGGGAAGGGGTCAATCTGGGTAAGGGAGGGGAGGCTGCTGGGTAATCACCGTAAAGAGGGTAGAGGATGTAGAGGGAGAGGGGTGTGTGTGTTTGTGTGATATTGGTCACTTTACCCGCTCTAATAAACAGGAATTTCAATGGCCACAGAAAGCATAGTTAAGCAAGCCTTGAAGTGTTGTTTGTTCTTTCTTCTCTCGCTCTGTTTCACACGCTTTCCTCTTTTCTCATCTACTCAAAAGAAAGTAGTGGAGGATTTCATGTTTGCTATTATCTATTTGTCTTTTCTTTTATATTGTCATTAACTCTTGTGCGCTCACTTCAGCTTATTGTTGTTCTTTTCTTTAACGCAGTCCTTTGTGCTCTGTTCTGTTTTGATGTTTTCTATGTATGTTATATGGTATATCATATTTCAGTTATTTCAGGCAAAGGGTTTTTTGCTTTCTACTTAGCTTAGTCCTAGTTTCTTTCTGTGATTTCTTTTTTTTAACTCAACAGTTTCCATTACTTTCATTTTTTCTACTTTGATATCACTCTCCTGCTTTATTGACTTCGATTCTATCTCAGATTGTTTCTCAAAAGGGTGTCTCTGAGGGTCCAAGGATGTGTCTCAGAGGGTCCTAAAAGTTTCCTCAGAGAGTACAAAGAGGTATCTTAAAGGTTCCACAGAGATTTCGCGAAGGGTCCTAAGAGGTTTCCCAGTGGGTCCTATGAGGTTTCCAAGGAGGTTCTAAAAGGTTTCTGAGAAGGTCCTAAGAGGTTTCTTTGAGAGTCCCATGCAGCTTCATGCCATCCCATGTTTATTCTGTTTCTCACTCAAGACTACGTTCTAATGATTATGTGCTTCTCCACTCACCTTGATCGGCCACATTGATAACACCGTCCTGGGCCACTGCTATTGCCGAGATGGCCTGGAAGCGCGCATTCGAGGAGAGCAGCGTCTCTGCATTGCTCAACGTGCCATCATCGTTTAGTGTGGCTGCCTGTCCAAGTGTGGATCCTCCTGCACCACCCACTGTTGTCTTGGCGCCCAGCAGTACCGTTGTGGTGGTAGTAGGTCCGGTGGACATGAGATTGCCACCGGCCACGATGCCGGCCAGTGTGCCCGAGTTGACGCCGCCGTTGCCGTTGCCGGCATTGCCAGAGCAAATGCAGGCACCACCATTCCCAGAGCCGGCGCCGCCACCGCTGCCGTTGCCTGCGTTTGCTGCGCTGCCATTGTTTCCGTTTCCGCCAGCTGGTGTCGTTGGCGTGGTGCCGCCATTATTGCGTGTCGGATTCACGGTCGTTGAGTAGGCGCCTCCATTGCCCACCGTTGCCGACAATCCGCCAGAGCTGGAGCCATTGCTGCCGTTTCCAATCGCACAGTCGCACGTTTGTGACCTGCAGAGTGAAAGAGAGAGAGAGATAGAGAAAGAGAGAGAGAGAGAGGAGCGTTAGTAATGCAACAGGAAATGCTTAGAGCATTAAACCACCCCAGAACCATCATGGAGTTCCTCCCTAGCCCTCCCGTCACCTGCACCCTCATTCCACTCTACCGTTTGTAGCTTCGTTATCTGTGGTGCAGGCAGCAGAAGCAGCGCGTTTACATGTAGCGGCCACGCCCTAGACTTGTCTCCCCTTGGCCAGGGGGAACACGGCGACTGTCAGTGGCAGTAGTGGTGGGGCACCGAGGCAGGTTGCAGGGTCGACAAAGGCGAGTTGGACGCGTATTTATGATGACATTGTTTGTTCGATAAACATGCTCAAAAAGTAAAGTGCAGACCCGTTCGCTTATCGCCAGCAGCCACGCCTCCTTGCAAGGACCTTAACACCCCGCACCCCCCTATTTCCTCCCTCTCTGCCTGACCCTGCTCCGACGCCATATAAAAAGGTTGATTTATAGTTTCTGGCATTTGCGGTGTCTGCTAATTACTTTGCCACGTCTGCCAGCCACGCCCCACCAGCAGCAGCAGCAGTACCAGCAGCAGCAGCACCTGCGCCATTCCCATGTCAGTCCAGCCCACCTCGCTTCCTCCCTACTCTCTCAGCACTATCTAAAAAAAGAATAACCTTAACCCATCGCCCGTCGTCGTCGACACGCCCCTTTGGGCTACCCCTTCGTTTTGGTGCGTTCCATCAAACTATGCGCCGTAGAAATTCTATTAGGTTAAATAAACTGCCACTGCATAAAGTTGCAAACATTTGTTGTGCCAGTATGTGTGTGTGTTTGCGTGTGTGTATGTGTGTGAGTGTGTGAGTATGTGAACTGTGTATGTGAGAGTGAGTGTACATATCCAGCTTGGGGCTGTCTCAGACACAACTGCGAAACCAAATTAATTGCTTTAGTTTGTTCAATTTTTGTTTTACTCACTAATCGAAAGAGAAAGAGCAGGAAATAGTTGTAGGAAGAGTGCGAAAGAGGGAGACCGATATAGGTCGAGTGTTGGAAAGATAGATGAAGCGGTCAGTGGGTGATGAGGTAAGCCCTATTACAGTATTAATTCACAGTTGCGCGAGAAGCCAATATGTTTTCACACCGATTTCCATTTTAGTTTTTCTTCTCTTCTCAGTTTCAATTGCTTCTTTGGATTTTACAACACTGAAAGTGTAAAGTTGTTAGGCTTCCCCAAAAGTAGCTATTGAATTTATGGAAATATACTTTAAAAAAGAGTATACAGATCAAGCTGAACTTATAATATGCCTGGCTTTGTTACCACGTCTAGTCCCAACTTTCATTTGCAACAGTTTCCAACACTTTTTTCGCTCCTTTCTATTTCATTTGCTTTATTTCTCAATCATATTAATTTCCCTATGAATTATCTGATATTTGTTTTATTTCTCCACTGCTCTCGGGCTTGTTTCTCTTTCATTTCGCAACACTTTACAACACTGTTTTTACGGATATTGATTCATTGTGTGTATTTTCACTGGCATTTTCATTTCCATTCACTGCACTGTGTTTTTTGTTGTATAAACAGCAAATCTGCCTGCTTTCAACTGCAGCACAAAATGCAAACACACACACACACATTGACACGCATAGCCACACCTTTGTATACTCACAGCCACACACACACCAACACACATACCGCAGTGTGCTAGTCCCAAATGTCTGAAATTCCAATTAATTTTTTGGTCAACGTTTTGGGTTGAAGCTTTAAAAAGCGTTTTAATCAAGTCAAATAAACTAAACTGTGCGGCATATCGATTGGCTCTCCTAAAACACACACACACATATTGAGTATACGCACACACACACACAGACATATTGAGTATACGCACACACACACACACACACATGTTCAAACAAGGTACACGTAAATACACAAGAGCTGCCTGTGCCTAGTTGCAAGTGGCATTTATTGCCGACTTTTGGTGCATTTGCGAACATTTTGTGCAACAGCAGCAGAATTTTTATTATTTATGCAGCAGCACCGCATACCCAGCACCCTCTACCTTCCCCCAGCACCCTCTACTCCTTCTATACTAGCCAGCATGCCATAGCTGCTGCTGCTGCTGCTATCGCTTGCCAAAATGCAAATATCGAATAACCCCTAGTTGCCCCATTCCTCATTCCCCATTGCCCATTCTGGGCGAATCGAAGTCGAGTTTTCCTCTCTCACATAATTGGGTCAAATATGCGCATAAACAAGTTTTTCTTCCATGTTGACCCAGGCAATGGCATCCATCAATGGGTCAAAGGGTCACTGGGAGCAGCAGGAGGTGGAGGAGGGTAGTTGGTATGAATGTTGCTGCTTGCTGTTGCTGCTATGTGTTGTATGCTGCATAACCCAGTTGGACTTTGTTCCATTACATGCTAACAATTATGTAAAAGCTTGTGAGAATGTGCTATTTTTGGTAGGGTGCTTGGATGCTTTACTGCTAAAGAGGTTAGCCCTTGGGGACGACTTGTTGAGATTAATAATGCATGTTATGAATTTATTCTCTGGCAAGTTGCTCTTTAAAGAAAGTTGTAGCAGTTTTAATGCAGAGAGAGAGAGCAACATTTTTGAAATATTTTGTATATAGTACTTTGGCGCCCAACGTGGGGCCGTAGATTCCCACTGCAAGCCGTTCTAAGTGGTCTAACTGCCCCGTGACTTCACTTTACGTCACTCCTTCACTTGTCACTTACCCAGTTCCCTCCTGTTTGCCAGCAAAGTAGCGCATGTTGCCAGCCGTGTTGACAACGCGTATCGAGTTGATGCGTCTCGAATCGCTATCCGCAATATACAAATCGCCAAAGGGTGAGAAAGCCATGGCCAGTACAGTGCCCAGAACGTTATCCGTAGCAGTCTTATTGACACGGCTGTCCTGTGCATTGTTGCTGCAGTGCAGCGGAGTGCCGGCAACGACGCGTATCTTCATGTCTGAGGTTAGACGCAGTACGAGGCGATCATCTATGAAATGCAGCGAACCATCGAGTGGACTAAGCGCCAGCCCTGTGGGCCATTGCAGCTGAGCCTGATTGGCCATGAGGGTGCCCGAACAGGGTGCCGGACTCCAGTGATTATGATGTCCATGATGACCGATAAGCGTATGAATAATGCCCTTGGGATCTACGGCGCGTATATTAGTGCCGTCCGCAATGTACATGGTGCGATCTGCTGCAATGGCCAGACCCTTGGGATGCGAGAGACGCGCCTGTAGGGCGGCACCCCCATCGCCGCAGTTGCCCTCATCACCGGGTATGCACCGTTGTCCGCTACCCACAACTGGTTCACTATTGATGCTCGGATCCTTCACCTTCTCCAGGCGCAATAGACGGAGAATCTGATGCCTCTCCGGATCGGAAATATAAAGATGTCCATCGGCAGGCGATACGGCCAGATAATACTGATACGAGACTTGGGTAGCGCTCAATTGGAGTATGGTAAAGACCTTTCCATCGGGGGTGATGCGTCGAACCAGATTGAAATCGCCGACATAGAGGCTACCATCGGGTCCCGTAGCCAATGCGATGGGGGTTAACAGCTTGGCATCCTTGGCAACGCCATTGCAATAGTCGGGACAATTAAGGGGTCGCTGAAGTCCAGTACCCATGACAACCTTCACCGTTCGTGGGTATTCCTTCATGTGCAGCGTACTGCCGTCTCCCTTCTGCAGTATACCCTCATGGAAGTTATAATGATGATGTATATCCAATCCCCAGCCTCCAATATCAGAAATATCAACATCGTAGCCCTGCAGTTTAGCGGTCTGTGTAATCCAGACTGGTGTTTGGCATGTGGTGTGCTGATAACCAACCGAAATGCGAGCGATGGTCACACCATAAACTTTTTGACGGTAAACGTTGCGCTTGTTCCAGGCGAAAGTGTGTATCAAGTTTGGATCAGCCTCGTAGGTCTTGACATGCAGAGCACCCTCGATCTCCACGCCAACATGCACGTGGGTTAGGGTCTTCGGTATGGTCTCCGAGGTGAGACGCATGCGCACGATGCTTAGATAGCCCGAAGCCTGTGACGATTGGTAGGTGAGATGCAGATCCGAGCCGGGAATTTGAATGGACTCCTGTACAATCTGTGGGCGAGAAGGAAGTACAGAAAGAGAAGAGGGTGTTAGGTATTGTATAGAGATAAAGATGAAGATACCTAACAAGGCAGAAGGAGAAGGGGCATCAATGGGATAATACCAATCATCAGTAATGAAAGAAGTTCAATAGAAACTTGAAGACATTTCAGTTTTAAAGGAATTCAAGACGTAGAGAATTACAATAAGCATTTTATACATAGACAATATGCAGAGATGGATAAGAAAACAGAAGAAAAGTGGAAACAAAAGCGAGGGGAATAAGATTGTTTATCTGACTAACAAAAGATTAAGGAATAAAGCAACCAACGAAGTTAAAAAATAAGAAAGTGAGGCATGAGTGCAGTCAAAGATTTACAACCTGCGCAAGCACAGATGGAAAAAAAGGGAAAGGCAGCAAAAAAGAGATAAAAATGCAGGCAGAAAAGGGGAGACAGGAGGAGGAGCAAGAGGCAAGGAGCAGGCTGAGCTCAGGGGAGCTCCAAGCTGAGAATGAGAATGAGCATTACAATTGTCGCTGCCACTAAGTGAGTTGGTTATTCAGCCACAGGCCACAGCTGGCACGGGTCGAATGCAGCAATTAAATGTAATGCGCGCACGCTTGCTCTCGCTCGCTCTCTCTTTCGCTTTGCTGTCTCTGTCTCTGTCGCTGTCTCTATCTCTGTCTAGCAGATGCAAAGTTATAATGTCATTAGGGCGAACTTTAAATTAATTAAAACTACGCCGAGTCCAGCTGCTGCCAGGACCGCTAATTAGGAGTGGCATTAGGGGCAGGAGCAGAAGGGCTAATAGTGTAAGAAAGGGAGACAGAGCGAGAGAGAGAGAGAGAGACAGGGTAGTTGCCTGCACTCACCTGTGTCTCGGCAAAGATGACACGCTTGCCGGGCATGGCGCCCACACCGTTGGGCATCCATGTGCTAATCAGTTGTGGCTTAAGCTTCTCATGATCGTGATCCATGCACACTTTGCTCGCATCGTTTGCCTCGTCCGCCGTGTGATAGTGAATTGAGTTGAGGAATGTCAGTGCTGGATTTAGTGGAGCCACCCTGTGAAAAATAGAGATGAGTGTGTGGTCAGTTAGGGATGGGAGAGAACATTAAAATAGAGATGGTGGAAGAATATGTTGATGAATCGCAGCACATACGATAGTATTTGCTACTTCAGTTAATTATCGATAACCCTCCATCGATACGTACTTGATATTGCGACTTGTGGTCTCATCATCATCACTCAACTGCATCTGCACTGGAGGCAAGACGACAATGCGATTCCAGGGCACAAATACCGTGCGCGTGAGTGGACGGAAAGGTGAACGTTGGAATTGCAGGGTTACTGCACCGCCGCCATTAACCAGCACATCGAACCTGCAAGAAGGAGAGAGAGAGAGAGAGAGATAAGGAGAAGAACATAATGAGTAAAAGTGAGGACAAGAGAGTAAAGATTTAACTAAATATCGATAGTACCTCAATTTAGTTCATTCATGTGTGTTACACCAACTTCATCTATAGATACTTTTAGCCAAGAGCCTGTTTCAGTTTATTCGTGTCACGATACACACGCTCATCCCTAACAAACACACACACACACATACAGATTACACATCCCTGCAAATTTCACGGCACAAAACATGCAAATTAATATTTTAATGAACTTCACAGTGGACGTACCCTCTTCTACGAAGCCCCTGTTGTGCTAGCTAGCTACGCCACTGGCCAGGAGAAGATGTGAAAGGAGGGTGACTACGAATGCTGTGCAGATAATACCTCAATTGTTTGTTGAAATTGAAAAACTTTTGGATTTCTGCCTCAACAACAACATGAACAATTGCTTTAGCACGGGCATAAGTTGAGACGTCGAAGAGCAACCCCCAAGCCTCACACTCCCCCTTCTCTGGCACTCTGCGCCCATTGGTCTCATGCGTTGGCCGCATTAAATATAATGATGGGCGATTGCGAGGGCCGCCTTCATTATTACCGAGTATTTTTCGCATTGGCGTAAGAAAAGTTGCGAAAAACTTTTGCGACGCGGCGTCCAGTTGAAGAAGCAGCAGCGCCAGGATGTTGAAAAACAAAGGCTACAGATGAAGAGAAGAAAGGGGCGGGGGAAAGTAGAAGAAGGGTTTGGGAGGAGGGTCACAACAATCGTCTAGTTCGAAGCAGAGCATTCAGTCGCGCAGAAAGCTTAAGAAGAAATGGCGAAAGTTTTTTTGCTTTGGAAATATTTAATTAATGTGATTTTTAATTGTGTTTGTGAGCGAGAGAGAGAAAGAGTGAGAGAGGAAGAGAGGGAGAAGCGTGGTTGGGAGTGGGGTAGCCAGTCAGTCTGGTACATGCCACAAATTGTTGCAGGCGCCGCCACATGGAGCAATCAACGTGGGCCGATTGCCGATTCCGACACCTGCACGGCAATTTAGCGAAATTGCGCCAAAGCCATCGATTCCACATGCAACCAGGCACTGCCACGCCCATGCTCCTACTCCCACTCACAATTGCTGTGCACATGCAATTCGCCCACTTGTAATTGTGTCGGCGTGGCACAAAAAATGCCAATGTACCGTGGCAAAATAATTAAATGAAAAATAATTACATTTAATTTTGCAATAAACAAACGTAAAGCCTTTTTTGCCCCCCCTCTACGCGTGTGTGTGAGCAAACATTTATAAACATTTTAATAAATAAACACACACACACACGCACAGGCAAACAATAAAGCGAAATTTGTTACAATTTCTGCTAATTTAATTTAAATGTTGTCACGCTTCGCCAAGTCGCAGTTTGTGTTCTGTTTTTTTAGTGTTATTGTAACTGTAATACACACACACACATATATATACACAAACGTATACAGCCAGCGACACAGCGCGCGATTCCGTTGCATATTTTCAGGCGCGCATTTTATTTAGCTGCAGTTTGAAATGACTGCGAGGGGGAGAGCAGCAAGTACAGTTGGTAATAGTCATGTCGAGACACACACACATACAGACACAAACAAACACATACACCTGTACACACACACACACACCTGCAACTGCTCTTCGTGTCTGTTTATTTCTAAATATGTCGCCAGGCATAATCCTTGCAGTGCGGTTTAATGACTTTTATTGCCTTTATTATAGCACAAACACCTGACAGTAACAACAACAGCAACAACAACAAGTCCAACAATCAACAATGCATGTCAAAGTTCAGCAACAGCAGCACCATCAAATGGAGCAAAACGACTGGTAGAAAACGGCGAAATTTAGTTGTAAAAAACCAAAACGAAATAAAAGAACAAGTAAGCTTAAAACAGCTAAGGTCATGACTTGAAAGATACCCTGTTAAATGAGTAGACAGCATGTAAAGTAAGACGTAGCGCTGAGAGTAAGAAATGTCCAAAAAATAGAAGAAAAGTGAAGACAGAAAGGGAAGAAGACAAGCATAGAGAGAGAGAGAAAGATATATACAGGGTACCTATGTACCTAAGTGCCACTTCAGCCTGTTGCGCTTTTCAGCACACCCCACGCACACACACACACTCTACAGGGTGCTCTATGCTGTGCATTGTGTTGTTCTGTGTGTGTGCGAATGTTTGTCAAGCTTAATAAGCGCATAGAATCGAAATAAACATTATAAATATGAAAAACCATAAAAACAAACTCGGCAAAAACATTAAAAGCAACAGCAACGGCAGCAGCAGCAGAGGGAGCGCGACTGTGGCTGCGAAAAGTATGCTACAAATATACACAGAGTAAGAGAAAGAGCAGGAGAGGGACCAAAATACATGTGTAAGAGGGGAGCAAGTGTAATTTAGCGAACCAAATTCGTTGAGGTTGCTGAGAGGGTGGAGAGCGCCAGAGCCAAGGGACTAAAAAGTCAACACTGAGCGACAAAATTATGCGCATCAGCATTTAAGTCGATAATTGTAAAAAGTCAATTTGACGGTGTGCAGTGTAGAAGAGAAACCCAAATAGAAAACGATAAATAAAGAAAGGAAAGAAATAAAACAAAAGGTTTCCTAATGAAATCAAATGTTGAAAGAGACAAAAAAGTGTTCCTTTGTCTTCTTTGTTGTTGTTGATCAGTTCTTGCTCTACTCTTTATTTTCGTTGTTCTTTCACCTTTCTCTCTTCTGTTTGGCTTTCTCTTAGCATCTTCTACTCTTTTAGCACTTTCTCACTGTATTTTCTCTAGCCTTTTTTACTTCCTAAGCCTAACACCTTTCCTCTCTTTCGCTCTCTTGCACTATCTTCTTTTATATGAAGCCTTCTCTCTATCTGTAGGTTCCGATCCAACCCCTATATACTGACCCCATTTAGCAACGGAGCAAGCAAGTTTTATCGACTTAATTTCAATGTAACTTGAGCTAAATGAGAATACAAATGAAAATGGAAATGGAGGCAAGGAGGCGAAAGAGAAAATCAAAGAGGACGAGAAGGAGGAGAAGGAATTCATTTGGTTTATGGCATACAAGTGTGCAATATTTTCATTGCTCACTGTGCGAAGGCTTTGAAGGCTGCACATTTAATTTTATAGAGCACTGCAGCAGCAATAGGAGCAGCCCTTCTGCTTGGTGTGCCCTGTGCACACACACACACATACACACTGGCACACTGACACATACACAGAGAGAATGGCTAAAAATAATGTGAACATAAACAGGAATTATTGCCAGCTAAAAGAAAGAATGTAGCCAAAGACAAGGCAAAAGTAAGTCGCAGCACAAAAGAAACAATACGAAAGGAAAGAAAACTTTAAAATCCTTCAAAAAACGAACACACACGAGAGGGTTTGTAAGGGAGAGAGAAGGGGAGAAAGGGGGAGCAAGGGGAGCAAAAGGGATGCACAACAACAAAGTAGTCATAATAAAAATAAATAAAAACTGAAGAATTTATGCCCCAACTAAGCAGCTGACAACGAAGAAGGACACATGCAGAGAGGGAGACAGAGAGAGAGAGGGAGGTAGGAGAGCAAATTAGGACATGTTTGTGATTTTATGTTTTTCAGCGAGTGAGCGAGACAGCGAGAGAGAGGGAGAGAGAGCTGCCTGGCTTGCTTTATAATTGTTTACGTAGCTGTTGCTATTGTTATTGTGCTTTGTTGCTGCCGTTGTTGATTGCCAAAAAGTACGAAGGAAAGAATGTAAATTGCAACAAAGTTGCGCGTAGCAGATACCCTGCATATTAGATGGCAGGTATAGAAAATAAAGCATGCTGTCAAGCTACATATAGCAACTGTTATACCTCTACCATCTACTTGTCACACATGCTGCCTGTCTAGTCGCATATACCCCATATACATGGCTGGGTTCACACCAGGCAAATGTGAAAAATGGTCAACGTTGGCGTCGAGCATTTAACGGCCAACTGAGCTAATGAGAAATTATGGCGCAGTAGGTAAAAATGTAATCACCAAGCAGACACCCCCCCTTCCCCTTTCCACTACACGAACTGTACTCATTCCCCAGTCTCTCTCTTTCACACACACACACACACGCGTGTGCTGCTGCCCATAGAAGTATGCTACATTATTTTTCTCGCTGTCTCTGCCTTCGCCTTGTGTGGGTGGGAATGAAAAGTAAATACAAATAATCATCAGACAGTTAGTTTGTCTGTCTCTTGCTCAGATTTTATTTGTGTGGCAGTTGTTGTTGCTGCTACTGTTGCCGGACATAATAAAATCAGGAGCGCAACGTCAGCCAAAGGCGGCGGGTGCGAAATGTTTATTTAAATTGGCCAACAAAGACACACACACACACGTCTGCTAGGCAAAAGAAAATGTCAAAATAACAATAATAAAACTATACAAATGATGTTATTGTTGTTGCTGTTGTTGCTGTTGTTGCCTGATGACGATTTTCTCTCTCTGTGAACAACGGAAATCCTTTTTACCAAAAACAACTGCAAAAATATTTATATTAGATATATTGGATTGCTTTGGATTGGATTGGCTAGAATGCAGCCACACATGGAATGAGCTTGTTGTTGCTCTTGTTGTCACCCCTTTCCCTTTCCTCCCCCTCCCCCCTTTTGCTGGCACTACTTTAGCAACATTTGCATTTTCTATTTTCATTTTCTTGCCTGTTTTTGCTAGAGAGCTTTAAATTTTTGCAGGGGGAGATGTTCAAAAATTCGTTTGACATTCGGTATTTTATGCTGACTAAATATTTAGTTAAGGCTTTCGCTTTGTGGGTGCATGAGTGCGTTGAGCACTAAATAAATCGAGAGTGTTTTAAACTATCGATAACTGCAGAAGCAGGCTATATAAATATTGCAACAGTTGTAAATTGTGAGTTGAAATCACATGAAGTATTATTTGAATGTCTTTAAGAAAATATTGATTATTCAGTGAGATTATATTATATTGTAAGTTATCGATTAATTTTCAGACTGTATTTGCGCACATTTTGTGTAATTTATGCATTATATGTGTCAATTAATTCAGAAAACTGCCAATATTTTTATATTCTATGAGTAAATTTACGTATCATTACATTTATCGATAATACTGTATATGCAATTTTTAGGGAAAAATGTCACTTGTTTAGCTGTTAATAAAGACTGTCTGTGTTGTGCTGCTAACTTTTTCTCAGTTGTCAGTTTGACCAACAAAGAAACCACATTTATTTTATTTCAGCTCCTCTCTAACTCTCCAGCAGGGGCGGGGGAGTGGAGGGGTATAGAGGATTTTTCACATCAAAGCAAGAGATTTAATTAAAAAGTGATAACTTATTTTATCTGGCTCTGTGCGTGCACTTGGCCCCGGCCCAACAGAATTCTATTAACAAAATGTAATCAAGAGAAAGCCAAAGCTAAAGCCAAAGCCAGTTGCCGGTAGACGGACAGGGGTCAGGGGGACAGTGGGACAGACAGCTGGGGAGGCAGGCAGGCCAAGCCAAACTGGCTGACAAATTATGAAAAATTACTCATACGTAAGTAATTTGCATTTGGAGCGCCAAAAGATTAAAGAGGCCGTCAGGCACGAGAAGAAAAACGATGCAAACGATGAGAAATGAAAATGAAAATAGAATAAAAATCGCCACAACCACCGCTCCCTTCCCCCCACTACCCCCAAGAATTAATTAAAAATGCGAGGCCAAGATTCAGGAATATTAAGTAGTCGGATTACGATAGCTTTATAGCTATAAGCGACTTATGCGAACGAAGAGAGAGAGAGAAAGAGAGAGATAGCCTCGAGATTTAAAAACTTTTATCGGCATTAGAAAATTAAGGAAAAGCGATGAAAATTTTAATCTGTAAATTGATTTGAGGGACGACTTAACTCCTAGAGGTTTTTATTTAGATTACTGTGCAACCTTTAATCCTTGAGCTTAAAGAGAAATACGGAATGAGGGCACTAATTATCGAAACTCTTTTGATAGATATATGTAGGTTTCTAACTTACCAGCCTCCTTGTCGTGTCAGGGTAAATCCAAAGCGTGAGTCACGATCCACAGAGACACGTATGCCGACAATTCCAAGACCCTGGGGCGTTATAACCTGACCGCGCATCACCGATACACGACTATAGTTGTTGTTATTGTACAGATCCACAAAAAGTGCAGCAAAAAAACATTGATGATGATGAGGCAAAGTTGTGTTTGTAAAAGAGAAAAACATTTTGTTAGTTACATGTTGCGAATTTGTTGTTTTCATTGTTTCTTTTTTTTCTGTTTGGGTTTTGGTTTTTTATTATTATTTTCTTTTTTTTTTGTAAATTATAAAATAAAAGTTGAAGAAAAACATCGAGAATATATATGTATATATAGTATATAATATATGGATTTATATTTATATTAAACTGGTAACTAATATCGATAAATGTTTTTTTTTTTAACCTCTAGTTAAGAAGAGAAATAAATAAAAGTATGCAATAAATCGAGAATCGAAGAAATATATTCATAAATATTTTATCATATATAGAAGAGTATATGTTATGTATGCAGAGGTTGAGAGAGTGAGAGCGAAATGGATGATACAAAATGTGAATATATAACATGATGACTAGTTGTCTATCTCTGTCTGGCTGTTTGTCTGTCTGTCTGCGTGGGTCTGTATGTGTATGAGTGTGAGTGTGTCTGTGTACATTGTAGAGTTTTTAATTTGTTGTCTGAAAATGTTTTTGCTTGGATAATTCAATTATTGAAAACAGCTTGGCAAATAAATGAATTCAATTCATCTATTTTCACAGTCTGTTTGTTTGCTCACATGTATGTGTATTCCTGTGTGTGTGTGAGTGTGTGTGTCTGTCTGTTTGCATTGGCTACAATAAAAAAAAAGCTAAATGTTCAAGTGTTTGGCTTGTTTGACATTTTATTCTCTGTACAGGTGCAAAAGGCATTTGACTCGCAGCAATGGAATCGATTAAATATTGCCAAAGGCGAGGGAACTTCGGATTTGCTATCGAACAAGAGACGGACGGGAGGGATGTGGATGACAATCGGAATCGGAATCGAGGAGGATGTGTGTAGAAGGTAGAGAAGGAGAAGGGGCAGGCTAAGCCTGCG
The DNA here is from genome assembly GCA_018904165.1 of Zaprionus camerounensis. Taxonomy (NCBI): domain Eukaryota; kingdom Metazoa; phylum Arthropoda; class Insecta; order Diptera; family Drosophilidae; genus Zaprionus; species Zaprionus camerounensis. Next base: position 989,612 of record JAEIFS010000739.1, read on the forward strand.
GGCTTATTTGCATTGCATTTTGCATGGGAAAACACACATTGAACTGCGGCCAAATCAACTACGGGTAAAAAGTGAAGGGAAAACTGTGCATGGTTTATCGATTGCTAAGCCATGCGATAGTACAGTTATCGATGGGAATCGAACGAATACAGTTTAGTTATTCAAAATGCAATTGTTATCGATTATACGTTGTTGCTATTCATCGATAACTCTTTACCCATCGCATTGCTCGGCAAACAAAAGTCTCAATATGCTCGGAAATATATTTGAAAAGTCATGCAAACATTATATATATATATATATAAGGATATTGATTCATATTCATGAAAACAACTATTAGAATTAAGTTGGAATATACTTAAATATGTTTTGAGGTATATATAACGACTGTACGATTATTATTATATTGTAGTTTGTAAGAGAATTTTGAAATAAATTTAAATTGATATTTTTTCATATTCTTCGGCAAATCTATCGATAACTAAAGGAAATGGAAAATAACGCTAAGATAAGTCACAATCGATAACAAAATAGAGTTGAAAATGAAAAAGATACTTGAATTAATTGTTCCTCTGAAGAATGTGATATTTTGCACAGCTGAAAGGCAATAAGGCGCAGCACTGTTCAAGTTATCGATTAATACAGTAAAATAAGAGTCAGATATGATTAATATTCGATATACGCATAAGTTGCTTATACCTTTTAAGTGTAGATTTAATAACAGGTTTTTTGGAAATTGCTTATATCGAGATTTGAATAGTTGCCCAGAGTTACAATTATTTGTGGCACAACCATATGACAATTAAAGCTAAATCTATCGATTTAAAATTCCACTCTCAATAAGGAACGTACATATAACTTCCCCAACTAGCTGTAGATCTAGTTTTAGCTATTTTTCCTAGACTAGACCTTTTTACCTTTCCGAAATGTAATAACAGCAAAAAAACAAGCAGGCCTAAAAAACTCAGCAACGCTAAGGATGATATGCAAGTTAATGAGGCAGGCCTCGTATCTATGGCAACCCTGGAAGCCGTGAACCTCCAGCCGTTTTTGTACTTGCCAATTTGGATAGAAGAAAAAAAGAACAGGCTGCGAACTGAGAAGATTCTGAGCTGACCTCGTTGCCCGATGGTCTCGATAACATTGCGGGATAAGGTGGCAGCGGGTGGGGTGGCAACTCTGGCTAGCTGCAGAGAAACCTTGAAAGTGGAATTTGTGGCGCAGAGTTTCAAATGGCAAATGGCTTCAATTGTTTGCACTAATTATTGCTGCAAAAGGGAGTCGAAAGTTTCCAAGGAAGAAGGGGATAGGGGGGGCGTGGCAACGTCATCTTCAGGTATGGCCATGTGCCATGTCGCAAATGCAGCAATTTTGCAGCTGTTGTTGCCACTTGCCACTTGCCACTCGCTCCTGCTGCGAAAAGTTCTTCTTCGCACAAGTTCTCCAAACATTTTCAACTTTTCAAGTGTTGCAATTTCTCAGACCCCCCATCTCCCCCACTCCCACCCTCCGCACACATAAACACATAATGTACAGTATTTGGGTCAGCTGTGTATGCGTGAGAGTATGTGTGTGCGTGAGAGAGAATGTGTGCCTCTTCACTGACTTCTAATTGCAATTGACCAAATGCCAAGGCAACGTCGACTTCAACTGCAGGCAAGGCAGGCAGCTGCTCTGAGTGTGCCTGTATATGTGTGTGTGTGTGTGTGTGTTAAGTGTGTGTGCAAACTGACTGCGCCTCATCTCCTTCATTTTTGCTGCTTCAATTCGATTCAATGAAGCACAGTTTTATTTGAAATCAAACCGAAAAGCAAATTGCAGCGAGAGTGTGTGTGTGTATGCTTTGTATGTGTGTGTGTGTGTATGTGTGTGTATGTGTGTGTGGGTGTATGCCTTGTGTGTGCGTGCTTGTATATATTCCAATTCATTGAAGTGCTGAGTGCCATTGATTTTTATTTCGCATTTGATTCGTTTCGTTTCATTTATTATTTATTTGATTTATTTTTACTGCACAAGCAGCCAACGCTGCCACGCCCACCCCTTTGCCGCCTCCTGGGTCTGCCTGAAAAGGCCAAGTCGAGGAGCGTCTTTGAGGGCAGGTCGCATGGCCTTTAGCCTGCAGCTCCCTCCCCCTCCCCCCTGCACGATTCAGCTAACACACAAGTAAATTACTCATACGCCACGTTGGCCGCAGCGTTTCTTTTTGCTTTGCTTTGCTTTGCTTTGATACGTTGTGTGTGTGCGTGTGTGTGTGTTGTGTCGCAGCTTGATCAGTTGCTGCCGTTGCTGCTTTCAAATTATGACGTCACAGGGCAAAAAGGTAAACGAGAAGAAGGTGTATGGCGGGAGGGGAAGAGAGAGAGAGAGAGAGGAAGGTAAGCCCGAAAAGTAATCTCGGTTATTGCCACAGAGCAGAGCTTGCCATTGGCCTTGGTATGTGTGTGAGTGTGTGTGTGTGTGCAGCAGCTGCACAATGAAGTGAAAGCAATGCCACAAAATTTCTAATCTCATTCATGAGGCAAGTTACCCCCCACCTGCCCCCTGCCAGCTGGCCCCTTCACTCCCCACTCTGCTTGCCACCCTCGCTCCATTTTGCGGGCGCACTCTGAACTAATCGCCGTTGCAGCGAATGAGCAATAAACCAGTCAAGATGCTGCCCAGGGGGGAGGGGGAGCAAAGGGAAAAGAGAGCAACAGCAGAAGAGAGGAAGTGAGTGGTGCGAAGGAATGGGGAGCATTGTCGCCACAGCGCCACCTTTTGTGTCAAAAGTGCACTTCCATTATTAGCGCATTGTGTGCTGAGAGAAAGCAGAGAAAGGGACACAGAGAAAAAGAGAGAGCGAGAGGAGCAAGAGCGAGAGAGGAGCAGAGTGAGACAGGCAGAGAGGGGCAGGTTCACCAGTAGCTAGGAATGGTAGGCGGTGGGGGGGGTGAAAATATGAGCCGAGTTCGCGCATAAAGGAAGTGCATTTAATTTCTTTTCTTTGCCTCGAGTTTGCTGCTAAGGGAAAGAGGGCTGTAAAGGGGGGGCGTGGCAAGTAGGGCGTCTCTGCTTTGTGGCCATTCATAAAGCGCGCTAGAGGGCGCTGCTGTTGCTGTCGTTTGGCTCACCGCGACACACAAAGTGGCAGTGCTGGCGGCATGGCGGGGAGAGGCGCCTCGTCTCATCATAAAAATTGAGCACGAGACTTAGTTGACTTTTGCACATACTACAAAAGGCATTGCCACGCCCCCTGCACCTCCCCTGTACAGCAACAACAAGTATATAATTTTAATTTGGCTTTATTTTCACGACGTTGTGCGATGAGCACAAGCTGAAAAGATGCAGGAGAAGCCGCCGCAGCCGCAGCCGCAGCTCGCCACGTTAGAAACAAAGCCAAAGTCTGCAGGGCATGGGCGTAGCTACTGCAAGGGCAGGGGGAGGGACGGGGAGGGGTATAGAGGGATGTGAGCTGCAACGTCGCTTTATGTTCATTTAGCCTGAAACAGTTTTTGAAACATTTTTCAACGCAGTCGGAGTCGGCTGAGGCTGAGGCTGAAGAAGCAACGCTGCACGCCACACTTTTCTTTTACGCTTTTGTAACCACGATAAATGTGCTTTATGTACCGTTAGCAGGCAGAGAGAAAGAGAGGGTGTGCACCTAACCTCGCCTGATGAAATGTTTCCTGCACTTTCGCCTCGTTTTTTGCATCATCTTTTCTTTTCACACAAAAAAAAGGAGAAGAAGAAGGCAAAATGTGGCAGGAAAATAGCTTAAAATAAAGGTATGAAAAATATTAAAGAGCCACAGGCCGAAAATATGCATAGTGTGGGGCACAGTGGTGCGAAAACAGTTCCAAGCGAGATGAATTGCAAGAGAGAAAGAGAGAGAGAGAGAGAGATAGAGAGAGAATGAGAGCGAGACTGGTTTATAGCCCAATTAGTTGAGCTCTTAAACAAGAAAAGACTTAGGAAGCAATAACTTAGAGTGGCAAGGAGCGAGAAAGAGAGAGGAAGAGAGAGAAAAAGAGAGGGAGAGAGCGAGAGAGAGAGGGAGATTAAGAGAGAGAGAGTGAGAGAGAGAGAGAGAGAGAGAGTGAATGAGGGCGAGATATAGCATACTTAGTTGAAGAATAATTAGCTAAGCAGGAAGAGAGTGAAATGGCGAGAAACAAGTTACGACGCGATAGCTTAAGAATATATGTGAAAGAGCGAAAAAGAGAAAGCTAGATATACAAGAGAATGTGATTGATTAAAAAGAGAAAGATTGAAAGAGAGAGAGGCCGAATAAGAACGCTTTGCACCAAGTTGAAAGAGAATAGGAAAGGAAGATCGTATTGGTGAAGATAATTCAATTGAGATCTATCGATAGCTATCGATAACTATAGTTAATGTCTTACAATTTGCCATCTTCCAGTTTCTGCTTCTCTCTTTATGCATTGCAACCTTGTTGTGTAATTTCTCATTCGAATAAATCGATAATTATCGATAAGCCTAGTAAATATCCTACAAGTTGTCTTTTTAAAATTTCGTCTGCTATCGTCGAGATCGTGTTGCAAGAGATGGCTTTATTGAGATCTATTGTTAAGTAACAATAAACAATTTTCTCTTCTTTTACATCGGCTGTTTTGCCACATTCGATTGGCGTCGCTTTGTTATCGATTGGCACTCGACAGTTGCAACGTGGGGCGAGTGCAAGAGAGTTTATCGCAAATGAATGAACCAAGCAGGCAAATGCTCTTGCAAAACTGCATTCAAATTCAACGAAGGGACTGCCTCTTTTTCTCTCCCCCCGCCATAGTCAGCCTCTCTTTCTCGCTCCTCTCCCTCTCTCGCCCTTTTCCATTCAGCAGGTGCATAAAGAAGACGTTTTCAAATTTCCCTCTGGGCACCGACGGCGTCGATGGCGATGACACGCAGCGTGGTTGAGATTCTTTTGGCCCATTGTGCCAGAGGAAGGGTGTACGATGGGCGAAATGAGAAAAGCAGATGAGCAACAAGAAGAGAAGAGAGAGAGAGAGAAAGAAAAACACACACATAATAAATAAATAGCTGTTGGTTTAGGGGGGCATGGCTTAAGAGCTGCATTGAGTAAAGAAAACTTTGAATAGAATTTTTAAGTTTGCCATTTACCAACACACACACAAACACACCAACAGACACACACCCGACGTCCGATAGCCGTGAGAGAGAGCAAAGAAAAACCTTTAGTAGCGTGTAATTTGCACTTTGTAAATTTGCATAAAAGCTGCAAACAGGGTGCCCCACGCCAACACAGGGTGGTGCGGATGGAGGGGTAGAAGACTGGCATAAGTCCAAGATAGAGACGATATGTAAATGCCAAACACACACACACACACACACAAACACCTGCAGCATGTGTCGTCACTTTACATACGCGTACCGGGAAGGGTGGGGGCAGGGTAAGGGGGGTAAGGGGGGTGCATACTTAAAAGCAGCAGACAGACAGAGCAGAGACATTCATTTTGGCCGAGATTAGGGCAACATTGCCACCTGGCTATGCCACAATTTGGCTGTCCAATTTGACGTCCAAAAAGCAAATTCAGCCAAGAGATTGGGAGAGAGAGAGAGAGAGAGAGAGAGAGAGAGAGAGAGAGAGAGAGAGAGAGAGAGAGAGGGAGGGCAGGTGACAGATTCGATTGCTTGCCAGCTGCCAGCAAAGATGTCATTTTGTTTGCCCATAAGAAGATTACACATGTTATACAGAGAGAGAGAAAGAGAGACAAACAGACACAGAGAAAGAGACGGAGGGAGAAAGTGAAAGAGAGAGAGTGAGAGAGGGCACGTCTATGCTCAATTGAATGCAGCCAAGTGTTGTCGCTGAGCTTAAATGATCAATGCAAAGATTACAATAACGTTTGCAAATGGTCTGGCTCAAGCTCAAGCTGCAAAAGCTTTACAAAAATGAGCTTTGCTCAGAGCAGTTTTAGGGTGAATAACTGTAGAAGAAACTTTTTGTTGAGGGTGGAAGAGAACAATGGGGTTGGGTTAACTGTTTAAATGAATGCGCCTAATTGCTTAAAACTGCATAAAAATGCTTTTTTTACTTGTTAAAACAATCAAATTGTTGTAAAAGCTTTAAAGCAGCTTAACTTCTATGGAAAAGTCTGTTTGAACTCAAAGCTGTCGCAGAGCCTTCTTTATATGCAGAGCAAAGCTGAAAGCACCTTCCCAATGCTTCAGTTTGTTCTAATAAACTCATTTATTTACAGTAATGGAAGTTTATAATATCTATTGTTTGTTGCTCTTATAGCTGTTATAAGCTTTACTATTATTTGAACTGCTTGAATAAGCTTTCGCATTACGATTTCAGCTTAAGCTTTGCTTTCAATTCAAGCTAAAATAATGTTTACTCTCCAGCTTAGCTGAAAGCTCATGTAGAAGTCTTCAATTATAATTTCGATTATAGTTCTCAACTAGTTATAGTCTTATTAGAGCAAAAATTCAAATTTCGTTTGTAACTCGCAACTGGTTCTAGGCTTATTGCATTCGTATTAGCTTGCAGCACTTTCCTTTGCCTATTGTGGGGCAATGAAAATCAGCGTTTCATCAAAATTTGCCGCACTGAGGGACAACAACAATGGCGCACACAGCTTATACATTTTATAGTTACAGCTACATGAAGCCATTATAGGGAAACCCCCTCTCTGTCCCTCTCTGCCCTGCACCTAACCTGGTTTACAGTGCACGGAATCGTTTTTTGTTTGTGCAGTTTGCACTTCACTTAAATGCGACGCGAAAAGAATAACAACAACAACATCAACAACAATAATAACAGCAACAACAACGGAAGGAACAGCAACGTGGACAATAATAATAAAAAAGCGTAAAGCCAACTAAAACTTATGGGCCCTGGCCGCAACAGGACAACGATCCTCCAGTTACCTCTCACTTAACCCCCCCCTCACCATGTTCCCCTCTCTCTCTTCGACTCTCTTTCCTTGCCTCTGCCTTTCCTTCTCTCTCTGCCTGTTTCCCTCCCGTGACGCCATTAAAAATTTCTGCTGATGTCGAATTAGCGCCAGGGAACGTTGCACAGTGGGTGCATTGCAAGCGGGGGGAGGTGGGTTTAAGCACTCAGCATGCTGTCCCTTTCTCTCACAAACACACACTCACACATAAATATATCTAATCTCATATGAAAGTAATTACTTTCAGCTGCTGTTGCTATCGAAAAATATTAAATTATATTGAGTACACACACAACACACACAAACACACACAAACATGCACACTCACACACACACACACATACACACCTCTGCTGCAAATGTGCCCACTGTAAATACGTCCGTTAGTCGCTGCAACCACACAGCCCATAACTATAGCCCCGCAGGACACACACACACACAAGCACAACAACAGCAGTTATCCCTTTGCCTTCTTACATCTCTCTCTCTCTCTCTCTCTCGCCCTCTCCTTCCCTCCTCTCTTTCTGCCTGGTATTTCCTTTTGGCCCGTCGACATTTTTTCGCTTGCTGCGTTTTTCGTTCCCTTCGTTTTTCTGCGACTGCAGCACAAAATTCCGCGAATTTCTCTTTGGCTTTTGCCTGTTTTCCCCTCCTTTCTTCCTTCGTTTTTATTTTACTTCTCACACAGTTTGTTGCCATTTCTATTGGGTGCCCCCTTTTGCCAGGCAGGCAGGCAGGCTATTTAAGGCTGCCTGCCTGTCTCTGCCTACCTAACCTCAACGCTTGAGTTTTTGCAGTGTGCTGTGCTGCTGTCTGTCCTCCTTTCTCCTTTTCCCCTCTCTTTCTCTTGCTTGCTGTCTGTCTCTGTCTCTGTCTGTATGTCTGTGTGTATGTGTGTGTAACTTATACGGGTATTAATTTTGGTTTATGTGCAACTTGTACGCTGTAATTTTTGCGCTTTTGCCCTTTTTTCTTTACACCCAGCGATGGCGACGGCGACGGCGACTCCTGATTCTGTGAGGAGGGCAAAGAGAGAGAGAGAGAGGGAGGGAAAGACAGAGGAAAGTGGGAGCAGAGCAAGACAGGAAGCGGGCTTGGTCACACTGATAACAACAATGGACGACGACGACGCCATGGTGCATATATGTTTATAGTATTCCCAAATACATATGTATATGGACTATACATATATAGTATTTATGGTATATAAGCATATGGTATATACACATATATACATATATGTCTGATAGTGTCGCATACTATATAAATCTGCTGTCATATTCTCTCAACTTTCATTTGCATGTGACTACGACTGAAACAAAAGAAGCACCAGAAGAGTTATGACGGAGAAGAGCAGTAGAGAGAAAGGGAGACAGTGAGAGTGTAAGAGAGTGGTAGACAGCTCACTTAACAGACTCTTGTAGAGAGCAACGGGGAAGCAACTTAGAAAGAGAGGAAGAGCCAAAGGAAGAGTTGTGTAAGTCTTCTCTCTCGAGATGCGAGAAGAAAACAGAAGATTCTTTGTTTAGGCTGGAACATAGCATCTTCAGAACTTTTTACAGAATCGGAAACAACAAAAAGAGGAGAAAGAGACTGTACCTAAGTTGGGGTAGGTAGAGCAATGTAAGTTAACTATTCTTCCAAAGCACTCAACAATAGAGAAGATTCTTAGTTCAGGCTTGAACAGAGAAGAAGAAGAGCAATATGTTAAACAATGGTAGTCCACAAGTCTTCTAGAATACTCTACCTATTCATATCCACACGACGTAGAGCAGTCTGAGGTAAAGTAAGATTCGTAACGCTTCCATGTAGATTAGAGAGAACCGATTAAGAAGTGAACTAGAGTTGCTTAACTTGCTTCAATGTCTAATGCTAATTTCGTAGCAGGAATAAAAGCAGAAACCCTTTTATCTTCTTCCCAGAGAGAAAAAGTCGTGCCTGTCATAATTTTTGAGCTCTCTCAACTCTGCTCGAAATGCCTGTCCATCATAATGGGAACACGCAGAAGGACAGTCGAGAGTCGAGTCAAGAGTCGAGTCGAGAGCTATTTAGTCGCGTTCTTATGCAAGAGATTTGACTCGCCACTTGAACTGGCTTCCTCTCTCTCTCACGCCCTCTCTCTCCTTATTCTCTTCTCTTCTTTCCTCGTCTGCCTGGAGACTAGTTAATCAGTTTAACTTGAAAACAAAGGACAACTGCTGCCAAGTGCTGACAGCTGAGGACGAAGAGGACAGCGGACAAAGAGAGAGAGAGAGAGAGAGAGAAGCACTACGGATTGAGTGCCCTGCGAGTGCCAAGGACATCTAACCCCAACCCACTTTCCACTTCTCTTCCCCGTCTGCAGACAGAACAAGAAACTAACCGAACAAATATGAGAATTGGAGACGTGCATTAGCCGGGACAAAAACCACTTAGCGGGTAACTAACCACAGCGAAAAAACCAAAGTACTTCAATCTACATACAGCTACAGATACAGATACAGATACATATATAGTATATATGTATGTATGTATCATGTATATATAGAGGGCAGGCATCGCTTGCTTATGGTTTCTTCTAGCGCGACAAAAGGCAAAAGCCATAAGGACGAAACGCAGAGAGAGAGAGAAGCAGAAAGGGAAAGAAAGAGAGGGAGAGAGTGGAAAAGAAGCCAACCCAAAATGGAAGCCAAAACAGGAAGTAATCTATAGTCGCCGCCATTGTTTATTGTTTAATTTTTAGTCAGCCTTATTGTTGTTGTTCTTGTTGTTATTGTTGTTGTTCCTTGTCTTCTTCTTCTTCGTCTTGCTTCATTGTTGTTGTTGTTGTGTGCCCATTTTTGCGTCTGCTTCGTTTTCTATTGTTAACAATTTTTGCATTTGCCGTTGCAAGTAGCAAAAACTTTTCAATGTGCCGCGCCGTCGCCGTCGACCATTGTTCCCTGGTTACGCCTTGCTTTCCTTTCCCCTCCTCTCTCTCTCTTTCTCCTCTGCACCATCCACGCCCCCCTTTACATAACCGTGCCACTTGAGCAGCACAAAAGGCAACGAGGTAAAAACAGACAAAAGCCAAACCCAAACGCCAAAGACGTTGACAAGGCGACATTCGTGGGGCATCTCTAGAACCAACCCCCTCTCCCCTCCCTCACTCTACCCTCCTTCTACGCCACTGGCCCTTCTCGACAAGACACGCCCGTATCGCATTTACTTGGATTTCGTTTTATCGGCAAGCGACAACAACTCGAGCAAAGCAGAAGAAGAACAGCAGCAGCAACAGCAACAACAGTAATAATAATAACAACAATGTCACCCAGTTTCCATGACATTCCCCCTTGCCTCCCACTTCCTTCACCCTTCCCCTTCCTTTCTCTCTGTGCAACCCTGTTCTATAATTGCGTTGCGGTGTCGCTGTCCCGGGTTATAGCCGAGACCTGCAAACCAGATGCCATGCCGTCGCCAGCGATTATGGTTATACGCTGTCAGAGAAGCCTTTAGATATATAAATATATATAGTGTGCGTATATACCGGAGATACGCCACGACTACAAACAGGGGAAAAAAAGATAAACAGCAAGCTGCAATATATTCCTTATGAAATTATAGGGATTCCTTGCAGCTGCCAAAGAGAATTATAGTATTCTATGGTAATCGAAGTGAAAAAAGGAAGCATTCGATATGCTAGAAGATAATATCAATATAACAATATTGAACTACAAACGATTTGTACATCAGATACTTTAGATCAAGTAAAACATATATAATATCATAATTTCCTAACCAACTCTTCCAGTGAACTCAGCTCGTGTGCATGATATATTCTTGAAACTAAGTATAGAGACTACAAATGATTGTGCATGGTATTTGTTTTGAAAATCAGATAAATACCGCTGAAAATATCTTGATAATCTAAGATCAGAATATATATATATATATATATGTGGATAGATTAAAGTATTAACTAAATTATTTAGTTTTTATATACTTATCATATATACAACCTCATAATATACTATATTATAACATTCTTCCAGTGGGTCGCTTTTCTAGATTAATCAGTATTTAATGAGCTTATCAATTAACTAATTACTTGAGTTAATGATTCACCGTTAATAGGCCTCAACTGACGGGTTTACCCGAGCAATTTGTGAAACTATTCAAGATATCAATTACCTCAGCATCATGGAAAATATCACATTATTTTTTATAGATAATTTAAAATCAGTCAAGTGAAAAGAATTAATCGAGAGTGAACGATAAAAAAAAACACAATTAATTGGAGAAAAATATGTGGAAATAAAAAAGATTATGAAACAAAAAATTATTTGCATTCTGAATTGTTGTAAAGTATTAAAAAAATTAAACATTTTCTGAATATATTTTTTTTCTTTTTTTCGATTGTTTTTTTTTTTTTTCTTTGTGCACCTTTCATATAGCGTTAGGTGAGTGTGTGAGTGTAAGTTAGTGTGTGTGTGTGTGGTTGTGTGTAGGCGCATGTGTGTGTGTGTATGTGAGATTTTGTTTGTTGTATTTTTGTTGTATTTGGAAAACATATAAACAAATGACTTAGACGCAGACAATTAGGACAATTGGGATAACGTTGGGATGGGATTGTTAGGGTTTTTTTTATTTATTCATTTCTTTTTTTTTGTTTTTCTTTCATGGGGGAATTCAACATATAAGGATATATATATATAGTTTTTCTTTTCATTATATTTCACTTTATATTTTATTTGATCGTTTTGGTTTTCTTTCGGTTGTTCAGTAACATATGTTAACTAGGTAAAATTACAGATACAACTGTTTCTTCTTCTCGTATGCGATACGATAAAATCCTACTTGTTTTATTTTCACTGCTGTGCAAGTTTCGACTTGAACACTGATTGATTAATTTGTTGTTGTAGTACTCTTAGTTATTAAAGTTAAGTTAAAACCAAAGGAAAAAGATAACGTTTCTTTTTCTGGTGAAAAATGAAAAAGCGTTTCTAGAGTCTAGATGAGTTAAAAATATTTTTTAAATCTTTTTACCATAAAAAGCATTGATAAAAAACTGAATAAAAAACAATATGAATGAAAAAAGACAGAGAGAGAGTAAGAGAAAAAGAGTGACAGAAAGAAAATGGGAAAAAACTTGGTTCGATGTCGATGATAAACGAAAAAAGAAACCAACGAAAAAAGGTTGAAAACGAGAACCGAAGAGAATCATACAAGATTTTTCTTTTGGATTTGGTGAATGAGAAAGAAAATCTCGTTGGGTTATTAATTTTTTTATTTTTTTATTTTTTTGTTTTGGAGGGTGAACTTTTTTGTTGTTGCGAGAGAATGAGCGAGACAGAGTATGTGTGTGAGAGAGAGAGACAGATAGATAGATAGTTTGGAGATAATAACGAGTAATTGTAATTGTGTATAACGAGCGAATGACTGAGAGGAATCTTTTTTTTTGTTGATATTGAAAAAAAAAAAACGTAACATATATCACATGCAAAAAGGAAACTCAAAACGAAATGTTACTTTCACATTTAGAGAAAGAGACAGAGAGAGAGAGTGATTGTGTGTGTTGCTTCTTTGTATTTGTAGCTGTTGTTGTTACTGTTATTGTTGCTGTTGTTGTTGTAGTTGTTGTTGGGTTAGTTTAGTATGCGTGTTAATATTGGTTAATCAGAAAGGGGAACAAACTGAAGTCGATAATCAACTAAATACACATAGACACGTACACATAACACAAATACATACAAATACATTATATACTTGATTATTATTTTTGCAGTTGCAGTTTCAGTATTTTTCTTTTTTTCTTGTTTCTTTGGTATTTTTAAAGTACTTTTTGCACGACCCTAAACAGTAAGCCTTGTGTGTTTGTATTCAAAATAAAAAAAACAATTCCATGAGATGAGAACTGTAGAAATGTGTGTGTGTGTGTGTCAATAGAGAACATGGAAGTTATTTCGATTTTTTTTTTCAGTCTTTAATATCTGGTATTTAATTTATTTACATATGGGAATTGCAAATAATATACAAATACCAGACTTGGTATTGTAAAATACTGAAGTGGATCTCGTCGAGTAGCAATATGGCAGAAAATGCAGCGCGGGCAAGAATACTTTTAGAAGTTTTTAAGTAGGCTCCATAAAAGCTGAAGTGTTGAAGCGGCGAAAGTGCACAGAAGTGGCTTGTGAAAACATATAAAACAAATGCTTTCGATTGGTATTTAAAGCAATATTTCGTTTGGTATTTTTTAAAACAGCAGACAAATAAGACAAATAAATTTTAAGTGATTTTTTAATATATTTTTGTATATCTCATTTCTTTTGTAGTTTTTGCAAATTGCTGTAACTTCGATTCGAACCAGCCGATCGCTTTTGGTATTTTTGGAAGGGTTGGGGAAGAAGCAAATAAAATTTGCTTGTGTACTGAAACTTTTGATGCAAAATGTTGCTTAGAATGGAACATTATGGAATAAGAACAGAAAATTGATGCAGTAATGTCAAAGAGAAACGAAAACAACTTAGGATAGCGACTATATGAGGCCTCAGCCAAAAATTACAAATTGTATTTTTTGTACCATATACGCCTGTGTTTCCTTTTTCAGTATTTTTATTGTTTGTGTTTTTTTGTTTTGTTTTTTTGTTTTTTTTTTTGGACTTACCAAGGTGTGAACGAGCTCCAGAAGAGACTACAAGTTCACGAAGGTCGAAACGTAGTAGTATTTTTTATGGTATTTTTTGTCATTTGATCATTTTGATTTGATTGGTTGTTTTGCAGTTTTCACATGGGGAAATGCAATTTGATTTGTGTTGAAATTTGATTTCGATTATTTGGATTTTGGTTTAGCACACAACATGAAGGTATCGAGCCACAGCAACAGAGTAGGACAGTACACAATTAATTGACAGGACAATAAAAAAGAAATTAAAAGACAAAAATGCTTTTCGTTAACGAATTAATTAAGTTGAGAGATTCAGTATACAAATTGTATTTTTTCTAAATTTGTTTTTGTTTAGATATTTATTTTGTTTTTTTTTTTTAAATGATCGCCGAGCGATACAAATAGAGACCTAAAGGATTTCTTAGTTTGAAACTGAAGCAATTGTGTAATTGAAATGAAAAGTACATTAAACGCCACTTTGTAAACGAAATAATAAATCACATTTGACAAACACACTTAATTCGGTTGGTATTTTCTGGGTCTTTACGATGAGATACTTGTTTTGCTTTTGGGATTCATCTCAGAGCAGGCGTCAGGCTTCTTTTGGGGCTAATTTTCATTTGGGTATCGTATCGTTTCGTTTCGTTTTTAGTATTGGTTAGTTAGTTAAATGTTGTTAAATGAAACTTTGGATCGCATATAGTAAGTATATAGATTTCATACGTACGTAGAGTATTACTTACAAATGAAAATATGTAAACGACTTGAAAAACATAAAAACAAAACATAATTCGCTTTGGACACGCACACACAGTTACAAAATTATAGATAATACTTAAAGTACTTAAGATTGTTAATCAAACAAGAGTCGAGAAAATTACACACAACCAAGTCAGATTTCTCTATTGATTTTCATCGAGGTTTTCTTCTTCGAAAACGGTTTTAAGTCCTTGTTTACTTTCGCTTTTCGTTAGTTTATTTTCTGGATTCATTTCTTTACATATTCTTTCGCGTAACACAAACGGAAAATTGACAAATCAAAACAACAACAAAAAAGTACACTTTCGACTAGTTTGACCATGGAGATTTGTATGGCTCTTTTTATATCGCTTATCGAAAACTGAACCAAAGCAAATCAGATATAAGTTGAACTCACATACGACAAGGTGAGCGTATAAAGAGAATTCGTACGAAAGGAATTGCAAACGAACAGAAAGTGAAACAATAACAAAGAAACGGAAAAACTTGAGTGCATTGTGAGGTTATGTAAGCTTGCAGTTCGCTCACAGAATGCACTCGAAGAAATCGCAACAGAACTCAAGTTTACAGATCAAAGACTAAGCTTAGCTCTCTGTAGTTTATATTAGGGTCGGGGAACTGGCACCTAATTTTAATATAATTATAGTTTCTCACAACTGTATTGTGGTTATTGTTGATTTCGCACTTTACGACTAACATTTTGTATTTTTTAATATTTCATAGTTTTTTCTTTTTTTTTGTATTTTTTTTTTAGGGTTAGACGAACACAAGGAGGTAAAACACTAGACAACACACATACTCAATGAAGTGCTATCATTATTTTCGCTTTGGATTTTTGAAACAGTTTTTGATGAACCATTTTTTTTGTTTTTTTTTTCGTATTATAATAGACAAAACGTAGAGTTCGTAAATGAGAAATGAAATCGAAATCAAGGGCTACAAAATAAATGAAAAATTTGAAAATTACGGAAAATTTTTATTTGCGCTAAGTATTTTTTTTCTTTTTACCCTTTACTTTTTTGAGGCAGGCAAGAACAGAAAAAGCTCAAACTAAGAGAAAATTTGGCGCGCTAAGCGACAGTTTTATATTAATTTTTTAATCAATTTTTTTTTCCTTTTAAGGTTAGGCCAGAAAAAGTTTCGTGGAACTTATAAGTAGAAGAAAATACATAAAAACCAAAAACGAAACAAAATAGGGGTAGGGAGGAAAAATACGACAAAACGAAAAACAGCAAAAATTCAACATTTTGTTTGTTTCTGTTTTCTTTAAGAGATCTTTCAATATATTTTGAGGTTAGTTTGCAGCACGTCCAACGCATAAATGATAGACTCATTGAGGGGAGAGAGGCGTACGGGATTGTGGGAATGTGATTGCGGGTATTTTGATTTTCATATATTTTTTTTTTTTCATAGAATTGGATTAGATTTTTTTTTTTTTGTTGAGACTAGTTGAATGTGTTCAGTTGAAGTTTGAAAACATATATAAACAAGTTTCGATAACAATTTCATTTAGAGGTAAAAACAACAGTACTTTTTTTTTGTTTTTATTTGGTTTTTGTTAAATCATAAAACAAAAATTAATATATACTTTCTTTTTGATTGAATATGTTAAGTCTATATATATATGTAGGTATATAATGTATATACATATGTATATATATGGTTGAAAGAAAGAGACGAACAACAACGGAAAAGAGAATGGAAAACAAAAAGAAACCGATAAATCAGTTGATATTCAAAATTTGAGCTTTTTCTCTTCGTTGATGCAGTACCACAAAACGTAAGATTAGGCAACGATTCGTTATCAGAATCGGAATGAGAATCGGAATAGCGATTCTGGTGCATATATGAATGTATATATAATATATATAGAAATGTTTAATTAATGGTTAACAGTACGATTTATACATTATCACCATCTTCTTCTGTTTCCATCAGTTTCGCAAATTGTAACTTAAGTTTGAAAGAACAACTAAAAATATTCGATTGATAAATCTTATAAACCAAAACAGAATCGCCCCCCCCGGGCCTTTACACTGGATCCAAACTGCGCACTAATGGATTTTACATAGCATATACGATATACTGTATTCTGATTTCTCCTCCCAGAACTCTAATATCGTATGCAAATGGATAATTCTAGTCGACTAATCGAATAATTGGCGTTGTACTTACTTCTCGCTGTACTCGTCCATGTGGGCATATGACTGCACCGAGTTCTCCTCGATAAGGAACTTCACACGCTGGTAGAAGGAGGCCGTCACCGAGGGGGGTTGCTTGCGCAGCAGCACCTCGACAGGGTCGTTCGACGAGAGGCACATTATGTGCTCTGAGCAGGCCGGATGCGAGCAGCACTCGCTATCGGAACAGTCCGTCATTCCATCTACATAGATGATTATGTTTGCAATTGTGGTTTTTGGTTTCGTTGTATATTTAGTTTGAAGTTCATGTTTTCGCCTTTTCTCTTGCTCAAGTTGCGCGCGAGTTAAGCTACAAAAGTGATCGCACTCTCTAGTTCAGTACTTACCGCCATCGTTATCGATATTATCCTTGCAGTTCATCTCTAGTGCAATCGAACAATCGCTACCTGCCCAGCCCTCAATACAATCGCAGCGATATTCCCCATTCTCCAGTGTGCACTGTCCGTGACGTGAGCAGCCGTTCTCGCAACCAGCTGTGGGCAAGAGAAAAGTAAGAGAAGAATGAGTATTGGCGAAGTAGTAAAGAAAGCTACAGCTCCGAAGAAGAGAGATAAAGTCAAAAAATCAAGGAATGCCTAACGATTGAAGCTTGATAAAGGTATAGAAGAAGGTAAAGAAGGGCTTTAAAGGCAGTCAAATTCAAAGAATTGAAACAAGGACAGAAAGAGACACAGAGGGAAAGCCAGATGAAGACCATTAAGAAAGAGTTACCTGCCATAACACCCTTTCAACGAGCAGCAAACGGCTTACAACCCATCTACCTCTTCCCCTTTGTCCTTTTCCCTTTCCGCTACCTCTTGCCCTCATACCCATGGCAAATGCATTCGCTGACGATTAAAATCGAATGATGACATTCAAGTGAAGCTCCCCGAGTGTCTGACGAGTAGTTTGAGGGTCGATTCAAATCGAGTCAAGCCATGTGACATTTTGTTGTTGTTGTTATTTTTTATTTTATATCACGAAAAGGCCCCAACGCAGGCCCCACATCGAGTCGAGGGTCCCGTCAAGGCAGCAAGAGCATTAATATAAAAATAATGTTAATGTTTGCTTGAGGCGAGGCGCGCTCAAGTGCGTCCAGGGATGGGATGGCGATGGCACAAGCAAGGCAGTCAGGCTGCCAGCGAAGGCACTCAAGGTTGGGCTTGGTTATGGAGCCCAAGCCCAGGACACCCTTGGCACGCACATCTCGAACATCGTAAACGAAATGTGGAGAAATCTACAAAACAGTAAACATAAAAAGCCAACGAAACGTAACGATAGATGCCACCGTTGATGGTGGCTCTTTTCTTCGTGTTCTTCAAAGGGGGTTCAGCAATTGCTGGATTCCAACGGGGGGAATGGGGGTTTGGGTTTATTTGTTTGTTCCACGACAGGCAGCAGGCAGCATTTGACGCAAAGTTAATGTCACTTGACATGTGTCATTTGCAAAATGGGTAACCTCGACGCTAACTCAACTTCCGGTATGTTAAAAAGTTTGCGGCGCATAAAATGACTTCCTTGTCGTAACTGCCTTCCTGTTTACGACTCTCCAGCACACACACACACACACGCACACCCTGGTAGAGTCGGTACTGCGTGTGTGCACACTACACATATTGGCAATAACGTCAAGTGTTGCTGCCAATATTTGAACGATGTCTGCTGACGCTGCCTGCGCACAAACAACTCGCCTAAGTACCCTACTCTCTCTCTTCTTCCGTCTCTCCCTCCCATTTTCCCTCTCTCTTTCCTTCTCTGTCTGGCATTATGCTAAGTTTCAGGGCGCAGCAGAAATCTGTCAAAAGTTGCATAGCTTAAGCCAACGCGAAACTTTGCAATCCACTGCAAATAACGCGCTCGTTTAACCCCAAAACTTTATCGTAGGCATGTAAATCTATATAGATTAAGTAAATATATGACCCAACTAGCCTTGGATAACTCGGCTATCATATATGCTATTGAGTTGAAGTTTAGCCAGTATATGTATATATATATATATATCTATAGCTCGGCAAATTGCCATAGTTCTTGCACTGAGATTAGGTATAACCTCAAGTAGCTCGTATGTTTTACACTCAATTGCTCTGCAGTTCACTCTAAACTTCAATCATCAACTTTGGAGTTATATATTCTCTTGAATTGATTAAATTGATTGCATAACAAACCCTAGCAGACCCAAGTAACTCAGCTATTCGACAGTGAAAAACATAGTAGTTGACCAAGGGCTATGGAATAAGACACTCCAGCACACATTCGTCACACGCAAACATCCTCGTAAACCTCAAGTAACTCAGCTGCCCTTAACTATGGCTCACTGAAATTATCACGACACTGATTTGCAGCTATTTTTACTCATAATTTTATTAGTTTCATTCGCATAGCACGAATCTTAACTAAAATGTTTAGAATGATAGTAAAATCTCGGCGCCGACTTTTAATAAAAATAAATAAAGTGCGGGAGAGAAGCGACATAACTAAACGTAAGTGGCGCATAAAAAGTCAACGACTATTTTTTTTTCCCGCTATCCCCCAGGGAGGAGGAGCGGGGTAGGACAGGAGAAGGGAAAGAAGAGGGGGTAACTGAAATTGAGAGACATAAAAATGTATCTACACTGGAGGATTGCAGTCGTGTAATTTGTTACAAATCTCAGCTCAAATTCAATAAACTTTACCGCATTGTGAAAGTCGCGAAAGCGAAAGAGAGACAGACAGAGAGAAGAGAGAGAACGAGAGGAGAGAGGGAGAGTGGGAGAGTGGGAAAGCGGAGCGGTAGTGTAGGAATAGATGTAAAACTCTCTGTCGCTGCAAAGTCGTTAAGTACTTTCTAAAAATACATCCCAAACATGCATGTATTAGTTAATGTCGGTGTGTGTGTGTGTGTGTGCCAGGATATTGGGTGGCACTTTGTGCTTGTGCAAGCGTGACTCGCACGTCTAAGCCACCACTCCAGCCAGTGGCTACCCCCGCGCCTCCTCCTTCCTCTCTTTCTTCTCCCTTCTGAACGCGCTGCTGCAACACTTGAATCGATTCAAAACGTTTTTGGCCGTATGTTGTCAGAAGGAACTTCCCACTGGGAATGCCGAATGGCGTTCGACATTGCCAGCAAGAGGTTGGCAAAGGGGGGAGGAGGAGTTAAGGGGGGTATCGGGAACTGGAAGCCGGGTCGGTTTTGGCTTGGTAAGTGTCTTTCGACTGGGCCTGAGTGAAATGACGTCGGAAGTTTTATTGGTTTTGCACACGTCAACGAAATGTAATACACACACATACACAGACAGACAGAGAGAGAGAGAGGCGAAGAAGGAGGGGGAGTGTAGGTAACAGGCAACACATATAGCCAACACCCAGCTGAATTTGTAGTATGCCACAATGCGCACAAACAGCGAGCATATTGTGAAAAGCTAAGTAAATTGTGCAAGGAGAAAGTAAGGAGGATAAGCAGAGCTACTGTAGAAGAGAGAGAGAGAGAGAGAGAGAGAAAGCTACAGTAGAAGAGAGAACGCGTAACAGTAGAATAGAGAGAGAGACAGACCTACTGTAGAAGAGGGAAAGAGAGAGAGATCGAAAGCTTGGTATAAGTTATAACCCTAAATACTTAACGCTCAACAGATATAGGTACGATTGGTATATTCGAAGACGGAGAAAGAAAAACTTGAGTAGAAGAGAGAGAGAGGGAGAGAGCGAGAGAGAGACAACAAGAAAGTGCCAAACTTGGTAAAAGTTATAGCCCTTAATCAATAGGTACAATTCGTATACGCGTAATAGAAGTAGAAAAGAGAGAAAGAAGAGCTACACAAGAAGAGAGAGAGAGAGAGAGAGAAAGAGATCGACAGCATAGTATAAGTTGAGGGTTATAAAGAGCTAGATACAATTGGTACAGACGAAGTAGAGCTACACCCTCAATTTTCTGTATTTCGTTTCATTTGCACACATTCTTCTCTCTTAACTGCAGCTCAAACTTTAGCTTCCACAGAGCATTACTTGGCATTAGTTCTGGCACTGCTGTGCATTCTCTCCCCAAGTGCAACTGGGCTATATCGACTTGCTCGGCTCCTGCTCGGCTCTGCTCCTTTCACTCCCAGTAACGCCTCCTGCTGTGTGTAATGCCATTACATGCATGCCTGAGCCGTCGCTTTAGCCGCCAGGGGGCGTCACACACACTCGCTGGCACATACTCACACACACAGAGACTCACTCACACACACATATGCCGATACACGGTGAGGTCTGTTCGTTTTTGTAACATGACTGTTTGTTTTTAAAGTTTTAATCACTGTCAATCGATAGCTACTTATCATGCTGCACTGCTGTCTCTCCTGCTGCGCGTGCCACGCCCCACTCCTGCCCTCGGCCCCTTCCCAACTCTGATGGCAACTCCCCAGTCAATAGCCCAAATTCGCAGCTTGCACTGCCAATTGACAGTTGGCAAAAATAAAGCCCGCAAAAACTGAGAGACAAGTAGAGAGAGGGGGGAGAAGAGAGAAGTATTTCAGCTGTTGGTTAAGTCATGGCGGCGGCAAAACTGTCAAGCTCACGACACAGAGGTGGAGCTGAAAGGGGTGGGGTGGTTGCCAGGACACTTTGCAGTGCGCTTGGCCAAATGGCGTAAACATGTACAAAATACTTTGGCGCAACAGCAAAAAAATATTGATAAAAAAGCATGACAACAACAACAACAACAACAACAGATGCTGCTGCTGGTGCTGGTGCTGCTGCTGCAAAATATTTGAACAGCGAGTCAGCAGCACCAGCAGCGGAGGCAGCAGCACCACCCACCTTCCACTGCCCCCCTTTGCGAAGTGGGCGTGGCACAAAGAGATAGCAACTGCAACGTCGCAATGTTTTTGGTTGGCTTGGCGCGTTGCGACATGACGCGACAAATGTTGCTGCTGTTGTTGCTGTAGCTGCTGTTGTTGCTGTTGCTGCTGCTGTTAGTGCTGTTGTTGATGCTGCCTCTGCTACGCGATGCGAGTGTCAGCTGCGGTTGCTCGCTTTTCGAATTGGCGCAACGCTAATCGATTGAGCGTCAGTTGTAAATGGTCAACTGCAACAAGAGCAACAACAGCAACAATTGCAACCACAGCAGCAACAACAACAAGTACAACAACTGATTGCAACTGCAATTGCATTTTGTTGAGAGGTCAAGGAAACTCTGCCCCGTGCCGCATTGCAAATTTCATCATTATGACTCGAGCTCAACTCGAGCAAAACTTATGCCAGCCAAGTGCGGAACCACTTTCGGAACCACTTTCACAGCACTTTGATGCAATTTAGTAGCGCCAGAATGCTTCTCTCTATCAACACTCCCACGAAGGCCACACACATACAGGTGGTGCGTGCGGCAACCAAATTGCCAGAGTTGAAGTGAATCGCCTTGTGGAACCAGCACCTTGCTGGTTGGTTTTTTTATTTAAACCACTTTTGAAACATTTATGAAGTAGTTAGCAACTAGGGAATGTCGATGATGGGAAAGCTTGATTGACTAAATTGCAGTAGAAAACTTTTGGAACCAAATTCCATAATGTGTAAACCATTTGAAGTGTGGGTAAAGAACTAGTTCATGCGTATTCAATATGAAAAATACTTAAGCAGTAGATAACTCAAGAGTTGTTTATGTTAGTCAGCACTTGCTAACTTAAAACACAGGACGAACCGGTTTAATTGGAAACTACTAAAAGAACTAGTTCATATTAATAATAATCATATTTGTAATAGTAAGTAAACGTCTTAAAGAGTTGAAGTTGGTTCATTTTGGAACCATTTTTCGGAAAAGTTTAGAGCTTAAAGCTTTTAAGGCACTTAAGAATTTACAAAGCAAAATAAAGCAGTTCATTTTGGAGCACCTTTTTAGAAAACTTAGTCTGAACCGATTTGGAACCAATTCTGAAGCACTCTTTAAGGGGAAATTAAGAGTTTACCCTACTGAACCACTTTCAGAGCAGTAAATAAACCGGTTCTGTCAAGAACAGTTCAACTAGAGCACACATTGAAAAGGACAAATATCCAAAAATTGCGAGTATTGGTAATATTGAAATTGAGAGGTATTTGAACTAGTTCAATTGTAAAGGTCTCTGTGTCTCAGTGTCGCTTCTTAAGCTCCCGTTCCGCTTTTCTTGTAAATAAGCATAAAATGTACTTACGCAACGTGCAATGTCGCCCATTCCAGCCCTGTGAACAGACACAGGTTCCGTTCTTGCATTGTCCGTGCTCCGAGCAGCGTGTATCGCAGGGCAGTTGATCACAAAGGTTCCCAGTCCACCCAGGGTTGCAGCGGCACTTGCCAGACTCACAGACTCCGTTGCGGCCACAGTCCAGACTACAAACAGCTATAGAACAAGGGGAAAACAGGAAAAATGGCGTCAAGCAAATACGATATAAATAAATAAAACTTAATGGCGAGAAATGGGTATGGGGAATGAGGCTGAAGGGGAAGGAGTAGGAGAAAGGGAGGGAAAGCCTGGGATAGTTATGATATTTGTACATATGTGCATTTAAATTCATTAAGGCCCCTGGTTTTTACTTTCTTCACTGCTTTCTTCTCGCTTTCTTCCCAGCACTCTTCTCTCCTCTTCTCGTTCTCTCTCTCCCTCTTTCTCTCAAGCTTTATTTGCCGCTTTTGGCTGTAAAATGTTGCCCCGCCGAGTGAACCATAAAAACAACATTATAAATGTAACATTTACGTGGCAGTTGTAGACCCCTCCTCCGTACCCCTACCCCCACTCATCGTACTCCAACCCCTCCTCACTCCATTCCCTACCACGCCTCTGGCCGGCAAATGTGGCCCACGTTGTCGTTGACTTTTGTTCTCTGTGCGTCGCAGGCGTAAATTTATTTTATTTGCTTTCTGCGCAGGGGCGTAGAGGGGAATGTGGGGAGAGGGGGGAGGAAGCGACCTGCGTATTAAATAAATAATGAATTTTTATGAAGCTCTGCTTCATTACGTTTCGGGCAGAGTGCGACTGTGCTGCACAGGCAGCAGGGGGAAGATTGAGGAGGGGAGTGCAGAGTGCGGACTGTATCGCGGCTCCTGTCGGTGCTAAAAAGTTAAGCAAATTAGGCGTGCGTGCCCCACTGTGTTGCCAAGTCTTTTTGCCCTCTCTCGGAGTCTGCACCCTCTCTACCCCGCTTCCCCTCTCCCCACCCCCCCTCGTTCTCTCGCCCACAGGGCACAACTCGTAAGCTGCATGTTTTATTGGACTCCAACGCCCTCGAAATGATTATGGCAAACCAGGTACAGTTTTTGTTGTCCCTGTAGTTGTTTACTCTTCCCCTCCTTTCCCTCTTCCCCCTTCTTTTGGCTTTTTTGTTTCTGGTAATCGGCAAATTTGTTTGCTGGCTTTGCCTTTTGCCCTAATTGAAGGCTCCAGTTTTATGGGGCCTCATCTAATTTGGATTCGGTCCATGCGATAAAGCATCATTTTCAGCCTTATGCCTCATGCCTTATGCTCATATAATAACTGCATTAGTTGCCAGCCGACTTTATGGGCACTCTACACGTACCTACCCCCCTCCCCCCATAGAGCATCCTCTCCCCCGTGCTATACCACATTTTACAGCCAGCATCGTAAAGAAAAACCCCAAGAACCTTTGCATTTGATTGAGCTGAAGTGGAACTTACAAGTTTTATAGCAAACAGACAGCATATTTATTTTTTTTAAATAAAAATACCATAATATATACTAAAATTTATTAAATTAACTATAAAAATAATTTTAGGATTTGAGAAGCGGAGAAACAAAGCTCAGGAGTGCGAACTGAACCACAATTTCTCAGCTGACTCTTGATATATAAGAAATCGTTATGGCTAGGATCTCTGATAGATTGTCTTCTATATAGTATGTACTAAATATTTCCTGTTTATATATGTTTTTATATATAATGGATTTATAATCTTTCCAATCTAACTTAGGTAACTTCATCAAAAACAACTCTAACAACTCTTTCAACAACTTTCCCTAATCCTCAACTGTCTCTAATCCCCACTAATTTCTCCCCTTCAATATACTTTATATGTTGCTATGGAAACGTAACCCCTTGAAATTCACCACTAATTATGCTATTTAGCTAATCTTCTCTTCACCCACTTCAATTGCAATTTTCAAGCATTGAAAGAGTCTCTTAAATTCTGAAACTATTCAGACGATTTACCTTCACTTCTCCTTCATCCCCACTCCCGCCCCCTCCCTTTCCAAATTGTTACTAAAATTTGCAGCAGCTTTTTGCCCTCTTTTCCAGTTTTCCACTTTTCTGCTATTCCGCATCCTTCGTTTGGTTCGCTTCTCATTTGAATTCAATGCTCGAACTGAAGAATCATTTGTAAGCAGCTTGTTGTGCGCAACGACACCGGAACACAACACACACACACTCAACACAGCACAACAAAACAAAAAAAAAAAAAAATACACAACACAACAAAACAAAACACAATACAACAAAACAAATAAACACAACGTAGAGTACAATTGTTATGCTGGTTATTTGTATGAGGTGTGCAAAGGTTATGAAAGGGGAAGTGTGGGAAGAGAGGAAAGAGGGGGGCAGTAGGGGCTTCTATATGTAGGTGTTTTAAAAAACTGATGAAGCAGGTGAAAACTGTAAATTGCAAACTGAAAACTGAAAACTGAAACTTACCTTGGGAACAATCCGGTCCCGTCCAGTGTCGCTCGCAGACGCATTGTCCCGTCTCCAGGTCGTAAGTGCCATGCTCTGAGCATCCAGGCAAGCATTGATATACCTGCTGATCAATCGTTCCGCAATCCTCGCCCTGCCAACCGGCCTTGCAGTAGCATTGCCCAGCCACACATGTGCCGTGTCCGGAGCACAAAGGATCAAGGCAATCATCTGTAGCACATGCGGAACAAGTATACAAAATGTTTGTTAGTCAAACTTAACATATACAATTGACACAAAAGACTGAGAGAGAAAGAGGGACAGATTGTGGGGGAGGGAGAGAGAGACGAATATCATTTGTCTATCATCTGAGATACCCTAGAACGTATGAACAAAGAATATACATGTGTAGACAAGCAGACTGCGAGTTAAGCTTTGGAATCGCCCTAAAAAACTACCGATAACTGAACTTCCGCTTTATCGATTGTATTGAAATTTGTAGAATACTTTTATATTGTGTCTAGCTTTACATATGCTAACGATTATAATAATATTCTCTGTGATTCTGTAAATTCTTGATCGAAAGTGATGCTATAAAGATCCCTAAGTTATGCAAGCTTACAATCTCTTACTCTTATTATACTGACACATTTAAGAAGAACAACAGGGTTATAGCTTATCTAATGATGATTCAAGCATCTTTATTGCCTGTCTATAGGGTTAAAGGTACCTTCTCTCCTGATGATCCTAATCGAATCTACCCAATTGCGATTGCATTCGCTTTAGGGTATATAAAAATACAATATGTACAGTTAGTGAGCAGAGGGAGGAAGAAGGGGCGTGGCAACAGCAAATGGGCATAGAGGGGCGATGATGGTAGGGGGCGGGGCTGGGGCTAGTAGCGGTAGGGGGCGTTACAGCCTTGGCAAAACAAAAGCCCGTCACGAACAGTTGGGCGATACATGCCGGCAGCAGGTTCCGGCCAAGCTCTTCTGCTACCGTATTCGGGGTCAGGTCACACTTGCACACACACGGCACACATTTACACACACACATACACAAACACACACACACACAAACACACACACACACACACACACACACACACACATGACATGATTAGTATGTTAGACACGTACGAAAGTGGTCATTAAAATGAAATTCCAGTTTAGTTCAACTTGGTAATTTTGCGCAGTTGTTGCAATTTTTTTTCTCTCTCTCTCTCTTTCTCTCTCCATATCCTTGCCTCTCTTGCTGCTTGGCTTTTCTTCTTCTTGCGCTTGTATTTTCTTTTCTTATACTTCTACTTCTTGTTTTTTTGGCTTGTTGAGCGTTTTGTATGAGAAATATGCTTTCGACATATAAATTCGATTTTATACGTTTTATGTTTGCACAACGTTCCAAGTTCCGCTTTGTTCTTGTTGTTGTTGTTGTTTGTTCTGTTTGCTGGTCGCTTGTTTTGGATGCCAAGGGTCCAGCACAGAGAGAGGAGGAGAGAGGGAGGCAGCAAGTTGGGGCGGGGCAACAGAAAAATCACATGTGAGACACACTGCCAACAAACAAGTCTGTGCGTGTCTACTGGGTATGTGTGTCTGCCGAGTGTGTGTGTGGCCTGTGAGTGTGTTGCATATTTGATGCAATTTTTTATACACACTTCATGCCCTTATTGCCTTCAGTAGAGGGTATCAGACAGTGTGCCAGCAAAACAAAAAGAGCGCAAAAAGTTAAGCAAAAGTTTAGAACTTTGGAAAGAGACAGGTATATCTCTTGTTTGCTATGCTCTTCACGGCTTGCTTTATAGAGAGTATGTGTAGCATATACCATATGCTATATGCCATATCATAACCTTACATATACTTAATGGAAACCAACTCAAGTGATGCTCTGCAATCCCTATTCTACCTTTTACTCTATATATATGTATGTTATATATACATATATGTATACATAACATATATTCTTTAAATTTTCCATTTTCATGTTTGCCTTTCTTTAATTTTTTCAATTTGTTGCCTGATTAAATTAATATTTATTTAGACTTTCTAATTGGAAAACACATCGAAAACAAAGAAAAACGTGAAGAAGATCTCATGTTTGGGGCCATCGCCGTCTTCTGCTCGAAAAACGCTGTTAATTTACCGTTTAACGGAAGTGGCTAAAAATATACCCTTTTGGTGTGTGTGTGTCTGTGTGTGTGTGTTCTGCAAACACATGGCCAGCTGGCCAGTTCTGGCGCAGACTCTTCCTTACTTAGGGCACAATCTGCAAGGGGCCCAAAAAAGAGTGCTATGCTTTTTTTCTTTAGCCTTTTTCCTCTGTCCCCTAGCTTTGTTTGCCTCAATTTAAACTTAAGAAAACACACACAAATACCAGAGACAAACACACACAGTGAAACATGTATACACACACACACACACACTAGCACTCAGACACACATACACTGGGCACGGAAAACTAAACGCTGGGGCGGCATAATAACTGAAATATTTTGGCGTCACCATGACACGCCCAAAGGCCTCTTCAGCGAACGCTTTCCCACTGTCCCCACCCACTGCTTCTTTTCAGACACCCTCGCATAGTGTGCCTTATCGGGGCAGTGTCAACATGGCGTCGTGGAGTGAAAACAGCCCGAAATTGCAAACAAGGCAAATAAATAATTTTAGCATTTTTATGCCAAGTCAGCACAGCACACAAACAGAGAGGGAGGGGGGGGGACGAGAGATAGAGAGAAAGAGAGAGGGGAAGAGGGAGACTGTCAGACAGAGACAGTGGAAAACGGACAGTGGAGGCTGGAGCAGGCATCTGCACTCCCACCCTATCCACAGTCGGTCTTCTCTGGCTTGACACTTACGTTGATCGCAGTAGGGTCCCTTCCAGCCGCGCTCGCAGCGGCACTCGCCCTCGATGCAGCGTCCATGGCTGGAGCAATTGGGCACCTCGCACTCCCCGACCGGGATGTCGCACTCCGCTCCCTTCCAGCCATCCTCGCAGTGGCAGACGCCTCCGCCGTAGTGTCCATGCGCCGAGCAGAGAACCGGACAAACGCCTGCAAAAAGAAGTCAAAGCCAAACGGAATTAGAGTACGATGTGTGACAGAAATAGAGGGAGGGAGAGAGAGAGGGACAGAGTGTGAGAAGTGTAAAAAAGAAGAAGCGGAAGCGAGAAAGGAAAATTGGTATTGAAAAGTGTCAGACAAAGGTAAAGAAGCAAAGCGGCAAATAAATAAAAATACTTGTGGGCACAATGGGTAAGAACGAAGAATATATGACCTATCGGCTTATCGGACAATCGATAAATGCATTGATTAAATTCTGCAAACAGTTATCGATTCATTATCGTTAAGTTGATACCGAGATGTTATGGATAGATTTATCGATTTGCTGATGCTTATTTCTTCAATTCTAAATGTATTATAAGAAATCCGATAAGTAGGGTTACTTAGTTTTCGATGGATTATCGACAAAGTGATACCATTGCAAATGTTATCGATTTGCTGATGATCATTTCTTCAATTCTTAAAAGTTATTAATCATAAGCAAACGGACAAACTGTAGGGTTACAATAATATTATCGATAAATTTAAAGTTATCGATTATTTGATCTATTAACTGATAACTCACCCTATTGTTATTGATTCTTTTTCTATTTCTGTTGGTTTCATTCTATTTCTGTTTGCTTAATCAACTTATTTTGTTACAATTATAGCCAATTTCACCCACTGTGCACAGACCTCGCAAGAATTACGAGTTTCTGAGGGTCGCCAGACCCGGCAAGTAGATTTAGATTCGGTTTTTTTGGAGCTTCGTCCCTTTTTCTTTTTGTGGGACTTTAAGGGAAGGAGGAGGAGGGCAAAGGGGAAACCGGGAAACAGGAACTCGGACTCGGGAGTCGAAATCGGATTGGGGTGCCCAAAACAAACAAAAGCAGGTGATGTTGACAGCTCAACTTTGGTGTAAGTTTTTAATTTAAATTGCAGCTCGAGTGGGCAGTGAAAGAAAGGAATGGAGGAGGTGGTGACGAAAGGGGAGAGAGAAGTTACAGTGAAATGGGAGAAGGAGTAAAAAGGAAGAGACAGAGAGAGAGAGAGAGAGAGAGATAGAGAGAGAGTGATGTCTACTTACTCTTGGAACAGTCCACGCCCTGATAGCCATCGATGCAATCGCATTTGCCAAGATAACAACTGCCACGGCCCGAACAATCATTGGGGCAAGTAGTGCTAACCCCCTCGGCCTCCTCGGCAAGCAGCGAAACGGAATGTGCCACCAATTCGTCATTGTATACAGAGATAAACCAGAGCCCAGTGTCGAGATACTGCAGCAGCGACACATTCACCGTCATCGCATCCATATCGAGTGCAGGCAAACCTCCTCCAGGACCACCGCCCCCGGCGCCACCATCAGCTGCCGAACGTTTGTTCACAGGGTGTGCCACATAACTTTGATGTCCCCCCTGACGCTGCACATGTTGCTTGACCAGATCCAACGGAGTCTCCACGTCGAAATATTCCATTGAATCGCTGCTTGCGTTCTCTCCTGCACCATCATCATCATCATCGGCATCAGTATCATCATCGCTATCATCGTCAGGGTCCAGATCCCAGGCCTGTGCCAAACGCTCCACCTGTGGCAGCTGCTGCTCGTGCTCCAATTGTTGTTCCATCTGCAGTTCCTGCTCCTCAAAGCTGGCGCTGCGTCGACGTAACTGACGCTGCTGCTGTTGCTCGATCAGACTTGCATTGGTGGCAGCACTGCGACGATGCCGTAGATGACTATCAAGCCTGCCGCCCTTGATGAACTCCACAAAGTCGTGCTGGGTCACCGATGGTGCCACATTGCGTCGCGAATATACCGCAAAGTGGGCGCCCCAGGGTAGCGTGAAGTTGAAACGGATGAATGCAGGATGCTTGTTACGAAACTCGAGTGTCCAGAACTGATAGGCCGGAATGTTGGCGTGATACAACTCATTGAAGTCCTTCAGCTCGACGACCTGAGGCCACTGGCCACCACTCATGCCCACAATGCCGCCCTGATGCTGTTGCTGCCCTCCTGGCCCGTGATGTTGCATCAACGGATTATGACCACCCATGCCAAGTGGCAGTTGACCCTGCTGTCCATTCATGCCACCAACACCAATTGCACCGCCGCCGTACGTTAACTGATGATGATGGTCCTGCAATTGGGTATTGGTTGCATCCAATGGGGTAAGCGGTTGGTTTATCGCATGCGGTTGCTGTTGTTGCAACAGCAACTGTTGCTGTATGCCGGTTGCACCGCCAACTCCTCCAGCAGCACCGCCATTGCCTATTCCCATTTGCCCGTTGTTATTGCCGTTGCCATGATCCGATGTACTTGTCTGTATCGATTCCTCAGTGGGGTATGCTGTGGCGCCACCTAGCGCCTTGTTGTCGCCCCCCTTGCCACCGGCTCCGCCTCGCAGATCGTGCGGTTGCGATTTGACATCTTGGACTAGGATGCAGTTGGAGCTATCCATGTTCGGTTTCATTGAACTGACTGCTGCAAGAGAGAGCGAGAGAGAGAGAGAGAGGGAGAGAGAGAATGGACACAAATTGAGTTAGTATTATTTGTGTCGAATTTTTGTTGGGGTATTCTTTGGTATTTGGTTAATATTTTATGGCCTGTAAATCGCTTGCAACAAGCATCTGTCTTCATTTGTACGATATATGTGCTGCACTATTGTTTATTTGTACCCTGTGGCAGTGAATTGTGTGTGTAGGGTAGCATTGACCTGCATTTGATACTTCAGTGCAGTATTAGGCACTATTTTCGTATTTTTATGGGTATTTGGATTGAGTAGTCTTGTTGAATATTGTGAATGCAAGAGATGCTAATAAAATGTGTTAATTTTACGGTATCTTATGGTATTTTTGTGGTATTTTTGTGGTATTTTTGCGGTATATTTGAGTTACTTTTTGTGTTTAGAAGCAAATTGAGTGTTTACAGTGCACGGAAAGCGTGACAGTATTCTAGTATTCTATTTAAGTATTTTTTTAGTATTTTGTATATTTACTATATTATTCAATAATTTATATGTCTTGTTAAAATATGCTCATTAATTAAGGTATTAAATAGTATTTTAAAATTACATATTTAGCATTTAATGGTATTTAAGTTTAGTATTTTGTGTATTTCTAAGGTATTTTGGACATTTGGAAATATGCATAGCATACAGGGTATTTAACCTGCCATACCCTGCTTTGACTACCTCTCACGAAGCAACGACGCATTCTATTCTCACTTCGCTTAGCTTTTTTTAGTGCTTTCAGCGGGATTTCTGCATGTGTGTGCGTGTGTTTTTCTGGCCAACGATTTGCGAAAGAGTCGCTGCAAATGCGGCGCACATAAATCGCGTGCCTGCTAAATTTCACGCCATAAATCTGATGCTTCTTTTTCGGAGAGAGGGAGACAGAGAGATATAGAGAGAGAGAGAGAGATAGAGAGAGTGCGCTCCACTCTGGCGGCAATAATGTTTAGTATGTGGTGCTGCTGTCCTTGTGGCTCACCGAACAGCTGCAGTTCGGTTGGAGTCCCACCACCACCCCTTTCCCCTCCCGCATTCACCATTCATTCCCCTTACCCCCTCCCCACTACTCAGCTGCTGCTTCTTGTGGCTCAGTTTTTTCACACATAAATTTTTGGCATCATATTTTAATGCCATATTAATATGCACTGGCCCATAAATCAAATGTCTGTCCGTCTCACTCGCACACATACACACACAGGGACTGTCTATGCTTTCAATCCTTTACTCGGACCTCAACCACATGTGCCACGCAGAGAGAGAGAGAGAGAGAGAGAGACAGAGGGAGAGAGGGAGACACAAAGTACGCGTTGTTAACACGTTTGCATTTTGCTTGGCATCGATGCGATGCTCAGAGGCGCCCTGCATGCTGCACGCTGCTGCCTTTGCCTGCCTGTGGCTATCGTTTATCGATAACTTATCAAATTTATGAGCTTTGCCAGTTGGCGCCAGCTGCAGCACAGCACAACGCGAGTATTTGGGTTACAAAAGCCCCATTTGAGAATCACTTTATGAGACTGAGAAGGAGGAACAATTTAAAGCAGCAACTTTAGCTGAGATTGCAGCAATCATGATTGCTAGAGAAGTATACAGAGTTGCAGTTGAATAACAAGTTGAAGAGATTCTTCTAGATTTGTTTTCTCATGGTCTATCAATCATAAAACCTCTTCAAAGTTCATTACAACAAGCAATTGTCAATCAATCAAAAATGTCTTCAATCAAATCAAACTCAATCAATTTTTAACAGTCCAAGTTAAGCTCTAATCTACATAACAAGTGCTCATCCAATATTCTATTAACTGGAAATACACATAACTCCATCAGTCAACCATCAATCAGTGTCGCTCTCAATCATACAATCAAATAATGTGAGCAACACGTTTTCAAGTCACTTAAAGCCGCACCTAATCAGCTCAACTGCCATCATCA
The DNA here is from genome assembly GCA_018904165.1 of Zaprionus camerounensis. Lineage (NCBI taxonomy): Eukaryota > Metazoa > Arthropoda > Insecta > Diptera > Drosophilidae > Zaprionus > Zaprionus camerounensis. Next base: position 1,022,158 of record JAEIFS010000739.1, read on the forward strand.
TCACCACGACCTACTCAGTCACTTAAAAATCACTGGCAGCCTTCAATCAAGCACAAAAATCATCATTCTAAGCGCATAAGTAATTGCGAAAGCGCCTTCAATCAGTTAAAAATGCCTGCCCAATCAGCCAATAAATTGTAAACAAATCAATCAAAATATTATAAAAGATATAAATATGCTTTATGTTTCCTCTCTCTCCTTTCCTTTGTCCCCTCGTTACCCATCTCTTTCGGCAGCTGACTTTCAACAAAGCAATTAGACAAAGCGACTTTTTCGGGGTCACATTGAAATTATATTAATGGGCCCACAAGGAAGGAGCTGGCTTCCTTGATATGTATGAATAGACATGGCAACAGGAAGCTAGAGGGAAGAAGTAGGCAGTAGGGAATGAAAAAATGGCGCCGCCCCAGGAAAAAAAAGAAGAGAAGAGAAAGAGAAGCCGCTTTGACAGCGCCCCAAAAACATGTGAACTAATGCGACCTAATGATGTCGATGTCGACGTCCCTGTCGATGTCCTTGTTGATGTTTTGCCTGAGCGATGGGTCGAGTAAGGGAACAAACAAAGCTGCAGACAGACGTACAAAGGAGACAAACACACACACATACACAATCACACACACACACGCAATTACTCATATGAGGCACGACAAATTAACGTCAACGAACGTGCCTCAATTTGGTTGTTGAGCTTTTAATTTAAGCACACGACACACACACATAAACACACACAAAGATAGACAGACGGGGCAAACACACACACATATACAGATAGCTTTTGTAGGCAGCCTACACTGCAAGAAATCTAGCTAAAACTCATAGGTTTCTAGTCAATTCCGATGGTAAAATTGGCACCCATTTTTAGCCTGAACTTTAGTGCAACAAGCTCTCTCAATGTTGCCAGATCTACTGTGACTACTGCCAGCTACTTAGCAACTCTAGACTTTATGGGGCATATAGAAATCCTAGGGTATATTAAGCCTTAACATTTCTCACGGTTTTCCCTGACTGCCCTGCTGACAAGTGTGTCTGGCAAACTCTTTTTTCCAATTCTTCTTCAATTATGCAATAAGCTTTATACTCTTGAAGTTTCACAAAGAAAGAGTGAGAGAGAAAGCAAGAGAGAGGGAGAGCTATACCGGCCTAACTATTCTAATTAAAGTTGTCTATTTTCTATATGATTTGTAGAATTTTTCCAACAAGTTAGACAGCTGAATCCAGCAATATGAAAATGTAAGATATACTCAATAACTGCCCTTCTACCTTGTGCCTTTTCCTTCTTTCTCTCTCTCTCCCCGTCTCTGTCTCTGTCTTTCTTCCACACACACTTAGGAGCACACAAAGAGCATACGAAAATATACAGTTTATGTTAATTTCCTGAGTGTGTGTGTGGAGCGCAACATCATTAATAAATAAATGAAATGAAGGCCAGACCAGAAAAGCCAGAGATAGTTGAGGCAGCGAAGGAGTGGGAGAGTAGCGAAGAGTGGAAGGGGGACTACTGTAGTTCTATTAAGTTAACAAGCTTTTCATTTAAGTGGCTCGCACAACTGGTCAACCAACTGGAACTGGAAGAAGTAATGGAAGTGGAAAGGCAAATGGAAAGGGGAAAGTGGTGGAGAAAACAAGAGACACAAACAAGCGCATAAGGAGAAGTAGGAAAAAGAAAACAGACACACACAACTTGGCATAGTTTTTCCGCGCCTTTCTTTGAGTGGGGCAAACACTAAGCGTGCAAGGAGGAAGGAGGTAGGGGAGCAAAGGGGCACACCAATTAAATTTGATGACAATTTGTGGCAGGCGGCGCCGCAAGGAAGCACTAGAAAACAAACCGAAACCGGAGCAACCCTATCCTACTGGGCGCGACAGGGTCGATAAATTTCGATGTGTGTCTCTGTGTGTGTGTAAAATTGACAACGACTCAATTGAACGCGGCAGGACACACACACAGAGTGGACACTCCCTCGCAAGTCGCGTCCTTATTTATATTTAGACATGCTACGAAAAGGGAATAGAGGGGGCGAGCAGTCCAAGGAAGGGTGCAGGGGGGTTGGAGTTGCCTGAAAGGGTGTGTGAATTCGATTAGTTAATTTTAGTACGCTTCGCCTGCTGCAGAAGTGCCTGCACTTAAGATCAACTAATTGAATCTACGTGCCCGTTGCGAGAGCACCCTCTCTCCCTCTCTCTCTCCCTCCGCCTCTCTCTCTCTCTCTCTCCCTCTCTCACTTTAACAAAGACCCTAGAGAGAGAGAGAGTGAGGAAGAGCAGGCGGGGGGGCAAAGTTAGAGAAATTTATGAAGCATTTTCTTAATTGCACTTTCCTTGAGCAAAAATAATTTATTTAAACGACAGAAAAGCGTTGCACACCTTCACAGAGAGAGAGTGAGAGAGAGGAGAGAGAGGGTGGGCAATGAAAGAGATAGCTAGTGTATTTGTTAAGGTCTCACGTACCAACTGTAGAGCACAAAAAAAACAAAGCTAGTCTGATTTAAAACACTGGAAAGTATTCGAAAAGTTTATTTAGTTATTTGCAAAAGTTTATTCCTATTAAAATGTTATTAAACATATTAGAATTATATGATGTTTTCTTTGAATGTAATGTTGAAAAACGCCTTAAGTCAAACGTCAACAAAAGCCTGCTTTAAAACACTTAACAGTGTTGGAAAAGAAATTTAATTTGTTCATCTTCATTTCGCATTTTAAAACTATTACAAATCTTAATAAGATCACATGGTTCTTTGCTGCTATTGAACTGTCTTTTCAGTGTTGAGAAATTCCTTTAAAATGTTCTTCTCGGTATACAAAACTTTTTGTGTCCTTTATACACATATCATATATATTTTCTTTACTACACAAAACTTTTGCCACTCGAATGCAAAACTATTTGCCAAACTGATTCCAATCTTTCCCCCTATTCTTCTTCTCTGTCTCCCACTCTTTCCCTCTCTGTTTCTCTCCCCACTCTTTTGCGCCTTTTCTTATTGCGGTCGCTTTGAGCCTGGCACTAAGTACTCACAATTCGACGCTGAGTACTCGATGCACACACTCGACACAAGTCGATACAGTGTTGAGTAACTCTTGCTAATTGACTTTCTTTGTTGCGGTTATGAGTTGGAATTTCCGTGCGATTGGACAAGGTTCCCCTCTCTCCATCCCATCTGCCCCGCTCCTGAGTGAGGGTAACCACAGAAAAAGTGAACAAACCAAAGCGACTAATTGAGAAAGGGAGAGCTAGAATAAGAGATAGACAGAGAGGGAGGAAGTGAGATGAAAAGACTTGGCCCTTTTTCTTTAATTGAAGTGCAAGTTGTGAAGTAGTTCAAGTTTGGCACACAAAACACAATCAATTTCGGTTAGCCGAGGGAGATAGGGAGAGATATACAGAGAGAGGGGGCAAGTAAGGGAGAAGTAAGGGTGTGGAGCAAACAGAACTGCCAGACTGTCAGCGCAATTGACAAGGCATGCGGTGCGTATCTAATTTTTGGGCTAGCCACAGAGACAGAGACAGATAGAAAAGGAGGGAGAGGGAGAGAATGAGAGAAAGACAGAGAGACAGAGAGAGCAACAAATGCGAACTGGAGTAATTTAAATTTAGCTGCAACCGCAACGTGAAGTGAAAATGCAAAATAAAATCGCATAAGCAAACGCAGCAACGCAGCTGCTGCTGCTGCTGTAAATGACAACATGAGGGGGCGACAAACAGGGGGCGTGGCACTGGCCAGCAGCAGTAGCGCAACAGTGGCCAGTTGGGGGAGTCCAGAGATTGGGGAAGTGGGAGGGTGTCACTTGGAGAAATTGTGAAACAGTGCATATCGAATGAGTTTCCGATAGTTATCCGCTTAAAAATCGATTAACCTATTTCCGATAACTACTGCAATGCGCATCCGGCTGGAGCGTAACAGAACCAGAACAACAACAACATCAGCAACAACTCCTGGAAACAATCCGCTCTCCTGCTCACTCTCCTCTTTCCCCTCTCTGACAACGTGTGCAGCTCCGCATGCTGCGTCTCCTTCCGCTCTTGGCTCCAACTGCCATTCAAACATGTTAACTATCCGTCTATCCCCTCATGCCCTCTCCCTCCCTGTGAGTTGTTGCTGCTGTGCTGCTTGTTGTTGTGATAGAAAGTGGCACAGGCTGTTGCTGCTGTTGCTGTTGCTGTTGCCTGCGTTGCCTGCGGTGTTGGCCGCAACATTTCACGTTCTTGTCCTGTTGACACTGCGGTCGATTATCACACAGATATGACAGACGAACATAGAGACAGACAGAGAGAGAGAGAGAGAGAGAGAGAGAGAGACAGACAGACAGAGAAAGAGACAGACAGACAGACAGAGAGAGGGGGTGGTAGACAGCTAGAGAGACAGCTGGTCAGCCACGCGAGTGCGCACGCTGTGCACGAATAATGCCAATATATATTGTTATATTGGCCAACAAATTATGACAGTCATTTGCACACACACACACACACACACACAGAGAAAAAGAGAGAGAGAGAGAGAGAGACAGAGACTGAGACAGACAGCATACATGCAGAGATAAATGCTGTAAAACGTTGTCAAATTATGAAAATCAACGGTAATTTGTTAAGAACTCGCTCTCTTGCACACTCTTTCTCTTCCTCTCCCTCTCCCTCCCTCCTCCTCTCCTTCTATCAATTGTTATAAATCAGCAACAAGATTGACATGTTTGATTTTCAGTTATATCCAATTACATTAACTGTGTATGGAAGTGAGAAAGGAAGAGAGAGAGAGGTAGCGAGAAAGAGTTTGTAAATTTCATTTAAAATACATGAACAATGCAAATTTTGATTTATGACAGTGTGTACTCAACATTCCCCCCTCTCTCTCTATCTCACTTATTGCCCTTACCTTCTTTCGCATTTAACTTTCAATTGCATTTTAAAGGATTATGAAACAAATTCATATACAATATTTGTGCCCAGCAAGTGTTGATTGTTCTTCTTGAACAACTTTGTTCTTCTTCTTGCAAAAATATATTTAATAAATTCAATTTTAAATTTATTATTTCATTTGATTTTGCTAGTTAATTTACCACTGTACACACTGTTATGTCCGCAAGTGTAATTAGAGCTGGCGCTTAAAAGCAGGCAACACGTTACGTTGACGTTGCATAGGACATCTTTTCGCTTTGCGCTTAAAAGCAGGCAACACTTTTTGTGACAGCAACTCGGACAGCGCCAACGGGCTTAGCTCGTTTGCTGCGTAGGTGTTTGCAAAAGTGTTTGCATGTATGTGTGTGTGGAAGTATCTATATGTATGGGAGTGGCTGTCGCTTACCCTTTGTCAGCTGTTCACACTTGCCATCTCCCTCCAAGCACCCCTTCCCCACACCACTTCTCTTAGCTCATTTGCAGCTCTTATTAAGCAGCCGCACGACAGTAGGCAACACTTTTTGTTGCTTCGCCACCACATGCACTGCCCACAAAAATAGGCAACACACTTGGTCGCTTTTTCATCAATTTTGCAAATTTTATAGGCGTGGCAACGACGCAAATGCAAATCAAATTAAACAATGCAGAACCCACACTCACACACCCACACCCACACACCCACACACACACACAAACACACACACACACTCGCATTGCAAACAAACAAACGCCCCGTTTGCGCTTGTTAATTAACTGACAATGCTGCGTACGCGCGTCTGTCTCTCTTTCTATTCATGTATGTCAGTTTCTATGTCTGTTTGCTTGTGTATTTTTTAATGTCTAGCGCACACAGCCAATACACACACACACACACACATACAGAGGCAGACAGACAGCAGCTGTGGCCCCCGCAAGTGTTTGCTAATTTTATTAAACCCTCTTGCGCTTAATTAATAGAAAATTATTGTGCAAACAGACGTGGCACACACACACACAGAGAGAGAGAGGAGGCAGCACGGCACAGCAGCTGCAAAAATATTAGCCACTATTAAAAGCTAAAGCAATGCGCCACATGCCGCACGACGCGCGCACTTCGTTTTCATCACCTGCTGCTGCCGTCTTAGCCCCGCAGCTTTAAAACTATTCAACCATAAAACGACCCACACACACAGACAGCACACACACACACACACACACACACTTAGCACATACACACATGCAGAGTGGAAACGTAAATTCATTTACCGCAGCCCAAAACAACACAAAAAGCTTTTTACACAAATGAGTTTATGTGTAGTCCTAACCCGGGCACACACACACACACACACATCTCACAAACAGGCAGGCAGGCACCCACCCACACACACATACACACACAGACTGATCCATTGTTTGGCTGTGCGAGCGAGGGCAGCCACAGAAATTAATACATTATTTTTAAAAGATAAATTTCCAGCGAATGCTTTAGTTGTCTTCCCTCTTTTTCTCTCCCCTTCTCTATCTTCCTCTCTATATCTTCCTTTCTTCTTCTCTATATCCCTCTCTCTCTCTCTCTGTCTCTTCCTGTTCTCCCTCTCTCTTTTGCTCTCCCTTTTGGTAGCAGCCAAACAATTAAATCAGTGAAATCCACACGCAGCTTTTGGCCAACTCCCACTCTACAACTCTGCACAGCGCGCCTCTTGGCGTTTCTCCCATTCTGCCACTTCCTCTTCCTCTTCCTCCCATCTTCCCCTCTCCATTTCCCATCCATACTTCCTCCTTTGCGCCACAAAATGTTCACAACTTTTCAACTTAAATTCATTTTGTGCGCCAAAGCGCTAAAGCAAAGTGCCCCCTTGCCCCATGAGCGTAGCTCAAAGGGAGGCAGTGCTGTGTGTGTGAGTGGGTGCAGGGGCGAGCGAGAGGGGGGTAGGGGTGGGGGTGGGGTAGGGCATCCAAGTGGCATCACACATTTTTCTCGTGGTTTGTTGTAAATTTGTTTTCGTTCACTTGCAACGTTGTGACACCGCAGCCAGGAAGCCGTAACTTTTCGATGCTCCCTTGTATCCCCCTCACCCCACTCCCTCTGCCCTCTCTCCCCTATCTTTGTTGTTGTTGTTGCTGCTGTGAATCAGTGCCTGCGACTCACAGGCAGCAGCTGCCGTTGCCATTGCCGTTGCCGTTGCTGTTGCCTCTGCTGCTGCTGTTGCTAAAAGCGTAGATAATAAATTAAACGCAGCACGCTTCAAGTCAAACGGCGTCGCTTACCCCGCATCCTCACCTCTAGCCCTCCCCCTTTCCCTGCTCCTTCTCTAAAACACGCAATGAGTAAGCATTTAAGGCCAGGGGTGTAGCATGAGAGGGGGGGGAGGCAGGGGATGTAGGGAGAGCAGCTCAACCCCCTCACGCGATTATCATGTGTGAAAAGCATCTCGTGCTGTCGCCGCCTTCGTTCTTTGCATCTCGAGCTCCTCAAACTTTTTGTTCCCCAACTTCAGCTTTATCTTCAATTTTGAAAACTTCATTCTCAAGATTAATCTATATTTTTTAGATACTTTTCTTTTTCCAGAATTTGCAGCTGACAGTTTGAGCTTTCCTTTTATCAATAATTTACTTTATGCCACAAAAAACGTACTATTTTTGCAAATACTTCAAAATGTTGACAACAATCAAAGCCATTTTTATAAGGCATCTATATATATAAATATATTTATCTATATTTATCTATTAGTCTATTAGTCATATTTCTCAATACTATTCCCAATGCCACTCGACAAACTCTTCATTTAATTCCAAATTAACAGCCTATTTAATATTGTCAAAAATATCCCGCAGAATACCATAGTAATTCCTGTACAACTCAATTACCCTTGTACCTGCCTTATTGCAATTCATTCTATATAATGCTGCACTATTTAGTTATATGTACAGGAAATTTCATCAGCATTGCATGCCAAATAGTTGAGATAGTCAAAGATAATTACATATAGTCAGAAACAATGCAAATGGCCCTGTCTGTCATGTGTGTATTTGCATGTGTGTTGCTGTCATGCCTGCTCAGCATTAGATACGCTTCTTTCATCTACTCGAAGAGCACTATCTCTCTCTCTCTCTCTCTCTCTCTCTCTAATAAGCTTGTCTGCTTGGGATATCAATGCTACCACACATATGACAGCTGAGCTACTTGATATGCTCCAGTCTTATGCCTCAGCTCTCAACTATTTGTTGAGGAGGAACCTCTACACCTCTCTTCTTCTATCTCTTTCTCTCTCTCCCTCTCTCTCCCTCTCTCTGTCTCTCCCTTTCTCTCTTTTTCTTCCTTTGTCTATCAATATATATTCACAGTGGATTTGAGCTTCACACTGCTTTCAATTTCGATTTCTCGCCTCAATCTTATCACATTTCCCTTTCACTCGCCCGCCTTGGCTCATTTCACAGACAGACAGACGGACAGACGGACAGGCTGACAGACAGACAGACAGAGAAGTAGACGAGGAGACTGAACAATTTCGGGACGCATAAATTAAATGTGTGTGCGGGGCAAATTTATCAAGCAAGTTGGCAACTCTGGCTGCACTGGGAGCTGCGAACTGCGAGCGTAACCGTTCAAAGTGTCCGAGAACAGCAACAACAACAGCAAGAGAAGCACAAAAGTTGTGCCAATGTTTCACTAGATAAAACGCCAAAGCTGCTGAGGGGAAGAGAAAGGGGTCTAAGCGGGGCAGGGGGACTGTGCACGGGGAGCAGCACGTCAACCCTTTTGTTTCAAATTAAAATTTACATATTTTAATGTGCAAAGTTTTGTCGAGCGACGACGACGAGCAGCGCAAACACAGACAGGCAAAGAGAGTGATAGAAACAGAGAGAGAGAGAGAGAGAGAGAGAGAGACAGAGAGGAAGGAGGGGAGAGTAGAGACATTGGCAGGGAAAGAAGAGTGGACACTGCTGGCAAAGTTGCCAGTTGCCTTCTTGTTGGCCCCAGAAAGGTTGGCAGTAAAAAATCAAATTGACCTGTAAATATAATTTAAAAGGTGGCAGCAAAAACAGCACCAACAGCAGCAGCAACAGCAGCAGCAACAGCAGCAGCAACAGTAACAACAACAACATTCAACGTGTTTAATTATCAAGTTGTAAACAACAACAACAATGACAGCAGCACCAGTAGGAGAGTGGACTAAAATACACTGCAAGGAACTGTTTCAGCTTTTAGTGTACAGATTGGTGAACTCTTCTACCTTGGGGTATATCAATTTAGTATAAATGACCGCACAATCAGTAGCCAAGTCGATTTAGCCATTTTCTGTCTGTTTTAACTTTGTAATCTCAGCTAGTTTAAAAGCTAGAGAAGCCAAATTTGTCATAAAGGCGAAGCTAATGTTGATTTTCGATGCCACGCCCACCGCCCATGTAAATCAATAATTTATTGCTTTAGAGTATAGATGGATGCATATATAAATAATATATCAAAATAAGGAGAAGGGTATCTAACTGTCGTACAAGCTCAAAATTTGACTTTCATTATTTGTTTGTTTTTGCTTTCGACGCATTCAATTTGAACGAATCATTTTATGCGAGAGCTGTCGCCATTTTTGTTTGCTCAACTGTGTGTGCCAGTGTGTGTGTGTGTGTGTGTAGGGGGAGGCGCCGGCTTAGGTGTGTGTGTGTGTGTATATGTGTGCCTCTGTCTATAGGTGTTACATGCCACAAGGCGCTGGCATTTTCAAAATTTTGTTAATTTGCCATTGTCAGCTAATGAGAGAGAAGCAAACACAGTGATGATGCGAGAAGGAAAGAGAGAGAGAGAGAGAGAGAGAGAGGGAGAGAAAAAGAGAAAGAGAGAGAGAGAGAGATAGAGAGAAGGAGGCTTCAAAACTGCTGAAGCGTAAATAGCTTTGGACACACAACCCCTTTATGAAGAGAAGATTATAACAAAAGTTTAGAGTAAGCAAAATTTGAACATGAAAAGGAGACAAAAGAATCTTGAGAGAGAGCAAAGACTGCTCTTTATTATATCTGTATAATGTAAAGAGAGTGCCCCAATAAGTTGTCAGCTTAAACAGAAATGATTCCTATAGAAAACTATCTACCATATATGTATAATTGTATTATGATTAAAGGATATAACAAGTTTCATTGAAGGAACTCAACAATGAAGTCATGTGAGAAACACATGAAACTAAATGTTATATATATTGTATATAGATATAGATAGATGATTGAGACTATAGATGGAACAGATATGTATGATATATGTACCATACTAATACTAGTTAACTTTTCCTACAATTTCTTCGACCTAACCTTGTACCATGAAGGTCCATCTTCCAAGGTATCTTCAACTTCTTCTTAGTATCCTTTTGCTTTAGTTCAAGGCTCGCGGACTCATTGAAGACTTCTCTTGCTCTCTCTTTCCTTTCGCTTTCTTCAACAATTTCAACCTTAGTTAACCGCTGAAGGGGGCGTGGCCCATGACGTTAGACGCCAACTAAAATTAGCTGTTGTGGTTTCTAATTGCGTGTCAATTGGGCAGATGAGACAAGATGCTGCCCAGCAGCAGCTAGAGGGGGAGGGGGGAAGGGTATAGGCAGCGCGAGGCGTTTGTTGTGTTTGCATGCGCAAAGTTTCTTTGCCTCTGCATGCGTGTGTGTGTGTGTGTATGTGTGTGTAAAGTAACACCATTTAACGCTAATGTAAAGCAAACACTTTGATGTATTTGTCTTCTTGTGTGAGTGTGTGAGATTGTTAGGGTGTGTGTGTGCGAGTGAGTGTGTGTGCGAGTGAGTGTTAGTGTGTATGTTGCTATATTTGCACTTGTATGTGTATTTTTCATTAACTGCGCTTGCCGTTATGACAACGCAGCGTTGTCCACACACAGAATGAGATGGAGAGATATGAACAGGGAAAGGGGAGAAAGAGAGAGACAGAACATGTCCATAAGGTGCTCCTCGTCTCTCCCCTTCCTCCCTCCTCCTCTTTGGTCTTTGTGCTTACCTGCAAAGTATGCCAACATGGCGGTTAGGACGACGGATATGAATATTAAGGCGATGCTCAAGCATTTCCAGGAACATCGGTGCTGACAGCGTTTATCTATGTGAAACCTGTAAAAGACAGGGACAGACAGAGAAAGAGAGAGAGAGTTAGTAAAAAATGCAAGAAAGAGACAGCAAGAGTAGCCATTAAGCAAACTTTGCTCTGCATTTGCAATTAACAACGAGCAAACAGCAGCAGCAGCAGCAACAGCATCCCCGGAATCTGGCCATAATAAGACTGAGAAACTGCCCCTCTCCCCTGCCCCTTTCCCCCACCCCGCCCCTTCTTCATTCCTTTGCATAACTGTAATTTGCGTAGCACTGTATGCAATTAGAGACAAAGCAACAACGCCACCATCATCCTCTAATCGTAGTTTCTCCAGGCATTCGTTAGTTTCAAATCATTTCCACTTTCAAATTATTTGCAAGTGCCATAATCAACACTGGATTTGGAAACATTTGCCAGCCTCCATTAGGCAGTAGTTTATAGCATCTCAATGAATCCTACTCTTCACACTTGCGAGTACTTGTACGTACTGATCACTTGTGAGTACCTGTAATTATTCATCACTTGCTAGAACTTGTAAGTACTCATCACTTTCAAATATTCATCACTTGCATGTACTTGTAAGTATTCATCACTTGTAAGTATTTGTAAGTATTTATCACTTGCAAGTATTTGTAAGTATTCATCACTTGCAAGTATTTATAATTACAGGTGACTTGCAAGTACTTAAAAATATTCAGCTTCATCTTCCCCTTGCATTGAGCCGTCTTTATTCTCCAACAGCCTCTTTCATTACTCCCAAATCACTTGCAAGTGCAAATCATTTACAAGTTAACAACACTCCTTTTGCTTTAAACTACTCTCATTTGTTCATCAATCGATTTGTTTGTCTTAAAGCACTTGTGGAAATTTAAAATGCGACAGCAGGCACAAAGAAACCACAAGGCACAGTACGCTTTATATATGTATAAGTCTATATAAATATATACAGAGCAAGAGGGAGGGAGAGAGAGGAAGGTGGCGGGGGACGGGGCAGAAAAAGTGGGGGCTAGTTGCCTGACATATCACAAGGACCACAAAAACCAACGAATGGCAAACTGCACACAGACAGGCAAAGACACGCACAACCAACAGAGAAAGAAAGAAAGAAAGGGTGAGGAGAGGTAGAGAGAGAGAGAGAGACAGATAGAGAGAGAGAGAGGAAGAGGAAGAGGAAGAGGGAGAGCATCACCAATGAGTTTCTCAACTGTCAACTTTTTTAATAAACCCAATGCAAAATGATACACAACCTAAAAGAGAGTGAGGAAGGTAGATGGAGAGGAGTTTACTAGAGCCATAGGCTTCTCTTCCACAAACACACATGCGTATGTTAATCTACAGAAAAGAGAATGCTCTCCTACTCTCCTCCCTCTTCTACTTTTTGGAGTAGTTCAACTCCAGAGTTAGTTCTCGAGTTGCCTCTCTCTCTCTTCTGGCATCAAAATGGATAACCTTGTTTGCATGCTGGACTAGTAAGAAGTTGCAGAGAAGAAGAGGAAGAACACTCCTCTAGAAATTGAAAAGAATACTAAAGAGAGAGAGAGAGAGAGAGAGAGATAATGAAATAAGGAAGAGCAGGAGAGGGAAGATAATAGACTGGAGAAGTTGAGAAAAGAAAGAAGGACAAGAAAAATGACGGAGAAATAGAGAGAGAGAGAAAAGTTCAATGATATTCTAGCTAAAAGCAGTGATAAGAAATGATATTAAAGAATAAGAAGAAAAGCTTCAAAACAGATGAAACAATTTCCAGTGCAGAGCAGAAAGTAAAACTGAGAAGGCAAAATAAATTCAAAGACAACAAATGGAGAAGGAGCTAAGAAAAGCTAAGCCAAGCTGATAGCATAAGAAAACTACATATTAAAGATGCCTGATAAACCAAAGAAATAAGCAAGGAGAAGAAGCGAGAGAGAGAGAGAGAGAGAAACAGATGAACAGATTGACTGAAAGAGGTCAAACGTGAAGTTGAAGAGCAGCTTAACAGTGTAAAAAGAGGTGCAAAATGACTGAGATGGAGCCACAGTATGAGAGAGAGAGAGAGGAGGGAGAGGGGCAGAAGGGGAGAAGAAGAGAAATAAGAAGAGAGGAGAGCTCTCCCCAGAGTATGTAAGAGAAGGCAGCAGAGAAATAATTCCACTGAAGCAACGATTTTCCACTTCCATCGCTGCCACAGGGTCACATGCCGCTTTTTGCAGTTGCACCCCCGCCCCCCCTCCAAAGTCCTTTTCCCCTTTCCCCATTTTACTTACCTGGATGGCGAATATGGCGAATAATGCGGTGCGTGCGCCGAGTGCGAATTACGCAACGGGAATCCGGGCATGACCAATGGCTGTGAGCCGCTTATCTGGCAATGCGGACCGCCTCCACCGCCGACAACGCCGCTGCCCGGTGGCCCGACCGATACTTGTGGCCCTCCACCAACTCCGCCCGGACCGACACCGACACCGCCAGGCATTGTGCCAGCGCCCATGGGCATGCCAACGCCGACGCCGCTGCCGAGGCCGACGCCGCGATCGATGCCGCCGTGGCCGATTGTGTTGCTGCCAGTTGACATACTTTGTGGCATCTGTTGTGGGTGGCCGCCCAGTCTGCAATAAGAAGAGACAAAGAGAGTGGGAGATGGTAAGTATGTGTTCGAGAAAGACAAAGAGAAAGAGAGACAGGGGGAGAGAGAGAGAGAGGTAGAGTGGCGCTACTTGTAATGCGGAAATTAAAACATGTTCAAAGTTTTTCGCAATTTTTGCAATATTTAAATCTCTTCTTCGCATATATAGATACATTATTTTATTTTATTTATTTTCCACATGGGCGCAAGCGTGGGCGTGGCACTTCACACAATGCAGCGCTGTGTTATTTTTATTGTTATTGTTGTTGTTGTTGTGTTATTATTATTATTATTTTTAACGGTTAAGTGATGCGGAAATTTTAAATTAAAAAACATAAATCAATGCAAGTATATTTGTGTGTGTGCGCGTGTAAATATGTATGGGTGTGTGCGTGTGTGTATGTATGTGTGTGTATTGGTGTCCATTGTTTCATTATCGTTGCGCAGCAGCCAAGCCTGCGTGTTGTTGTTGTTGTTTGTGTTTTATTATCGCTCAACATTAAGCGGAAATGCAGCTACAGGCAGCGACGCCAACGTCGACGCTGACGTCGACTGTGTTGCCCAAACACGTGTTGTTGTTGCTGCCGCTGTGGGTTTTATTGCCAGCTGCAGATGGCGTTGCCCATTAAAATATGCAACACAATTTTATAACACTGCTCTCGAAAGTAGGCAACACTATTTGAATGCCCTCGCTGTGTTTGACTGCTGCTGCTACTTGAGCGCTGTTCGTAGGCGTTGCAAAGTTAAGGGGTAGGGTGCGTGGCACGGCAAACCAATGAATATACTCACAGGCTGCCCCTCTAAATGTTTTTCCATATCTATGTGATCATATCAGTAATGTACATTCAACCCATGCAAGTCATTCTTAAACTTCCCCCTTTCAGATTAGCATACTTTATACAGCACCTATACAGTGACAACCCGCAGTAAGTGTATGCCCAGTTCGGACTGCCAATCACAAATTGTATGTGGCACAATTTGCGTTGCGATTTACAAGACAAAAGCGCGAGAAACAAAAAATTAACGCACTCAACGCGCAGCGTGTTACTTGTTAACTCCAGTGTGTGTACTTCAGAAAATACATACACATATACCATATATATAAGTATATATACACATACATATATGCTGCTCTTCAATAAAAAGCTGCGCACAAAAGTTGCAATTAAAAATGTTGCCTCGAAAATTGTTGAAATTGTTTGAAACTGTTAAAAATCGGCAGAGTGAAAAGGTTTTCATTTATAAGAAGCGACCAAAAAAATATTATATACACATAAACGCAACAATTAAATGCATTGGCAAAAACAGAGGGAAGGGAGAGGGGGGAGTAAGGAAACAGAAAATTTATAAAATATTCAAATATTTTTCTGTTTTTACTCAAGTAAAATCGAATTGCTTGCATTGAATTCAATCTGCAATCAAATAATGATGATTCATATTTATAAAAAAATATGCATAGGTTTTATAGAGGCAGCCAGGTAGTTCTCCTTTTATTTATTTAATAATTGCTCAGTAAGGACATTTTTTTGTTAGTAATTTTATTGCAGTTTCTTGTTGAGAAATATTTATGCATTTTTATAAAATTATTTCAGTTTAAACTTGTAAATATTGTAAGAGAAAGGCAAAGCAAAATATGATTTTAATTTGCACTAAATAAAATTCGCTGAGCTTAAGATTTCACAGATCTCTTTAAAAAGAAAACCGTTTAGGCAAAAATTATTGAAAAAAGCCAAGAAGACTGCAATTTCTCAAGGAAATTCTCGATTCAAAGCTGCAGGGATCATTGAATTAAAATAAAAAGATGATTGACCTATAATAATATATATTATATGATTGTTTAGCTAACTCGAGGTAAAGAATTCGGTTTGGTTTCACATTATATAGCATACAAAAACAAACTTGCCAAAAAGCTAAGGAGTATTCATCGCTAAACTCCAACCTTATAATAAATGTCTATTTATCCCTCAATTTCTTGCTTTAACTTAACTTATCTTATCTTTAAAGCAAAAGTTCTCAGCAGTTGGAGACACTTCATCAGTCACTGCTTCCATTCCCTCACCTTATCTCTGCCGCTCGCCCTCTGTCCCCTTTCAACTTGCTTAGCTCTCTGGGAATAACTTGAAATTAGACAAGTTTGGCAATTTTTATGGACTCTGCCCAGTTGGGATCGGTTTATTACGCTTCCTCGAGCTTGTTCTCGCTCAGTTGCTGCAATTGGGAATGCAGTTTTTATTTATTTATTTCGAGGCAACTTTAATGGTCTCTTGACTCTACAAGGCTGTGAGAGGGAGGGGTACAGTTCTCACTCTCTCTCTCTCTCTCTCTCTCTCTCTCTCTCTCTCTCTCTGTGGGTCTCATCATGAAGCAGCAGCAGCATCGGGTTTTGTCGAGTGCATTTGACACATCACATTTGGTTCGCTCTTGTCAAATTTTTGTGTGTGCTTTGGACGCCATTTTGGCTTTGTTATTTATGGCCATGTCAAGCGGTCGCGCAGCTGGTCAAGAGCTGTTATCCCTCTCGCCCCCCCTCGCCCGCCACCTCTGTGTGTGCTTTCTATGGCCATCAGGATTGGGGGCTGCTGGTGCTGCATTTGACATGCGGTTGCGATGCGGGCCCCAAAAAACTTTTCACTTTAATTTCTTCATATTTTTTTTCGCATTTCATTTTTTGATTTTGATTTTTCTGTTTTCGGTTTTTGGGTTTTCCTTCTTTTTTTCATAGCGTTCTCTTTGCTTTCCAATTGGCAATTGCTATAACGGAAAAGGGGTTGCGAGGGGCAGCAAAAGTGAACCCAATGCGACCCCAAAAACAAATCTGAATTTTCGCAAATCAAGCTGCAAATTTACGAGGCAAGAGAGAAAGGGAGAGAGAGAGAGAAAGAGAGAGACAGAGAGAGGCCAGAGTTGCCAACATTGGCTTTGGGCTAAAGCAACCAGATCAGCGTAATTTATAACTCACACATGCAACAATGCAAGAGGGAGACACAGAGGGGGCAGAGGGGGAAGAGGGGGAAGAAAGCACAAGCCGAGTGGGGGCCAAATGAGTGCGAAAGCCGCTTACAACAAAATCAACGACAACAGCAGGCGGCCAAGCTGGCTCCCTCTCTCTATCTCCCCCCGTCTCCCTCTCTTTGCATAAGATAAATGTGCTTGTGTGTGTGTGTGTGTGCTATATATGTGTGTGTTGTGTGGGGCAGCTTAGCAAACGCTAAGCCAGCCAGCGAACAGTGCAAGCTGTGCCTGTGATTTATTAGCAACAATAATAGAATTAAACAATTTAAATTAAGTTGTAGCCAAAAACCATAAACAGTCTGCCAAGTGGCGAAGACAGAGATGCAAGAGAGAGAGAGAGAGAGAGAGAGAGAGAGGGGGGGAGAGAGTCCACACCACAGCAAACAGTTTTGTCGTAGATTATTGCAAAGTATATTCACAATGAAGGCAAACTTATTGAGCTCATCTGGGCGAAACTTTTTGCCGCACACACAGCAAATGAATACGGAATAATGTCAGTGCAACTATATAGTATTGTATATAGAAAGGCATTAGAGACAGGTAATAGTAAGGGTGACTCAGTTCACTGAGTCTGCAATTTAATTTCCCAGATTTTCACTTGAAAAACCTTTTGTAACTCAACCTAGAAAAAATAATTCATTCGGATATATTGTACAGAACTGCTTTAGTACAGAAAACAAACAAATAAGTTCGATTTGTAACAGTTCCTCTTGAACATCCTCAAGTAACGCAGCCTCGAAAATATTATTCTTAAATTTGATACACACTCGCTATAATACTTAAAAGCAGTAATGAACTAAGAATCCCAAGAGTTCTTCAATGCATAACATGACAATACTTATGTAACTCAGTCTAGAGTTATACTTCTGTTCTGAAATTTTATATAGAGTTGTTCTAGAACTTAAAATACATAATTATACTCATATGTTTCTGTACATAACTTGACAGTACTCAACTAAACTCAGTCTAGATAGAGTACTTAAAAGTGACAGTGCAGTATGATACTTAGAAGTTCTTCAGTGCACAACATGTAATTCGTTCATTTTGCATACCTGATCTCAAGGAACTTGGGCTGCAGCCACGACTCTGAAATTTGGCATAGCTGTGCTTAGACTATAGTCAACTGCTTTAAGCGTTATTATCGCTGAATGAAACTATACTGAGGGCGCTACAGCAAGCTCACTTCAAGGAACTCAGCTTTGAATGGGAGCAAAGTAAATTCGATTGGACTCCAGCTGAACTGGAGTAGAAGAAACAGGAGCAGGGGCAGGGGCAGAGGCAGTGGGGGGCAGGCCACATGTGTGACGTCTCGCCTTGCCTCGCCACGGGGGCATTACAAATGCTTCCTGTGCATAAATGTGGCAACAGTGGTGAGTCGTTTTTCTCTCGCTCTAACTCCCTCTCGCTCTCCCTCTCTCTCTCACTTACTGTGTGTGCTTTGTTGTTGACCAGCCCCAACGCAGTTTGACCCCGAATCAGTCAACCCTTGTGCTCTGCCCGCAACTCTCTCAACTTCGCTGCGTTCTCATTTCCGGCGCACTCGAGAAGGGCAGCTGTGAAAAAAGTGTTGCATACTTTCGAGTGCGACTTCAAAATGGCATTTTGTAGTTGAGCGAGTTGTTGTTGCTGCTGCTGTTGCCATTGCAAATTGTTTTTGCTGCTGTTGTTGTCGTTTTAAGTGCGCGTTTAATTTAATTTTTATTTAAATGCAACGCATAAAAAATTAAAACATTTTGTAACAATTCTTCTTCTCTTCACCCCTTCCCCCACCACCTGCTTGTCCCACTGTGCGTGTGTGCGCGCTGGCAACAATAGCAAAAATAATTGCTTACTGTGACACACATTGCCAGCCTCACTCAGAAATCTCTAGAACTGCAGCAGCAGCAGCTCTCGCTGGTTATGCTTCGTCCCTCTCACTCTCTTCCACTCCCTCTCTCTTTAATTTTAGCAATTGTATAAAGTTTGAGCTTAACATCAGTTGCAAAATAGTTAACGGTTAGTAAATACTCTAGAGTATTGCTCAGGTAAACCTGATGAATGTAACTTTACCCCCTTGCAATACCAGTAATAGTTGGCCAGATCTACATTATCTTCTGTCATATATGACAGGTATATATGCAAAGATTGTCATGTATTCTATTATTACTTAAAGCGTAGTTATATGGTAGACAGATTAGATATAAGAGATATTTATTATATTTATCTATCTTTTAAATGTTTTCTCAGCTTTTACTTGAGTAGTCTTTCCTTATCTTTAATAACACATTATTTCTTCCTTATTCTTTTTCTTATCTTGTTCAATTTCTTGCCATATAACATAATAAATATATTTCTTATTTCATTCTTTCCCTTTCTTGTCTTTCTTTGTTTCTACCTAGAAATCCTTTCCATTTCATCATCTTTACTGTATGTTATACTGCAATCTTCATAGCCTTAGCCATAGTTAGACAAAGAGTCCGATATCTTATTTGTTTTCTCATTTTTTTCTGCAACTTGTATTCATCTGCATTTTTCCTATCTTTCTCGTATGTCTCATTTCTCTCACATTTCTTCATATATTCCATTTCTTAATTCTTTATATACAAACACACTCATCTCCCTCTCTGTTCCACAATAATCCCCCATCTATAGCATATCGTATGCAGCTTTAATCCATATCGTATATCGTGTATCATTTCATGCCTCACACCTCTTCACTCTGTGTATGTGTGTTGTGTGTGTGTATGTGTGTGTCTATTTCTGGGTGTGGCATTTTAATGCTATCGTTAAATCAACTTGCAGTATTCAGTTTTGCAAGTGACAAGGTAAGACAGACAGACAGACAGAGAGCAAGTAAGAGAGAACAAAAGAGAGAAAGATAAATATAGAGAAAGAGAGGGAGAGAGGGTGTAAGGGGGAAAGGGAAGCAGCCAACTAAGTCCAATCAATTAGTTGCGCTGATTTGTTTGACAAACTGCAGGCAACGCTTGTTCTTGTAGTTGTACTTCGTCACGTCGTTGTTGTTGTAGTTGCAGCAGTTACTGTACGTATTGTTGTTGCTCTTGCTCTTGTTGTTGTTGTTATTGTTACTTTTGTTGCATTGCCACGTAGCGTTTTGCTGCAGTTTGTTGTCTTTTGTGCGCCAATTTCGCTTGTAATTCTTTCTCGACAACCTTCGCTCTGTGTGGGTGTGTGTGTGGCAGTGTGTGTCAGTGTGTGGATTATTATTGATTTCGCGCTTCATTTTTCTAGCACGTTTCCGCACAGCGTGTAATTTTGTTTGGCTTTATCTACGCTAAGAGAGAGAGAGAGAGAAAAGGAAACAGAAAAGCAAAACTCTGCAGCGAGCAAAGTTGGAAAAGAGGGAAAAGGGAAAGACCGCGAGAACCCAAATCGACCTGTGGGAGCACTCAGTGTGTGTGTGTGTGTGTATGAATTTTGCGAAAATCACGTTTTGGGCGTTGTTAGTTTTGGCCGCGGCACGACTTGACCCAAGCTGAGAATGGGCGCACAATGCACGCAGAATTTAAGCGAGAAAACTAACTTATAGTTTGTTCCACTTGTTGGGTGAGTGTGTGTGCGAGTGTGTGTGTGTGTGTGTGTGTATGCAAGGGTGTGTGCCTTGTACACTCACAAAACTTTACAAAATGCTATATGACCAGAGGCGGCCTGCACAAATCACTTAAGGGGATCAGTGTGTGGACGGGAACTAACTTCCTTTCTCTCCCTCTCTTCATCCCACTTCTACTGTCCCTCTCCCACTCCCACCCCCCTTCCACCTCCCTCTCTTTCTCTCTTCGAATTGAAATCTAAGTGATTTCATCATAAAATATGCTTCTTTCCTGTTGTTGTTGAGGTTATGTTTCTGTTTCTGTTTCCGATAGGCAATCATTGAAATTTGACTAAAGTAGCCGAAAGAGACTTTCGTTGAGTTGCCTTGAGTTTCGTTAAGTTTTTGTGCTGTGCACAAGTTTGTGGCGCTGCACTTGAGTTGATGCAGTTGAAAATGTTTCGAGAACTGAGAGATTTGTGCAAATACTGCAGCAGAGAGGATGGAAAGGAAAAAGGGGAGAAGAAAAAGAAGAGCAGAGAGAGAGAGAGAAAGAGAGAAAGAAAGAGACAGATAAACAAAACATGCACAGTAGAACAAGTTTTACTTTATTCTAATTGCAATTATAGTGCATTTCAAGTAAAATCACCTGGAAAATACCTCAAAAATCCTGAAAAGAAAATACTGCAAAAATAATATAGCAGTTCTAACTTGATTTAATTGGAACCTGTAATGTTTTAATGCATTTTGCATATTCAAAAATAAAATACTAAAAATACCAAATAAAATACTTAAAAAATTGATACAGAAATTCGAACTTTAATGTGGAATATCTTATGTATTTCTTACATTTTGTTCATTTAACATAAACAAATACCGAAAATAACTAGAAAATACCAAATAAAATACTGAAACTAGTATGTAAAACTGAATCATAAATTAGTAACCCCAATAATACCAACTAAAATGTAATTATATTGAATTACAAACTAAAATATCTGCACATTCTGCCTAACTGCAAGAAAATACCAACAGAGTCTCAACAACAAAAAATACTCCAATTAAATGTAATTACAAATTAGCGCAAGTTTGGCGAGCTTAACCCATTCTCGCAGCTCATTAAAAATGACAAACGCGCGCACAGCTTTCTAGGGTTAAGCGCACTTAAGCGCCCCCTCCCCCTTCTACACACCCACACACAGAGTTGCCCCACAGAGAATAGTAAAGTAGTCAGGCGGGGCCATGCCCTCTTCTATGTCTCCCTCCCTCCCTTTGCTTTCTTTCACTTTCTCCCTCGATACACAAAGAAGTTTTTCTCTTCTGTTGAGATTTTCACGTCGCCTCGAAACAAAAGACGCCAAATCAGCAGGAAAAAAGCCAAACTTGGACAGACAATGAGACAGAGAGAAAGGAGGAGAGGGAGGAGGGAGGTGGGAGAGGGGAGAGGGGAGGGCAGACGCAGGCAGGCAAATCAATTTAATTAGTTTCTGACTTTCATTTACAAATTATGCATAAATCTGTAGACAGGACCCCAGAGACCATAAATTAAGAGCGAGAGGACGAGTGAGAAGCGCCGAGAAGAGCGCGCCAAACTTTGCCCCAAAACAACAAGAACAACAAGAACAAACTTGTAACTAACTACAGGACAACTGAGAAGAAGAAGAAGCAGCACAAGCACAAGCAGAAGAAGAAGAAGAAGAAGGGGAAGCAGAAGGGGAAAGAAATCAACGAGGGTTGGACGCAAAATTAATTTGCGCTTTTATTAAATTTTCTGGTTTTTTCTACTTTCAGAGCAGTGGCGTAGAGCAAGGGGGACAGAGCGACGGGGGTGTGCTCTGGGCAGTTTGCTTGAGACACACAGAGAAAGAGAGAGCGGGGTGAGAACGGTAGAGGGGGCACAGCGTGGCCTGTGGCCATATTTAAGGGCCAAGGGAGGCAGGTAATCACGCCTTGGCACTAGCGCATGCAGGGGCGTACACAAGGGGATGGGGTGAATTCAGAGTGTTGCACAACATCAACACAGAAACCACACTTACACACACACACACACACATACATACGTGAGCAATTTTTATCGAGCGTAAAAGCAACAAGCGAGAAACTGAAAACAGAAAACAGAATTTACGAAGCGCTGTCAAACGAATTGCAACCCCTTGAAACAATTTTTTATACTCGATTTATTTCCACAGTATTTTTTCTCTCTTCTTTACACGCAGTCCCTGTGTGTGTGTGTATAATTTTCAATTTTTTTTTATTTTTGCACAATTTTCTTTTTGGGAACGTGCAGCGCGCCCCGATTTGCACTTTGCTTATGCTTCAATGCACGCAACGAACGAGGAAAGGCTGCAAGAGAGAGGGAGAGAGAGGGGGGGTTGGAGAGAGTGAGTCGGGAAGAGTGCTGGGTCACACACGCACCTACACACGCATTTTTGCAAGGGGACCATAAAAATATTGAGGCTAAAACAATAGACACAAAATGCCAAAATTATCGACTGGAAACAAAAAGTTCAAAATATGATAAAAAGCGGAAAGAGGAAGAGAAAGAATTATGAAAAGAAACCAAAAATATATATCATAATATATAAATGTTACAGGATGATATATTATGCTTAAATATCATATACACAATAAAATGATGGAAATTGTTATACAGTTTGTAACATATTAAAAGAGAGTATAAGATTTGATATTGCTTTACATATAATATGATACATCATACCATATACAAAGATAAATATATTTATTATTATAATTAATATATCTTCAATTATAGCAATGTTAAAGAGTTACAGAGGGTTCCAGAAAATTTTAACATATTGAAATTGTATTTCTTTATAATTAAGTAAATCGATGCTAGACATTTTTGTGTTTTTTTTTTCTTCAACGCAACAAAAGAATATAATCATCATAATTCAGGTATGGTAACGATTCAAGGTTATCTATCATTATAATAATATCTCTGAATATTTAAGTGTAGATATGCTAAGTAGATAGTTTAAAGTTCTGTTTAAGCTCGAAAAACCCTAAACAAATCGTCTCATTAACTACAGCTACTGAAGA
This sequence comes from Zaprionus camerounensis, assembly GCA_018904165.1. Lineage (NCBI taxonomy): Eukaryota > Metazoa > Arthropoda > Insecta > Diptera > Drosophilidae > Zaprionus > Zaprionus camerounensis. Next base: position 1,045,303 of record JAEIFS010000739.1, read on the forward strand.
ACCCCTGACAATTTGCTCAGCTGCAATAAATGTAAACAATATTCAATATACAACATACAATATAACATACAATATAAAAAAAACAATATAAAATACATACATACTATATAATACGATACAATAAAAATATATCATTAGTTACCATGCCAAGAAATCTGGCATAATTTGTAGCAACCCCAGCCCGCAGTAGGGTGACTTTCTTCCGCTTATAATAGTAAGGTATCATCTGATATGTGTATACCCACTATATGCCCAATCAGTTCAGTCAAGCATTATCACATTAGAAAGCCCCCTCCCCCCCTTTCCCCATCTCTTTATCCCTTATCCAATTCCCTGCAGTGCGATATCTCTTACATCTTTGAAGCGAATTTCATATCTTATTATGGCATATTTGTGCTATAATTTGCTATACGGCATAGGGCAGCATTCTATTAATTTTGGATGCCCCCTTCCACAGTGCGTGTGGCAACCCTGTGACGTCAGCGTGCAACCAGACGTTAATGATCCAAGTAGAAAACGCAACAGTCCGAGAAGGACTGAGAGAGACATGGGGAGGGAGAGCAGCAGGAGGCGTGGCAGTGCGTGGGGGAGAGTGGTAGAGAAGGCAACTCTGCAGCGGGAGGCAACTCTGCTATCAGTTACGCGCTCGTTCTTCTCTCATGGCAGATGATTTTGCAAAATGCTAAAAAAAAAACACAAGAACGAAAAACCGAAACCGTAGCAAGCGAAGCGAACTGGCAACCCTCGCAGCCTGCCCCCCTTCCTCCTCGCGACCCCTTGCTAACCCGACGCCGCTGCCATGTGACTAATAACACCCCGAGGGAGCAGCCAGCAAAGGGGGCGTGGGAGTCGCCCGTCACTGGCTGCCAATGATCAAAGCATTTTTCAGTTTTGCAGCTTTGGTTCATCCTTTCGACAGCGCTGCCAGCGTCGCAGTCGCAGTCGCTGTCACCATCGCCGTCGTTTGCCACGCTAAATTTTGTTATGACGGCGGAATTAATATTATTAAGGGGCGATTTTCTGCCGGCGACCTGAGCTGGGCCCTTTTTTTTGTGCCCTGCGACGTTGCCTCGTCTGCTTCGAGGTTTCTTTTTTTATTTTCCCTCTTGTTGCTTTTTCTGTTGAGTTGATAATTTTGCGACGCCACCAGTGCTGCTTTTGTTTGACAAGCTGTAGTCACCCCTCCCCCTTCCCCTTCCCCTTGCCACCTAGCCACCTCTTTGGCTATCCACCTCTACCCCCCCATTCACATTTTATGGCTCTTATTAAATATTTACAGCCTGCGCGGCGAGTTTGAAAAGCGGCTTTAATTGTTGTCACTTGCAAATTAATTATTTACACAACAACAGCAAACACCGCAACAGAAGCAGCGACAGCAACAAGAACAGCACCAAAGTTTGCCATAAATACAGACTACGAACACCCTATAGACACCCTACACTTCTCATCTCCCCCCCCTTGGAGCGACTTTGCTGTTTTTGTGCCACAAAAACGTATTCTATCTGCGGCTGGACAGGCTTATATTGCCTCTGCTGCTCCTACGCTACGTTGTTTGCACTGAAATATGGTCACCCTAAACCTTATTTAAGTAGAGCAGAAGCTTCTGTGTGTAGTCAGCAAGTCTTGAATCGGGTGAAAGGGAATTAAAGGTTTTCTAATTATGTAGTTTGAGTATATAAGTATATTTTAGGTATTTTTAGTTGGTATTTACTTTAGATAATATATATTTGTATATAAAAATACTATATATGAAAAGTGGATTATGCTATGCTACACATTTGCTTGGCTAATTTTATAGTATTGTATTATATTATTTTTTTTCGGCGTATTTTTGGTATTTCTTATTTACTTGTGCAGTATATACTACTACTTCTTCATATGAAAAGAATAGAAATTAAATGTTATGTACTTGTAAAATGTGGTGTTTTGTACACTATTTTAAGTAGGTTATCGGTATTCAATATTTTGAAATTGTATTCAATTAGGCACCTTAGTCGCTCTGTCAACTATACGCCATGTAGCTTACTTATTTGTAACATGTAGTATTTTTTCAGTGCTCTGATTACTGGCAGTTTTTTAATGTGCCTCTATAGATAGGTATACTTGTAACGAATACTGTATATAGAAATATAGTGTTTTTATTAGTATTTATTTTAAGTATACTAGATTATCTGCTGTATTTTAATGTCTCTTTAGTCTTTCTCTAGGATATAATCTAGTCAACCCTAAGCCACTTTTATTTTCTTTCGCACCAAGCACAACCTTAAATCAGCAGACAACCTCTCTTTCCCTCTTGTTCTCTCTCCCACTTGCTCTTTCTGTCTCTCCTGCTTTTCTTAGAAAAAGCGTGAAGGCGTCGCGATAAGCGCCTCAAACATTTCTCAAGCGCTTGTTAATTGTTTGTCGAGTGGCAAGTGGCAAGTGGCGTTTTTGCCTGTGTGTGTCAGACAAAATGGGCGTGGCAGGGTGAGGTGTTTGCCAGCTGGGATTAGGGAAAGCATAGAAAACAATGGGGTGGAGGATTGGGGAGGGGTCACGTCGCTAAGTGTCAACTTTTTGGGTGGTGCTGCCACCTGCTGTGGCAACGAAACGATGACTATAAATCGAAATATGCCCACTGTGCTGCAATAAAATCAATCGAGCTAATAGAGCGAAAATCAAAGACGTAAACCCAAGGCAATTTTGCCACGCAACACCCTCCCTCTCCACCCCAAAAAGAGACAGAGAGAGGTAGAGGAAAAGTGTAAAAAAAATAGTCGAAAAGTGAAAATGAAAGCGTAGCCCAAGCAGGACAACACAGCGGGTCGTCGCACTCAGCACGTGGCCAGTTGTGGTCGTCGTCGTCCTTCTACAGCAGCTTAGCCAAGCCAGCCAGTGCTTGCCACTCTCAATACTCATAAGCATAAAAAATGAGAAGAACACATTGAATGATGAACAACGAAGCTGAAATACTCTAACTTATAGCTAAGCATCTTGCTCTTTATAGTCCTTGCAACTTTATACAAAAGGATTCACAACCAAGCCTGTGAAGATAATATATAGTTTAATCCAGTGATCAATATGGCATTACATTTTAAATTTAAGAGTTGTCATGGTTAATTTCTTTCAAAGGAAGCACCTTCAAAGATCTTCGAACTTTATTCGATCTTCCCATTCTTCAAACTTTCTCAATTTTCAATCGATTTTAACGTTGTATAATATATTTTGATACTGACTTGATCGGGTATTAAATTGTAATTCCTATTTAAGATTAATATGCTACCCCCTTATCACAATCTAACTGCTCTGACTAAACTCTTAACATTCTGATTTTCTGACTTTCTTGAATTCCATAAAATTCACACTTGGAATAGGACTTTCATTTGGGCTTATCTCTAGTTTGATTGCAGTTATAGCTAACTAAATCAGATTTGCAGTTGATAAGCTTCATTCCAACTGTAATTATAATACCCTTCCACGCCGCGACAATAGTCGTGCATACCCTGTACTAGTTAGTGCATTTCAAAATATGAAATGACATTTTCCATTTGCGCGGGGCATAAATTGAATTAGACGGCGAGGCAAAAGGCAAAAGGATGCGGCAGCGCAGCTGCTGCTGCAAGTGCAAGGGCAACCACCCGCAAGCCGGGCAGGCGGAGGGCAGAGGGCGGTGCGCGCACAAAGGGGCAACCACCGACGTTCGACCTGGCAAAATCTCGTCTAATAATAGCCAGCGGGGCGGTAGAGAGAGGGCACCGAGGGCGTGGCACACACACGTGTGTGCGTGTGTAGGTCGAGCTGCCCCCGAGTTAATTTGCAACATAATCTTTTAATCTGGTTTTTGTGTCAACTGCAGAGCGAGTACTGAAAGCAACCACCGACGGGACGCGCCACTCGACAAACCAAATGCACCCTCAGCAGAGCCCGAGCACCGCAGCAGTGGCAGTGGCAGAGGCAGAGGCAGTGGCAGCGCAGCAGGCAGCGGCAGTGGTTGGCAATTTATGAAAAATTCATTAGTTCCGTGTGTGCGTTGGCAGCGCGGGCAGCGCGTTGGCCAGCGTTGCCAATGGGATGACATATGATCCTAATGATGCCCCGAGCTCCCATTCGCATTTTTTATGTCTGTGGTCAGAGCAACAACAACAACAATACTAACAACAACAACAACAACAGCAACAACAAGAGTGAGAAACATCGGGCAGGAAATTGTAGTCATGCATTAGTCAAAAATGATTCACAAAACATTCACAAAGCATTCGCCAAATGGCAGCAAAATGCGAGTTGCCTTTTCTTCTTTTCCTTCTCTCTCTCTCGCTCTGTGTGTTTCCTTTTTATTGCCTTTCTCGCTGAAATTCTCCCTTGAGATTTGCTGGAAATTTAATAAATAAATCTTTCGCTCTAATGGAATTATTGCACCTCAAGCTGAGTGGTGAATGGCAACTGAGTTATGATATATCAACAAAAACTCCACAAGTTTGCCACATGTCGAGTTGTTGCTATAAAAACAACTGTATCTCAGTGCGTTATACGAATATTGTGATTAAATTTGATAGAGAGCTCAACAATATCAAATATATCATATTAACAATTTGAACACTTTCATTTGATAAGCTAATTTGCTGTATATCGATATTTTTATTTTTTTACCTGTTGTCTCCCAGCTTGTATTGGAGATATTATAAGCAAATTTCGCGTATGAATTGGCTACATCAATTATATCAGTTCTACATTGGGAATACATTCGTTTGATAAGCCTGTATATCATATTTTAAATTTATCCGCTATAACTCACTGTAACTCAGTTCCTATAAGTATTATTATCAGCAAATTTAGCTGACAACTTGTCTATATAAATTATAATACCCCCTTAAAGCGAATACAATCATTCAATAAGAGAGTGTACTATAATTCCCAGTACTTCCTTATATACTGTCATAACACAGTTTCTATAGCAAACATTATGAGCAAATTTGGTGGACAGCTGCTCAATATCAACTAGATCAACTTTACACTGTGAATACATTCATTCGATAAGCTTAAGCGAAATCGAACGATTCCACAGCACTTTCTAGCGCAAGCAATAAATCAGAGAGAGAGAGAGAGACAGAGAGAGAGTGTTGAATGAGAAAAGCGAATTCACAAAGTGTAGATTATTATCCCTAGATTCGAAAAGCTCTCCCATCTTTTCTTTTTTCCTCTTCCTTCTCAATGGGAAAACCAGTTTGGCTTATGAGTGTATTCATTGTGATTGAAAAAGTGAATATTAGCTTGTCTGTCTCTCTCTCCTCTCTCTCAGTCTCTCTCTCTCTCTCTCTCTCTCTCTCTCTCTGTCTGTCCACTTGCAGCACAGTGCAGCAGTATGGCTAAAGCAATTTCCGCTTGTGCTGTGGCGACACTGCACGAAAACAGAGAAAGGAAAAGTCGAAAGGGAAATTCGTTGGGAAAATTGTGTGTGCAAAAAGTTGATTTGCTTTGATTTACTTTACTTTAATCTGAGCCAAGGAGGCACCCACCAAAAAAAAGGCGTTCATTGTGCGAGTGTGCTTAGGTGTAGTGGTGTGTGTGCTAGTGTGTGTGTGTGTGTGTAGTCGAAATTCATCAAAATCCAATCAATCTTTCATTTAAACATTTTCATTTCGGCTCGTTGCGTTGCGCGTCAGAGAAAGAGCAAGAGAGGGGAGGAAAGAGATAGAGAGAGCGAGAGAGAGAAGGAGAGCGACTCAGGCTGGTAGGCAAAAATGGCAAAACAAAATAGAAACGAGAAGAATCGAGGGAAAAATACGCAGTAAAGCGCAAATATTTGCGCGCATAAATGGGGATGATGATGAGGATGATGAGAGCCAGAGCTCTAAGGATGAGCCGCAAAAGCAGCAGGCAGGCAGGCAGTCTGGCTGACAGGAGTAGGAGGCAGGCAGGGGGAGTGGCAGCAGGCAGCAATAAGGGCCACGTGGCATATGAAAATAGAACGCAGTAACAACCAAAAAAAAAACAACAAGTCGAGAGAAAATGTTGCAACCAGTTGGAAAAATGTTTGTGGCCTTTCCAGGGTATTTGCTTAGTTTCGCTTTACAAATACCAAACGGCGTGCGTTGCCACGCCCTCAACGGGGGCCACAAATAGTTTCAATAACAGTAAAAAGAAGAAGAAGAAGAAACAGCTGTAGAAGAAAGAGAGTAAAAAAACATGATTGAAAGTGAAATTTGAAATTAATTCCCAGCAAGGAATGAGAAGTTTGCAAATTGCCCCCTCTCCTTCAACGCCACTGTTTCACAACTTGAATTTGAGCCTATATAAACAGAAAAGGGCTGTCTTTGGACTAAGAACAGAGGGGGTGGTGTTGTGGGCGGGGCAGTCATGAATCATGTGACCGATAGAATTTCATGGCGGCATCGCGACGCATCCCAAAACAATTTTTCGAAATGCCAAAACAAACACTGAGAAAACAGATAAAACCAGTGGCGTAGGGGAGAGGGAGCTCCGTCAGCTTGGCCTGTGTGTTTACCGTTATTTTAAGCTTAATCCCCCCAATGAAGAAAATCATGAATTTATAATTAAAAGTAAATTAAAAGTAAATAAAACAGCGCCAAAAGATGCGCAGCAACAAAAAGGGACAACGCAATGAGCAATGGGAGAGAGAGACAGATGGAAAGGGAAAGAGGGAGAAAGAGAGATGGAAAGGGAAAGAGGATAACCTGTTTGGAGATCCCAAAACCCATCAAAGTGGACAAAAGCATCGCAACTTTTCAAATTGTTCTTGTTTTGCGGATTATAATGAGCTGTCCGAGGTGCTGAGCAGGCGACAGAATCGCCCAAGGCGTTCTCTCTTTCTATCTCTCTCCCCCTCTCTCTCTCTCTCTCTCTCTCTCTCTCTGTGTGTGTCTGCACAAAACTTTCAACCTTAAGAACAGCAATAACAACTACTTTGAGGGACTTTCGTTTGAACGACTCTCAAACGATTTATATCAATTTCTCGAGGTTTTTATAGGTAATTCCAAAATAAATTGAGCTTAAGCAAACTTGTTTAATGCCCTGTAAAAGGGGGGAGGACGTTTTGACAAGATATCTATCTTTGTCTGTCAATTTGAAATAAACAGATAGCAGATACGTGCATATAAGTAAGTTTATTTACTTTTTTTTTGGGTATTGATTTCCTGTAAATGTGTTATGAGGACTTAAGACTTGTTTTCTCTTTATATTTTGGTTTTTTAAGTAAACAGGCTTCCTATACATGAGCTTGACAGTTGTTGAAGTACATATAGTTCAGCAGTAGTCTGTAAATTTGGTATAACTTCACACTCACTTTTCTGCTTTACACAACTTTCTTTAGCTTTTCTTAAATCTTAATTAAACCATATTGAATACCCTGTAAATCAGCTTACAGGGTATCTGCAGCTCGCCTATAATGTTTCCTAAGATGCTCTTTTAGCACTTTCTATTATTGCCCTCGCATTAAACTGTAAGACGAAGTGCAAAGCTGACTATAGCGCATTCCTTCTCCTTATCCTTCTCTCTCTGTCTCTCTGTCTCCCTTGCTGTTGCTTGCTCATCTTCTCTCTCTCTTTGTCTTCCTTGCCCTCTTACAATGCCTGCACAGCGTAAAAATACTAAAAATTTGAATATCTAACAAGGATAAGGAGCAACATTAGCACAAAAAGGAGGAGAGGCGCAAAGATGGCGCCCAACGTAAGTAGGTTAATGTGCGATGCGCCCAACGTGGTCGATAAAAATAGAAGAAACACATACATTTATGCAGCTACACGTATTGACAGCAGATAGATGTGTCTGTGTGTGTGTGAGTTCGAAAAGACAAAAACAAATGGCGACCGAGCGAGAAGTTACAAAAAAAATTTAAAATTCTAATTGCCAGCTGGGCGAGTGTGTCAGTGAACTGTCGGTGAGTGTGTGTGTGTGTGTGTGTGTGTGCGAGCAAAACAGGTAGTCTCTTTCTCACTCTTTCTCTCTTTCACTCCCTTTCTAGCCACACCCGCTATTCTTCGCCTTTGTGCAAAATGAATAAAACATTAAATCGGATTATAGAATTTTGCATTTTTTGAAATTAACATCTTTATCCTGTCAGAGGAAGAGAGAGAGAGAGAGTGCGACAGGGAGGTAGATGGTGGGCGCCTGCAGAGAGAGGCGTGGCAAAAGAAGCTGTAGCAGTCATTGAATTTGAATTTGAAGCATTGCAGCAGCTTCAGCAGACGATGATGTTGGCGCCTTGTTACAAATTCGCTTCGCCTCGTTTTCCTGGCTATCTCCCCCTCTCTTTCACACTTATTTTTCCTCTCTCCTGCTCACTATTGAACTGACTCACATACGCACATATGTAAGACTAGCCTAGCTAAAATGCAAATTGCAATTAAGACAGCGGAAAGTTGAGCCAAACTTGCGTCTTAATCGCATCAGGCAAATGGGGAAAAGGGTAGGCAACCTGAGGTTGCCTTAACCTCTGGTTAACTTCAACAGTTGTTGGCTCTCACGCTCTTAACCCTCGCCGCCTCACACAGCTGTCAATCAGTCCGTCAATCAGGCAGTCAATCAGTTCACATGATAATAATAGGACGCGACAAAGGAGACGTATAATGCGATTAGAGAGAGAGAGAGAGAGAGCGATAGGTAGAGGTAGAGCGAGAGGGTGCTCGAGTTTCGGCCTCGATTGTTTTCAACACCAATAGCGGGGGGCGAGGTGTGGGCGTGGCTGATCCCACTGCAGCTGCCAGCTGAGCTCGTGAGCTCACTAATTATGGGTTAGCAGTCAGAAGAGAGTGAAGAAGGGGGGGAAGAGGGAACCGGGAAACCATCAAACTGCCTTTCCGATCATTATTGCGATTAGATTGTAAAGTTTATGACAAAAGTCCGTATAGAAATGCCGACACCGATAGCCAGACGAAGCCCCTTTCCCTTCACCCCCCTCTAGTACGCCTCTGTGTGACTGGCATTTGTAATTAGTTTGGTCATCACGTCGCACGTAAGTTTACCCACCTGGCCAGGCAGGTAGACAGACAGTCAGGCAGGAAGAGGAGAGCAACGTTTCGATTGCGCAAAATTCCCGCTAAATTGTAAGCGTCACTAATGATGATTTGGTCACACTTATTGCGCGTTTTATAACCTCAAAATGTGGGAAAGGTTTCAGAGGTTTAGAGACATTTGAGAAGAAGAATGGAAATGTTTAATGAGATGAAAAGGAGGCTTAGCTTTATTGAGATTATAATGAAGATTATATTAATTACATTAATCTTATATTATAAAAAACTGTACCGTATTATGAAACAACTCATGCAGCCTTGGAAAGTCTGGTAAACTTCTTCATTAATAACTTCTCCATTCTTGCTTAAGCTCTCAAGGTTCTCTGAATCTTTATTGACTAATATATCATGTATTTTGCTATATTATAAGGCATTGCAGATATTATATTATTATTATTTCATAATGAAATGGAGCAGTCATTTAATACAGCCTTACAGAACTCTCCCAACTATGAGTTCTTTCCCAGCCTCAATCTAAGAAGTTGTCTCAATTTTCTTACAAGATGTTCGCTGTCAAGTTGTGCTCTCTATATGTTAGTACCCCACTGTCCTGTAACATCATCTATCTAATCGCTGAGTCTATTTTGCCGTGTGGCTTTACAGCTTTACAGTCCCGATGTGACATTATCTCTGGTCGCATTTCTTTTGCGTATTTGTCATGATCTTATCGCATGTTCAAGCTTCTCTCTCTCTCACTCTCTCTCTCTACCACTTAATTATGTCTGTTCTCTTTCGTGCATATAAATACGAAATCAAGTTGGCGCACGCAGTAGTTCCCACTCCTTATCCCCTTGCAAGCTACACCCCTGGACCAGTGACAGCATCAAAGGCAAAAGCTGTTGCTGCTTTTCGTGTGTGTGTGCATGAAAAAGTCATTAAAATGTAATAAATTAGGGCAAGAAAAGAAGCCAAGTGAGCAGGGGAAGTGCAGGAAAAGGGGATAGAAAAGAGAGGTACAGACGGAGAGAGGGAGCGAGAGAGCTCATCCCCTCACAACTTGCACAATTTTCACAAATTTCCTTCTTCATTTTCTTTTTTTCGCGGCAGATGAAAAGTGTATTAAATTGATTTCACTTGATAGAGTTGGAATGAGAGGGGAAGAGAGAGAGAGAGAGAGAGAGAGGGAGGGAGACAGCTAGAGGGTGTGTGCGTGCATGTGCGTGTGTGTGCGGCATATTCATTTCGCATTTCGCACTTGGCATATTGCAAAATCTAAACAGATCCCAAATACATTTTGGTAATGAAAATCACGCGCTGTGCCTATTAAACCCAAACAACGCATGAGCATCTCGCAAAGGTGTCCCTGCATGAGTGTGGAAGGGGTTGTATGGGGGGTAGGTGTGGAGGGGGGAGTAAGGTTAATATTACGTGCCTTTGAGGTAATTTAGAATGAGGAAAATTTTAATACACAGCAGAAAATGAGAACAGGAAAGACAAAAACACATATTACAGTCAAGGTTCATAGGTATGAGAGAGAGGATAACTGATAGATACCCTGTAACTCGGTTATGTATTCAGTGATGTGTTTTCTCAACTTTTAAGGGCAAAGTGGAAACTCTTCAAGAAACTTGCTGGCAAACTTTCAAGATATTGAAAAATATTCTATAACCTTTGGATCTAGCTATTTTTCAGCTTAAGAACGAGGGACTTCCTAACTAGTTGATACTCTGTAGATAATTCTTAACACTTTTACAATGGTATGTTGATTCAAGTTTAATAGGAAAACTGGAAAACTTTAAAACGTAATTTTGAAAAAACTTATAAGAAATCTAGAAAATATCTGCTATACTTTAATTTAGCTGTTTTCAGCTAGAAAACTAGCGGGCAATCACTATCAAATAAAATATCTACAACTGTAGCTTGCTGCTGTTGTTATTTCTGTTTCAGTTTTCGTTCTTACTTCTTTTATTTTTTCTCTGTTTTTTTTTGCTGCCGCAACATGAAAATTTACTTCCTGTTTTTGCCATGTAAAGTGGATGCAAAAGCGCGCAAGCGAAATGGGATAAAGTGAGGGAAGTAAGGTGGCAAAAGGGGGGAAGTGTATATAGCAAGGGAGGGGGGGGGTGTATGGAACTAGAGGGAGAGCATGTGTGCGTGTGCTCGACTCGAGTTGTTTTGGGGCAAATATTACAAAACACAAACGCCTGTTTCCGTTTTACTAATTCGTATGCTGTTTGCATTTGCATTTTGTAGGCAGCGACCAAAGACAGTGGCGTCGACTGCAGGGAGGGGAAGGGGCGAGGGGAGTGGGGAGTGGGGGCAAAGTGGGCGTAACGCTTCTGCTTTGTGCGTGCGTGCGACACATATGAAAAATATCCTTGAGCCGAGTGAGAGAGAGAACGAGTGGAAGAAGCGGAGCAGTCAACGCGAAATCGAAAATATTCTGCGCTATGCTAAAAGCAGGGGCGCACCAAAAGGGGGTATACAGAAGGGAGGCTGACAACGCCCCCTCCCCCCCTCCACACACACACAGACATGCCAAATGGGCGCATGGGGAATGGAGAAGTTTGTGCCAAGTGCAAAAGGAAATTCATGCATATGTGAGCAAAAGGGGCGAGGTAGCAGAGCAGGGGCGCCAAGTAGAAGGGGGGTGAGAGTGGGAGCTGCCTTCTGGGGGTGACTGTGCGCTTTTGGCGCTAGCGGAAAGCGTTGAAATGTGCTACAAATTGAATTTTATTGAAACGTGTTTGAAATTTTTCGTCAGAGCCTTCAAAAGGAGGCACACACAGGTGTGGGCCAAGGGGGCTACAGGGGGGTCACAAGGGGGATACAGGGTGTTCGTGTGTTTGTTGAGGATATCTTTTGCTTGTTTTGGGCCATTGTTGCAATCCAAACAGAGCAGGCAGGCAGGCAGGCTGGCAGGCACCGCCAAGTGTCGCCCGTCCACAGCAACTAAATCTCATTCCCAATTGCCAATTTAGTGTGCAAAAGAGACAGCAGCAGCAGCAGCAGCACCGGCAGCAGCATTGCGTGTTCTCTGCAAGCGAGACAGAGACAGGGGTGCAGAGGGGGCGAGGGGGTCGCGTGTGTCCATTATGCAACTACAAAGCGAAAAACCAAACAAAGTTTTCAATTTGATGACTAATTCGTTCAAGCGCTGTCAGCAACAGAGTTGTCAACGTGCCAGACAGAGAGAGAGAGGCAGAGACAGAGAGAGAGAGAGAGATAGCGAGAAATTAGCCAGAGTTGCCACAGGGCTGCCAGCATGTTTTCAGTGTGCTCTCTTTTTGTAGGGTAGTCAGTATTGATGGGATTAATTCAGTGCAACTTTGTCAGAGTTGCCACACACAACCATAAAAGTTAGCTAGCTTTGTGTATTACACAACGTTATATCACTAAGCAATGAACATATAGAGTACTCAAACAGCGAAAAGTACTTGCCCAGTGGTCTTCGGATTATTATGACCCCCCGGCCGAAGCGTTTCACAAGAGAGCGATCGGCTCTCTTTGATGAGCAATCCAGAAACAGCGAACAGCGGCATCAACTCAGTCGCACAACGACAGCGAAACGATGAGCATGGGCATATTTCTTTGCGCTAGCCATCGTTTCGATGTATGTGTGCTATGTATGCATAAGCTCGTATATGAATGTATGCGTTGCTTGTGAAGTTTGTCAACAGCGAAATGCTTCAGCCAGCTCACTGGCAGCCTGAAGTCAATTTGCTGTTTCGGCGTCGAGACTGAGGCACAGGGCCGTAGTGAGGGGTTTACCGGCCCCTGTGCACTTATTAGGAACTCCTACGTAAATTACATTAATTAATAAATATGTATGTGTTTACCAAAGGAATTAAATTGTACAAATATATCCCCATTAATAACATTTTTATGTTTGGTAACCGTGAGCCCCTGACTGTTGAGAGCCCTTCTGTACCGCACACCCTGCGCACTTTTAGCTACGGGCCTGGCCAGCGTGAAATCAACTGTGTGTTTGTTTTTGTCTTTGTCATCGAGAGCTAAGAGACCGAATTACAGTGAGCAAAATGGCTATTTGGCGGCAAAAACTTTTAACATCTGAAAATATGTTCATTTATAATTTATTGAGTAGATATATTAAATATTCATATTTATATTATAATTTGTATATCAAACTTATAATATCAGAAAAAAAGTTATGCAACAACTATAATTTTTTTTGTTTATGTTTGTACTAATTTTGACCAAATTTATGAGCCAAAACTAAAAAATTCGGAATACATCAATATGTATTTACTAAATAAAATTATGCCATAAGTCAAGACATATGTTTTCGAAGCTATAAAAGTTTCGCCGCAAGATAACCATTTTCGCCCACTGTGCGTCAGTCTCTTGGCTCTCGACGCCGAAACAGAAAATTGACTTCAGGCTGCCAGCGCGCTGGCCGAAGCATTTGCCTGTTGTCAAACTTCACAAGCAACGCATACATTAATATGCGAGCTTGTGCATATACATCGAAACGATGGCTAGCGCAAAGAAATATGCCCATGCTCATCGTTTCGCTGTCGTTGTGCGACTGAGTTGATGCCGCTGTTCGCTGTTTCTGGATTGCTCATCAAAGAGAGCCGATCGCTCTCTTGTGAAACGCTTCGGCCGGGGGGTCATAATAATCCGAAGACCACTGGGCAAGTACTTTTCGCGGTTTGAGTACTCTATATGTTCATTGCTTAGTGGTTATATCAATTGCTAGCGGTTTACTACAAAGTAGAGTTATCAGCAGGGTTGCCACCATATCAACTTATTACTGGGTTATTGCTCTATCTAGCATAGTCAACAGGCTAATTATGTAGAGTTAAGCTATTGAGTTAGGCACCTTCTAGGGTTGCCCCCCACCTGCTCACGCATTGTGGCTTATCTAATTGCTTTCTCTTTTGAGTACCCTCTACGCTAATGCAAATTCAGCCGATATCAGAGCTATGATTCATGCGTGCTAATCAAGTGCCTGCTCAAGGGTCAGTAAAGAAGCAAGGAAGGAGAAGAAGGAGAAGAAGGAGAGGAGGGGAGGTAGCACAACAACACCTGAGGTTAGTCAATAGGCAGGTAGATGCTGTCCAGCCTCCTACTCCTCCTCCTTCTCTTTCATTAGCCAGAGTGCCCGCTCCAGTCCCATGACAAATGCCGCTCGGGGAGTAGGTGAATAGCCCAGAAAGAGAGTAAAGACGGGAGGCGGGGGAGCGCAAGCAAACAGTGCAAACGGTAGCCAAAGAATAAGAATTATTCGCTGCTATCTACGGTTTCTGTTTCTTTTTATTCGCTGCCGCTTCTACTCCTCCTTCCCATTCTCCTTCCTCTCCTGCTTTTTTCATTAAAGTATCGACAAGTTGGAAATTAGTTGATTTGTATATGGCCAAGTCAGGTAGCACTGCAGTGTAGGGGCCGGGGGAGGGTATCGCAATGCTTGACTGGCTTTGGGACGCCCTCTCTCCCTCTCTCTCTCTCTCTTTCTCTGTTTGGGCTGGGCTGGGCCCTCTCTGGGCCTCTTTGCTTGCCTTGTCAATCGGTGACTAATGTTCAGCAATTTGGCTAAGCGACAGACACCGAAGACAACGACAGCAACAACAACGAAGAAGGCAAAAGGTACAAGACGCAGAAGCAGCACAAGAAGAAGAAGCAGAGCAAGAAGAAGCAGCAGCATGAGACGAGACCAAAACGCAAGGACAAAATCGTTAAAATGTTAACAACAAACTGACTGAAATAAATCAATGCGTTTTTTTTTTGTTTTTTTTTTGTGTTGTGTTGTTGGCGTCTTTCTTTGCGTTCGTTATTTATTCGCTTTCAACTTTTATTCCGTTTCGTATGCGAAACTCCCTGGGGGAGTTGTCTGCCCAGCCAATACACCCTCCACCTCTGCTACTCCTCTTGGCCAAAAGGTATCCAAATCCACATTCAATTTGTTTATCAGCAAGAAATTGAGTGAGTGTCGCCGAATGAATCAAGCTAGAGGAAGGCGAGGGGGAGCAGGAAAGAGACTGAGAAGGAGCAAGGGAGGGAGAGATGAAGAGGGGACGGCAGCGGGTAGCCAGGTTAGTTGCAGCCCAAATGGGCCAATGAGCTGCCACCTTTCCAAAAGGTGACGACAAAGGGATGAGAATGGCAAACTGAATAAACAGTGGGGCAGAGAGAGAGAGAGAGGGTAGGGAGAGACGAGAAAGACTGCCAATGAGACGCCGTTGTTGTCATTAGTTGCATTAACTTTCCCCATTGACAGTCAATTTTTTAGTGCCTTACGCTACCAGGAGACAACTTTGCCTTTACCTTTGCCTCTGCCTTGTTATCAACGTTGTTTCTGGTTCTTGTTGTTGTTGTTGTTCCCTGTTTACTGTATGCAAATGAAGTGCAGCTTGTCATTGTCAATGTTGTTGGCAAGTCGCCGACACACTACACTACCATTTTGAAGCATTTGGCTGTGGCCAACGTTGGGCGCCTACTTACAGATTGAACTCCTTATGAGGTTATTTCTATTATGGAATGATCTGTTAAGCTTTCGAAAAAGACTCTTAACTTTTCTGACCATCAAAGAATCACTCTAAAAATATAAACAGCTTAAAAATATATAAACCTTTTTACATTCTAATTTATTTTCTCTTTCTCTAACTCTACTTTATATTCCCCTCTCTCGACTCTTCTTTTGTGAATCCCAGTATTCCTGATTCTGGTTGGTATGCAATAAAATAAAAGACAAAAGAAGTTCCTAATTTCGTAGAAGGCCCATTAAGTTCTCAGTTCAATTGTTGTTCAATTAATTCCTCGGCCTTTTCTCATTCAAAACCTTCTGCATTTTTACCTACATTGTTTGTCCGCTCTGGTTGCTCTCAATTGACACATTATTGCATTATTGAGTTCTAAGTTTTCATTTCTTGTGCTGCATTTAATGAATACACTCATGAGTGCACTCAATTGCAGTGTGTGTTGCAGCAAATGGTCAAACAAAGTTGCATAAATTGCTGAATGCATTGACAAGTTTTACTGCTGAATGAATTCGAATGTGACAAAGAGAAGGACAAATAGCGAGGAAGAGAGAGTCACAAAGAGGAATAACTGTCGCCAAGAAATGCAATAAATTCTGATACTAATTTTTGTTGTATACGCTTTGAGGCCGTATTCGTTGTCTTAATTAAACAGCTAAAAGGGGAGAGAAGCAAGGAACAAGAGAGTGGCTAGAGCCAGAATGAGGGTTAGTTTTTTATTTCATTTATTTTCTTCAGGGTTTCCAATTGTGTTTAAACTAATAATAAATGTTAAAGATTCCCCCTCAGTTTTTCTTAGCGTTCAAGTGAGTGATAAATCAAAACAAAGGAGGTGACGTTCACAGCAAATGATTCATATTAAAGTTGAGACGAATAAATCATCCTCGGACAACATGGAAATGTATCTGGCTAAAGGCAGATACATTCCAACATTTCGCAGCCCACATATACGAGGCGGGGTCCGAAAGGGAGAGAGAGAAAGAGAATGGGAGGAGAGAGAGAGAGGCTATCTGACCAGGTTAAGTGCGTTAAGGCCGCCTCCGTTTGTCATTGTCGCCAGTTTCGCGTGCAACCGCGTTGATATATCGATTCCGATGTTCCATTAAATCAAATTCACGAAATTTCCCGGAGAATGCCAACGCGCAGTGACAGAGTCGACAATGGCGATTCTTGGAATTTTGATAGAGTTCACAAACAAAGCATGAGATTGAGTGGGGAGGGGGGTGATGGAGTGAGGTGTACAGGAAACTGGACTGAACTCAGAAATATGTAAGATTTAATGAGCAAGAGATGAGTGTGTCATGTTTCATATAAACAAATGTCGCTGTAACATAATCTGTAGATATAACTGCAACTTCGGCTTAAGCTTGATCTGTTGCACATGTGTTTCAACAGAGCTCAAGTAACTTTGAGTGCAGCTAGCTCTGCCAAAACGTTTACAAATGACAGCACAAAGCAGAGAATGCAATGGTGAGGCTGTTGCTGGATTTATAAAACAAATGAGAACTCTTAGAGACTCAACGAAATGCACAAAAATACTCATCTCATAACGTTTACGAATGGTAGCACAAAGCAAAGTCTAGAAAAATTAAGTTTACTCAAAAGACAACTATAAAACAATTTAGAGACAATAAACACATACGATACTCAATAATAACATACAATAGACAAATGTTTCCGAATGGCAATACAAAGAGGAATGGGTGATAGGCATAATACACCCACACACACACACATTCTGCCTCATTTATCCGCAATTCCCAAAACGAATTGTGGCTCACTTGAGTATTCAATGAATATTCACAAATGCATTCATATGCTTATTAAGTGCTTCTTAACAAAGGGGGGAGAAAGAGAGGTGAGAGAGAGAGAGAGAGAGAGAGAGAGAGGGAGGAGTGACTCCGCCTGCCCCTGAAGTTTTTCGCGTCTTGAACTTTTCGCACACTTCTGTTGCCATTTGCAGATGCTACGCTTGGGCGCAAATTACCCAAAATGGCACCCAAGGCGCACAGGACTTTAACACACATACTACACACACTTGGAACACACACACACACACTCATACACTCACACACCCACAATGCAAAATTGTTGGTTAGTTTTGCTCGAGTTTTCGAAAATGTAAACTGAGAACGCAAAATGCGTCTTGTAAGCGTATTTAACTTTATTATTTATGCAGTGTACGAGTGTATAAATGGCAGTGTGTGGGTCTGTGTTGGAGTGTGTGTGCGAGTGTGTGTGCTCATTAATTTATAATACACTGCGGCCCGACTTGGCGCAGGGAAAACTTTGCATATTCAATAAAATGTTTTTCAACGGCAAAACTTTGCCATTTTGTCGACGATAGTTGCGGGAATATACATACATATGTGTATATATCAAGTATGCTATAATATAAATATATATACACATGTGTGTGTGCGTGTGTGTGTGTGTGTGTGTGTGTTGTGCGGCTTGGCATAGCAAATGATTTGCATAAAATGCTGCTTAAACATTTATATTCATTCAGAGAGAGAGAGAGTGAAAGAGAGAGAGGCCCTTAAGGCAACAGCTCAGCCTTCCTCTTCTCTTCTTCTCACACTGTTTTTCCCAATCTACCTCTGCCTGTCCCTTTCACTCCTTCTCTTTCTACTTTACTCCTTCTCACAGTCTCCCTCTCTCTGTCTCTCTTGCACTGCGGCACACTTAAGATAATTCTAATTAATGTTTCGTTTTGCCAAAACTGAAGCCTGGCCAAAGTGTTAGCACGCCCTATCTCGCTTTCTTACTATCACTATCTTTCCCTTCTCTCTGACTATCTCTGCTCCCTCTCTCTCTCTCTCTCTCTCTCTCTCTGTCTCTCACTAACTTTTCTCTCTCCCTCTCCCTATTTGTCTGCTTTCTGGTGTCGCATATCCGCATAATTTATCGAACATGCCACAAGCTGCGTCACTTGCAACATCAATTTATCCCTGGCTGCCGTACTCTTTCCCTTCCTCACTCTCCATCCCTCTCTCTCCCCTTATTGCTCACACTCTACTGTCTTTCATCTCTTTCGCTCTGCTTTCATTGTTGCAACGCTGGCTTTTTTCTTTGCATAGAACTGAGCGAAAGCATTCACTGAGCCCTTTTGCATAATTTGTTTAGAAATTTTTGGCCAGCTAGATAGAGAGAGTGAGTGAGAGGGACAGAGAGAGAAAGAGAGAGATAGGAAGGGAAGGAGAGAGAGAGAGAGAGAGAGGAAGCTGCTAAGAGGCCTCTTGGCCAGGCATTGAACCAGTTTATCGAAATCTAATGAGGCGGCTATAAGAACAAACAAGACGCACACACACACAAACAAGACTTACTGTTGGGTCAACAAAATGGCTGACAGACAGAGGGAGAGGGAGAGGGAGAAGGAGCGGGAGATGGAGAGGGGAGTGTTGGCTTTAAGGGACACTGCGAGGGTTGCCTGTTATGTTATTAAAGCCATAAATTCGACTAAAAACAAATGAACAAAGCGTTGGCCAACGCAAAAGAGAGAGAGAGAGACAGGGAGATGGGGAAAGAGTTAAGGGGAGAGTGTGCGAGAGAGAGAGAGAGAAGGGGCTTGGAGGTTTGCGGGAATCTTATATGTGGCCCAAGCTGAAGTCACGAGGCAACATGAGGCATAAAGCGTTGATAACAAATTTGCGCATTTCAACATGAATGAATTCTCTAGTGGCATGCAACAGAGACAGACATAGAGACTGAGAGTGAGAGGAGTGCAGGAGGTGGCACAGAGAAAGAGAGTGGAGGGAGGGGGGAGGCAAAGAGCAGAGGCCGAGGCCGAGGCCGAGTCAGCCTTTGGCTTGCACGCTTCCGGCCGTGTCTGATGTCCTTTGCCGTTGCCTTTTGCCTTAAGTGCCTCAGCGTCCAAAATGGCAAACATACGCCCAGGCGCCTACGTGTGTGTGTGCCTTGTGTGTGTGTACCCTTGTGTGTGTGTGCCTTGTGTGTATGTGAGTGTGTGTGTCTGTTTTGGGGCCAAAATTGTAACTCTTGGGCCAAACGGACACGGCATGTCCGGCGCCTTGAGACGCAGCTGCCACAGCACACACACACACACACACAGACAGCGCACAACTGATTTTCCGGCCAGGAGACGCTGTGATTTGTCGCCCCGTGTACAAGTAAGCGAGACAGGGACAGCTAAAGAGAGAGAGAGAGAGAGCGAGGAGCAAGTGCCTGATGAAAAGTCGACAAAAGAAATCAGTACAAGCAACAACAAGAAGAAAAAAAGGGCGCATTGGGCCTAGTCATACTGCACGTCCTATTGCCCCTCTCTCTCTCTCTCTCTCTCTCTCTCTCCCTCTCTCTCTCTCTCTCTCTCTGTCTCTGTGCCTGGCTTTCCCGTTCTCCCTTCATCTCTTTCGGCATCTTTGCCTCGTCAAGTCGTCTCTTGTTGACGTTTCATTTATCGTAATCAAGTGCGCAATCAATGCGAAGAGAATTGCACTTAACGGTTTTGTTTTGCCCTCTCTCTCTCCCCCTCTCTCTCCCCCTTCCGCTCTGCCGTGCTCTGTTTAGCTTGTCCCCTTTTCCTTGTTCATCTTGTAGTGCTGCTCTAATTTAGTTTGATTTCTGTTTTCGCTTCGGCGTTTCGGCAACTCTAAATTGGCCTATGAATGAAATGAGTGCATTCAATTGCATTCGATTGCAATCCAAGTGAATCACATTTGCCGTTACACTTCACTGCATGCCACCATGAGTGGTTACCACACCCCCCTCCCCCCCACACACACATACACACACACTCTTCCCTCCCTCTCATGCCACTGTCTAACAGGATTCTGCACTGACAAGTCCAGCGCACATTGGCAGCTCACACAAAGTGAGTTCAACTACGCGAAAGGCTTTTGCAACGTTTGCGAATGTGAGAGCAAAGCGAACCGACAGATAACTAATGCACTACCGGGAGTGACAGAGAGGGAGAGGAAGAGCGGGCAAGAGAGTAAGTAAGACAGAGAGAGGTAGAGACTGAGAAAGACACACTGGGCATGTAAGGAACTTAAGATGACAAGAATTTTGATTTGACTAGCGCATTTCTAGTATATTTTGGTATCTAATATTGATACTGTTTTTATGGTATTTATATATAGCAAACATAGCTTTATGTTGCAGAAGGTTGTCTTGTATTTATTATGTACAGCTCTAATGAAACCCAGCAAAAGCACCTTCTAGATTTCAGTATTTTTCTGTATTTTCTATATCAAAGTTTCTCAACCTTACAACATTTTTCATTATTTATGTATCAATTTATTAGTGTAGCTTTCGAAGTCTTGTTTATCACAGCCGCCTTTTAGTTTGTTGTATTTTGCAGTATTATGTTTAGTATTTTTGCAGTATTAATACATTGATTTAATAAAATTCAACTTAGAATGAGTTAGAAAAAAGCTGCTGTTAACTTCTGGTATTTTTTAAGTATTTTCTTTTTGTAATTTCTCTCATGTGACAGTATTTTGTTAGTATTTTTAGATTGTCTATATGCATAGATCTTTTACTTGCCAAATATATCATAAAATGTTTACATTTTCTAGTATTTTTTCAGTCTTTACTTTAAGCAAGTTCGATTCAGGTATTTTTGCAGTATTCCAGTATATCTGGCAAGCTTTGCTATTTCTTTCTTCTTTTCTCCCTGCAGTATTTAAGTATATTTTTATATCAAACTCCCCCTGCCTCAACTGGTTTGCATGTAATTTATCGATAACTCATAACAAACGTTGCTACTGTGTTGCATGCAACGACAACTTGGCAACTCTGTCAGCCTCTCTGCCAGGCATTCCATTCCGATAATGACTGTACAACAGAGCGGGGGGTGAGAGGGAGGGGGAAGGGGAAACTTACTTGGATTATGCCAACTTAGCATTGGCGTCGTGAGGGCAGCAAAGATTGCGCTCAGCACATTTTTAAATTAGTCTGCCAAGTTGACAAGGCAGACAGCGAAGGAGAGAAAGGAAAGGAGACAGAGGACGGAGAGAGAGGAAGTTAGCTGGCCAGCTGAGACTGACTGATGATGAACTGATTTGGGGACTGAGAACTTTTCGCGCAACCCATGCAAAAAATGTTTCGTTAACCAAAAATCGTGCCCCAAAAAACTTTGCGGCCGCGCGTCGCTTGACTGTTAGCAGCAGCGGCGTCCCATAGGGGGTGCGGACGGGGGACAGAGGGGGTGGCATAACGTTTTCAGCAACTTTTATTTTTTTTTTTTGACTATTTCAAATTTGTGTACTTTGTTTTTTAGTTTTGGGTTGAACAATAGAAAAGCGACGACTTTGCGCGATGTTGTCAACGTGCAGGGGCGCAGGCAGAGAGGGGGCCGGGCCAGGGAGGGTTACACAGGCTGAAAAATGCAATTTTTGTAAAGCGCAACGAGCAAGGGAAGTTGGGATGGGAGGAGGGGTGGGGGGGAAGGGGAAGGGGAAACAGAGCGACAACGGAAAATTGGATGAAGCAGCGGCGTCGACGTATTTTTCGGCTGTTGCTACCGCAGCCTGAATCCAAATCACAGTGAAAAGAGGCACATGCCACATGATGGGGCATGATGCTGCTGTCCTGGCAGCGTTGCCAGACTGCGACTGCGAGTGAGAAAGAGCGAGAGCGAGAGAGAGAAAGAGCGACCGACAAAGCATACAAAATAACCGCAAGCCCAAGCTGCACATTATCTATGAATGTGGTTTTTGTTGTGCGAGTGTGTGTGTGTGTCTGTGTGTGTGTGTGTGTATGTGTGTGTGTGTGTGTGTATGTGTGTGTTTCTACACAGTTGCCAGTTGGCGCTACAAAAAAATGCAGCAAGGCAGTTGGCAACAGAGAGGGAAAGAGAAAGAGAGAGAGAGAAGGAGCAGGGAACTCAGGCACAGAGGTGTGGGCGTGGGGGGGTTTGGTAAGAGAGGGTGTCGCCTAGCCAAAACGGAAATTGTTCAACAGAACTTAAATCTCAACGAAATTGTTTTTGGCGACAGTTTGTGCCCCCCCCCTCTGTACCCCGCTATCACTTTGCCCCCGCCTTCGCCTGCCTTGTGCGCGCTTGGACCTTGTTAGGCTACCACAGCAGCAACTGGCTGCATGTGCAAGTTACAAGCTGCATGTGTGTTCTGTGTACTCCCCCCCCCACCCTTTTAACTAGGTTGCCTCCGTTTCTTCGCCCGTCTCGCTCTACGTCCCTGCAGCTTGCTCGCTGAGTGAAACCGCGATTTGCTGTTAATAGACTGAGCTGAGCGAGAGTGCCTCAGCAGGCCGAGAGAGACAAGAGTTTAGCTAAGTCTAAACTATCGATAAATTATCGATAACACTAAGTTAACTTTATTACCCGTTTATTATTATGCAAATGTAGTAACCTGCGTTATATGTAATTTAATATTTATATTAATGTTTTCACTAAACTATCGATAAGTCATCGATAGCTTTAAAATCGCTGGATATTCATCTATATTAACTTGCATTCATGTTTCTTAAGCTTATATTAGGTGATTGAAAATTTATTGATTTATCGATAACATATCGATTGCACTTTTAGCCATTAAATAAACATCACTTGCTGCTCAGCTTCTTTCATTAATGATTTGTCAGCATAATCGACACCTTAACCCTTTACTAGCTGCTACATTAACCCATTGATGCTTACAACTAGCGCACTGCAGTTGCTACTAACCGGTTGTGCTAGGCCCTTTTAAGGCAGACATGGGTGCTGGCTTAAGGGGTTGCGGGTAGCGGGGAAAAGGGGGTACAGTTGCTGCTGGGGGTGATGCAGTGCGGCAGCTTTGCAGAGATTTGTTGGCTTGGAAATTGCCCAACAAATTTCTGTTGGCGGGCCACAAACAACGACAGAGAGAGAGAGAGAGAGATGGAGAGATGGAGAGATGGGAGCAAAGGAGCCATATGAGCACGTATCTATGCATATATCTAGCGTCACTACGTGTGTGTGTGTGTCCGTGTGTGTCTGTCTGTAGATTACTTACTTTTCCAGCGTTAGTCGTTAGTGCCGTTATTTCATAGCCAGCCCCGTCACGCCCTGCAAGCCGCAGTCCCGTACCTTGCCACTACACCCCTCCCCCTTGGTCAGGCCACTACGTCCCTGTGCTCTCTTTCCCCTCCATCTTCGCTGTCCCTGTCTGTGGCTACTTAGGCAAGCACGCCGCACAAAAGCGCAAAGAGCGCAAAAGCCTCTCATTGATAATGTAAACTCAGCACAAAAATATCTCCTAGGTAGAAGGGGGAGACAGGGGGCGTGACCAGGCGCCATACATTTATGAAGGCAGTCCAGAAACTTTTGCATAGCCATAGCTTTACGTGTGTACATGTGTGTGTGTGCGGCGAGTGTGTGTGCGTGTGTGTGTGTGTGTTGCGAGTTTTAAGTCATGACCAAAAAATTATGTGGTTCTATTTAAAGTTGCGCTAAGCTTGCACCGGATACGGCTTTGCCTGGGCTTTATGTGTATATGTATGCCTGGATTACGGATATGCAGAGACCACACCCCATTCCCTAACACCCTCCTACCCTCCCCCTACCCACCGCCCTCCTTGCATCGTCTCTGACTGCATAATACTTTTTCAGTTAACTCGCGCGTTGATTTCAAGTTGACTTTTGGGCAATGAAACTTTTTTTGGTTTCTCTCTCAACTATGTGAGAGTGTTACTGTGTGTGTCTCTGACTGTATTTGCGTGTATCTGTGTGTGTGTGTCTTTATGTGTGTGTTTGCATATATGAGATATGTGGTTTGTACTTAAATTGGACAGCGCTGACCACGCATTGCTGTCGTTAGCAGCCAAAGTTGAGTTAGGATTCGGTTTGGGACTCAGCATCGTGTGTGTACAGTACATACCTGCAAAGAGAGTGAGAGAGAGAGAGAGAGAGAGAAAAGATGGATAAATTAGAGAGTGGCAACACTTTAAATTTTCAGGCTTAATATAGTTGGAGGAAAACAAAAAACTATACAGAGAGAAACAAGTCAAGTTAACTAGTACATTTGAGTATCATATATAGTATCTTACAAAGTATACTACAATATACAGTACCTTATAGTATATAATATTGTATATATAATACCGTACCTTATAGATCTTATACTATTAAAAACATTAGTAAAATTCATTCCATAACTTCGATTCTTTCATAAAGTTTCCATGAGGATCAATTTACTTAAAAAGATCATGAACTACCCTCATTCCCTCCCACTCCCAATCCCTCTCTCTGTCTCTGGCACTGCCTTCCCCATTTCCCCGTTAGGTTTTACTATCATCATAAGGCGCATTAGTAATGCTCTCTATCCTTCTCTCGCCCAAGAGCCGTGGTCAACGAGGGGCAAGAAGGGGAGGAACCTGCTAATTTCCTAAGTGGCAGCCAACTCTAATGGCGACTCTTGTAACTCTCGAGTGTGGGCGGGGAAGAGGGGCGACAACAAGCAAATACTCAACTCATTTAACACATTGTCCAGATACGCAGCGACATAACCTCAATGTGGAAATTAACCAAACAGAACGAAGCAGCAAGCAAAACCCAAAAAAAAAGCAGCGCCTAACAAGCTAAGCTATTCCTAGGGGTACGGTCGGGTCAGGGTACGGTTCGATGGGGGCCTCGTGGTAAAGGTTCGCTCGAAGTGTTTTTGCATAAATTAAGCATCGGTTGAGAGAGGTTGCACCACACACACATAACGGTATTGCTAATTACGCCATAATGTCTGAGTTTACAAGGCACCCCCCCCCCCATCTAAATGGTGCTGTATAGTAAGAGGAAAAGGGGACCAAGAAGGCCGGGCTAGAAATTAGCATAATAACCTCTAATAATACAAACGAAAAATTAAATAACAACAAGAAAACCAACAACAACAACAAAACTTTACTGTATACAAATGCGAGGGGGTTAGCTATTGAGGTTAGGGTGAACCACTACCGACATACCGAGAAAAAAAGGCGCAAAACAAATTTTGAAAAGCGAAACTACAAGCCATTAACGCACATTAGCAGAACTTATAAATTTATTGCCTGTGCGATGAGATGATGTCAATTTCCATTTCAAAAAAGGCAAAAAAAAAAGAAAGAGAATCAGAGAGAGAGGGCGAGAGGGTAGCGAAGTGTTTAGGGTAGTTCGCTGAGGGAACAATGGAGCGCCTACAAAAGGGTGGTTCAGCGTCAAAGTGAGCGTGAATAACAACCTTGGGCAATAGTTATAGAAGTCGGAGAGATCGACAGGGTCGACAGTGAATGGAAATGACCCGCGTCTGCATGCGGATTTTGTTCTGGGTTGATTCTCTTTTCTATAGGGGGTTGGAGTTGAGCTTTACAACGGTAAACAGGGATTTACAGCGATGAAGTACGAGATTAAAGGAAGACAGTAAGAAATGGTTAAAACTTGGTTAACATTGCAAAATTTAAACTTTAAACAATTTGTCTATGTTTCACTAATGAACAACTTTGTTAACACTGCTAAATATAAACTTGTTGCTTTTAACATAACAAACAAAAATGATCAAAGCTATAAAGCTAATGAAACTCAACTTGGTTGGTGAGTGAAATTACAAAGATTGCGATCCTGTCGATCTCTTTGGAAGTAAAAGTTCATCCTCGTTGGCAAACATATCGGGTATGCCATCGTTAATGGGAAATATACGTCCAGTATCGGGACATTGCAGTTGTCCCTCGACTATATCAACTTCCAAGAGCAGATGATGCAATCTCTGCAGCAGCTCATAATCCTCTGTGAAGTTTTCTGGTCGTGTCATTGGAATATCATCAGCAAGTTCTACCTCCTGTGCCGCTGTGTAGATCATTGCCCAATCCATTTTGGGTATGAATCGTTCTAAAAAGTGTATATTCAAGTCCGACTTCACCACTTGCATTCTCCATACGGTCAGTTTCAAGGGGTAACCAACCTTGACACCCCTGATAGACATTGATGTAAGAAAATTAAAGGTACCCAATTTCATGTTGATCTGGATCAGGATGAGAAGTCAGTATTTATATATATTATTTAAATTTAATGAATACTTGTTCTACTCGCTTCAGTTTGTTAAATGAGAAAGATTCGTCAACTTGATTTGACTCTCTATGTTTACTGCTCAAAATTTTGTTTCTATAGCACTTCAGGGTTCGTCTAGTAAAAGGTTACTTTGCTAATTGCTGTGTCAAATGTCAGTTGCATGCGAATTGCTTTTGCACCACTGTTCGATGGTGCCGTAGTTGCTTCTTGCGGAATTGCGCAAGGATTGTGCTAATTTGTTTTCAAATTTGGCTGCTGGTAACGCTCACATGTGTGTGTATAAGTCTCTGTATCTCTCCCTCTCTCTCTGGTTGTGCATGTGTGTGTGTGTAGGTGTGTGTAAGTAGCTGCTGCACTGGGCAGGCAGACAGCAAATGCGAAGGCAAAGCCTGAGACTGAGACAGAGACAGAGGCAGACATACAGAGACAAAGAGACAGACAGGCAGGGAGGCTCGTTATCCTGGCCTTACAACGCAGCCAGCTGCACTACAACAACACCAGTCACAACAACAACAGCAATAACAACAACAACAACAACAAAGGCAACAACAACTGTGCCACTTAGTTAAATGCACACGTGCGAAATCTCTCGAGCTAAATGCAGCTAAGTTTCTCACTCCCCCTTTGTACTTGTGCCTTACCCACCCCCTGCTACCCTCTCCTTACACCCCGTACTCACTTATACCACCCTTTCCCTCTCTCCCCTGCCCTACCCTTGTCTTGTTGTTCCTGTCCTTATGGCACAAGAAAATGCAATACAAAATGAATATTTAATTCGGCTTGAGAGCAGGCGTAGCGCAGTGAGCAAGAGAGGAAGAAAGATGAAGAGGGAAAGAGGTAGGGAGATGGAGAAAGACTCAGGGTACAAAAGGTACTCAGTTCGTTGGGTCGAGAGCTTTGTCGAGTTCGCGACGCGTGCAGCAGAAATCAACGCTCTGCCATAAGAAGAAAATTGCATTTCACTGTTATCGGCAGCGACGGCGAAGGCGAGACGAAGGCAGCAAGGAATGTCAGGTGCGTGTGTGTGTGAGTGTGTGCGGGTCTAATACCCTGTAGTACCCTATAATAAACTAAAGAAGGAAAAGAATTGAAGGCACGGCGCAATTGCAGATATTTTATCGATAGATCGATAAGAGAACTTCAACCTCTCGGCATAGTAAAAATAATGATAAAGTCGAGAAAATTAAATTCGATAAGTCATTTATTGTATAAATTACTTTAGCATCATTGCAGTTAATATAAGTTAATTCCCTCACGCTCTTTACCTTTCTGCTCAGTACAACAGACAAAGTATGTTAATAATGGCTCAATCTATCAATTACTTTGACGTTTTGATGTACTATCGAACTATCGATAGTCAGTAAATGTTGTTATCGAACTATAAGCAACAATTAATATGAATGAGTTCTCCCACACTTTCTCTTTTGCACTTAAAACAAGTGACAAGGAGTCTTTCCCCTTACAAAGTACAGGGCATCTGCTGGTCACGCATACCCCGCACTACTGTGTGTGCGCAGTTTGGGACCTCTGTATGTTGTTTTTCGGCTGGTTTGTTTGCGTTTTTGTTTATTTATTTGCCGCATAGCGGTACAACTGTTTTGGGCAGCGAAAGAAAAAGAGAAGGAGAGAGAGAGACAGAGAGAAGGAGACAGAGCACAGGTAAGCATAGGGAAAGAGTTGGGGCTAGCGTCGAATCGGCGTTAGGGTAAGGGTTAAAAGTAGTAGCACAACGGTAATTCGTAGCTCTCTTTCTCTCTCTCTCTCTCTTTCGCACACGGAACCAATATGCCAATAACAACAGCTGACAGGCAACGCAGCAAGCGGCATGTGGCATGTGGCAGGCAGGCAGTCAGCAGCGTGTGCAAAGCATATCGGGAATAAACGATAAACGACAACGGAAAACAGAAGGCACACTGAATTTTTATTTCAGTTTCTGTTTCTGTACTTTCGACAAGCTAATATATAAGTTTGGATAGGTTCCCCTACCTCACCCCAACCCCTTATGCACCCTACGCCACTGACAGGCAGAGGCACCTGTCACAGCGCACAGGGCGAAGCAGTGCTTCCATTTCGATGACAAAACACAAGTTGTAAAAGGGGGAAAAAGAGTTCGTAATAGATCATCTTGTGCGTAGTTTTTGCTCCCTTTTGTTTTGCGAAACGGTTCAAATTGCGGTTCAGCGTTATATTTCTAGGTGCATTAGCAGTGCTCAGTCATAACTAAAAATATATTTCCGTTATACTGCACTGCCGGCTTCCTTTAAACTGCCTCTGAACCGGTTCAAAATGTGGTTCAGCTGCAAAACTCAGTAAAAAGTTATTTAATATGCAAGTTCTTTCTCTACACACCCACTGAACCGCTTCCAAAAGTGGTTCAGCTGCATATCTTAGCAAATAATTCCCCTTTCTGTAGATTTTATAAAACGCTCTTAATTTGTTAAACTAGCCAGTTAGCTCCATTTTCTTTTTGTATACTCTCCCTGAACCGGTTCAGAAAGTGGTTCAGGCTCATAACATGCAAAATATTCGCTTGATTCTCATGAAATTTGGCAGAAAAACTCTTTGGCGCAACCACAAACTTGTGTGGACTTTAAACAACCATTATGACAGTGTTGTTAAACGCCAAATCCTTTTCTTACATTTCGTCCATGCAATTGGTATATTTATGCTGAATGCCAACTTGGTCTGCCCTCGCCTGGCTCCGATACTTTTATATTATTATTTTTTTATGCAGCTGCCGTTCGCCATTTGCCGTATTCATTGCCCTTTCCTTTGTTTTACAACAATTGCATGCCGTGTGTATATGTGTGTACGTGTGTGTGTATGAGTGTGTGTGTGCCTGCTGTTCTCCTCTTGTTGTTGCTGTGGTTCTTAGTATTTTTGCTAAACTCAGCATTTAAGTTTAGTTGGCCAAAGGGTTGCCCGACGCGTTCATTCGCTTCGTCTTTGAGTTGCTTTCTCTCCCTGTCTCTCTCTCTCTCTCTCTCTCTCTCTTTCTGTCTCCTTCGTGTGTGGGTAAATGTTTTGCATTTTATTTTATTTCTCGTTTTCGTTTCGTTTTGTTGTTTGCCACAATAAAAAGGGTGAATTTTTATATTTTGCCATAAGTTTTTATGGCTTCCGTGTGTGGCGGCGCTGTCTGTGTTCCCTCCTGCTTCCTCTCAGACTTCCCTCAGCCTGGCCTGGCCTATAGTTTGACTGCCTCCCTCTCTCCCTCTTTAGCTTTGCTAAATTCTATTATATTTTTGGTATTTTCTTTTTTTTTTGTGCCGACATTTTGTCAAAAGTTAGTCCAGTCAACCAAGTGTTGGTCCAAAACAAGGGGCGGGGCGCACAACGCGTCGCTTGCGGTGTGTCTGACATGACGCGCCTTTACACTTAACTGTTTACGAAAAACAACAACAAACCGGTAGCACAGTGTAATCGACTAGTGAGCACCCTGTAGTCAGTTTGATACTTGAATATTGATGTTGTTTCATATTTGATGGTTATGAAATTTTGTATATTGCTTATAAACACCCTTAACTATCTATAAACTGACGGTCTACTCTAAATCTTTAAGAATGTGCGAAAGAAATACCACAAAGGTCCCCTCATGCTCTGTATTCTGTTTTTCTTTATTCTTTGATTTATATACCATGTACCAACTGAGTTCTATTCCTCTTTTTAGCTACCCCTTTCCCTATGTTTATAGGGTATGTATAAGAGAATGTTTTTTTATTCCCTTTGATGCTCTTTGTATTTTATTGTTGGTCGCCTTGTTTTGCACTTTTAATTCGGTTTATTTGTGCAAAATTTATGTTGTCCGTATGTGTGCGAGTGTGTATGCGTCAGTGTGTGTATGTGAGTATTTAGATTTTAATCTACTTTGCCGCTGCAGCTGCCAAAAACTTCTGACAACGCACCCCAAAAATTTATGCTACAAAAAACGGCGCAAAAAACAAAGACGGGACAGAAAAAAAAACAACAGAACTTTAAGAGAAACATATATTTAAAGAGAGCCGACAGAGTTGAATGTTTTTGTATTTAATATACAGTTAAAGAAAGAGAAAGAGGTATCGCTCGATCTCTTTTTATTTTCTTTCGCAATAGGCAACAATAATTTTTGTAAAGTCAATGAAACTTTTGCTCTCGAGTTTGTAAGCTCGACTGACTTTAAGACTGAGCTAAGATTTTTATATTATATCATAATACACCAAATACTAGTATCCACCGAATAGTACTCAAGATAGTTAAGATTCGCCCAAGCAAGAGTATTTCTATTAACTCAATGTCTGTCCAAGTTTCACCACAATTGCAACAATTTGCAGCAAGATTTTCTCTTGACCTAAACCTTCCTTCCTTTTCCATAGACTTTCTCGCGTAATACGAGTCTCTCTCTTGCGTCTCAAGCACGATCGTCTACTGGAATATCGGTTGGCATTTAATAGACTCCCCTCTTCACTCTTCACTCTCCACCCTCCTTACTCCACCACCCAGAACCCTCCCTAGTCAAATGAAATGTGCGCACTTGATTGCATCCATAAATTTTCTGCTGGGCGAGCCACACACAGTGTCCAGTGGGAAGGAGACAGGCAGAGTGAGGGAAAAATAGAGAAAGAAGGAGAGGAGGGAGGGAGGAGGGGAGAGAGGGAGGAAGGCAAGTGAAACGTGCCTGGCAAATGAAAGCATTGCCCAGTGTTAAGTTTCAATGCCAATTGCAATCAGACAGAGAAGGCAGTACGAGCAGAGGCAGTTGAAGAAGGGGCAGAGGCACAGAGGTTGGTTGCAGTTGAGTTGAGGTTCAGTTTTTATGGTATGTAGACACACGCATACACACTCACAAACACACACACGCACGCACACACACATTGATTCGGGGGGTCTTTAGCGGCGCTTTTGTTGCCTCGTCGTCTTCCAATAAATGCGGGCGTTCTCTCTGTGATTCATCAACGATTTCTGCGTTGTTTCTACCCTCCTCTTTTTCCTCTCTTACTCGCTTCCTTTCCCCCTCCCCCCCCCCTCTCTCTTTCTCTCTTCTTCTTATACTCATTCTGTGCCGCTTTTTAAATTTGCCTTTCGGTGTAAGTAATTAAGGGAAAATATGGCAAAGAATTGCCAGATAAGGCTGTTTAAGCAGTGGCGTAGAGGGGCAGAGACGGGGGAGGAGCGGGCGGTTGGGAACCCATTGCAACGGTACTTAAACAGTTCGCTCAATTAGCATGCGAAACATTTTTCACATCCTTATTAAAAGCGTGCGCGGCCTTTGCTTTGACTTCCTTTTCTTTATTTTCTCTTTTTTTATAAAATATTTTTTTTTTTTTTGCATTTTCCGCTTTAAATTAATAAGAAACTGTTTGATAGGCTCCCCCATCCCCAACTCGCTGCATCCCGCAGCACATTCTGTGCATGTCAAGCGTTTTATTGCTGACTCTTTTGTTGCAATGACAACAACAGCAACAACAATAATGAAATCGAACAACATGAAGCCAATAAGACGCCACACACTCCAAAGGCAGAGAAAGAGAGAGACCCGCATATGACACATCATAAACGCTTTTTATACCATTTTTCTCCTCGATTTAATTTCGTTTCGTTTTTCATGTTTATCTTCTTCCCTCTTCTTCTCTTCCCTCGTTCTCTTGTTTCCAATTTGAGTGAAATCATAAAAAATTGTTATTTAAATCGTATGCAAATTGGGCTCCGCTTTAATTTTTTCTAATAACCGTAAAATGCTCACATCGAATCGCTTGTCCCAACAATCAGCTTCCCCCTCACACTACCCCCCTCCCACCCCTCACCTCTCCTCGTGTGGCACCTGTTCCCAGTGTCCCCACCCGCTGCGGGCGTCGCATTTGTTGTTGATAAACACCTTTTTGTGGCTGGGCGCCGTTAGCACTGTTAGCCTGGTTTAGAATCCAATTGGAATTCTTGACGATAAGCAGGAGAGGGGAAGAAGAGGAGGAGGTGAATGGTTCTGGATATATAATGCAAATGAGTAGGAAAGGGGGGGGAGAGGAACGTGTGACATAGACACAGTTTAGTTGTGGCTAAACGATTGTTGAAGGTAGACAAGCGAATGTTCTCCTGTGCGATTGAGGCAAGTGGAACGAATGGAATTGAAACATTGTTAAGGATTATAAAGAAATAGAAGTATATTTACAAAGAAAGCGAGCAATGATGGAATGGAATGCATGAAGTATGCTAAATTTGAGTCGCACAAGATAAATATAGTTATAAGTGAACAATATACAAAAGTGAAACGATGGAATTAAAACATTATCAAAAGATTTAAATATGGTACAAGAAAAACTAAAGGAAAACGATGAAAGTGAAACGATTTTCATAGATTTAAGGGCTGTACAAGAAAATACTACATTGAAACAGTGGAAATGAAACACTTTAAAGAGATTTAAGTGTTGCACAAGACAAAAACTACATTGAAATGATGGAATTAAGACACTCTGAAGATAATTAAGTGTTGTATAACGTATAAACAATGAATTATGCAATCGGGCTTGTAATTTACAAGCTCACATTTCATTTACTACAGTAAAAACAATGGAATGGAACACGATAGGGCGTAATTTGCTTTTCCTTCATCTCTCTTTTGTGCAGGTTAAGGTGTTTCAATGACCTCAGAGCACTATACCAGCATTTAACACATTGTCTTTCCCTCTTCACCTCCCCCTCTTTCAGGCCCTTCTCTCAATCCCTAGAGGGGCTAGTGCAGTGACAGAGTGCAAGTAAACATGACCCCACCGTGTTTGATTTGAATCCCATGCTCGACTCATCTAAGACAGGGACGTGGTGTGTGGGTAGAGGGGGGCAAGAATAGGGGAAAAAAAGGATTGTCGTGGGTTGAGCTGACGTTCTTATAGGATATATCAGGGCTCGTCTTCGTGCTGTAAATCAAATGTCATGTCAATTTTAATTGCATTTTAATGATAAACGATGCGACGCAAAGGTGCAAGTTCAAAGGGTTAACTTGCAGTTCGAATGGGTGTGTTGGTATCGGGTGTACGGAAAATCAATAAAAGCGCACTCGTCACTTTCATTCAGTTTGATTCGCGCACCCCACATACACACACACATACGTAGACACACACACACACAGCCATCCACAGATGGCCAATTAAACCGTCAGACATTATAATCGCATGTTGTATTTATACGTAGAACCTATCATAATTCATCGACACATGCAGCTCCCCCTCTCTCCCCCCTCGCTTTGATTGCAGTTCATTTGCAGCTGCCGCCGCGAACTCTCATTCACACAACGATTCATTCACCCACACTCACTGTCCATTCATTTATCCATCCATCTATGCGAGCTATCCATCTATGCAATTTATGATTGCATCTGCAGCTGTATCTGTATCTATAGCTGTATATGTATTTGTATCTGTATCTATAGCTGTATATGTATCTGTATCTGTAGCTATATCTGTGGCTGTATCAGTATCTGTTCACGCACATAAAGCACGACACGTTAATTAAATTATACTCTTTCAATTCCAATAAATATAACAAAAAGCAAGTAAACGCATGTGTATTGCCTGCAGAGAGTGACTCTGACTAGCAAATACCCTGTGAATGTCATATAAATTCAGTAATCGCACCGTGCTTTGAATTTGCTTAATAAAAATTTACCAATTGTTGCCCATTATAGTAAATACTATCGGTAGAAACTATCGCTAGTCTCTGTTGAATATAGCACTTTGATTTGAATTAAATATTAACTTATTGAAGTTTTCTTAGTCAAATTTCCTTAAAGTAGCTGTACAACGTGCTGTAAACTATTGTACATGCTTGTGTAACCAACTATCGCATAAACTATCGATCATGCGCTGAGGTAATGGAAAGGATTTTAATTATGAGGCTACAAGAAGTATTTTAGACACATTTGAATTAGACATCATCAAATCAAATCAAGTTATAATAATATCATCTATCATCACAATCATCGTCATCGTCTATCGTATAAACTATCGATTGTTCTATCTTTATTAGAAAACGTTTCTTTTCCATTAATTTAAAAGTACATAAGCAAAGTAATTGCCTAACACCTCACTGAGTTTGGTATCTTTCTTTCTTTCTGCCACTTTCATAGATACCCTAACTACCAACACATGCACAGGGTACAGGGTATTGCAAAATATATATAAAACAAAATCACGAACACGAACACAAATCGTAAAGCGAAATTGCGGCAAAAATAAACTCGCATTTGATGCCACCATGAGTTATGAACACAGAACCGATTGATAGAAATATGTGCGTATATAACACCGTTATATATGTATCTACTATATATATTTGTAGTGCAGTGTAGGTTGTATGCTGCTCTTATTTGCTCTGTCGTGTTTTTTCTTTCTTCACTTTTTCGCAATTGCAAAAATACGTTTTTAATTGATTTTTAATTAAATGTTTAATTGTCAGTTGCAGGCGCGTGTTTTGTGTGGTTTCGCGTACTGCTGGTAACTCTGACAACGCACCCCTGTCCCACTCTCCCTCTCTCTCTCCCATACACACTCTTTCGATCCTTATGTGGGGCAATTCCCTTTCGAGTACCTCTTCAGAGCGCGTATATTGCGCCAGAACTGAACTTTGTTTATTTTGTTTTCTTTTTTTTTCTCTCGCCATTTTATGATTTTACTTTCATCGTAAAAGGGGTGTAGAGGAGGAAGAGGGGGAGAGGAAGAATGTGGTGAGAGCCAAAGAATATACTCGTAACTGTAAAATTATTTTGCTATTGGAAAAGTCGTATTGCACCGAGAGTGGATATATCAGATGATATATGAGCCACAAAAGTGAAACCTAATTAAACTTTTGCTCAACAAATGAGTCAGCAATGTAAGAGGGCGAGGGAAGGGGTTAAGCAAGAAACTGATTGAAATGGAAGTTAATAAACTATGCTCTCTTCGGAGAGAGGGAAAGAGAGAGGGAGTGTGTGCCTGGGTCAGAAAGAGGAAACCAAAGCTGACTTTGATAAACCGCAAAAACTTAAAGCGAACTTCTAAGGAATTTGCAATATTTAAGAGTTAAATGTATATCAAAAGTATAAAATAGATTCTAGGGAGTTTCTTAAAGTAAGAAAGAGATGGAAGAGGTGGAGAGAGAGACAGGGAGTGATAGAGAGAAAGACAGCTGTAGCCTAAGCAGCTGATGCAGCTGAAGAAGAAAAAGATTGAGACTAAGTAAGGCTTCTGGTTCTAGTGCAAGGTAGGACTAGAGAGGGAGGGACAAGCAGTAAAGGAGAGAGCGAACGAGAGAGCTTGAGAGTGGCACTGAACAATCGCATTAGGCATCATATACAGCAGCACCTTCTTTGGCATCTCTCTCTCCCTCTCTATTTCCTCTGCCATCTTCCTGCCTCCTTCCATTTTACTCTTTTTTTTGTCTAAACTGTTTACGCTCCGCTTTGACTTTAAGCTAAGTACAGCCACGTCGCCAGCTATATAATATATATATATATATATATATATAAGTAGATATTTATCCATATCAAGAGAGAGGGGGTTAGGGAGGGTGGAGGATTGTATTGGCAGGCGCTTTGTTTGACAACTTAAAAGCGTTTCGCTTACCCAAAGCCAGGCTAAACTTTTTACAAACAATGCCGCGACTATGCGAGCAAGAGATAGAGAGAGAGGGAAGAGAAAGAGAGGAGGCTGCAGTGGAAGGGGCAGGAGCAGGGGTAGATGGGCAGAAAAGTTTGTAATGCGCTTAAATTTCTTTAGTCGTCGCCGTCTCGTCCGGCTCATGGCGCACAGGTGGGCTCGATTGTTGTTGAAAGCTGTTGTCGTCGCAAGAGAAAGAGAGAGAGAGAGGGCAGGAGAAAGACAAAGAGAGGTAGCAAATGATACGATACGATACGATACGATAATGATGATGAAGCTGATCATCATCAGCAGCAGCGACGGCAGCTCACGTTGTGAGCCTATCACGTACATTTGCCATCAATAACGCAACGATTTAACTTGTCTCGTTCGCCTGCCCACGTAGTCGCTCGAGAGTCGCCACCCCCCCCCCTCCCCCCGTCCTCTGCCTCTCCTACCGTCCCCCATTCCCCATGCACTGCTTCCTTTTAGCTAACCTCTCTAACTCGACTCGACTCGACTCGCTCTCTTCAAGCTTTTGGCCTCGCACGTACACGCATGCCACGTAGATTAGGCCCGTAAGCCTCGGGACTGCTGTGTGGCTGGCAGATAACGCCATAGTCCACTTGCTACCCTGCCCCCCTCCCCCTTTACACTACCTTGCCACGCCCCTCTTTGCCCCCATTTATATATTTTGTTTATCGATATAAATATTGCTCTGCGAGTTTTGACTTGGCACGTAGCGCCCGCGCCGGCAGCACATGGCAGGACATCACAGCAGTTGGAGAGGGGTGTGCGGGGAGGGGGAGTTAGATGGGAAGAGGGAGGGTGGGGAGAGTGTCATGAGGATGGGGAGAGTTAGCTGGAATGCAAATGGAAATGGCTTTTGGTAAAGAAATCCACTTAGCTGCTAATTGGCGGCAAATCAGCCAAGTCCAAAGCTGCCACACTAGCTGCCACTTTTGCCCTCCCTCCCTCACACTCTCTCTCATACTCCCCACTCTCCCTTTGTCTCTCTCTCTCTGTCTCGCTCTCTGTCTCTGTTCTACCACTTTGTCTTCTTATGGTGGGCGTCAAGTGCAGCTTCAGGAAAAGCGCATCACGTGCGCCATCATCTTGTTACTTAGCTGCCGGGTTTATCTTATGTTCTGTTGCTGTTTCGCTGGCTCTACTCTATACTCCCCTCACACTCTTCCCCCTCTGCCACACAGTCTGCTCCTCTTCCTCACACTGCTACTGTCTCTTCACCACTTGACCAAATCCATTTAAAGCGGAAGCCAACTACATTATTTTTTCTTCTTTTTGGGGGCTTTAAAACTTGCGCACAGTGGGGCAAATGCTTACAAAATGTGCTGCGTTTGCAGTTCGGCACTGGCTGTGCAACACTGTAAGGGGCAAGGACAGAGCAACATTGCAGCAGAAACACAGGCAGCATCATCTCTCGAGTCTCTCTCTCTCTCTGTCGTCTGCGGTCAGTGGGCAAACAGCAGAAATGGTTAGAGAAACGCGAAAAGGGACACAGGGAAGAGTAGTGAGAGAAGGAGAGAGGAAGAAGGAGTCAGAGAAGAGCAGAAGTGAGCAGCCGCTTGGACGGGTTTTTTTGGCTAAGGGGTTGCCCCTGCTCCTTGTGACCACAGTGTGTGATAGTCGTAAAAATACCCATGAGATGTCGAAGGCATGTTGCAAAATTTCAAGCTCAAGCTCCAAATGGCAGTCAGGCGCACACACACACATACACATACAGTACAAACACACACATACACATACATACGTGTGCAGCAGACACTGACAGAGAACGCACACGTCAGTGGCATAAAAGTTGCCTGTTTGGATTTCAAATGTTCGAATTGTGGACATTTGCTTAAAAAGAAATAGAAGCATAAAACAAAACCCAAGCAGAGTCAGAAAGAGGGACAGGGGCAGAGAGGGAAATCAGCAGAGTGGATAACAGAACCAGTCTCTGCACACAATTGTTGGAACACTCCTTGCTGGATTGCTCCCCCCCTCCCTGCCTCAGCAATCGAGGCTGACCAAAAAGGGTTCTCCAACAATGAACTTGCCCTGCCCAGCCAGTACAGGCAGATGTTCTTTTCTCAGTAAAACCAAAGGGAGTGAAAAAGTAGAATGAGAATAAAGTCAAGGAAAACAGAGACGGGGCAGGGAAGAAGACAAAGTGAAAGTGATAGGTAACAAAAGGAGCCCAAACCACAGTTAGCTCAACTTCTTAGACATTGCTGGTTAGTTGATCCGTCATGAAAAAATATGGAAGATATACTAATACACAATATACATTTCTCAGTTGAAACTCTCTGTACAAATCTATAAGCAAGAGCTGTGAAGATTTTTAAGAAGAGAAAATAGAGAAAGGAATCTAACTTAGGTACTTAAGGTACCTAAATAAACTTTACGTGCCTATAGAAATGGAGAGAAGACATAGAAGACATAGACTGAAGTACTTTGAAGTACTTTATAGCTCAGTTAGTTGATGAGCATGTATCTGCAAGTAATGGTGTGCTACAAACTCTCTCAACATAAAGAACTCTTAAGAGAAAGGTATCAAACTAGACATAATACAACTAGACCCAAAATAACTAGACCTCATATTACTATACTTAAGAGGAATAGACATAAGGAATGTAATATAGAAATACTTCACAAGATTTCAGCATTTGAGAGGGTATACCTAAGTTCCCTATTTGATATTTGTATGAAAAAAAAATCAATTTTACCCTAAGACTTACCGAATATTTCTCTAGATCCGCAAGACTTGTCACATTTCCTCTTCAATTATTATACTTATTGTTCATAAGTATATCTATAATCTAAATTTCCTAGACATCTTTTCCATATCGCACGTTATACATAAGAAAGTAAACTTCAAATAGTCCGCAGACATAACTAAAAACTATCAAGAGCAGTCTGTCTTTCATCTAATTTTTAAGCAGCTTCATCTATCTTCCCTCCCCCCACACTCCTCTTCAGCTTGTAATTCCCTTTGATCTGGCTACAATTTTGGCATATCATATATTGTTGTACCACATAAGGTCGCCTGAAATTGGTCGCTTGGGCCACTTCACTTTGGTTGCCCCACGGCAACTGGCT
Source organism: Zaprionus camerounensis (assembly GCA_018904165.1). Classification (NCBI taxonomy): domain Eukaryota; kingdom Metazoa; phylum Arthropoda; class Insecta; order Diptera; family Drosophilidae; genus Zaprionus; species Zaprionus camerounensis. The sequence continues at coordinate 1,084,400 of JAEIFS010000739.1, forward strand.
TGCAGTCAACCTCAAGCGATGACCAAGCTGGCCCTGCCTTTCCTCCTCCTCTCCCCATCTGCCACCCCCTCTTCAAGCAACTTACAATCTGCCAGGGGCATCGCTCTATCACTTGCACGCACACAGACAGGGAGAGAGACAGAGGGAGAGGGAGGGAGAGAGCGAGAATTTTTATTCTCTTCTTTTTTTTTCAAGCTAAAAGTTTGCGTTTTAGCTTTAGCCAGATTTATGTTTTCCTGCTTGCGTTTGCAGAATTGTTGTCGGAAGTTTTTTGTGCAGCATCATGGCACACACACACACACACTAAGAAAGAGATGGAGAGAGAGAGACAGAAAAAGTTCTAAAAAGATGTTTGAAATAAAAAGTGCGCCCGAAAGTTCAGCGAGGCAACTGAAAATGAAACATGGAACGAGTCGAACAAGCGAACCCAAAAATATGTTAAGAGCCTGGCAAAACCAGAAGCAACAGTGGGAGGAAGACAGAGAGAGAGAGAGAGAGAGAAAGAGAGTAGGAGGAGAGAGAAAGAGATGGAACTGTAGCGAGAGTTCACTCGAGTCTTTGCATTGATGCCGCTGCCTTTTGACTTTTGTCTCTGACTTGGCGACGCTGTTGCTTGTCTTCCCCTCTCTCCTTCTTCTGCTTTTCTCCTACTCCTTCTTGTCTGTCTTGGCTCTCGACTTGAGCATTAGCCATGGCGTGTGCCTGATTAGCCGTGTGTCTTATGTTGCTCATGTTTTTTGGTTTTTCGCATTTTTTGTGGCTTTTCTTTTCCGGAGAATTTTCTTCTTTGATTTGCGGCGTTTTTTTCTTCCTCCCACTCTCTCTCTCTCTCTCCCCCCCACCCCCTTCTTCTCTTTCTCGATCTCTGCCCCGCACATCACTTTCACTTGCCGAAAACAACATGGCATTGTCCAATTAGCCTGAACAGGCTTCGGGGCCCAACTTAGAGAGAGACAGACAGACGAACACATTCGCCCTTGTTGTACTCCTCCCCCCCACAACCACCCCACCCTCTCTCTCTTATGCCCTGGAAAAACTAACAAGTGAATTGAATACTTCAAGTGGACGACGACGACTCATTAGGCAACTTCAAAAAGCTGACCCTGCCACAAGGCGGCACACAAGACACAAGACAAGACAAGAGAAGGCACTGTGGCACAGCCGCCCTCGGGGCTGGCAAGCTTCAATTACAGACAACAACTTGAAAGAGATACCCCAGCAGAAGGGGCCGGGTAAAGGGAAGGAGGGTTGTCTTACACATACGTCCTCAGTTATGTTTAAGGAAGTCAGGGGAGGGGTTTCTTTTCTTTTCAGCTGCTTTGCGCGAGAACTTAAGAAAGTACTTCGCATATCACTCGAAACTACATAAAGGTTTCGCTTTTTCGAGTATCCTTCGATGCTTGAGAAGTCTTTTCACAGTGCAAGATTATCTAGTCCCGATATTCCTTGAACATTGAGTACAACATTGTGGAGATCTTAAGGGTTTTATTGCAGTTGTTGTTCTAAGAACGTTTCTTCGTCTCTATATTCATCTCTTCTCTTTCCACTCATTGTTTCTTTCCTTACTCAACTTGGTTTTCATTTGATAGATCAACTTTGGGAACCTTTGAAGATCCAGTTTATCTCTTTGCAATATTCTGTCAATATTTTCTAGTGTAGACCTTAGAGGTTCCTTTAAGAAATCTCTTTAGTCTTCCATCTTGGAAGCTTTCTTCATTCTTCCAATCATCTCCGACTCTCTTCTCTCTTTCTTGTTCCTTCTTTCCCACTTCCTTTCCTCTTTTTTACCTAATCAAACCTAATCACCACTTAATCCGTCACTATCTAACAATTTCCTTGCTTTATCTTTTGTATCTCGTGTTGTGCTTTGACTTAATCAATCTTTATAGGGTTTCCAGCCTTGGCTATCCATTACCTGTCATCAATCTGGCCTACAATCTTCTAATTCTCCCGGTCTCCCATCCCCTCCCACTATCTCTCTCTTTCTCTCTTTCACCATCTCTCTCTGTTCCGTGAAATCAAAGCCTCGACCAGCGCTTTTGGTAAAGCGTCTGGGCCATCAGTCAAGCCGAGTAACCGCAGAGAGCTTAACCCACATTCTACTTGAGACAGAGACAGAGAGAGAGAGGGAGGCAAGAAGAGCGAGTAGAAGGCTCGTTAAGCGGCCTGTTAATGACGCAATTTTCGTGCACTGACCACACTGCGACCTTTGGGGTCAGCACAGTGACTCCAACTTCCCACTACCCTCTCTCTTTCTCTTCCTCTCTCTCATCATGCACAGTTTCAGCTATTCCTACTCTGCCGGCTAATTAGCTTAGCGCAGTTAAATCGCCTGCTTATTGAACTACACGTCGCGCATTTCTACGGCATCGTTTGCCACTTCTTCCGCTTCCACACACAGCACCCTCAACCCTCTCCATTCCTCTCTCTCTCTCTCTTTCTGCCCTTTTCCGGACAACGATTTTGCTGGCTTGCCAAAATGGCAGACAATAAATAAGAAAAGGCTAAGGGATTGCTGTGTCCAAAACATGCCACAAGAACAATCACAAGGCAGCATGGACGGACATACAGACAGGGGAAGAGACAGAGAGAGAAACCCTTACGACACATTCTTATACGATTCCGGGCCATTACACTGAGAAATGTGACACAATTTGAATAACATTTAAAATATAAAATTGAGCATCAATTCGGCATAGATAGAGGAGAAGTGTGCGGGGGTAGAGGGTGCTGTATTGTATTGGGTGCTGTGCGGAAGTGGTTGTTAACCCTTCAGTGGGCGTCACAACCAAGCAAGGGGTTAGACCCCACACAAAAAACCCAACACCCCACATTGACAAGTCTTAGTCTCAGTCTCAGTCTCCTTCTCAGTTACTGTCCTAGTCCAGCCCAACTCATTGCCCAGTCAAGGCGCCTACACAAATTCTGTTCGCACTGAAGTTGTTTACCCCTTCTCTCTCTCCGTCCTCCTCTCTCCCTGCTTGACTAAATTGCGTAAATTATTGGCATATGTTGTCTTCGGCAAAGGCAATGAAACATTTTAACCCTTTTCGCCGGCGCAACGTCGTGAATGTCGCTGAAATTGACAGTCGCACATTGTTGGGGCGCGGCTCGTGATGTGCGAGGGGGAAAGAGGGGGAGGGGGGGTGGTTGAGAGGAAGCAGCGTGCCAAGCAAAGATACTTTGGCATGGCATTTCATTCCAATTTTGAGCCCCCCGTTCTTCATCCTTCCTCAGCCTTCGCTGGTGCTGCCAGTTGCCTGTCAGTTTTGTGCGCTTCGTTTCGTTTCGTTTGCGTTTCTTTTGCTTCTTCTTCTCCTTCCTCAACTTCTTATTCTGCTCCCTCTCCTCCTTCTACTCCTTGGTTGCTTTTTTTTATCATTTATACCCATTCTTTGGCTTTTTATGTGCGCTATTTCGCGATGTAGAACAATAGCCCGACGTAGTAGCTGGAGGACCTGCTGGCCCATTCATTCATGGCTGCCTCTCTTTGCCTTTGTTGCAACTGAAGACGCGTCGCGTACTTTATCTGCTGCGAGAGAACTTTCCTTGCACCCCTCGCAACCCCTTCCACATCTCTCTCTTTATCTGGCAACTGGTCGTCGGCTAGAGCAAGTTTATTGTCTTGCCAAAGAAATAGACTTTTAATATAGTCGACAGAGCCTCGCACAATGCACAGCGACTACTCCTACACACACACACACACTCTTTCTCACACATATGAGGCGAGTGTGAAGTGTGTGTGTGAATATTAGGCGCTTTTGCCAGTTCATTGACTTGGGACAACAATAGTTTGAAGTTTGTCTGCCAAAATATGAGGCAAACAACGCCGAGCAACCCTCAACCCTCTCCTACCCTAACCGTCTACTCCAGTAAACATTTAGTGGGCGTATCGAAACAAGCGAGATTCGAGTTGAGAGTGCAGTGAATAAAGATAAAAGTGAAGCGACTACTTGAAGTGTAGATCGTAAAAAGGCTTAACTGGGTTCAGGTAGAAAGGAAGTAGACATATAAAGATAGAAGAATTAAAAGGAGAGAACACACTAGGAACTGGAGCAGGTGATTGGTAGCAATTGGCGATAAGAATCGTAATAGAGAAGGAGCTGACAGCGCTGCGATTGATATTTGAGAAATTAATAGATACCTAAGAAGAAAAAAACGACAAATGAGAAGTGTGGAAGGTGATAAGTAGAAAAAAACCAGATTGATGACTACGAAAACAGCTAAGGTCGTTCGTCTAATAGTATTGCAGTGAGAAAGAGGATCTAACTGACTAACGATTCTCTCCCTGAGCGATAAAAAGAGAAAAGTATAGCAAATAGTGTTCCATGATAAGAAACATTAGAAGGAGACCTCGCTGAAGTCGGTTCCTATTGAGTGTGGGGGTCTAACTGACTTACGGCTGTCTCCTTCAGCTTAAGGATATCAGTCTAAAGAGTTAAAAGGTCCAAGTGAATAGAATAAACTGAAACAGCAACAGCTGATCAAATCTGCACTAAAAAGAGACCTCTCTGAAGTCGGTTCTGTTCCAGTCCCCAACAACTTTCAACTACCCTCTCCACACTACAGTAGGCGCTGAACATGCCAACTTAGCAATTCAAACATAACCTAAATAGACACATAGTAAAATAGTCCCAAAAGTTTCTTAATTTTCTTTCTCCAAATTCCAAAAATAGTTTTTCCTCCATTCTGCCGACGATTCTTATCTCATGCCTTGTTAAACAAAACGTTTAACAAGCGAGCAGTGGTGGAGCTGGAATAGATCGGGTTGCCCCGGTAAGCAGGCACAGTACGAAGCCCAACAAAGATGTCCACCTCCCAGAGGAAGCAGCCCTCCGGTGCAGTGCACATGAAGAGTATGACGAACGTGTTCATGAAACTGTTCGACACACTCGAGGAGGAACATATGAAGCTACAAGCTCTGGAGCTGCGTCGCGTCCAACTGACGCAGGAGATGCGTGTTCTACACGAAACGTTGAAGAAACAAAATCAAGACCTTCGCATAGCCGAGAATGCGCAGCGAGAGCGTATTTATAGGGCGCAACGCCAACTGAAGAAGAGTTCTGAATCGGCAATGTCGGGTAGAGGCAGCGCATCTAAATCACCATCGATTCGCACTAATTCAGCGAAAGTTAAGCAAGTGGTTTCAATGGCTTCTGTGAATCTATCGAAGAACGCTGGGGCAGCGGGCATATTGGGTAAATCACAAGGTGGCTCAAAGTCAACAAAGAACTTTTCACTCGGCTCGCCACCATCGAAAACCACCACATTTACAGTGGATTCACCGCCATCGACAACCACAATGCTAGGGAAAACGCCAAAGTTGTCACGTGCAGGGAGTCGCATTAGCACAGTCTCGTCAACTAGCAAGAAGCTTAAGTCTCGAGTCAAGAAGCTGGCAAACGAAGCAACGAAAAAGGTCATACCTGGTAGCAAATCTTTCACATTGGTCAGACCGTCTAAGATCTACGAAAATCGGTCTAAAAAGCCAGAGAATAAGCCGGAAATAAAAATACCGCCTAAACCTGCCCTGAAGTCGAAAAACCCCTCGAAATCATCACGTAAGTGTAACATATATGCTGATACATTTAACAAGGGAGGCAGGCACAGAAAGAGAGAGAGAGAGATGTAGAGAGTCGATATCTATGTGATATATTGGTCCGACGTTGCTAAAATTGAACATGATTATAAAAAAGGAGGGTTAGGTTGATTTCATTGCGATATCTTTGATAACTACAAAGATTGGTCGAAAGTTTCAATGATAGACACACTAGGAAGTCGTTCTCTTTGAATGAAGTAACTAGTAGTGCGATATTAATGACTCCTAAACAGTTCAGGTAGCAATGATGAGGTACCTATGATGAGTTTTGTTTAAAAACCTTATAAGATAACAAAGATCGGCCGATAGTTTCTATGGTTTCGATGATAACTCCAAGATAGAGTAATGCAATTTTTATATAGCTCATACAATGTGTAGGTAGCAATATAAAAGCAAGGTAGGTTAATTTTGGTTGTCATATCTTTTAGGATAACAAAGAGCGGCCGATAGTGCAATTAAAAAGGTGTTCCGTTAGTCAAACATACCGTAATTGAAAACTAGAATGGATACCGTTAATGTTTATCAAAAATATTTAAATAATTCAATTGGAGTCTCTCTCTAAATCATCTTTCCAGAACGATCGAGCGTTTCCATTGCTGGTGCACAAATATTGGGAATGAGCCGACTGATGAAGAACATAGTCTCCTCACCGTATCCACCACCTCCACCTCCACCCCCGCCACCATCAACACTTAGAAAAGTACTCGCCACTCTGGGCTTGACACAATTAGTTGGCTCATCGTTTTCCAAAAATAGTCAACCCGCTTCACTTACCCCAGCCCCACCTGCTGCTGCAGCTGAATCTGCTGGGGCTCCTTCAGCACGATCAGCACATTCAACTACAACGGCAATTACAACATCAACAGCACGCGCTGTTGAGATTACTCCTATAACATCCAGGGCAGTACCTGCAGGAAGTTTATATAAAATATCTGCTGACACCCATCAGACCGTCAAATTGCCTGATACACCCAAATCAAAGTTGGAAGCAGTACCAAAGCAGAAGTCCAAAACTGCACTGCCGCAGCAACACTCGTTGCACGTAATCAAAGAGCCTAGATCGATGCCCGATGCAAGCCGCTCACAATTGGATGTACATAAAATAAACAAGACCAATACAAAGGTCTTTTCGCTAAACGAATCAGACCAGTCAGAGGCCAAGGTGTTACAAAAAGAGAAGCCCAAGACAAAGGATCGAAAGGATAAAAAGGAAAAGGAAGGATCATCGACCACCAGCAAAGGAGAAGTGAGCCAGTGAGCAACTGGGATTTAAATCAGTCAACAGTATGGAAGAAAATTCACCTTCATCCATTATTTTTGTTTTGCCCATCTAAATATATAACTTTTTCATAAAAATAAATATGGTTGTCTACTCAAAAGGCAAGTTTTTATGATTATTTTACGAAACGTTTTTAGACATTTTTTGCACTCCTAAAAAAGTAAACATTTATTTTTTCTGATCTGAAAAGTTACTTTACTTAAACTACATAAGCCTAAAGTTATTCCAAAGCTACTTTTTTTTATATATATTAAGATATATAATATTAGCATTTCTTATACATTATATCTTCTCGATATACATTTTCTTCTATTTGTGTCTGCCTCAAGTAAATTTCTACGCTATTATGGTCATCAAAAGTGTCTCAAAGGCAACTCCTGATATTTGCCTTCAACTCAACTGTACAAGAACTTTGAGCATGCACTGTCCTTTTCTGTTCCTTTCTGTTTTTCTCTCCCTCTTGGCTGCCTCTTCTATCTGACTTGTAATTCTTATTCAATTTGTTGACCTTTGTGCCGCACTGGGAGCTGGCCAGTTGGTGTCCATTTCAAAACAAATTAGTTGCCAACTGTCCGAAACAAATGTTGTGTCTACCCTCTGCCTTTCTTGCTCTACTCCTTCCCTTCTCTCGCTCTCCCTCTCTTTCTCTCTTGCAACGTATAAATAAATACACGGAGAAATCATATCAAGCTCAGCATTTCAATCATAATGTACTGGGCAGGCTAAGAGAGCAGGATGGGGAGACATTTGCCTTGTGCAACGACGCAGAGAGAGAGAGAGAGAGAGAGTGGGAGACAGGAGGCGTGGCATGAGTATGTCTGTTGTCATTCATATGGCTACATACTTACGGCCCCGGCATGTGCTGGGCATATTGATTGGTAGCCAAAAGCAGGAGACTTTTCTTACTCTCCCTTTCTCTCTCCCATAACCGTGTGCTACGTGCAGTCCTCAAGGGAGGCGGAAGGGGGGGTAGGTACAGAGAGTACAGGGAACTGGGGACAGGGACAGGAGCTGTTCACATTGTTCGTTTGTTGCCTGTTTTTCTGCGCATTTTGGTTTATATTTTTTTTCTGCTTCTTCTTTTCCCCGGGGCCAACTACGACTCGACGACTCGACTCCAAGCGAAGCGACTAGGTCAAGAGGTCATGCACATGTCCGGATCGTTGGGCGTACGCCGGAAAATTTGTCAGTGGCAAAATGCGGCGAAGCCAACCACCGCCAGGCAGGCAGGCAGCATTCCTTCATGTTGCATGCAAATTTTCCCTGCACACACAGCAAAACTTTGTTGCCAATCCCCGCTGCAACTCTTCTCCTCCCTCCCCTCTCAATCATGCACTTGTGCTACGCCACTGCTTGAGCTCACTTCTAGCATATTTCGCATATTTTGCAATACAATTTTTATTCTTTATTTGCGCATTTTTTCTGCCCTCCCTCTCTCTCTCTCTTTCTCTGTCTCTCTCTCTCTATCTCTCTCTATCCCTCTCGCTGCAATTCAAGTTTTGTCGTTATTGTTGTTGCAACAGGAAACCGGAAGCCGTAGCCGAAGCAAACTGAACTGGGAACTTCTTGAAAGTAAGCAAAGCCAAGAGCCCCAAACCAAAGCAAGTCCCGAATCTGAAACCCCCGAAAAACAAGTTTCTCCGTGCACGCCGTACCTGAATCCTGAGTGAAACCCACAATGCTCCATGGAAATTACTTATGTATAATACGTGCTCAACTTGTAGTTCACATACCCTGTAGTTATGACTCTCTCAACGAATTCAATATAACCTAGAACTATTAGATCTATCATTATAAGACAGATCTCAGCAACTACTATAGCTAGAATCATGATATTTACTATCTAACTTACTGAATATACTATCAAACTTATTCAAATACGAGACTTATTGAATCTGCTGAATTTATACTACATCTTTCATATATTGTAAAGATCTCTGCAAATAGATTACACATTTTTTAAGTTGAAAAACTCAGAAGATGTTTTAGGATAATTTTCTTTTTTGTAGGATAATTAATTTGAATCATCTATAATTCCGGCATACAGTGTCTTCAATATGTCTGCATATCTTCAATCCATGCTCATAATTTAAACTGAATCAATAGTGGGTATAGCCCTAGGCTAACACTCCCCGTTATAGTTGTTTTGCCTGCCTGGGCGAATGGGTGAAGTAGGTCATTAGGGGCGTTTGCTGTCCGCCCACGCCCACAACTGGGCTACTTGAATTATTAAATGTTAGTTCAGCTCATACAAATACCAACATACACACACACATACACACACACATACACATATAATATATATGTATATCGTTTATAGTACACTCTGAATATTTCTGGCCATGGCAGGTTGCAAGTTGCTGCCCGGTTGCAACTTGGCACCGTTGAAAGTTTGCAACGAGCATCAAAACACCCAATGGACTCTTAAATTCAGTTTCTGTTTAAATTGTTGCCATTTAAAGTAGAGGGAAATGGGGAATTCAGCCCTCGGACTAGCTAGCTGGCATACATACATATCTTACCCAACTTGCGAACGACACTAATAACTTTTCATAACTCATCATGGAACTTACCTGTAGAAAGAGACAGAAGAAAGAAACGAAGATTGAAATGTGATTAATAATTTAATGAGAAAAGTGAGTGTGCAAAAGAGTAAAAATATCATGTGTCTCGGCAGAAATTGATTCTAATTAGAGTGCCTCATGAGGCAGACAGTAACTTAATTATTCTAGTTCTACTTTGAGGATTAGAGTTTAGTTTACAGCTTAGGAATATTCATTTATAATAATTTATATAAATAATTTAAATAATTTTATACAATAATATAATAGTATATTATATATAATATTTATCTAAGATATTTTTAGACGATATTCCAAAGAGATACAAATCTGTATATAGACTAGACTTAGAGTTAAGTTAGGGTTAGAAAATTAACTACATATATATACATATCATCTGCATGTTTCAATTCTTTTTACTGTGCAAGACTTTAAGATACCCTTGCTAAATAAGAAACAGAATGAGCACTACACCATTTCCAAGTTTGAGGTATTTCAAAATAAATCCAACAATGATTTCAATTGAACTACCGACAAACCCAAGCGGAACACACATTTATGCTACTGCCTCGTTTCTCTCCTCCCCCATTCCTTCTTCCCCCACGAATAGGACCCTCTTCAAGTTCTATTTCTATGCAAATTGTTTGCCCAAAACGCATCGATACACAACTTAAGCTCGTTGCTCAGGCTCCCAAAAGGTTGCCACACTCCACACACACACATATCATATGAGGTTTGTGGCGGGGAGGGTGAGGCTCTTCCACTGTTCTGCTCCGACTTCATATCATTTGAAGTAGTCCAATAAAAAGTAATTGGAGTTTTCATTTAATATAACAAGCAGCTACGAAAAAATTGAAGCAACGAAATATTATTTTTTTCACATTTCTGTTCTTTTATTTTTTGTGCTAAGCTCCCAAAAAGCAACAACAACAAAGGGGGCTCGGGAAAAAATGCTAACCTAGTTCGTAGTTTGCAGTAGGCCCCCCCCTCCCCTCGATTCCCCTTCCCTTAAGGCTGTCTAGCCGCTCGTCGAAAAACTATGCATACAAACGGGGCCAGTGATGCGTCCGTCTCTGTCCGTCTGGGGAGAAGAGGTTTCTCCCACTCTTGCGTACTGTGTGTGTGTGTGTGCGTGTGTGTGAGCGTACAATGTACACACTGGAGTATCATCATAGATGTATCCACTCAGTCGTTGTTATTATTGCCCTCTCCAACCTCCGTCCCGTTGCCCGCTCACAAACTACGCCGCTGTGCCCAGGCTCAGCTGTTGGCTCGTTGCTCATAAAACTCACTCAAGTAAAAGTACGAATGGTTTTCGATATGAAATGCATGAAACTGACAGGCAAACATATTGCGCCGCATTTTTACCACACAGAGTCAGAGTGCCTCCAACCACCCCCCCCCTCTTCTAACCCGCCACTGTGCGCCACCTACATACGCTCCCATAACCAGTTGGCCATTTTCTTGCTCACTCCCACACTCTCTAGCTCGCTATCTCTGTTGCCCGTTGTGATATGCGATATGAGCAGCAGCTCGAAATGCTGTTTCTATCAACCCCCGCTCGTCCCCCTTTGCTTCTACGCCACTGCGGACTGAGGCTATTTGGCATTGTTGAAGCTCGTTTTATGAAAAGGATATACACAATATCCATATGCGACACACGAACTTCGCGTCTCGCATCCATTTATACTTTATGCAGATACTCGAGGAATGCCACGCCCCCTTCCTCCCTTGCCACTGCCTCCTGCCCACCCCCTTTCGTTAGCATATCAAAATGCATATTGTACACTCGACAAGATACTCGCGCGACATTTCTCTTTTAATATGCAACTTGGCAACTCAGCATCCAAGCTGAAGTTAGTCGGAGGGCGGATGCTTGCAGGGGCTGAAGAGGCACAGCCTGCAGTTGCCACTTGGCTGGTTGTAGGTAATCCCATTCCCGTTGCCATTGCTTTTACTCGTTCATGACGTAACTGTAACTATGTTGCCTTAACCGCAAAGTGTTCGTTGAAAGAGTTTTCCAAAGGAAGCAACTCGCCGAACAGATTTACAACGCAATGTGGCTTACGGCGTATTTAACGTTTGAGTTTATAATTCGCAAGTGGTTCAAGCATAGCGCATTAGATAAAGATACTTAGCTGACGAGGAAATCAAAGATGCTTCCGAAGCTTAAATGTTTTGCTCTGTTAGTTGAGCCTGGCAATGGGAAACTCAGCTAAAGTTGATTTCACTTATCATAGCTTCAGTGTGTAGGGTTGCCTGGCTTGTGGACTTAAATATACATATTATATATAGTATTATTATATATATCGTATCTATATTAGACTTTAGTAATAACTATAATTTGTTTCAGAGGAGCTTGAAATTTTTATTTTAAAACTATATTTTGAATCGTGCTCAATGATGTTTCTGTTCGTAGTCATTTTGATGATTTGAGGAGAGAGTAAAATCATAGCCTGGAAACTTTAGTAGAAAATAAAATAATAATATACATATTATATATAATATTGTATAATTACATATATTATTATTGATTCCTAACTTAAATATACCTAAACTTAAATAATATTATTTTAGATTGAAAGATTTCAAAGGTATAAAGTAATAATGTGTTTGATTAACAATCGACTATTCCGATAGATTGTTAGTTATATTAAATACCTATATCGAAAATTAGGTCTGTCGACTTGTGCGACATCGACAGGGTTGCCAGATTACATGTGCATATGCATATCTTCCCCTCTAATCTTAAACACACAGCACGCTTCGCTGTGCCACAACTAATTCAATAAAACTTGCAATATTTAACGCATGATTGCTGTTGAGTTTGTGGTTATCGTTATCGTAATCTTGATCGATATTGTGCACACATCATACAATATTTACCTGCTGGAATGGTTCGGCTCGTGGGCAAAGGGTTCGGCATAAATGTTGCGCACTGGCGGCACACGTCGCGGCAATGGCGGCGGTACCGGATTATATCCATCCATAATAGTATCACAATCGGAGTACTTCATCGATTTCATAGTCATTTTGGTATCTCTGCGACGATTCACTGCGGTTCACAAATTATGATGGAAAAAAGAACCAAGTTGGTTTCTTTTTTTTTCTCTTTTTACTCTTTTATCGTTTGTTTTTTATGTTTTTTGCCCTTTTTATATGCGTATTTATGCGTAATATATTTTAATTTATTTGCATTTGCATTAAATATGTATTTACTGCGTTCTTTTTTGTGTGATTTTTGTAATTATTATTAATTATTATTGGCCACGTTTGCGATGCGTTTGCATTTCATTAATCAGCTGCAAATTATGCGTTATCAGTTTCTCAGTAAGCGCTGCTGATGATGCCGTTGCTGCTGCTGCCCCACTGTAGGCGATACTGGGCGTGGCTTGGCATGGCCCATTGGCACAGTGGGGTGGTGGGGAGTGGGGGTGGCATCGCTGCCGCCGACAGCACTTTTAATTGAATGCAAATATTCATTCACCTGCTGCACTCACTCAGTCACTCACGACTCACTCAACTCACTCACTTTCTTTACTCTCTCTCCGCACGTCTAGCGTTCTATCTTGCTATCCCTGTCTCGCACACGCACAAACAGACTTCTGTTCTTTCTCTGTCTCCTGTTGCGGACTGCTTCACATATTTTTGGAGACGAATTCGTTCTCTCTCTTTCCCTGTTGCTGACTCGTTCTCTCAGTTTGCTGTTGTTGACCTAAATGGAAAGAAGAATTTGTAGAGTTGTATTAAATGACAGTTTTCATTGCATTGGGGTGGCAACCCTTGTGTGACGCAATTTGTTTCTTTTCCCTTTCCGGTATTACGCTTTTCGTTACGCTGACGGAGAACGCTATACGAAGTATTTTAAGATATTTATTTTATTTTTTTTTTAATAATTTAATTTAATTTATTTATTTTTATTTTTGTTTCTTGATTTCTGAGTTTGTCCATCAAATGTGACATTATTTTTGTGCAGATTTCTCTTCATTAATGCCCAATAAACCATTTACCAAACTCCAGCTATCCCAAGCTAATCAATCAATCTCCAAGCCCTTAAATTAACCTCACTTGTTTAACCGCTTAATGAACCCGTTCGCAAATCAACAACATAAAAGATCCCATGAAATAAAAATAGTTTGCTCAATTGAAAATTCGAACCAAAAATTTAAGGCTTACAGATTCCAGCAACCAAAATGCCGCACACACACACACACACACACACACACACACACACACACACGCACACAGAAAGAGAGAGACACTTATGGCTGGCAATGTGAAATAATTTTGTGTATCGATTTTAATTTTTGTGGATTCTTGGGGGCTCAACGTGGCTCAAGTTGGCATCATCTTCTGCCCGCCTCCCTCCCACAATAGAAATGAAATTGGAAAGGCAAGTGCTGCTGCAACAGTCACCTGCCCCTCATGCTCTGCCCCGTACTGCCTGCCTGCCTGGCTGTGTATTCAGCAAACAATCAAAATAAGTGTGGCTATGTGGCTCTATCTGTATCTGTATCTTTGCAGCAGTAAATGTATCTTTTGCTGCAGCAAATGTTTCTGAATTCCTTTCTCTGTCTGTTTCTCTATGTGTATTAATATCGATCAGTATCTGTAGCATCTGCAAATGTATCTGTATTTACAGCTCTTGCCAAGGTATCTAGTATAACTAGCGTATCTTTAAACTGAACTAAGGCATCCCTTCTTTCTATGCTCAGCATATTTGTTACCACTTGCTCCCTGACTGTGTTCGGGTCGCCAAGCCAATTGTTCTTGTTGTATAGCTCGAGCTGTTATTGTATCTGTATCTGCTGCTTGTATCTCTAATCACAAAATCCCACCCATGATGTAGTACAACAACAGAGTAGAGCAGAGCACAAATATTCAAAGTCATCGTATAATATTGAAAAAGAAAGAACAGGGAGGGAGGCAGAAAGAGAGGGGAGGTGGTATACAAGGCATCGGATAGAGGGAAAAGAAAAGGGGGAGCGGAGCATGGCCAAGTGCTTGTGGCCCAGACGAACGGCAGCCAAACAATTTGGAATGTAATCCGTTACTGTGGTCGAAAAGTAAAGTACCAAGCCTCAGCCCCTTCTCTCTCTGTCTCTTTCCTCATAATGTAGCATATCTTGAGGATTTTCATTTCAAATTAAATTTATGATATGGCAGAAAAATTGAATTATTACGCCAGTCTGGGATAGACGAGATACAGATCAAAGCGACACCTCAAACGAACCACAGCATAGTTGTATCTACAATTTGACCACAAGAGAGAAAGGGAGAGAGAGAGAGAGAGAAAGAGAGAGAGAGGAGGAAAGACAGAGAGAGAGAGTGAGTGTGTGAGAGGCATCGCAATCGTATCTAACGCAGCTATGCAACTAATTTTCCATTAATCAAACCACAATAGCAATGGGGAACAAAGGAGAGGCGTCAGCACATTGACCAGTGGGCGTGGCACATTAATTAACACACACACACATACACTGACAGCGATGAGCTAGCATATTGCGATTGCGATCGAAGCAAACAACTTGCCACACTTTCAATAGATTCAAGATACATTTGTATCTTTCGCTCAGCGTGTCGCTTCATCAACAGCAGCGTCCATCAGCGACGGCTAATGAAACATTTGCTCATAAGCGAAAACAATTTCACGTTCATTAAAAGCGACAACAAACAAAAATAAACACACACACAACGCACAGCACAAGCTCAGCGCGAAATATCCCCAAAAAAAAAAATAAAACAAGTTGAAACCCCAAAAAAAGCAAGTGAAGCAAGCTTAAAGTAAGTGCATACTCGACTGTTGAATACCCTGCACATGGCAACTGAATACCCTATAGATATGAACTGATTATATGGGTTGTGCTGGAAGATCCTTAACCTGTATATAGACAGATTTTCGAGAAGGTTACATGTATTCCTGAGACTCCATTCGAGGTAACTGAACTGTATTGTTGATCATTATTCAAACTCTCCTTCTTAAAAAGCATCTTCAGACAATTACACACAGTGTCACAAAGCTAAAATACCCCTTTGCAGTAAGCATACACAAGTACCCAAGACAAACGAAATGTATACAGAAATGTATAAGAAGAGATGCCTGACAATCCATACATGATGGTTTCTGCTTACATTCATCATGCCCTCCCTACCTCCTTCTTCATCACCGTCTTGCTGTCATTCTTTCCAGCTTGCAGGCCAAAAATGATTATGAAATTTTGACAAGTGTAAAAAGGAATTACACGAATTGCGTTCAGCATTTTTCGGCAGCCAATTAATAATTGGAATAAATACTTCACGAATATTTATATCATATTTCATTATTATCGTGCAGAACGGAACTGGAAGAAAATTGTCTGCCTGATTCTTAAATTTCAGCAAAATCAATTAGCAAGTTTAACTTTTTAAAGCCAACATAAGACTTTAAACAATAACTTCGGTTAAAATTGGAATAATAAATCTGATTTTTATAACTACAATTCCAATTATAAGTGCAGTTCATCTGGGTTCACTTGTTTGCCGTTTGTTGCTTGACTGGATTCATCTTCTCCTCAGAGCTTTATCCCCAGGTCATATGTCTCTATTCATATTCATTCATTCTTTGCTACCATTTGTGGCATCTCGATTGTTTCTCTCTCTCTCTCTCTCTCTCTCTCTCTCCTTCTCTTCCTTTGTTGCGTTCTTTTTTTTCGGGCTCAATTCAAGATTTACTCGCAACAGACACGAAACCTTGTCTTGGCCTTAACTGCCCAGCTAAGCTCAGCCACTCTCCCCCCTCCTCCTCCTGTCCATCTCTCTCTCTTCATGTCTATCTACTTCCCGACTGTAGCCGCATTAATCTTTGCCTGCTGGCTACCAGTTCGCTGCACTCGCCTCACGCTGCCTACGCAAAAAATGCAGCGCGAAAAAAAGGTTTGCACCGTGGGGAACCGCAGACAAGTTTGGGGAGTCAAGGAAGGAGTAGGAGGAGGAGGTGGAGGAGGCGGGGCTGGCATTGATGCTGTGTAGCTGCTCCTTAAATTTTGTTTTGTAGTGCAAATCATGTTGACGCCCCCCGCCTTCTCTTTAAAAGGCTGAAAAAAGGCTAAAAGAAGCGCTGCAAAAACAAAACCCGCCAAATGCTACCAAACGAGTTCGGAGCAGGTTTTCTTGTTGTCTTGGCTGCTTCCTTCTCGGCTACTTCTACTTCAATTTTGGACAAGCGAGTTTTGTGCGAAACGAGTTTGTGGTCTGCTGTGTTGCAAGTAGCCCCCCCCCCTTCCCTCCACCCATCGTTTGGCATTCGAAATGTCAGCAAGAAAATGCAATTAAAATTGATTTCGTTTGGCATATGAAACAATTAAAGGGCGACGATTTTCATTGTTTATAAATAAATCGCAGCAGGGAGAGAGCAGGGAAAGGGAAAGAGGAGGGGTGGAGGGGGTAGGGGCAACATTTGGGGCAGGCACAACACACACACATACACTCATTTCGTTTGCCGCACATTTGCCACAAATGTCAGAAATAATCATCATGGGCAACACGAAACATTTCATTTGACAACATAAGCGGGTGTACCCCCTTTCCACGCCTGCCCCGTCCCCCCTCCTCATCGTTCTAGCTCAGCAGCTTGTGCACTGCCCTGCTCCTCTTCTCCTCACTCGACATGCCGCGCCCCTACAGACCTCGAGAGCAGCAAAGGGTTACCCAAAACATTTTTATGTGTGGATTTTATTTCTCGACGTCTGCTTGTTATTGCCTTAGCCTCCCCCTTCCCCATTTCCCCTTCTCTTCCAGAACTCCCTTCCCCTTTTCCATATACTCATGCTCGTTCCTCTTTTTCTTGTTGTTCTGCTGCTGCTGCTTCTTCTTCTTCCTCTGCTTAGTCTTGGGCATTTTTCGGAAAAATGTTTCCAGCTTTTACGAATGAGAAGTGCGTGCGCTGATTTCCCTCTCTCTCCTTCCCTCTCCCTCTCCCTCTCTCTTTCTTGTCTCGCCTCGGCTCAGTTCATATAAAATATGTTTTTCCAATTAGCGTTTATTTGGTTTTTCATTTTCTGTTTTATGTTTGCCAGATAAACAACGGGGCACCGGCAGCAACAACAATTAAGCACAGCAGCCGCAGAGAGCGACCCCAAAAAGTGACAACAACTGTGAACTGTTCCCATTGAAAGTGTCATAGAAGTGCAGCCAGCAGAAAGAGATAGAGAAAGATAGAGAGGGGGAGAGGGGGGCAGTTGGAGAGGGATGCATTGATTTTTGTTGGGGCATCTAATTGGCAGCATTTGCATGTTAAAAGAACCTGTTGAAATATGACTTAAGTGGTTCTAACATAATTTACATGTTATCGGGACTATCGATAACAGGCAGAAGTGATGTGGATTTAGTGTAGTCACATGTTTATTAGTAAACTGTTTGTTTAAGTTATAAGGAACATAGCTTGGCAAATTAAGTGCAGACTATCGATACTATTGATAACATATTATGCCGATAGTTGGCTGGGAATGGTTAATTAAAAGATTTATCAACTTCATTGAATGCATTCAATGCATTCTCTTAAGTACGTGTATCGATATATCGATAACCATAAATCAGCTAATAAACTGTCAACACATGCAATTTGAAGCGCAAAATACTTAAGATCATTCGAATTTTCTCAGATACTTCCAAATTTCATAATATCTGAGAAAGAACTTCATATACAACAGGCATATTTCCAAAGAGAGCGAGACAACAACGCATCCATTCAGGTTGTGAAGACCAGCCTGGGCCGGGAGAATCAAATTGATATCTTAAGATAACAATCAACCGGCTGAATGCATCGCAGCGTACAGAAAATGCAGAAAAAGATACACATATGATGCAAGATATGTATGTATAAATTATACACATGTACGGAGGGATCATTACAACTGGTCGGGGCCCCTTCTCTCTCTTACTCTCTCTCTCTCTCTCTCTCTGTCTTCGTGTGTGTGTGTGGAAACTTCACATAAATTAACGCCCCTGTCATATGCGAGCACATTTCAAGGTCTTGCCACAGCGGAAAGATAAACAACCTTAGCACAAACCGAAAGAGAAGGCACAGGAGAGTAGGGGCTCAAGTATAACCGCAAGCCTCTCTCTCTCACTCCACGCACGCACGCGTTCGTGAAGAATGAAGAATCTGAATTGGAATGAAGTGCGGGTTGTGGGTTGTTTTCCTCATCAACAACTCGCTTTGCTTGCTTGATTTTTTGTTTAAATATTTTGCGTGCCTTAAGATTTATGCGACCTTTATTATCGTTGTTGCTGTTGCTGTTGCTGTTATTGTTGGTGGTGTTGTTGTTGTTGCATTACATTCTCTTTTGCAGAGAGTCTGCAATACTGATTCCTCCCCGAAACTTGCCTTGGCATTTTTATTTGTCTTGAAAGTTTTATTGCTTTTAAATTTATGACTTTTTGTCGCATGTTCTGACGCCCTCCTATCCTTGCCATCCCTCTTCTGTGATCTTCGGGCAGATCATTGTGGGCACATATCACTGGAAAAAGTGTTCACACCTCCAAAATTATGAAGAGAGGAAGAAAGGGGGAATCCAGCGCACATGTGGCAAAGTTGCATCGACTCGTTGATTGACTGCCACACAGCAAAAAGAGGGGGAAAAATGATCTTTCTCCCTCCTCCTTCAGTTTGTGTCTACATAATTTAGTACACTTTGTGCATTAACCAACACTTTTGTCCATCACTTTCCATTAGCCGAAATTTGAGTTGATTTCTCTGAAGTTTACGTGATGTTTTCAAGTGAAATATGGTCGGTAAATTGCTTTATAGCACAATATATTTGGTGTTCTCTTAGTTTCGAACCGACTTAGAACATTAATTGACAGTTTAAGCTGCCTGTTTGCATTATAACATGCCACATTTTATAAGGATTCCTGGTGTATTGCCAGTTTTTGCTGTAACTTGTAGAGTACAAAATATAGATGCAATTTCTTTTGGCTTTCTTAGACCTTTCCCCACATAAAGTTTTATGCAAATCTATCTGATCTTCCCCTTACATTTTTAATTTTTGAGTATTTCCTAAGGTTTTTAGACTGTAACCAGGCATGACTTTTGTGTTTCTTTCACTATAGGCTTTAAGTCATTTTCACTTTAAGTTTTTCATTTTTCAGTATTTCTTAAGGTTCTTAGACTTTGCGTATATAAAGCAACAATTAATTTTTAGATTAGCTTTGCTAAGCTTAACTAATTGAATTCTCAGCTTTGTCAATTTTTGGGAAATACAAATGAAATGAAAATGTGAAGGTTTAAGTTGTTGGTGTGGGCAAGTTAAACATTTTTGCGTTTCCTCTTAAGTAGGTTGACGCGCAATGATAACTTATCACACACACACCGCACACACCGTACACACACACACATATGCTAGCGTGTTGTGGGTAATGTGCGCTAAGCAGCATGTGAAAAAAGAATTTAACGGTGCTTACAAAGACCGCCCGCAGTTATGAGATACTTTTCTTTTTGGGTCGCAAAAAACGTTGGGAAGGGAAAACATTACCTACCTCACCCACTTCTCTCCCGCTTCCTCTCTCTCGCTCTTCTATGAGATTAAAATCTTTGAAGGCATTTCATAAATATGAAAAATGGTGACTACCAACTAAAAATAACAGCAACAAAGAGGGAACAACTTGATAAGACAAAAATGTTGTCTGGGGGTTCAGACTCTGTGTGGGGGTTGAAGTTTAAGAAATGTTAATATTTATTGAAAACATAAAACTTTAAGGGCAGACAGCGAATAGAGACAGACGAGACAGGGAGTTGCACAGAAAGTTGCGAGTTAAGTTGACTTTTCAGTTACTTTTTAGTATTTTTATACTCTGCAAAATATACCAATATTATTCTGCTTTAGTTTAGTTTAAAGTTTAAAGAATTTGTCTTGCTTAATTTATCGCTGATTTATTGTACATTTTAATTCAAATTTCTTTTCATCTCTCGACTTTAATATTTACCTTTTATTATTGCCAGACAACAAAGAATAAATTTAATAAAAAACGTAGAGTATATCATAAAAAAAGCTTAGCTTAGCTCAAGCACACACACACACACACACACACACACCGAGCAGACCTGGCAGACATAAGACAAAAGCGCAATTTGTTATTTAATGAAACTGAAAATGAAATAAGTCGACAATGCTGCAGGAATTGTGTGAGGGCCAAGGTACACAGACACACACAGTACACATTAGCACACACACACACCTAGTATGCACACACATACACCTAAAGATATGTACATGTATGCGGAGCTACAGATACATCTCGTGCAGTAGCAAGAGATGAAAGCATTAACACAGCGCATGCTAACAGCATATGTAGACACACACACACACACGCACAGAGGAGTGTAAAAGGAGGCTGCCAAAAAAAAGAACGTATTCACAAAGTTCATATATTATGCCAAGTCCAGAGATGGAGGAAGAGAAGGAGAGGTAGAGTGGGAACTTCTCGACTACAACTGAAGCTACTCTCGCTAGCGTTTCGTGCCTTTGATTGCTATCACACAACAACAACAGCAACTGAGCTCATAAAATCTACAACAACAACAACTAGAAAAGCATAAAAGAAGGTACCCTCAACAACAACAACAACAGCAACAACCAGACAGCTATAAGAGCAGGCATCTTCAACCAAAATTTGGAGCTAATAAAGCAAAGCGCAGCCTGATGATATTTTCACCTACATATGTATATGGACGGCACACCTCCTCCATCTCCCCCACCCACTGCTCTAAACCTCCCCCTAAGTCAGAAATGTCCCCTTCCCCCTCTCCAGCAATTTTCTTATTGTTGTTTAAGTAGCACTAAGTGAAAAAAGTTGTATTTTATCTCTCGCTCTCTCACATTCTTGGTCTGAGACAATTTTCTTCAGACATGTTTTGATACTCTCGAAAATATATATGTATATGTTATTTTCCAAAGCACTTTCGGTACCGCAAAACTTGAAGAAAAAGTTCAATTTGAACTTTCTTTTGTGCGCTCTATTGGATTATTGACTTTGCATTAGATAGGAACATTTTATGACAGATTTTATAAGGAAATTTATATTCTTAAGGACACTTCCTTCAATTTAACTAATAAGAAATTTCATAAGATATTTCTCTATGAAATGTCATTATCTTTTGAAGAGTTCTTAAGCAGTTTTAAAACCATTATAAATGGCTAATTTCAAAGGCAAATCAAAGTTTTAGCTGCACTTGACTTGTATGTGAATTATACTCAAGATCTATTGTCGCTTTTGGTTGGTGTGATTAAGTCATGAAATCAAATGTCTAATTTGATCACTTTGATTAGGTTCGATTTGAGTACAAAGGGTTTTATAGCTGAACTTATTTCATTTCCAATTTCAGCTTGAATCTTCATTCGTTTTTCCCTCGAAATTGTCTATACATATCGCCTGATTACAATGGGGCCTTCTCGGGCTTTCGGGGCGAGGCAAGTCGAGTTGGCTCATGTAATCGATAGGGCGCATTTGATGGGTTGATTGCTTTGATTGCTCGACGCTCGACGCTCGACGATATACGTAACGTAATTAAACTCAACTCGAGCCCATCAAATCGTCTGACAGCTTGTTAAAATATCAGAAATAGGAGAGGAAGAGACAGAGAAGCGGGAGTAGAGTTGAAACTTGTAACATTGCGTTGCATCGCGTTCGGCCCACACCAAATGAGGCAGCAAACGATGGGATCGTGTTGTCTGTCCAAAAGAAAAACCTTTTCTCCCCCCCCCACCTTCTCCCTTTCCTACTGCTTCAACTCTTTCGGAGAAGCAACAACAGCAGCAGCAGTAGAAGAAGAAGCAGAGAAACACAAATGACAATGACAAGAGAATTCGCCCCCACACAAATCGCAGACACATTTGTCGCTTCAACAGGCACTGGCAATTGATAGAGATTGTTAGAGAGCAAGAGAAAGAGAGAAGGGGAGAGAAGAATGAAAAGAAAGAGAGGTGGAAAGTTAAATTTCGTCGCGCTTGAGTGAAACAGTTAAGCTTGAGAACACGAACAGAGAAGAGACAAAAAAGAGATCAACCGATCCGCCTAGACCTCCAAACACGCCACACACATGCAACATCATTCAGGGGGACTCTGGCGCGGGGTTAGGCTCGTTAACGTTTGCCCGAATATCAAGAGGTGTTAAAAAATAAGAACGAACTACAACAGAAGAGCTTTGATCAGCTTATCGGGGGTTGCTGCTGTGCTGGAGATTGTAAAATGGTTTTGCATTTCAAATGAGCCTCTACACAGAAGATGATGAAGAAGAAGAGAAATATATCTGGCGCGACGTAGGTAGCCGAGGTAACGGAGCCAAGACTTTTGGGGCATGCCCCACAGAGTGCGATAAAGCCGGGCGATAAACTCTTTCGAGCCTCGCGCATTTGCATGCCAAATGAACGAGACGAGCGAGGCTGCAACACGATGACAGCTCGCTAACTGCATGTGCACTGAGAGAAAAAGGCGAAAACGAAAATGAATTTGTCAACAAATTGTTAGTTTATTAGAGATTATTTTAAGAGTAAAGTATCTTTACCTAACCGAGTAACTTAAGAAACGAACCGAAGTAATATGAACTGGATCTATTGCCGATAACTTACTTATACAGATATCGATGTCATATTTGTTTAATTTAAGAACAGTTGTTAGAAGAAAAAGTATACATCAACTAAGAAGAACGAGATCTCGATAACATTTAATTTTACAATATTTTTAATACAAATGAAATAACAAAACAAAATTAAGTATATAAAATTACTTCCGCACCTGCATTTATATATTATAATTAATTAATTTTCAGAGATACAGAAGAATTTTCCTCATTCCGATAACCCAAAAAGTTATCGATCTCACTTTAGTATAGCTTCTTCTGTATAATATTCTTGCATTTACTTAGTTCTACAACTTTCGTATTTCTCTTTTCCTACGCCTGCACTCTCTTCGCCTCTTGCCGGCTCTTTCTGGTCTCTGCTGTTCTTCTGGTCTTCTCGAAGTCTTCGTTTATTGTCATATCCATCAGCATGGCGCTGGCTGTGCAACGTTTTACACGTAATAAAGGCGTCAAGAGCGCCATTATAATTATCAGCTGCATGAGTTGTACCCACTAAAATTACCCGAGTCGAGCAGTCTTCCTACTCTACCTCCCCCTCAACCATTAAGAAGTGTAACAAAAACACAAAATATGAAAATAAGCAGAGGAATAGAGGGACAAGTGCCGGGGCGGGGGGGTGTAAGGCTGCAAAAGTTGCAGAGCTCATAAAACGAGATGGCAAATAAAACAACTTTTCGAAAACCGAAATAAAAAAATGAGAGAGAAAAGAGAATAAAGAACCAGAAAAACCGAAACGAAAAACTATTACAAACAAAGTGCACTACAGCATGGTGAGGGCGCAATGGCTCCGCTACACTCCTCTTCCTTCCTCCCTCTCTCCCTCTCTCCTTTACTCACACTTACTTCTCACTGCCTCCCCCGTCCCGGCTCCAACATCTGCCACGGGTGTTGATTGGCATGTTCGGCTGCCCCGAACATGGCACTTGCCATCGCAATTAGGCGGCCATTGCACTTGTCTAGGCTGCATGACTGCCGCACACAACCCCACCACCCTCCCTTCTATCTCTGTAGTCTACCGCACCCCCCCCCCCCCCCTCTGTAGACCAGTTGGGCATATCCATGTCTCGCATTTGCCGTTGAAATTTGGATGGCACGACAAAAGCATAGCAGCCGCAGACAACGTTGCGCTTCTTCATTAGCAAATGCATTCTAATAAGTATGGCATCAACTTACCCTCTACCCCCCCTCCCACCCCGTTTCCTTTCTCCTTTCTTCACTCTGCTTTCATGCTTTTTACAGCCTGTAACTGTTCGATATATCAGCTTTACATCTGATGATAAACTGCCTTCCATTATCTCTTCTCTACTCCCTACACGCGGAATTTTGATTGAGAAAAAACAATTGATTGGGATTTATTTATCACTTATTTCCAGTGGTGTATAACTGTTTAATTTGCATAGTATTTGTAAGCTTTGTTTCTGTATTCGTTTATCGCAATAGTTTCCTTTCTAAAGATCTATGACTTTATGAATAGATCTGAACTTGCGAGCTTTGCTACGTTTTCCAACACTTGAACACTGCATTTATTTCTTATATTAAATATACCAAAATGTAATAACGATAAGGTGTTCAACTTATACTCCATATGCTTACTAGATCTTCAAAGATGTAACTCTAAACTTGAATAATGCATAAAATCAAAATATTACTAAATATTTTCATTTATTCTTTCGTTTTTCAACACTAAACTCCATAATAATTGTAGTTGATACATTTTCAATACTTCATACTGCTGGTTTAATTTGTTAATACTTAATAAAATACAAAAAATCAAATACCTAAATAGAAAAATCATAAAAACCCAACTTAGTTATCCAACACTCACTTAGCTCGACTCCGTGGCAATATTTTCACTTGAACACTCTTAACAAAACAGTTCAATCAAAAGATATGCAGTAAATACCAAAAATACTTTAGTATTTTATTGGTTTTTTTCTGCGGTATTTTATTAATAATGCAAAAAGAGGAAACGCCAAGTCAAGTTATTGAACTCCGTTGACTGAGAAGAAATCATCGCATCGCACAAGCATCAAAGTGAAAAGTATCTTTTGCCCAGCACATGCTAATGTCAATAAGGGGCACACACACACACAGATACATACACAGACAGATATAAAAGTATTTGCTCGAGATTGGAGAACTGCAATTGAAATTTCTATTTGGCATTGCGCTTAAGTTTTATTTGCATTTCGCCTGGCAATGAATGAAAATTTGTACACACATGCAAATTGGCTGGAAAGGGAGGAAGACAGACAGCAAGAGAGAGAGTGAGAGAGTGAGAAAGAGATGAGACTATATAGGGAACCCGAAACTGACAGGCCACATGACAAACTGGCTGCCGCTGCCACCGCTGCCAACGTGACAACTGCAACAATAATTGGCACAGCGCCAGCTACTCAGCTCCATTGATGAAAAGCAGCCACAAAACAAGCCAACAAACAGCTACAGCCAGAAAGATATAGCTACAGCAAGAGAGATATAGAGCTACAAATCCAGCTATAGCCTACAGGCACTGCTCCAACTCATTCGCCTCGATTTAAATTTAGACACTTCAGTTTCCGCTGCAACTTTTTTCCCCCTCTCTCTCTCTCTCTCTCTCTCTTTGTATATGTTTTGCTCTTAAATGTTTATTTTCTTTATACCCTGTAAACACATATGCACAGCCAATGGCATGTGGAGTGATAAAGTTTATTTTCAACAAGAAAATCGATTGAAGTTCATAGAAGAATCTCAATGAACTCACGATCTACAAGTGCTAGAGATGTGAAATTTGGTATACAAACTCCTTTAGCTCATATTAATACAGCAAGTTGAGGTTTGTTGGAAAAAATATTACTGGAGGCATAAGAACCCCATGTAAAGTGGGATTTTTGTCATACCAAGCGAATTTTAGGCCAACTTTGTATGATGACAACTGCAGCAAGTACATTAGAGAGTATTAATTGCTTTTAACAAATTTCAATACAATAGAGGGTATTCATCATTCGAGGCTACTCGCCTAAGTTGTTTTTGGTTCTACCAAAATATAAATAAAAGCAAATGAAGTGAAATATTTTGTCGACTTCCGCTCGTAATCACCAATTAGTAATGCCACACTGACAAATATGCCAAAGACAAAATCGAGAATGCCGAAAACTTTGGAAACTGCAGGAAGGAGGTGGAGGTGCTGGGCAAATGGAGGAAGGGGGAGGAGGAGTGGCAGGCAGGCGGGGTCACTTTGATATATTATTTCTAATAAATTGCCGAAGTCAAAAGAATCTTGCAAATGGGCCAAAAGTTGGGTCACACTTTCTAGTCCAGAAGGGGAGAGAGAGAGCGGGAGGGAGTGGCAGAGCAAGAAAGAGAGAGATAGAAAAAGTGAGTGAGAGAGAGAGAGAGCTGAGGCGAGTGGGTGTCCGTTCATCATTAGTCAAAAAGGCAGATGCGCTACTAAATTCAAATGAAAATGCTCATCGCATTCAGCAGATACACAGATACGAAGATACAAAGATACACAGATACAAAGATACTGATACACAGCTACAGCTACATTGTCAAATCTAGCAAATCGAAGTGTATCCATTGGAACGCGTCAAGCGAGGCAGCGCAAATTCCCCAGGGAGCAATTTCTAGGCGACAAAACGCAATAAAATTCACGCGCTGTATCTGTATCTATAGCTCGTGTATCTGTGTATGTGTATGTGTGTGTGTGTGTGTAGCTTGCCTTGACTTGGCTGCGCTGTATCTGTATCTTTAGCTTGAGAAAATGGTCAAAAAATTAAATAAAAATAGGCAAAAATCGCTACGCCCCTTAGCCCTTTCCCGTTCCCTCTTCCCCACTGCGTTCTCTCCCTTTCTCCTTTAACTTGAGATCGTCTCATGTTGTTGTTCTTCTTCTTCTTCTTCTTGTTGCTTTGTTGTTTGTTGTTGCTATTTTCTGTTTTCTTTCCGTTTGGTTGCTTCTTTGGTTTCGCATTTGTGTTTTTTTTTTTTTTGTGTCTTTCGATTTTGGTTTTTTGGTTTTCGCCTGCGATTGGCTAACGCGCCCAGCGCCAATCAATCGATTCAGTTCTCTAGCAGCCCTCGACCAGTTTCTTTCCCTCCCACCACCCCCCTGCAACATACATTCTTCTGCTTTGCTGTGCGAATTCTTAAGTAAAACGACCTTTTCCCGCTTAGCTTTTGCCTTTCTAGTTTTCTTTTCATTTTTTCTTCATAGATCAAAGCGTTGCGAATGCAAAAGCGCTTGGGAAATGCGCTCAAGTGTTGCCCCTAACCCCCGCTGCCAACTTACCCCCACCCCCATGTGTGTGTGTGTGTGTGTGCGTTCTCTTTGATTTTCGAGTGGGTGAGGTGAAGTGAGGTGACGATGATTCCCCGAACTCGCGCCTACATACATTGCCTTTTGGGGCCGCCAATTGGCTTTTCTCATGACATTTCATTGGTTTTTAATTCCGCGCCCCAGTTCTTTATTCTTTTCCACTACCTCCCCTTCTCCCCTTGGTTTAGCTGGGGTTAAGCAGTGGTGCTCTATTTGGGGCTTGCCGCCCCCTTGTTCCCTCTTCACTCTGTGTGTGTGTGTGTTTGATTTAATTTGTGGTCATTAAAAACGCTCGAGAATTAGCTACAATTTAATTGCATGTTTTAGCCGGAAGAGAACGTCGAGTGTTTGGACAGTTTTAGTGCTTTTATTATGCTTGCTTTACATGTGTTTCCATTCTCATTTTCATTCTTATGCATTTTTAATAATAGCACACATTTCCGATTATCATCATGATGACTTTAATCACACATGTCTGCAGCGAAGAGTATCTTAGGTTCTTTTCTGATATTATAGATTGCTTTGTAGGCACCTGAGTGCTTCCTTTTTCTTTACTTTTACTTTCAAAGTCGCTTCTTATTTTTATATAAGATTTGTTTATGGATTCCTTATTATTTCCTCACAATTCTCTCTGCTTTTTTTGTGTTGGTTTATTCTATTGTATTTTACTATTTCTTTATTGTTAATAAAATTTACCTTGACTCTTTTCTGACTTTTCTTTGAGTCTTCTTTGACTCTTCTTTGACTCTTTCTTGACTCTTTCTTGACTCTTTCTTGACTCTATCTTGACTCTTTCTTGACTCTTTCTTAACTCTTACATGACTTATTCTTAACACTTTTTTTCCTATTACATGTCCTTTTCTACTCTATTCCTTTGCTATTCTTTTCCAATTCATATCATATTAAAATCCTATCCTAGTCTCATCCTAGTCCTATCCTAGTCCTAACCTACTTCTACCCCATTCCATTTCTGTAACCTCACTTCAGCTACAACTATCGATAGTTCGCTTTTAAGCTCATTAAAATAGTTCGTTTTGCTACTCACGCCACTTTTATCGATATCTTAAGCAATTGTTGTTGCAAATGCTTCAAATTCCACTTGCCACATTACAATTAGGCGTCTATTTCGGCTCCAGCACTCTTTCCCTCTTTCTCTACCTCTATTACTCCTCCTTTCTCTCCCCCTCTCTGTCTACCTTCGTTTTCTGTTCCTCCTTCACTTGCCACAGTAGCCACAAATGCCAAAAACTGCACGCAAATTTCTTGTAATGTCTTTGCGGTTGTTCTACACCTTTGTCTGTGTTTCCACCCACGATCTTCCTCTCCATGTCTCTCCCTACCTCCCTCCCTCCCCTCCCCTGTTGCTGCTACGCATATTAATGAAAATCGTTTAAGTGTTTTTATGCCATGGGGGAGGAGTGGGAGCCACTGGTGGAGTAGGCGCGGCACGCGCGCATAAATATCAACCAGGCAAAAGGCAGAAGAGGCAACAACAGAGAACACTCAATGAAAATTAAAGCAATTTCCTGTGCCAATTTGAAGATGCTAAATTAAAATGCGAATGCAGTGCGAGTGAGACAGACAGAGATAGCGAGAGAGAGAGAGTGAGGTAGCTATGTAATGTTTGCTTGGTTTAAATCCAACAGTTGCAGATACAGACACAAACACCAAAAACCGCCATTCATAGATATTTAATTAGCAAACAGCAGCATCAGCGAGGTACAGAGAGAGAGACAGGGAGACAAAGAGAAAGAGGAAGAGAGAGAAAGAGGGAGACAGGCAGATATAGTAATGTAAATTGGCAGCGCTTGCTCGGCAGTGTCAACGTCTCCGTCTGGGGAACGACGCAGCGGCGGCAACAAAGTCAATGAAGATGAGCACTTCCTGCAACAAAGCGACAACAACAACAACGAACGACGAACTGAAGCAGCAACAGCATCCATAGAGAGAGGGAGAGAAAGAGAGAGAGAGAGAGTGAGGGAGAGAGGAAGAAAGGAAGCCAATGCGAGTGAATGAGGCAGAGGGACACGAAAATTTTTAATCGAGTGCAACATCATGAATGGCAGAAGCCGCCGTTGCCGTCAGTTTTGTTTGTTTGTGCCCACTGTGCGACGTATGTATGTGTGTGATGTGTGTGTTTGTATCTTTTATACGAATGAGTTAAATGCTACGCTCGAGTTGAGTGAGTGATGCATCCTAGGGCGCATCCGTAAGATAAACAGGCGCAGCACGCAACGTTTAACTTTTAATTTGCAGCTGCAACTCGCTGCCAGTCTCTGCCTGCGCGTAAATGTGTGTGTGTGTGTGTGTGTGTGTGTGTATTGTGGGTGCCTCTTACACTCTGCTACACACACGCACACACACGAACACACAAACCGCACACCGCACACACAAAAACACCGAAAGGTCATGGGCACGCAACGTTGAGCAAATTTAATGCTTAAAATCATTAAAAACATTTTGCAAGTTACGTGCAAAAATACTAAAACCAAAATACTAAAACGAAATCAAAAGAATAAGAAGTGTAAACTTCCTCAAGCCGAAGACCAAATGCACTTCACTAGTCTTGTATGTAAGGAAATATAAGAACTATGTACAAACTTTCATTAAGGAACTCGAACTATAACAATGTTTTTTTACACAACAACTCATATATCTTTTATAAAGCTAAAACAATTTCTAGCAGTGCAGTTTATAATTCCTATTTAGATCCTTGTTAACTAGTACACCAAGTTTCATCACACTAACTGCACAGCAAATCGAGCTACGATAGTTAGTTGCAGTTAAAACAGGCCTTAAGGCACCCTCATGCATTACAATTTGTAAACAATCACTTTATCAACTGTTACATACGTTCTTTACACAATCAACATACCCTATACACACAGTAATACCCTCTAAAAAGATTTGTTTTTACCACAGGAAGCAAAAAAGGAGCTGCATGCCGCCAGTTTGTCTGGCAGCCGAGAGATATATGAGCAGAAGATGTTCAATTAAACGCACCAAATGACAGCAAAGAAAACACACTGAGAATACATAAAGAAAGAGAGGGAACGAAAGAGAAAGAGGGAGGGAGGGAGGTAGGTAGGTAGGAATTACTCGAGGTAAATCCGTAGGGACAACACATGCTCAACTGATGACAATATTCCTGGAACTGAATATGTTGAAAATACTTCAGCAATATTTAAAAATCTCTTCAATTATTAAGATTAGCATTGCACTCTAATCGAAATCTTTGTTTATTTACACTTAAGATCAAAGAGTGCCCCCTTATTTTCCATTTGAGATCATCTAACATAATTAGTTCAAATATTTTAGAGCAAAAATGTAAACAAATTAAGAAAAGATTAAAACATTTTTGTAAATTTTCATAAATTCCAATGAAAACTTGAGATAAGTATGCAAGAAAGAGACGGGGAGAATGACAAACAAGTGCAGACTGCAC
This sequence comes from Zaprionus camerounensis, assembly GCA_018904165.1. Taxonomy (NCBI): domain Eukaryota; kingdom Metazoa; phylum Arthropoda; class Insecta; order Diptera; family Drosophilidae; genus Zaprionus; species Zaprionus camerounensis. Next base: position 1,115,199 of record JAEIFS010000739.1, read on the forward strand.
GCGTCTATTAATAGGAGAGGCACTTGAAGATGTGGGCCACAAAGAGAGAGATAGAAGGAGAGAGAGAGAGAGGGAGATCTGTCTCTAGTGCAAACTCAACACGACGAGTCAAGTTTGTAGAATTTGCTTATGATGGGGCACTTTGGGCTTGAGGCCAATTCAAATCAATGTAATTACACACAGGCATACACACATAAACACACATACACACACACACTTGCACTGAACTTCTAAATGATTCTCAACTTGCACAACACTTGAAGCGGCCCTCGAAAAAGGCAACTCTCAAACTCATTGCAATGAATGTGCGTGGCACCCGCAGCAGCTTAGCGCGGGGGCGTAAAGGGGGCGAGCCGGGGGGTGGGGAGAGGTGGGTTCTTCTATAGCCTGAGTTCAAGAAATATTTTCATAAATTCATATCTTTTTTTTCACATTTTCTTGAGGAATAGGGGGGGGAGGGGGGAAGGCAACCATCAATTTGGGCATTCACAAACTGCTTCACTCAATTGAAGCCAATTGAGCTAATCATTTGCTATTTAAATACGGGACAACAACAGCTGCTGAGATATATAGCTGCAGATACAGTAGCTATATAGCAGTTGCAGATACTCATAGCAAGAGATACAAATACAGATACAGATACTCATGCTCAGCTAAACGCAGTCAAGCACAGCAAACGCACCAAAAAAATGCAGCTTTGCTAGAGAGTGAGAGAGAGAGGGGGAATGGGGGAATGGGGGAGAGGGGGAAGGAGAGGGAGAGTAGAACCAGGTCAGGTAAAGTTAAGAGGGAACTAGGCAAGGCAGGGGGTAGGGCGTAGGGGGGCGAACCATATGAGTGCAACGTGCTCAACAATCACAAACGCGCCCGTAGCGTTGCTGCCACTTCACTTCGACCCACACACGGAAGTGAAAAGTGCGAGTCAGGAGCCTCTTTTCCCCCCTGAACCACTCCTGTATAGAGTGAGATAGATATATAGAGAGAGAGAGAGCAGAAGATGTAAAGGGGGAGCCGCTTAACTTGATTTGGCAGCAAAGTGTTGACACTAAACAGCAAACACTGATGAAGAGGCTGGCAAAAAGGATTCACAGGCAATCGGAAGGTGTGTGTGTGTGTGAGTAATGAGCAACAGGAAGTGTGACAGAGAGAGAGAAAGAGAGAGACAAAACTGAGATAAGCTCTTTAGTAGCTGAGCGGATCAAGAGAAATACTAAGCAAACTTTAGGAAAGTGGGGCACGAGGCATAAAGGAGAGTGCAATAGGATGAAGTAGTAGAAAGACTGTAGGACTCTTTAAAGTGTTGGGGTGCAGAGAGAAAGCATAGGAGACTGAGACTGTAGAGCAGTAGAAGAAGATAGATAGATAAATAGATAGGTAGATAGATAGATACACATATTGATAAAAAGATGAAGATAGCAAGGCCGAGAGAGACAGACATGTAGAGGTATAGATCAATAAGTATAGAAAGATACAGATATATAGTTAGATAGTTATAAGAAGAGATAACATACAAATGTGACAAATAAGAGAATCTTCTGCTTCTTCTTCGAGTAAGTTATAAAGATTGACGAGCAACATCTTCAATGCCATATCTTCTTCAACAGAACTTTAACTGCAATTAAACATTTTCTTGCATTGTGTCGATGCTCCACAATAACCCCTTCTCATCCCTTGCTCAGTTTCTCTCTGGTACAGCTTTAACTAAACCATTACCCTTGCATATATTAACTTCCACTGCAAGCTGCTCTCTCTCTCTCCCTCCCCCTTGAGGAGTTCTGTGCCAAGTCTCAAGCCGACTGCCAAAATGTTTCATAACATCCAAAGTTGACCTCGTTTTCAGTCCACCCAAAACTACAGTTCATACAGCTCCCCCTCCGCATTCCGCTCCTCCCATTACCATTCTTCTTTATGTGGCGAGGGGGGTCGGACATTAAATTATATTTTATGTGCAAATTATTTAAGTTTGTGCGCAAGTTTTGCAAAATAGGAACATTAGGCGAGAGAGATGTATATAACAGAGAATTATATATATCTGAATTGAAGTAAATGTATATATGTATTTATGTACATATATATATTATACATTCATGCAGTCGAGTGCAAGCTTAGCACAGTTTTTGGCGCTTGAAAATTGTTGGCCAGCGTCCATGGAGAATGGCAAACAAAGCCATTAACATAAAGCAGTCAGAGAGGTGGGGCAGGGCTAAGGGGGCGTGGCAACAAAAGGATGTCATTTGGCAATTGGCATTTTGAACTCTTTCGCTTTGGCTTTGATTTTGTTCTCCTGCCTGCCTGCCTGCCTGCCTGCCACGCCCACTCAGCGACAAGTGCATTGATGCGTTCGCATTTTCTATAATAATTTTCCAAGGGTTCCCCCTTTTTTTTGTTTCCGTTTTTTTTTTTGAGCTTTTTCCCTCTGCAAGTCGATGCGAAAAGTTTTCGATTGCTCTGGCGTCACTTTTTGATTGCTTTGATATGTTTTTCTCGCACATTTTCCCCAGCCTCAATTCATGACAAAAGTTTTTCGGTGCACACACACACCCAGAGACAGACAGACAAAAGTCGAGCCAACTTTCGCTTTGATTTTGTGTGTGTGTGTGTGTGTTTTTCAAATTTTGCATTCCACTTGCAGGCTCTCCTCTCTCCCAATTCCTGCTCACACCCTCCTTCCTCTGTTTGGAAGTTATCCTTGACTTGACAGAAAAATGAAAGTTTAATGCGTTTGCCAAACACAATTTTCGCAAATTCCTTCCACTACTAAGCTGTCTATATGTATCTGGCACATCAGCTTAGCTGTACTACATAAACTGCACTCGTATCTACAATATATCACTAATTTTTTTCATTTCCCATTTTTTTTTTTTTTTAATATTTCTACACTTGAATTTGGTTTTCCAAACCGATCTCTTGCTATATGTAATTTATATATATTTTTTATATTTTAAATATATTTTTGTATTAGTTTTTTTCCAACCCACGCCAGTCGCGCCGGAAAATGTGTGCGTCTGTGCGGAAATTGCATTCTCTTTTAGTTTTTTTTTTTTGGGTTGCAGCAATTGGAGTTTTTCCTTTTTGCTGTTGTTGTTGGCAGAACTTTTTCCCCTTTTTTTCTAGTATTCCCTTTTTTTGTGCTCTTCTCTATCGTCTATTTGCGCTTCCCACTTCTGTTCGGCACATTATCCCAGCCGCCTTTAGGGCCAAGTTTAAATGGTTTAAAGTGCTTATAATGCAAATATTAAAATGGCCAAAGGGACGCACGGCCAAAGTTAAGCTCCCAAAGTGTAAGTTAACTCGCAGGAGGAATGGAGAGGGGTATAGCATGAAAGAGAGAGAGAGAGAAACACTGGCAATAGTTGCATGTTAGTTGCAACTGACGCATAAAGCAGGCGAGTTAACGCAGCCGGAGCGGTTTAACGGTCAATAAAATTGAAATACTTGCGATTATGTTGCCTACAGTGAAGAGAAGAAAAGAGAAGTAGAAGGGGTGAAGAAGAAATAGAAGAAAACATGAAAGCTACAGGCGAGAAACTTTGTTTATCACAGTATTTGACGTACATTAAATTTGTACATTTCATTTCAGGTGAACAATGCTAAAACCAGTTACGAATTATAAGAAAAAACAAACTGTAAAGGCTGTAAACTACTAATTTTACTATATTTTGTCTTAATAGAGAGCCTTGTAGTAGCTTTCAATTGGATTCTAGTACATCTATTAGTCTAAGAACTCTTGACAAGTTGTCATATCAGCTTGCCATAGCTTGGCTCTCACGTTTCTCATCTTGCAATACCCTGTATATACTTCAGTTTTCATTTTTCTAATTCACACAGAATATCTGCAAGTATAACATCCTTCTTAGCACTCCCTGTCAAATTGTATTTCAGCTTTATTCCAATTTAATAGAAGCTTATACCTTTCCCACAATTGAAAATGGACACCTTGTCAGGACGAGCACGAACACGCAGCCACAGGCAGGAGTGCGCGCGTGGCAGGAGAAGCGTAAGTAGGGGGAAAGGGACAACAACTGGGGAAGAGAAAACACAGGGATATACATAGATAGAGGTGGAGGGGGGCAGGAAAAACAAATAGAGGAAACTTTAATCTACAAATTGAATTTCCCTACATGAAACACACAACGAAACAATTTCTTTTAATTGCCGCACAGCCTTGCGATTTTGTTTACATTGACCGAGCTGGGCTAGGAGAAAGAGCACTGAAAAAGGGAGAGGTGGCAGAGAAGGAGAGAAGAGAAGGGAAGGAGCATACACTGGGATATAGACAGAAGAGCCGGGGACTACTATTTGTAGCCCCTGGGCGACGAATTTGTTTGGCTGTCAAATAAAACAAGACGCATCAAATTATTTCAAATTTATCGCGCTGTGCCCGGCAAAAGGTGAACAACGACGACATAGTCAGATATCGAGGGTATATCCTGGTAGGCCTGCCTGGCCGAGTCCTGCCAGCTGCTGCTGGAAACATCCCCTAGTGCGGCGTGGCCACCTCAGGTAGAGAGCGAGAGGGAAGAACGTGTTGTGCACATTTGCCACAGATTCGTACCGCAAAATGACAGTCGAATGGGCAACAAAAACGATTAATGGCCCTGGGCGAAAGTATCTATGTATCTATCTATGTTTCATTGTACTATCTCACTCTCTCTCTTTCCCCCCTCTCTCTCTTTCTATGTACCAATGTATCTACGACTTTACTTTGCTGGCAAATCAAAATTATATTTTGACACGCAGCAATGGGTAAAACTTGCAATTAGTTGGCAACACACACAGTGATGATGAGCGCTGCACATGCCACACAGTTACAGCTACAGATACAGATACAGCTACAGATAGAGATACATTTGTAGCTACAGCTAGTGCTTACAGCACGTACTTTATGGACTGCTTCGCTTTGTTGTTTCCCTTCATTTTTGTGGGTTAATGGCACTTTAAACTCGACTCGACTCCGGCACAGGAAGCGGCGGCGGCGTGTACATGAAAGTATCTCAGTGCCACATCTAATGTATTTTTTGCTCTCTTTTCAGGTATCTCTATCGGCTTTGATTAATATTTGGCACGCAACAATGCAATTTGCTCGATTTTTAGCCAAATCATCAAGAAAACAAAACTAACTTCCCTCTCTCTCTCTCTCTCTCTCTGTGGGTCCCACATTGGGCGCCAATTTAAAAAAGTGTCTTAGTCGGCGGCATTGATTGCGGCAAAATGAATCGGCATGTTGCAGCTCGACATTTATGACTCACTGGAAAAGAGGAAGGAGGCGTACGCATAAATCAAAACCCAAAATGACAACGAGAATGCGAATGCGAAGGTGAAAACGAAACGAAGAGCGCTTTAAATGCAATTTAGTCGATGCAATTAAGTCGCAGAGCTCTAGACAACACTGGACTCGACCAACTGATGACTAGGCGGGCTCTCCCCTCTCTCTCTCTCTCTCCCTTTTCTGCTCTGCTCTCTTCCTGATACTTTTGGGGCACACCCCGCCTGGTCCGGGCACAAAATGCGAAACAAGCGCCGACTGATTTTTATCAACTAACCAAGCGTAACGCAGACAAACACTTCCTAAATCACTTGAGTCGTTCCAACCGGCGCTCCCCCATCCACCTCCCCATCCCTCTCCCCCGTTCATTCCCATTCGAGCAACCCTCGCTCTCCACTCACTGTGGCAAAGAAAAACGTTTCCTGCGCACATAAAACATAAATTATTAAATTTTTTTTTGTTCGCTCTCTCAATGTTTCGTTTCGTTCTTCATCTGGTGAGACTAGACAACCCGGGGGGGAGGGGTTTGTGGAGTAGGCGGAGAGGCAAGTGGGAGACAGACACCATATATTTCATATGGGCAAAGGCAGAGAGAAGAGAGTTGGGTAAGGGCGTCCGTTATCGGTGCTTGCAATGAAAATTATGAAACACTTTCGCTCATTGACTTCATTAATTTATTTGGTATTTTGTTTGCTTTGTGCCCACGGTACGTGTGCGTATCTTATATGGCAATATCAGGGTCTTCAACTGGGATATGAAACACCTTTTCGCTCGTTTAATGTCTGTGCTTTTTTTGCTCTCTATTTTGCTTTTTATGGCATTCGTGTATTTTTTATGGGCCCCCATCGAATGTCCTTTTGTGTCTTATTTTACGCACTCGGGGTAACTTTATTAGAAGAAACGAGCCTGGCTGGCTGCGAGCTCAAATTTCCTCAGCTCAAATGGAATAAAATATCAAATTTACCCGCCCCACGTTGGGCGCCCAAACAAAGGTAGAGTTACTAAAACAGCGTAATTATTCGATTCCAAACCATTCCCAAATATCGATTAAGCCGAGACTTTTCACACAATTCAATCAAACTTGGAAAAATTTTACAACACACTCTCATAAGGAACTCATATCCCCCCTCTCTTTCTCTCTCGCTCTAGGAAATGAAAAACGTGCGGCATATGAAGAAGAAGTTGGAGTAGACCCACCAAAAAGAGGCAGAAGCAAACGGTTTTGCATAGGAAATGGGGAAAAGTCAACGCACAGCGCGAATTGTAGGAGAGAGGAAGGAGAATGGAGAGAGCGGGAGAGGGAGGGGGTTCATCGGGACCGACAGGAATAATAAATATTCAGTTTAAGTAAATGGGCTTTTATCGCGCATCTCTGGGGTGCCATAATTTGCCATTTTTGCCAGGCAGTCTGCGCATTTTTTCCAGCTTTTCTTCTTTCTTTTTTTTTTTTTTTGTTTCTTTGGCAGTTTCTTTGCAGGTTTCCTTCTTGCCTGCCGCTTCTTTCTAGCTTTTTTTTTGGGTACCACACACTCGCAATTTGGCTGGGAGGCAAATGTATGTAATTGATTCAACAAACGACGGCGCAAAGGTGCCAAGAAACAAAGCGAAAAACTTGGCGACGCCACAGGAGGAAAACCTAAGGAGTGAGAGCGGTGGCAATAAGAGAGATTGAGAGAAGGAGAGAGACAGACAGAGCAGTAGTAGTAGCAGACTTGTCGTGGCATTTAAAATGCTCTAAGATCGCAAAGAATAAAGTGATAGTTTAGGTTTCAAGGGGGAGAGTAGGAATTAAGCACCTCAGGGAACTATTAAAATTAGGTAATTTGTGTGTGCTCTTTATTAAATTGGTGTATAAGGGGTGTTTAGGTTTAACTTAGCTAAGATAGTTAGTAATGTTAATAACCTATATTTTCCAAAGAGTGTTAGCTATAAATTGCAATCAAAATCAATAAATACTATAATTAAGCTAGACATATACAAGATTCCCTCTCATTCTCTTCCTGCGATTCTTCGCTGATCTATTGCAATGTATTTTGTAGCCAAAAAGCCAAGGCAACATATCATTTTTTATGGCTTCTTTAGGCAGCATTGCATAAGTGTAATACCCCCTTTGTTATAGGGTACGAATAATCATAAAAATCGTCAGCAACAACAATTATACGCATAATATATTTTGCAATAAATATGCATAGGTCTAAGGGAAATTGTAAAAGAAAAACACAACACAAAAAATAAGTAAAGAAAAGGAAACACAGAAGAGAACCAAAAGAAGCAAAGTCACGCTCTCTACGACGACACAGACGACTTCGACTTGGACTCCATTGCCGACTCCTCGTGGTCATAAAATGTGCAGAAAAGAAGTAGAGATGGTGAGAGGAGGGGAGGAAATGGCAGTGGGGAATGGGAGGTGGGGTAGCCGCGGCATTTTTGCGGCGGCAAATCACTTCAGCGCCTCGCAGCAACAATTTAGCTCATTTATTTTTATACATTTTAAGAAACAATAAACCGACGGCCCATAAAACACGCAGTTACAAAATGAAAATGATTTAAGACAATGACTACGAAAGCAGCGCCACTCTCTCCTCCCTTCCCCTCTCCACCTCCTGCCACTTTCCTTCCCCTTCCCGCCCACCTTGGCATTGGGCATGAATTATATTGTATATTTGGGCAAAAGTTGAACATTATAATTGCAACGTTTTATAATACCAGAGAAGGCTCCTCTCTGAATGTGATTTACGACCACAAATTTATATATCTCTCTGTGTATCCTTCTCTCTCTCTCTCTATCTCCCTCCTCCTCCATTTCCCTGATTGACAGCCAAAGCAATTAAAGACCCAATCGAAGCAGAAGCAGAAGTTCGCATAAAATCAAAATAGCAAAAGACCTTGACTAGCTGTGTTTGTACAAGTTTCCAATTTCGGAAGTCATTTGGGGAAGTTAACTAAACCTTCTAGACTACAAATAGATCAAAGAAGATGCCTGGAAAAGATATAGACTTGACTTTATTTCATGTGAAATGTTACAGTACTTAACTGTAAATCATTTATAATATGCCAAACTCAAGTAAATGCACATTAAGACATGTTTTAACATGCATATGCATGCTAGGATAATAAACACAAGTTGCTTAAGATGCTTGCACTCTCTCGCTGTCTGCCTCACTTGCCCTGTCTCTCTTTAGCTGTCTAATTACAGCCGATTAGCGCCTGCAAGAGACTCGAAGTGTCTGTTCTCCTTCTCTGTGTGTGTGTGTGTGTGTGTGTGTCTGTGTGTGTTTATGCAACTTGCAACTCATTAGTGACAGTCGAATCGCCTGCCCCATTTGAGTTAGTCGCGAGTTTGACACTCGACACATGGCGCGAGCACCGAAAAAGCCCGCGTTAAGCAGCAAAAATGAAGAAGAAGAAGAAGTTTGGCAACGTTGCGTTGCAACAATGCGTTTTCACAGGCATTTAAGCTTCAGCTTCAGCTTCAGCTTCAGCGTGCTGCTGCACAAGTTGCAGGTTGTCAGTCTCTTTAAATCGCACTGCACTGCAATGTTTCTGCTCTGTTGCAGCAGCCTGCTCCACTTTCTGCGGGTCTTTGGGTCGGAGAAGGGGGGGCACTGAAGCTCTGAAGCTGAGGCAACGTAAAATTTAATTAAGCTGCTTTTAGCTGCAACGTCTTAAGCTGCACAGCACACACACACACACACACAGCGTGAGAGGGATGGGCAGGGTGAAAGGGGTAGCGGAGCAAGGCTCACCTCGTGCTGGGGCAAATATTTTTGCAACCACAGCCACTTGACTCCTGGAGTGGCACTTTCTTCCTTTTGCCGTCAGCCTTGGGCGCCTGCCACATGCCGCATGCCACCTGTGCAGCAGTGGCAGCTTCCTTCACTTCTCCCCTCTCTCTCTCTCTCTATCCCTTTTGCTCGTCTTAAATTAGCTCAGTATTTTCTTGCAATTCGCAACAGGTTTAAGTTGAAATTTAACTTTAACCATTCGCACTTACTAGCGGCACAAATGGAGAGTCTCTCTTTCTCTCTCCACAATTATCTACTCCCTCGTCATTCGCACAGCTGCAATGCTCTGGTAACTATCGTCAAACTATCGACTGGCACCATCACATTTACTATCGACGCAAAGAGATAATCTCTCAGTCTCTTTGTATCTCCCTGTCTCTAAACACAATCCCCTTATCCTTTGTAATTGCCTCAGCTTTATAATTCTGCTAACTATCGCATACTATCGTCAAACTATCGACTGCCACACAGCTCTTATCTCCGTATTTGTTTTTTCCTAAACAATTTCTTTTTCATTCTCCATTAAAGAGATTTATGTGTCCCCAATCTCCCTCTTTCCATCCCTTCTTCACCCTTCCGCACGCTCCAATTCACTTTAATGTGCAACGCAATCGATTTTCATTTGAAAATTCGAATTTTTGAATTGTTGTTGCTGTTGCTCGTGTTGTTTTTATAGCTTTGGCTATTTGTTTGCTTGACATATTAAAACAAAATAGAAAATTCCAAATAAATGGTAAAATCTGCTGCATATTTTGAATTCCCTCAGTTTGTGGCTTACAAAAAGGCAGCGAGGGAAGGAGAGAGAGAACTGATTGAACTGATGGAATCAGAGGGGAGAGAGTAATCGAATTATGTCAATCGCTTTCCATTTGAATCAACATTTTGAGTATGGAAAATTCTTTTCTTGAGAAAGGAAAAGTGCAAAACAATTTCATGCAACAAAAACGAATTTTTAACTAAAACATTTTTGGGATTCTTGTTTTTGTTTAATGAAAACAACAGAAAATACATATTTTTAGTATATTTTCTTATAAATAAATATTTGCACTGATTTAAGGCTACCTAAAGCCAAGAATTGCTCTACCTTTAAGAGGGCGAGGGGGAAAGTGTGTTTTGGAAAATTTGATAAACCACATTTGGCTGGAAGAGAATGAAAATAAACAGAAGAATGAAGACGAAGACGCAGCAGAAGCAGATGAAGTTGAAGAATGAAGCCTGCGGTGCGCACATCTTTTACCTGCCCGTCTGTCTGTCTGTTTGTCCGTCTCTCCTGCTGCCCGGCGGCCTTTGGCAAGAGAGCAAAAACAGAAAACTGAAACAAAAACAAAAAATGCAAAAGAAGCAGCGCCTCAGCTTCTTTCAAGGCTCGCAAAACGCAAAATCAACAACAATAACGAACAGCGAATCAGTCGAGTGTTTTCAGAGGGGAACAGGGGAAGGGGAAGTACTGCTGTGTATGTGTGTGTGTGTGTGTGTGTGTGTAACAGTTGTGCTGATTCACAGGCACACTGGCAAAGAGGTGCCAAATGGAAAAACTGGCCAACACTGGCCGAGCGAGAGAGGAAAATAAACGATGTTGTCTATGACAAGGCATGACGGTAATGACGACGTTCCCCGACTCGTTGCCCAGTCCAGCCTGATGAAGTTGAGCTACCCCGAGAGGAGTCTGTGAGAAGGGAGGGGGGGGAGGTGCGAAGAAGGTTTGTAGGCAGCTCAAGTTGGTTAGCTGCCGTGGCTGTTGGTCTAAAGATACAGATACAGTAAGTACACAATAGGTTGGCAAAGCAGTTCAAATTTGACTCGAAAAAAAAGCTAAGTAAGAGCATTTTATGGCTAAATTGTATAGCTAAATTTAAAGAAGTTATATACAGAATATATTTCTGTTCACTAGTTTAACTTTGCAACAGTTGCATTAATTCGTTGTCTTGCTCTACTGCGAGCTGGGAAAATGGTTCTGCAAGTTTAGTTAGAAAAAGGTTAAGCTAGGACACTTTGCGGCTAAATAATATAGCTAAATTTAGAGCAAATATATAATAGATTTTACCCGTTTAACTTTTCTACAGTCTCATAATGCTGCTCTTGATCAATTCTTAAAAGATACCGTCCTAAATGTATCTACAACTTTCTAGCTGTATCTTTCTTTAGCTATAAAGCAACAGTTTAGTGTGGCTCAAGTGTTGCAATTATCTAGAAGCCACCGTACTTGTTTTACCTGCCACGACTGGACGCACGTTGTTCAACTTGTTGTTGTTGTTGTTCTCATTCTCGTTTCTGTTGCTTCTTTGGCTTAGTGAAAATTTCGTTTTAGCCGCATCATTGTCGCTGTTGTTGTTGTTGCTGTCGCTCTGCTGCTGTTGCATGTTTTGTTTTTGGAATTTTTCAATTCAAGGTTTTTTGCCTACCTGCCTGCCTGTGCCCTGGCCCCGTCCCCGTCCCGTCCCCGTTCCCGAACTTCACACCTTCTCTCTTGAGAGGCGCGCACAGCGCACATTCCTTGCTGCCATCGTAGCCGCTGCGGCTGCTTCTGCACAATCATGCGAGAGATGCTGAGCCGTAGACGAAGACAAAGACAAAGAGTGCAAGAGAGAGAGAGAGAGAGAGCACGAGTAAGATACTCAGATACTGCCCTGGAACAGACCAGACCAGGCTGAGGCAGCAGGCGCTGACTGCTGCTATCAATGGCAGCCCCTTTTTAGGGTTTTGTTATTTTTCCTGCTGCCTGTCTGCACTTGTTACGTATACGTGAGTGTGTGTATCTGTGTGTGTGAGCAAGTGAGTGTTGTAGCTGCCTGACTGGCATCATAAATCATCTCAAGTGGCTGCTGCGCGAAATCCTGCTATTTTCAGTTTTGTATCTATAACTACAACAATTTGCAAGTGTAGCTTATAGATACACACACACACACACACACACACACACACGCTCGCACACTCACTTGCACACTCTATGTGTCAGTCAGCACCTTGCCGCACTCGTTTTGACACTTTTCTTGCACTAATTTCAGTCAAAAAGATACAAAACACACTCACAGATACAATTGCACAGAGGAGATACAATTTGCTACGGCTACAGATACAGATACATTTACAATTGAGCTACAATTGTAGCATCATTTTTGTTTGGCCTTTTTCCGCTAACAGGTACGCGAGCTGAGCAACGACCTGCTGTTGCATCCAACAGATACAAATACAACAACGTAAAAGTATCTTTTACTTTCTTCTCTTTATGCTGGACAACAGCTGCTGTTAATGGTGATCATAATGATGCTGTTTGATGACCGAAACTCCTCCAACTCTCACGGATTTTCAGCAGCAGCAGCAGCAGCTGACGAGAATTTTTGATTTTTTGTCAGCCTTTTTTTCTGGCTTTAAACAGACTGACGCCAGCTGTGCGAAATTCGAGCTCGTTTCGGTTTTAGATTTTGCGCCACTTTATGCTGCACATAATAATCAATCATATTACGAATGGGAGAAACATGTTATGATATGATATTTGGTCAACATTGTGCTTTGGCGTTTTAGCGGGTTTTTTGAATAGTTTATAAAGGTTTCACTATAGAATCACGAAACTTTTTTGGGGAAAAACAGAAGATGTTCTCTTGAAATTTAACTTTGAGATACTGAAACCTACTGAAGAACAAAAAAAATGTTCAAACTCGAAATTCACTTAGAAACTAAAGAGTTTTATAGCTTGTACTAAAATTGAAGAATAATTATGTGCAAATCAGTTTCATTTCTACAAGTTTAGTTTAATTACATTCCAAGTATAGAATCTATCAACAAATAAAAAGCTAGCAAGCTATTTTAGATTTATTTTGAAAGCAAATCTTACAGTTCTTATAAAGTCTTCTAAATTTATTCAAAGCAAACTCAATGATTCAAAATTTGTATAGAAAAGTTCCAAAATTTACATAAAATAAATGCAAATCAGTTCAATTTATAAAATATTTTCTAGTTAGCTGCATTTTTAAAAGATGTTGTTTATATAAAGATGATAAGGTTCGCCAATACCTGAGAATTTGTCACTTCAATCGAAACAAATAAACTATTTCTATTTAAAGCCTTTTGTTTTATTTCTAAATTAACAATAAGATCGAAGACTCTTATACATTTCAATATTTCACAAGAAATAAAATAAAATTTATTCAATTTATGAAAAGTCTGTTTAGCTTTATTTTATTAGCAAACCTCGCAGTTCTTTCAAACCGTTCTTCCCTTATGCATGCGACTCCTTTGCAATGCTTCCACTTTCACAGTTAACTAAACTAAACTTGTTTAAGAAATTAAGCACCCTTATATGTATGTGTATTTAAAATTCACCCTTTCTCCATCAGTTTCTTATCTATCTTTGGCATCTTTTCTTTTGCACTAATTTTCATCGCGCGCACATGTGGAATTTACTCAGCTGGAAAAGTCTTTGATTTCCTTACACTCGACAGTTTTGCCAAGGCAGTTTCCACAAAATTTACCACGAGACAAGCGCGTTAAGCGGGCAGCCTCAAATTTAATTTCCCCTAGCCGTTTTACAAAATCTAATTTAGCGGGGAAAACTGTTTAGAGGTTTAACAAGGAGAGAGAGAGGCATGTTATTTAATAGAATATTTTATGTTTTTTTTATGTTTAGATAACTTTGAAATATTTTTTATAAATTTAGCAAACTTTAAATTTTTGTTCACTTGAAAATCCTTTTGAAATTCTTTCGAAAAATTCGCCAAGTTCGGTGACCTAGTGGGAATTATAGCTAGATCCCATTGAGATATGTTACTTGACTTCATTTGCCGTCGGCTTTATTTACAAAGTTCGAGTTGAAGGCGGACAAGAGTTAAAACAAAACACAGAGAAAAGGTAAACCAAACAAAACATAATTGTCTAGACGGAGAACATGAAGAGGAAGCAGAGGAGGCAACAGAGCTCATCTGGTGGTTCCTCTCCAAATATCATAATATGTAATAATAGCAACAAATAATAATACATCAGAACTTTTATTTTTCACATGTTTCTCGTTTCTTGTTTCTCGTTTCTTAGCATTTTTCGCGTGTGTCTTTTGTCTGTTTGCACTTTGCCTTTAATTAATGGAATCGTTGTCAGTTTTTAATTGAATTTTTGTTTATTTATTGTAAAACTTGTTTCTTTTTTTTTTTGGATTGAGGCGATTTTTTACTTCGGCCTGAGGAATTACTTTAAGCCTGCTGGGATTTTATATTAATGCTCTATTCTTTAACCATATCAGCTTTTGTTTTAACACTTTCCAATTGATTTCTTTTATTCAGAACTCTTTAGAATTTTCTTTCCTTTCTTCACCTAATTTTCTTATCTCAATTCTTTCGTATGCTGAAGCTTACGTATTTCCCCGAAAACCTTTATCTTCTCAAGCAAATTTACTCACGCACATGCATTCTCCCGCTATCTTGTTTTCCACAGAACTTTCATATGCACCGCTCCTCCGCATTCTCTATTTATCTTTATACATTATATGGAATTTTGATTTCATTCAGATGGGAAGTAGTTCTTCTTCGGAGGTTACTTTCCTTTTCCTCAACTTGGCTACAATTCTTTTTCACGTTCCTCAATTCTTTTAAAGTCAAAAATTATGATTATTTAGCCTTTATATCTTATTTATCTTAATCCTAAATTGCACTGTTGTCAAATTTAATTGCATTCTTTCTTGTCTTCATTATTTATTACATTCTTACATTTTTTAAAGCTTTTACTGTCAAAAACTAAGCTAATTCTGGCTTGTTTTTTGCCATCTTCGCTGAATACTTGTTCATTTTAGCTATTTATTTTTTTAATAACGCTAAATTGCACTGTTGCCAATTTTAATATAACTCTTTTTTTCTTCTTTACTCATCTTATTCACTGTTTAAAACAACTCTGTACATTCCACCTACAAATGTAGTCTTTTTTCACTGCCTCTGCTCAACCTCTGTGCATTTTTGTCTATTAACTTGATTCCTAACGGTAACTTGCACTGTTGCCAATTTTAACTTGATTCTTTTCTGCCTTCTTTACTCATCTTATTCACAATTACAATAACTAAAATTTCAGCCTACAAATCTCATCTCTATCTCCATTTCCCTTCCGCTCTATCCTTTTGTCACCTAACGGTAAACTGCAAGGGCAAGTGCAAGTACTTTCAGTTGTAACTGTAAACGCGGCGTAACGAAAAGCGCGTAAAAAAGGAAAGAATTTTCACCAATTTGTTTGATATATTATAATAAACTTTGACCTACATTTGTTGCTCCTCTTCTTCTTGTTTGCAGCTTCTTTCCTTTTGTCCGCCTTCAATTCTTGTTTTTGTTAGGAGACATCGACGTCGCCGCACGCCGCACGCTGCAGTCGCTGTCGCTGCCGCCAAAGCGGCGCTGCTGCTGCACTTGCTTTGTTGTTTTCCTTTGCTTCACTTCTCCTTCTTTTTCTACTGATTTGCTTATGTTTTTTATTCGAATATCCAATAAAATAAACTCCTTGTTGTGGTTGTTGTTGTTGTTATTGAGGCGCTTTACACAACAAATTCAAATTCTTTATCGCTTTCTCTTTCTTTCCTTCTTCGTTTGCAAAATTCTTGTTCCTCTTTTTGTTGTTGTTTTGTGTTTGCACTTAAAAAAAATATTGCAAAAAAATAATGGAGGACGAGGAGGATGAGGAACACAAACAATATGCAATAATATTTATGTGCTTTGCTTTGCTTACACACACACACACGCGTACACGTTTTCGCACGCACACGAATTGACGAAAACAAACGGTAGCAGAGACGCTAACGTCGACGCACACGATATTAACGACGTAACGACGACGACGACGCAACGACCGTGAACGTGTCCAAACGCTTCAATGAATCGCACAGAACTAAACGCGTGCCCGACGCCGACGACCACGACAACCGTTGGCTGCTGCTGCGCTGCGCTGCCTGAGTGCTGCCTGTGCTGCTGCTGCTGCTAAGGCTGCTAGCGCCTGCTGCCTGCTTGCCTGTCTGAGAGAGAGAGAGGGTGCATGTCTGTGCTGTCGCTCTCGCGGCAGATGTAAAGCATGCGGGTGGCGCTCTCGCAGCCTCTGTCAGCGTCGGCAGCGACGTGACGCGAAGTTCGTGTTCTCAATCGTGTTACAACGAAGATGCTCTGTTAACTACGCTGTTAACTGCGGTCACCGCTACTGACTGCAGTTCAAATGCAAAGTAGTAGTTAATTAATAACTAAAATTAAATAGAAATATATAAAAAAAATAAAATTGCACAAAATGCGTTAGAAGGTGTAAAGAATCATAATAAATTAGTAAATAAAATGTATACAACCTAACAAACAATAAAATAAAGCGAACAAATAATAAACAAAGAAAAAATGTTCTAAATAATAAATATAAATAACTAAAAGTATGTAAAATTAAATACAAATGCAGAAAATGTGAAAAAGTGCAGTGAATAACAATAAATTAATTAAAATATGTCAAACATTTATTAAATATGATATTTAATAACTGAAGCATAAATAATGAAGGAAAATGTTAATAAAGTTCATAATAAATAAATGTAATTTTTTTATGCTTTAATAATTTATATTTTCTTATTTGTCTTTTTCCCGTTTCACTTAATAAATTAATTACAATTCTAATGTGTTTCCGTATTTCTCTCCCTTTAAACATTACTGGCCTCTGTTAGTTAACAGTGTTTGCCTTAACAGCAGCCTGCGCTCTCTTACAGCACAGCCTGTGCCGCTCTTCCACACTCTCTTGCACACTCTTTTGCAACTGTTCGCCCACGTGACTGTTATACTGAGAGCATTAACACAGCATGTTAACAGTCCAGAACACAGGACGCTGCTGCTAAGCTGCTGTTAGTTCGCTCTGCCTGCTGCTGCTGCTGCTACAGGTCGTCACTGTGCTAAACAGCTGTTCGCAACGTTGTTTACTCCTTCGCCAGCGTATAACAGCGCTGCTAAATAAAGTGTGTGTTTAATTGGGGAATGGAAATGCAACTAAAAAAACAGAAAACTTAAGAAATGTATTAATAAATAAATAATATAAATTATTTTTATTAATTCTTTATTTTATTCCAGTTTTTATGGCATATTTTGTGTTTATTCTGTTTATCGTATTTTATCTGGGGTTCAAGCTAAATAAAATTGCGATTTATGTAACTGAACTTAAGCGAAATTGCGCTCTTCATGCGACGCCTTAAGAGACTCAGTGTATAACAGTTTATGGTGAAACTCTTATACAAAGGTTGCAAACTTGACTAGGATTCGGAAACAACTTGTTGAGGGAGAGATAGAGAGAGAGAGAGAGATAGAGGCACACAGTGGAAGAAAGAGTGAGAGAGGGAGAAAGATCCTCGTGACTTGCTCACAACTATCGGTAACTATCGCACGACTGCAGTGTCATTACTACAGAAAGACAGAGAATACGAGAGAAGGGCAGACAACGAGCGAGACAGCTAGAGAAAGAAAAAAAAAAGCTTAGGAGAGCAAAAGAGGGAGATAAAGAATGATACTCGAGACTTGCTCAAAACTATCGTTTATCGTTTATTATTGGCAACTATCACTAACTATCGCACGCCCGCAGTGCCATCACTAATTTCGCAGCTTCTGCCGCAACTGGCGTGTTATAAATGAGCATCATAAGGCGCAGCCGACGACGACGCAAGCAGCGCTGACTCAAGATGTAATATGACACCTCTCCCCCTCTCTCCGCCTATCTCCTCCACCCTCTTACGCACGTCAGCGGGAATGATCGAAGTGCCAAACTGCAGTTCGTTATAACAGTTACACACACACATGCACACATGCACATTTCCCTCTCTCCCTCGCACGCACAAATAATAAGGTCAATCAACGGGCGCAGCGGGCGGCGACAGAAACAACGACGACGACGACGACGACGACGACGTTGCATTGTCAACAGCTGCGCTGGCGCAAAAGGCGACGCTGTCGACGACGACGCAGTCGCAGCCGCAGTCAGGCAGATTAATTGCGTCGACGTCGTCGTGGAGATGAGCGATGTGCCTCGCGCTCTCCCACTCTCTCACACTCATTGCCTGTCCCTGTGCATGTGCATGTGTGTGTGTGTGTGCACTTGAGCGCCGGCTCTCAGCGCCACTTGAGAGAGGGACGAGTAACTGTTGTTGTTCTTTTTTCATGTTGTTGTTGTTGTCTTCTTCTTGCCTACTGCGTGGGCCCGCATTGTTGTTGCTGTTGTTCCTCTGCTGCTGTTGTTGTTGTTCTTGTTTGTTGTTAACATTTGTTTTTGGGAAAAATGATATGATGATACGCATATGATTTATGTGCAGAGTATGACAGAGAGAGAGAAAGACAGACAGAGTGGGAAGGAGGAGAGACCGAGAGAGGGAGACAGTGCCTTGTGCCCACTTTGACAACGCAATAAAAACTTAATTCAATTAATTGAAATTGAAACTGAAAGCGCCTTACTGCACTTGAAAGTGCATTTCAATTACACAAAAACAAATCAAATGAATCCAATTCAATTTCAATATGGAATACATTTAATCACAGCTGATTTTAGCTTGAAATTGAAACTAGTCAGACATTTTAATTGAAAGTTAATTCCAAATCGAATTCAAATCTTAAGAAATATATAAATAAAACTGATTGTTCAAAGAACTTATTGCAGGAAATACGTTCAAATTGAATCAATGCAGGTTTAATCCTCAATTTAAATTTTTATATACAACCAAAATTTAACCCTTTCAAAATTTCAATTCAAATTTCAGCATTTTCACACTTTATTTAAGTTCAACTTCGATCAACTTTGTTCAATTGAAAGTATGTTTGCAATTTTCTTCAACTGTCGATTTTATTTATTCCCATTCAATGTTTTGAAACTTTCATCAATGGAAAAGCTGCTTCTCTTCAATGCACGTCAATTTCGTAATCAACTTTAAGTTTAGTTCAATATTTTTAAAAATCATTCAATATAAAATTGTCTTTCTTCAGCTCGTTTTAATTCCAAAAATTGATTGCAATTTTCGTACATACAACCGGTTTCAATTGTCGCCCTTCTTCAATTCAATTTTATTATAAATTCGTCTCTTTCTTCAATTTGTTTTATATTGCTAATCAACTTCAATTCTAATTCAATATATCACATTGAAGTTGCCGCACTTCAACTGGCTTCAATTGCGAACTTCATTTAATCCTATTCCATTAATTTAAAACTTCGATCAACACAAAAGTTGCCGCTATTCAACTAGCTTCAATTGTGAGTTTCTTTTCAATGTAAATTCAATATTTTGATAACGAGATTTCAATTAATTTGTTGATCAATCGATTGAACTCTTAACTTTGCATCAATTCCGTCTTCAATTTGCAATAATTGCAATCAAATATCGATGCATCAATTGAAAAAGAAAAGCCTAGATTAGTTGAACTCGACTCTGGCGTGTGTGTGTTTGTGTGTGTGTGTGTGTGTGTGTGTATATTGGTGTTGGTGTTGGTCGTTCAACTGTTGGCAAATTCAATTTCAACTCGCCTGGCGGGCTAATTTGGCTGCAATTAAGCCAAATCAGTGGGCGATTAAACAATTGAAGATAATTACGCGAAATTGATAATATGCGAAAGGCAAAGGGGGGCAGTAGGTGGTAATGAAGGGGGCCGCAGGGGGGGGGGCTGATTGAAGGGGAAAAAGTCGAGCTAATTGCGAATACAAATGGGCCGAATGAGTGGCAATCAGAGAGGAAGAAAGTATGCAAATCAGACAAGGCGCTCTCGCATTGAAACTGAGGCCAAGTTGACGGCAAAGAACGAGCAAGAAGAAGCCAGTGTGCTCGACTATGATATACCCATTAATTCAATAGTTTCAACTGCTCGACCAGTAAAAGTTATTCCTGAATAACTTCTAGGTTTCTTATCCAAGAGCAATCAAACTAGAAAATGTACAAAAATTAAACAATTATAGATTAAAAATAACGCCAAAAAATCGTTTTTATCGTTTTACTTGGGCGGAAAGGGGCATGGTCAAAGTCTACAACAACCTTTAGCTGAGTGCACTTGAAATACATATTGACACCAAGTTTTGTACCTCTAGGTCTTATAGTCTCTGAGATCTACGTGTTCATACGAACAGAATGACAGAAATTTCTTATTTACGCACTTTTTGCAGTCGAAGATGCCTTTAGCAAGTTATAAAACCCTTCCTCTGTGTAGGAAGCGGGTATTAAAAACAATAATTAATAAAGAAATAAATAAAAGTGCGTCGAGAAAAAAGGTCCGAGAGCCGAGACTCTGTGGGACATCGCGACGGTTGAACGACACGCAGCGTTGCTGTTGTTCTTGTTGTTGTTGTTGTTGTTGCTGTTGTTGTTCAACTCCTTTAATGAAGTGAAAAAGTAAACGGTCAACTGCGTCTCCCACTGTGAAAATCGCAGCACCTCGACCCGCAACCCGTAACCGAACCCGAAAGGGTCTTCAAACTGGAGTTACGACTATCAAGATGTGTGTGTGTGTGTACGGTAATAATTAAGTGATAAACAAAGGAACATAGAGAGAGAGAGAGAGAGGGGGGAGGGAGAGGGAGAGGGAAACGCACAAAGCGAGGGAGCGAGGTAGACAACGCTGTTCCTAAATATTTCAGTTTCTTTCGCGCTGTTCTTAATGATTGTTTTCAATTACTTTTGCCCTCTTCCTGCCTGCCCGCCTGCCTTCCCCCTTCCTCCTCCCCCTCCTCCTCCTTCTCTCTTTCAATGGATTGAAAGGTGGAGGCGCTTCAATCGATTGAGTCACTCGCAACTTGCCGCGCAGCGCCTTTTAAGTGTTTACGCTTGTTTTATTAATTTCCATCATACGTCTTCGCCTGTCAGCATGCATCATCCCTCCCCATCCCCTGCCCCCTGCCCCCTGCCACGCGGTGCCCCGTGACCTCTACCACATCCACTTCTTGTTCAACTTCAACTTTCGAAGAGTTAACGAGCTGCCAATGATATACCTTAGATATTATTCAACCCCTTCTCCTCTTCCCTGTTTCGTGCGAGGGCGTGCTAAAAAATCAAACAAAACATAAATCAATTCAACTCGCACAATTGAAACAAAACCTGTTCGACCACCACAGGCAACCTTTTTGGTGAAGAAGCAAAAAAAAAGAACCTCTAGAAAAATAAAGCTAAATTCATGTTTTTGTTGGAAAAATAATTAATTTAAATATGCGATTGAAACGTTGTTTGAATTGAAGTTAGTTCAATGTTGACGATATGACAAATATATTTTTAAAATAATTTACATAAATGATACAAAGTAATCAATTCAATTGAAATACTTTATTGATAGAACCAGGAAGATTGAATTGAAAATGAGTTTCATAACTTACAACAAAATGTTGTTAACGAAAGTTTTAATTTTTGTGGATTTAAAGTTGTTTTACTAAAATTGAAAGTCAAATTAAAATAGAAAACCTTGAAAAAAGGATTTAAGCATTTATTCAATTTAGATGACAGTGAAATTGATTGATGTTAGTCACAGAATGCACATTTCAGTTCAAATAAAAATTGATACAAACAAACTAAATATATTCTCTATTCAATTAAGTTGA
Organism: Zaprionus camerounensis; assembly: GCA_018904165.1. Classification (NCBI taxonomy): domain Eukaryota; kingdom Metazoa; phylum Arthropoda; class Insecta; order Diptera; family Drosophilidae; genus Zaprionus; species Zaprionus camerounensis. Next base: position 1,136,784 of record JAEIFS010000739.1, read on the forward strand.
AACTTTAGACACTACAAAAATCAGTTGAACGGAAATTGAAATTAATTGCAGTAAAATCAAAAGCAAGTTGACAGCTGCTGTCAATGATCCTCTTCAATTGCTGTGTGTTCAATCATAAATTGAAAAAAGTCCCGAACCCAAGACGAGATGGACAAGAATATCCAAGTGTAGCCGAGGCGATTTCATGTGACAGACGCTGCTGCTATCGAACTAATTCACAAGAATGTGCTATTAATGTGGCCACGCCCCCAAGGCGGAAGCGCTTGAGATGCTAGAGAGAGATAGAGAGATAGAGAGAGAGAGAGAGAGAGAGAGAGAGAGAGGGAGATCTAGAAAGGGACAACAACAATTGCAGTTGCCGTGCACGAAAGTTTACAACTAAAGCGATTCGAATTGCCAATTTCATGCTTCGAGTGCAGAGCTTTCAATCAAACCAGGGTTGGGTAGAGAGAGCAGGGGGAGGAGGGGACAAATGTGGATTGAAAGCATCGCTGACATGTTCATATACACGTATGCTATATATATAAATAGAATACCATATACAGTTAGACAGTCTGCCAAGTGTATTAAGAACAGGACTGTGCCTCCTCTCCTTGCCTCGTCTTTCTCTGGTGGCAATTGGAAATGCCAACAGCGACGTCACTTTCCATCGCCACAGCAGCTGCTTCTTCGAAACTTCACCCCTACCCCCTCCTCCCATCAACCCTGCAACGGCACGCCCACTCAAAAAGAAGCCGCCTTCGTCGTCGTCGTCGTCGTCAATCCCTTGGACTAGTCTCTCTGGCGAAGCACGCGATTTTTATGGCACATTCGTGAGCTTATTGTAATGAATTACTTTGGGATTCGTTTGGTATTTTCCTTCTTCCTTTCTTTCTTTATTTTTTTTTTGTCTCTATACCCTGTAGTCAACAGTGAGAGGCAGCATGAGAATTATGATCTTAAGCGTGAAATATTTCTTGTCAAACTAATTTGAAACCTATTCAAACAGTTAAACTTGTTTTAAATCAAGAATACTAAAGTTGGAGTGTTGAAACTTTGTATAACAGCGCAAAGGAGTGTCAAGTTTGTTATACAACAGTTTCATCGAAATCCGTTGATAAACAAGATGAGTTATCGTAGTTAGTCTTAGTGAACTCTGGCATCTGAGCAGTTGCAGACTGCAGTTTTTCAATAAAGTTAATCTTTAGAGAAACACAGCTAAATTCATTTGTTTCTGCCTGTACACAAGAACCACAAAGAACGTTTAAGATCTATAGTTTTTATGATAAACTAATGCAACTCAGTTTGTGTATAGATAAATATCCCAACTTAATATATTTCAAATTTAAGCAGAATTGCATGGGAATTTCTTGAGTTACGCGAGTTGAATTTTATAAAAATATTTATAAATATAATAAACTCATGACTTACACAGTAACTACCCATCTTGCATTCCCTCAAAGAGTAGTTCACTTGCTTTATCTTCTCTTTTTTTTTTCAGTGTAATCCCTGCCAATGGTCGTTAGTCTGAGGCTCGGTTATTGACTGCATGTGGTTTTAGTGGACAAGTGCGGCCTGAAGCGGAGCAGAAGGAGGCGGAGAGCTTCTGTGGGTTCTTTCGCCTACACACACACACACACACACACACTCACACACACACACACATACACATGAGAACATATTAAATCCCGCAACTGTCATGCCCCTTTCCTCTGCTGCCCCTTAGCAGAGAGGGGCATCCAAAACTGTCTTATAACTGTGTGACATGTGGCATTTGCTGTAATCATAATTTTATGTCCATCTAAGTAGCCGCGCCTGACGACTGTCAACGACACGGGCTCCCCCCTCCCCACCCCTACCTCTCTCGCTCTCTCTCGTTCTCATGCCTTCTCCCTCGCACTCTGTCAATCGTCGTCTTGGGCTGTCGTTAACAGTTGCACCCAGTGGGGTCAGTCGGTCGCACCTGTTCGGTTTGTGGGGGGGTAGGATACGATGAGGAGGTCAAATTGAAAGTTCTCCACATACAGTGAGATTGTCCGTGTGTGACAGTTTCAGCCCTGAACTGAAGTGGAACTAATTGAACTAGTTTCACATGCAGTTCATTAGTGAATAATTCTGCAATAAACTTGAACAAGAGAATTTGAGAGCGATTTAATGAGAAATTGTGCCTGAAATAAGTTGGTCACTGGGATGATATATCGTATTATAGATACGATAGAGAATGCAAAGTACTATAGAGTTTATCTTGATCCTAAGACTAACTATATTATTATACTGACGAATGAAGTCAAGATCGTTCTTTAATCAGTTCTTGATATGAAATAAACATGAAATTGGTATGTGGCAAACTGTTTAATCCATTTTACCTCTAAGATCTCATTATATCTTAAAGTCTTCTTTATCTATAAACATTATTAAGCGACATTCGTTTAACAAACCACACCTAACATAAATATACTCATCATCCATCAACTGGACCATGATAATATAGTGTTTTATAGAGCCTTGATCTATGTATTTTCTAGCTTTTCTTTAAGATCTAGTTGCACCTTTGTAGTTTTATTATCTGTAGATAAACTAAACATCATAAAGCTATTCATGAACACAGCTCTATGGAGTTAGACCTTAATAAACCTAATCAACATCCGTAAATTAAGATACCTAAGGATATACAACATATCTTTAGATGTTCTTCTTGCAGATCGTTCAATTAAGATAGGAGAGAATCTATGTTTTCACTTGAAGTGAAGGTATTAATTAACCATACCTCATTTACCAATAACATATGGAAAGTGCTTCCTGATTAATTCAGTCTCTTCTCACTACACTCCTAACTCCGCTCGCGGGGTTGGAATGGTCAGTTGCCTTGGCTGTTTGTGCTTCTTAGAGTTCTTTCCTTACCTCAACTAACTCCTATACCAACCTTCCTTGCCCTCTGCCCTCTCTCTTCCAACCTGCTGAACGAAACAAGTCGAAGAAACAAGAAGTAGAAGCGGCAGCATCATTGGCTCTACATTAGCCGCGTTGACGTTGAAAATTTGCTACATGAAACGTTTAAGGGGTAATCCTTTGAGTAAGCAAAGAGATAGAGAGAGATAGAGAGAGAGCGAATGCAGTCAGGGGCGCAGCAGTAGATGGGGTGGAAAGGGGGTGGGTGGAGCACATATACTTGGGGCAAAAACAAAAACAAACGAATGCGCAGATATCGCCGAGGACAACAAGCAGAAGCGGCCGAAAGAAGACATATCCAAGCTGGAGCTGGTGCTGCAACTGCAGTCCCGGTCAGGGGCACAGCTCAAAGGGGGCAGGCAGCAGGCAAAGAGAGAGAGAGAGAGAGAGAGAGAGAGATAGAGAGGGGCAAATGGGGTGGGCTGGGTAGGGGTAGCCAGCTATAAAACCACGTAATCTGCAAGTGAGTTCTTTAATTATGCTGCAACGCAACACATGTAGACGGCGCAGCAGGTGGCAGCAGCAGCAGCCAGGCAATGTAAAGGTGGGCGCAGGGGGGCAGCCCATGGTGGGCGTGGCGTGTGACCGATGTGAAGCGCACACAAAATGCGATGCGAAAGCCGCTTACAAAACCACAAAATGCTACGGACATCTTTTTGCACAGGCACAGCAAGAGGGGCAGTAAAAGAGTGAGCAAGAGGGGCGCAGGGAAGAACGAAGCAAGGGGGAAGGGAGATGGGAGGCAGGCAGAGCATTGCCACACTCCCCCGTGGCAGCCATTTTGAAGTTTTTGGGCGCCGTTGCGGCTTTTCGGGCCACGTCTCTCTGCCAGGGCTTACAATGGAGTTCCTCTTGTGGATGAGTTACGCAAGGGGGGGGAGGGAAGAGGTGGGAAGAGGGTACAGAGAGTAGCTGCTACTGCTGCCAATGCGAAACCATTTGCGGATTTAATTGCCGCTAACATGAGGCTCGCTTTACTTTGTTATTGTAGTTGCAGCTCGGTTTCGTCTGCTGACGTTTCCTCTGTCCACCCTCCTCCTCTCCCCCTCAACCGCTGCCCTCTCTTTCATCTTCCGCGCTACTCTTCCTTCTACTTCTTCTGTTTGTTTTTGTTTGGCGCCTCGACAGCGCGCGAGGAGAGCAGAAGAAGGTAGCACCCTACCAGAGAGAAGGGTCGAGCTGGCCTGCCACGCAGATTAGAGACCAAGCGACAACATTCGACCCCGACTCTGGCTAACCCCCTCCCCCTCCACCCTACCCACCCACGCTAGCACCAGCTACAGCTGCAGCTCCAGTTGCAACTGGCAGGCACAGTTTCTGTTGCCAGCATCTTCCCCTGCTGCTGCTCTACCCACAACTTCTTTGTCTTTGAGTTGTTCCTGCTGCTACCTTCTCTTTCCTCTTCAATCACAGCTCCACCTTGTGGTCAACTGGAGCCAACTGTGCCCCGCTGTATCGCGACTTCAGCTGCAACCTGCAACTTGCGGTCAGACCAAATCTTCTTAGTTTGTTCTGGTTAGTCGGACAAGTGTAGTCATAACTCGGGGATGCAGCTGAGAAACACTTCACAAGGTACTTAGCTCGAGGGAGGAGCACTGTAAAGCCCCTTTAGGTTTACAAGGTAAGCAGAAAGTAATTTCAAGACTACAGAACTGATACATGTGTTGGTGTTCCTTCGATAATGTGGATAAAGATATTGTAGAACCCATTCTACAATTAGATACGCTTAATGTTCTATCACTTAAACCCTCCCAAAAGAAATAAGAGAATCACCTAGCTGCCATACAGATCTATAACATACGATTATTTAAGCTCATCATCAACTGTTTAATAAATGTAGAAACACTTAGGAGACAACGATACCAAAACAGCAAGGAGACCGTGTTCAAAATCAAAGGAATAACGATTATTGCATTCGGATTTTGGTTTATAAAGAAAAGATTGTTTGTATAGTTCAATAACTGTAGTACAGTGTGCTATAAATACTTTAATAAGTACTGTAAATATACAAAAGATATGATTTTCAAGAATTATTTATGTATGTGAACATGAATGGTATTTATTTATAATGATTATAACATCTTAAGAGTACCACTTATTATTACAAATAACTTAAATGTTATAAAATTATATATTAATTTTATTTATACACATACATATATATAATATATAGATATCGTAGTTCTTAGATCAACTTAGCCCTGCTTAAGTGCCGAGTATCATGAAGATCTAAGATGCCTTCTGCATATAGAGCCTACAACTTACCCCTGTGAATCGCCCGGCGAGATGGGCTTCAGCTGTTGTTCCACAGAGCGGAGATTATCGCTGAGAATGTAATCTGCGACGAGAAAGAAGAATAATATCGAAAATTAGCTTCAACTCAAATCCAATTGAATAAATATCCCCAATTACTTTAAATTACAAATCAATACACGTTCAACTGACTTTAAATAAATGATTGAAAGCGCTTTTGCAGTTACTAAAAGAGCTTTAAGCTCAGTGTAAAGGCAGTTAACAGTAAGTTAACATAGGTGAATTGAGCTTTCACAAAAGGAAACTGTAATTTAGCAGAGTCTGGGTGTAAGTCGAGTTCACTTCGAATGTAATAAGTGTGAACTGATTGTTTACAGAGAGTGAACAGAGAAGTAACAGCAACTTGAGCAAGTAAACAGTGAGCTAACACAGAATTACAAGGGACTTAAACAAGTCAGCATAGACTCAACATCCTTATGAGTATTTAACAGACTTAACAGAGCCATAACATTGTTAACAGCAGGACAAATAGCATTGAAATGGTTTGACAGCAAGTTGAGCTGCAGTTAACAGACAGTCTAGGCTGAGTTTACAAAATGCCAAGGCAGAGTCAGAGTTAGCGATGAGTACATCAAGTCAACAGCGACTTAACAGCATCAAGTAACATTAAACTTACTCAATAAAGCCTTTGCAACGTCAAGTGCGACTTAATAGTATTAGTAGAGTATGTTGAGAGACTTAACAACAAGCTAAGTAAGGTCAGTTAACAGCCAAGACAGCATTAAACGAGTCAACAGGGATTTAAGCAGGAAATTCAACAGTTTTAATTAGAGCTCAACATTGTCAAGTGCAAGCTAACAGACTTACAACAGGGGTTTTACAACATTTACAGAGAGTTGAGTGAGTTAACAGCATGCGGTCATTGGGTTAGCAGTGCCAGCTAAGTTTACATTGTCTCTCTCTGTTGTTAACAGTCAGCACCACAGTTAACAGACACCCAAAGGCTTAACAGTCCCTTCCCAGTTAACAGCCACTCCCCAGTTAACAGTCCCTGCCCAGTTAACAGTCCCTGCCCAGTTAACAGTAAGCTTCCGCTTAGAGCTTTTCACAACTCTAAAAAAACATCGCAAACTTTCATTGTAAATTCCCTTTAATTTCCCAAAACTTTCTCAGACAAATAGGGGGAAATTGTAGAGCTTCACTTACCCTTCTGGAGCTGACTGGTCGGAATGAATTCCTCGTGTTTTTGGTCCCCCTTCTCCTCGTACTTCAGCTTATAGTCGGAATGTTTGCGCAAGGACATCAGCAGCGACTGCGTGCGCGGTGGAATCTCTGGCGGCGCTGGCTCTGGTGGCGGCTCCTCTGACTCAGCGCCGCTGCCCCCATCGCCCTCGGTTGCATATTCCGCGTCGAGTGCTGCTGCCACCGCCGCTGCTGCTGCCGCTGCCGCCGCCTGCGCCGCTGCCAGCTGCGCCTTGTCGCGTAACGAATCGCTGCGATTCACTGACAGCGCTGAGGCGCCGCTGCTGCTGCTGGTCATGCCGCTCAGTCGATTGAGTGTGCTGCGCGCGGCGCCGCTGCGTTGACTGCGTCCCGACGACGCCGCTGTCGATGCTGAGGACGCCGACGCGGGCAGCAAATATGCAGCGCTGCTGGGCTGAGCAGAGGCAGAGGCAGACCCAGCCTCGGCAGCGATATCCTCTGCTGCGTATTTGGCGTTCAGAAAGGGATTTGTACTGCGCGACGCTGACGTCGCTGCCGCAGTCAGCGTGCTGCCGCTGCCGCTGCTGCTGCTGTTGGGGAAGAGACCCAAATTGGCATTTGATTGGTATTTGCTGCTGGCTGAGACGGTCGAGAGCTTGAGCGGCGACTGCGCGGCTGCTGTCGACGTTGACGTTGACGTTGACTGTGCTGCCGCTGCCGCTGCAGTGTGGCGATGCGGCTGCGCGTAGGTTACCTCCAGGTTAGACTCCTCGCTGCGGCGATTGTTGCGTTGGCGCAGATACTCGGGCTCGCAGTCGGAGTTATAATGCTCCATGCCTGGCAGAGGGGGTGAGAGTGGGAGAAGGGGGGAGAGAAAATGAGAATTAATGCATATTGAAGTGGATTTTAATTGGCAGCTATATCTACAAACACGGCAGTTTTATAACTGGATAGACCTATCTAGGTAGACCTAACTGTTGAGACTTAACTGTGTAGACCAAGCTAGGTAGACCTAACTGGGTGGCCCCAACTGTAAAGCCTTAGGGTATTAAGCATGAAACAAGCTGAAGGTAACCGTTTCTAAAGGGAAACGAGGTTAAGACAAACGAGATCGAAAGTTACATTCGATTGTTCCTATACTACTGATATATATGTAATACTATGTCTCACTTTGATTGGCATTGATAACTGCAGTTATTTCCACAATCAGAACTAGTCTTCATACAAAAACCATTATTTTGGCCGATTGCTCCTTAGGTAGCTATATGTTATAGTTGTCCGATTTTGATGAAATTTTATATGCGTATTATATGTATAGAATAAGTTCGATGTAGTAAATTTGTATGCAATATCTTGACAAATAACAAACATCGGCCAATAGTTTGTATGGCAGCTATACGATATATCGGTCCGATCCGGCTCGTTCCGACTTATATACAGCCTGCAGCAGCATGAAACATGTGTACAAAGTTTCATCAAGATAGCTTTTAAACTGAGAGACTAGTGTGAGTTGCAACAGACGGACACACAGATACACGGACACACGGGCACACGGATACACGGATACACGGACACATGGACAGACGCACAGGGCAAGATGGATTCCTTTGTTGATGCTGCTTCAGAATAAATATATTTGATGGGGTTAGAGATGTCTGCTAGGGTGCGTTGCAAACTCCAGGACACAATTAATATACCCTCTGCAAAGGTATAAAGATATGTACACTCATGGGCAGATTTATATGACAGGTGCATTATAGTGCAATATGTATCAATAATATACTATACAATTAAACGTTTGTTTACATTATTCCCATAGTATTTATAGCTCTCCTTTGCTTTCGCCTTCTACCTTTTCATCTCTTTACTCTCCACAATAAAATACTGAAAATAAATTGCAACTTTACGTCATGTAAATCAAATAAAGCTCTAAGTAAACAAATTATATGCATGTCAATTTGACCTCTCTCTCTCCCCTTCTCTCTCTCTCTCTCTCACAATCTCTCTCTCTACGTGATTCGCGACTCTTCGCCTACTCTAACATTGTGGGGGGTCTTGATAAAGTGGAAATCCCAACAGATTTAGCCGGCCGACGCCAACGTTGAAAGAGAAGCTCAGGCAAAGGAAAAGAGGCAGAGAAAGAGAGAGAGAGAGAGAGAAAGAGAGAGAGAGAGAAAGAGAGAGAGAGAGAAAGAGAGAGGAGGAAGGAGAGAGATAGATAAAGAGGGAAAGCGCGAGAGAGGGGAGAGAGCGAGAGTTATGAGGTTGTAAAAAATGAATCGTAAATTGCATTAAATATTAACAGACAATAAAAGCAACACACACACACACACATACAACAGACGTACACACGCATAAACACACACTCTGCTGACACAGACACACACACACACACACACACGTACAGAGGCAACAAACGCAGAATGCAATGGAATAACATAAAAATTGCGCAGCAGGCGGCGGCGATTTGCGTTTTATGCTTCGATTAGGCGCCAACTGCGAAGTGGCTGCGTCCCTCCCAGAACTTCCCCCTTGCCTGCTACCCCTCTACGCTACCCCTCCCTTCTACCCACTGCCTCTCCCTGCAGCTGTCCATTTTTTCATTTCCCTTACCATTTCCATTCGATTTTCACTTTCAGCTGCGTTCGTAATTGAATTGAGATGGCAAAAAGTTGCCTAATCTCCCTCTCCCTCTCCCTCTCCCTCTTCGAACTCCCTCTACCTCACCCACTCTCCCCCTCCCTCCACCATCTTTCATCTCCGCCCTCTTCCTGTCCATTTCCATCTCCGTTTTGCACTTGATTCGCCACTCCAATTAAATGATTTTTCATTGAAAATGGAACAGATTTTCCTTGCCGTGCGTTAAAGTTGACCCAATTTTCGCTCAGTGTAAATATTTCAAAATGCTGCAATTATTTCCGTTCGGATTGACGCGACATTTTGTGTCTATTTGCCTTGTCTCTTACAATGGCAATTCAGCACTGTAGCACAGGGTAGTCGACTAGCAAATACCCTGTAAATATGCTATATGCTTGAGAGTGTGTCGGGTTTGCAAGTGAAACGAGTGAAGAGAATGGAAACAACGCATGCTTTAGCGGGCATATACCCTGTAAATATATTTGTTACAAACAGGCTGTTCCCGACTCGAAGATACCCTGTAAAAGCCAGTATCTGGTGTGTATGGCAAGCTTGCTTGCTTGTTTTCGACTGAGCATGTTCCGTAAGTGACAGATAGATGTTTTTTTTTTACTATATTGACTGATAAATACCCTGTAGTAGATTAGCCACAGTGCATAACGAGCATTTCATGCCCGATCTTGTCAGTTTCTGCATTAAAATCCATGTTCGATTGTCATTTAATTACATCAAGCAATTCTCGACTCAAAGATACCCTGTAAATTGAAATATTTGGAGTCCCTGCCTGATTTTGACTATCTTTGATTAAAATTGCCTGTCAAGTCGTGACAGACTAAAGTTTTTTACTATAAAATGATCTGTTGGACTAACAAATACCCTGTAGAAGGTGACTCACTGTGTGTAACAATTATTTAATTCCTGGTTTTGTCTTTTTCTTCATTAAAATCACTTCGAAGTAAGTTAGCAATATTACAAGCCAACATATACCCTGTAAAATAAATTCAACAATGCGTTACAGCCATTGTCGGTCAGTATTTGTCGTTATTTTCAATTGAAGTCCGTTAAACAAACATGACAAGGCATTGACATGGCATGAGGCCATTGTAAGGTAGTCGACTAGCAGATACGCTGTAAACTGCAATCGTATGCTGCCTGTACGTTGCTGACATTGTTAATTGAAAACCGTGACATAAGGATAGCTTCACAGCAGCAATATCTTGACTAGTTTGACTAGTATATACCCTGTTAAACAAAAGAATTCAATTAATTTCCCTGCACTCTCCTCGACTGGCATTCACTCTTATTTGTTGCTCTCTCTCTCTCTCTCTCCCTCTATCTCTCTCTTTCTTCTTTAATCCAGCTTATTCTGCTTGTCATTTTACAGGGTATTAGCAGCAGGGATAATTAAAGCGTAGTCAGCAACTGCGACGAGACTCGACGTGGATGGCAACAAAATGTCAAGTGGTTTTTGTGTTCAATGAAATGAGCCCGAACCGGCCACAAAAGGAATCCGCATCCCCTACTCTGGTCCAACCCCCACTCCACCACCCTCTCAACTACCTATCCCCCTCTCGTCGGCAGCCTTCTCTTCTCCCCTCCCTCTCTGTTCCATTGCCGAAATATCCATCAATGCAATTCAATCTGTCGCGCCGCAGCGAATCCAATCAGAACCAAAATCCAAATAAAATACGTAAAATGTTGCACTAGTTTGTCTGTGTCTCGACTAGCGCATACCCTGTAGACAGTGTGAGACTAGTAAGGAATTGCATATACCTATGACAGGGTATCCTATGTTCTATCAACTCTTCTTTCTCTTCCTCCCTCTCTTTCTCTCTCTTTCTGTGGAGTCGTAACCAAACCTCAGTGTTATATCTTTACAGGGTGTGTGTCTGGCAAACTGTGGACGGCCTTGAGCCGGCCTAGGGTTAAGAGGTTGTTCGACTACCGCGTGGGCGGGTAGTTAGTGGGCGTGTCTGGCCCGCATTCAGTTCGAATGGATGAATGAATAATTCAATTTGAAGCAAATAATGAATATTTAGTAAGCTCAACTTGACCCATGTAAGCAAACAGACGACCCTCCTTGTACCTCAAGCTGGGTATCCTTAGATACAATGTGTATCTATGAAACTGTTTGCAGACTTATCTTCAGTTATAGCAGTTTTATCTGCATCTATAACTTGTTGTCTTTAACTTATTTGCTCGTTGTGATTTGTATCTGTATCGATGTGTATACTTGAAGATACACTCCATCTCTTCTAATCTATCTTAGACTTCTTAGACTGTATCTCAGTCCTTTAACTGTATTATTTGTATCTCAAACCGTGTCTATTTCGTATTCCAGCTATATCTTTTGCCACATTAAGCATCTTATGTGTGTATCTGATCTATGTATCTACAAACACTTTAGCAGTAACTTTGAAAAATGCTAATGTATCTTATCATGCTCTTAGCTTAATCGTTATCTTCAACCTTATCCTTAGTTGGAACTGTATCTTCAACTTTGAGTTCAAAATAAATAAACTACAAAAGTCTCTTAGTTGCCACTCTTAAATGTATTTATGGTCGTGCAACTGTATCTTTAACAGCGCAAATGCATCTTCAGAGTATCTAAAGCTGCATTTTATAATCCGTATCTGTATCTTTAACTCTAAAATGTATCTTATTCTGACACTGCCACTTATTTGCCACTGTATCTTAACTGCCTCTTAAGCAGCCTTTCATAAGTCGTATCTGTCTGTTTCGGTATCTTGTGGGCTAAACTGTATCTTTAGCCGTGTATTGGTATCTTTGGAGCTCACTTACTTGCCAATTGCTGACTCTGCAGCAGTAGCTGGGCCAGCAGCTGCGTATCGAATGCCGTGGCCTGGGCGGTGTTTTGATATTCATCCTCGCTGCTGCTGCCATAGCCGTGTCCATGTCGATGGCTATGCCACTCGGCGGACCTTTGCCGACGCAACGCCTGTTCCCCGCCAGACCCACCTCCGGGTCCACCGATTCCGCCTACGCCTCCCATTGAGCCACTGCTGGAGCCGTAGTAAAATTCGCTGCCAACAGCGCTGCCGCTGCCGACGCGTTTACGGCCAATTGTGCCGGAATGACTGCTGGACATGCTGATGCTGTTGCTGCTCCTGTTGTTCCTGCTGCTGCTGTCCAGCGACTTCTTTTGCTGCCAGCTGCCAGCTGCCTGCTGGTTGCTGTCTCCTGTCTCCTGTCTTTGTGTTCTTCTACTCCCTCTCTCTTTCGCTCTTCTCTGGCGGTCTCTCGTCTCCTTTGGCTCTCGGATTTCACCTTCAATTGAACTATGCACGTAACTTTACCCGCAATTTGTTCTCGTTTGCCTTGTTGTCCTCGTCATTGGCCCGTGTCTGGGCCACATGGGCATCTGGGCGCTGTCAGCCCAACCTTTCCAGGTGGGGGGCGTGCCCGTCTGGCTGCCTCTGGATAAGTTTGGGGCGGGGAGGGGGCGCTTTAAGTGCTTAACCGAATTAACGCTGAAACGATAAAAACGACAAAGTGTCAGCATGAGTCGAGAGTATAGCTCACAAATAGCACTACAGACAGAAAGTGTGCAGCAGAGAGAGAGAGAGAGAGAGAGAGAGAGAGAGAGAGGGGAGAGCCAGTGAGAGTGAGAGTAAGTGCGGGGTGTAGTGTCAGATAGAGAGATAAAACCATAAATGCACGAAAATGAAAATAAATAGCAGCCGGCGACCTTCTGACTTCACTGACTCAGCCCCAGGGCCTGCCTTGGCTTGCCTGCCTGCCACCCCCTTTACCTTTCTCACACTCCACCATCTCCGATTATTCAAGGCTTGAGCGCGAACTAGCGATGTGCCAGTGAGAAGGTTTATTGTCATCTTTAAAGCGATAGTAGTTCATATATAATAATCATAATCATAGTTTCGATCATTGTTTAAGGTTATGAAATGCGATTTGGAGACAGGTTCGCGATACTTCTTCGAAAGTTCCTAAATTTGAGCAGAAACTTGAGGTAAAGCGAAAGTTAATCTTAAAATGTATTCATTTTTAACCGAAAGTTTGATAAAATTTCAAAATCTTTGCCGTTGCAAGAGTTTTCTTTTAAATAAAAGCAAAATCTTCAATAGTTGTTCGTAGTTTGTAAATATAAATGAAAACTTGAGGTGAAATGTAAGCTAACCTCAAAATATATACAATTTATCACGTTACTTAATTCCAATTTTGAACATGGTTAGGTGAACTGTAACTTGTCATTTCAAGCGATAGTTCATAAATTTTGGTGATAATTCTTCAATTCTAATATTTCGATTTGGTTTCCATTCACTTAACCTCGAATACACAGAGATACCTTAAGTTTTGACAAGCTTTCGTTTAATATCAAAATTAGTTTATATTTAGAAATATTACAAATTTGAAATCGTTAAATCTACGTAAATCTCTAAATGTTGTTTAATATTTCTTATATGTCACCGATAGTTTAAAAATACAAATGAAAAACATGAATTTTGAACATGTCTTAAAAGAATAATCACAAAATACATATTATAGAAATCATTCCAACCTTCAAGAATAACTCCAAGTTTTGCCAACCTAACCTCAAACAGCATTCATATTAGACGTAATGAGCCCAAGAGTGAATGCTATAAAGCAGCTTGAATTTATAGTTGTCTGCTTTGCACAACTAGCATACAGATAGCTCAAAGTCTAAGCTGTGCAACAAGAATATATATTTATATATATATATATATTACATGCGCTGCTTCAATTTGCTGGCATTTGCCTTACTCAACTTCCTCCCCTGATGGCATAAGCACGCTTCCATCTCTGTCTGAAACTGTCTTCCACTGTGGATTGTGGTGGCCTTTTTGGTATCCTCGTCCCCCCACCCCTTTCTCTCTCTCTCTCTCTCTGTCTCCCTCTCCCTTAGGTCCTGCTTCTGGCGTCAAGTGAACTTAATAGCAATTGCATTAAATGGAAGCTCGACTCTTAAACGTTGCCTGTTATTAGTCGTTTTTGTCGACAGCAGAAGCTGAAGAAGATGAGAATGGGAAGGAGAAGAAGCAGAAGTAGCTCTGTGTCAGCACACTAGGCTACCCCCATCGCCCATTTACGACAATCCCCTTATCCAAAGGGGCAGTGGGGGCCTGGGGCAGCTGTTAGCTGACAATTTGGCTTGTGATTTGATGAGTGTGCATTTGAATGCACTCAAAAGGGCACGACAAGTGGTCCATTACTTGCAGAGTTAACCTACCATAACTGGACCTACTTCAGCTTCAACTCTCTCTCTCTCTCTCTCTTTCTCTCTGTGTCTCTGTCTCTTATTTATTTAATCCTTGGCCCAAAACAAGAGCAACTGTCGTGCAATGACCTCTGTTGAGCAAACCCCTAAACGGATTAACAAACACATTCATATCTGTAAAGGCAACATGGCGTGTTTACCAAATTTCATCAACCTTATCCAAAAACTTTTCAGATTTAAAGTTAAGTTGCTGAGATTTGTGTGTGGATGAAAGCATTTTTAACGTAGATTGATTTTTATTGTAGATATATTTAATACTAAAACTTAATCTTTTACTGAAATGTGTAAACTTATTAGATGTTTCCTAAGCACCTATCCTCTTTCTCTTTGGAGATCTCTCTCCGGACTCCCACTAGTCATAGCTTTGTACAAAACTATCACCTGTTTATACCCGCTGCTCATAGGAAAAGAGTATTATAACTTTGTGCCAACCGAAGATATGTGTTACAGGCAGAAGAAGGCTTGGCAGACCCCACAAACTATATTTATTTTAAATCAGCAAAAACGAATTCCAAGCGTACTTTTAAATGCAGGACAGTTAATTTTAAAACAGCAAATTAATTCCAAGCGTAATTTGAATGCTGGACAGTTAATTTTTGATAAACACAATAACTGTGAACAGCCAAATAATTTCTTCAAATTGGGTTGCGATCGTATAATTAAGATAGAAGTTATTTCAGAAATTTTAAATATGTACTGATTTCGCCGCAAATTTTACGCAAATCATAGAGGTTATATATTGGTCAGGTATATAGAGGGTATATCACACTCGACTGTAGCTTTCAGCATTTTTACACAAGATAGGTTCAACCTCTTGATTGATCTGGCATTAAAATATTGATTTATTACAAACATTTATTAATGCTTTTTTAAAGCCTATTCAGACTTCATCAACATTGTCAAAAATCAAGCTACTTTACAAGGAATAACATTTTAATAATGATTCGATCTCTAATATGATCTTGTTTTCCATTTCTGCTACTCATTTTATTTTTTTTTTTCCTTGCGTTTTCTTTCCAAGATTCAATGAGTTTCTTTTCTTTCTGTGAATTTTTTAAATCTTCTGTTGCTTATTCTCTCTTTTCTATTGCTGTGACGAAAGTGCTTTCCGGCATCTTGAGTTCTCTCTCTTTTATCAATTGCCCGTCTTGAACTGTTCTATTATCATTCTCCTGGCGCTTTGCTCACTTCGTTTGCTTCATAACTGTCTTGCCCCCCACAGATCCATTTCAATTTGACTTACTCTCTCTCTCTCCCGCTCGCTCTTTGTGCTTTTCACCTGTCACACCTAGACTAGCTGCAATGCCAGCCGACTCCTTTAGAATGCCCCCTTGCACCTGCCCCCTTTTCTGACCAGCCCATTCAACAGGAACATGTGTAATAAACATTCCCATGCTCAAAATAGCTCAGACACCTCCCCAGCACACGCAGCTGCATGTCCTACAAGCAAACAAGGTAGAAAAAGAGAGTAAGAGAGAAAGAGAGAAAGAGAGAGAGAGGGAGAGAGGCAAACTTGGCCGCAATTGTTTGACTCGGCAAATGCAGACTGGACACCAGCTTAACTGCAGTTCCAAAGACAATGAAAGGATTAATACGGCCTCAGTTCCAGAGGGAGAGAGTGAGAGCGACAGAGAGAGAAAGGGAGAAAGAAGGAGTTTCGGAATTTAATGAATTCAAAGTTCTGCTTTCTCTCTTTACTTCAGTTCCCCCAAGACCACCCCCCCCTGTTATTCGATTTGAGCTTGTCTAGTCCTGTTCCTTCCTGTCCAGTCTTGTTGGCACTTTTAATAGATTTTTAATTGTATTCAGTTTGGTTTAACTCAGCTTGGTTTAGGTTCAACTGTTGGTGGATCAAATTCGCAAATTTAGTTGGATAATAATTCCCAGAAAGCTGCATATGAAACGGGTTTCAAACGGTTATACAGATTAATGAAGCGTTATGAAATTCTTTGAGGAATGTTTCCATTTCCTGTAAGAAAATACATTTTGAAACGTTTTTGAATCTTTTTAGAGTCGATTATGAATTGGTTGTGAATCGGTTGTGAATTGGTTATGAAAAGGTTGTGAATCGATTATGTATCATTAACATCTTTCTTTATCAGGCACTTTTGGGCTTAAATGTAACGAATCGGTTATAAGTCAATGTCTTCATTGGTAAATCGTATCGGTTATTGGTTGATAATCACATTTTGCATTAAAACTAAAGTGCAATTTAATTCAATTTCAAATAGTTAGGAGCACTAAATGCAAATCGGATATGAACCGGTTATGAATCGGTAGTGAACCAATTTCAAACCGTTTATGTAGCGGTTATGAACCGGTTATGATTATAAAGTTTATATGTTCTTACTTTTAACATCAACGATGCATTGATTACAAATAAAATTGTTCAAAGTTTCACCCGAATCGGTTATGAACCTATTATTGTAGAACAATCCTCAGTATTCAAAACATAATAAGTTGAATCATAACAAGAATCGTTTACTATGATATGAAACTGAATTCTTAATCAAAATCTACAGGTAACTTCCCCATCACACCTTAAAACACCTGCCCACTATATGCTCAATTTACTCAGTTACTTTACTCACCTACAAATTTGTAATTCGATATAACTGGTTACACAAGAAATATGATATGGTTTCCCCACGTTTGGACAACTCCACAAAGTGCGCATGGAAACCTCACAATATTTGTTTAGCGCTAAACAAACTGCGACTAAATCGATTAGAACTTCACACTGTGTGCGCACCCGCCTGTCAACACGCTGATCATAATTATAAGATATAGTATACTATATATATGGTATATGTATATATATATATATTTACTGTATATGAACTTCATTATTGCAAAGGGGGGCACAATCAATTAACGAAATTTAATATGAACTTGTGTAGGTCGTGGCCTAAGCACCTTAACCTTCTTAGGCATTACTATGTCTAAATTTATACGCTCCCCCCCTATCACTCTAGTTCTTTCTCCCTCTTGCCTTCTTTACACTTTCCTCCTTTCCTTCCTTAACTGTTTTCTGCTGTCATTAATGAAGCCGCGTTATTTTTAGGTAGCACAACATGAAAATTAATTTTGCCATTTCACGTTTTGGCCACATGTAAACTTGTGTGCGTGTGTTTGTAATAACACTTATTGTGGCTATATTTGCATTCATTAGATAGATGATAGACAGGTGGCAGAGGGGCAGGGGCAGAGGCAGGGGTAGGACCTTGGCTCCAAAACGACGAGGACGACTGTGTCAATAATTTGGGGGCACGACAACGATGCACACAGGAAGCAATTATGTGGCCCACGAGCAGATAAGTGTATCTGTAAGTGCGTGTGTGTGTGTGTGTGTGTGTGTGAATGTGTGAAGGTTATTTACAATACAGCTCTACCCCTCTCCGCTTTCTCCCTCTCCGCTCACTCTCTTTCTGTCTCTCTATCCTCTCTTGTAATGAGGTTGTGTTGAATGTTTAATCATAATACAAGCGCATTTATCCACCAAAAATCGTTAGCAGGTTTGTAAACGGTAGAGAAAGCGGCAAGAGGTGGAAGAGAGGGGGCTTAGGTGGTGGCAGTGAAAAGGGCATACCGCAGTGGGAACTGCCAGTTGATTTCTGTTGACATGCCGCACATATCGGAACACACTTTTTGACATGTAATTAAATATTTTTGCGGTTTGCCAAACAAACAAGAAATCAAAACAGATCAATCGACCCTCGCAGCAGGCAACAGACTCTCCTTCTCTCCCCTCTCTGAACCCTCTCTCGCTCCCTTGTGTAACATAAATATGCATAACCATTGTGGCAAAAACAATGAAAGGCAACGCAGGGCAACTGGCAATGGAAGAACTCTCTCTCTTCCTCTCTTCCTCTCTCCATCTCCCTCTCCCTCTCTTTCTCTCGCCCGATTGATGTCAAAGGAAATGCGTACAATTTTCCACCGACGACAAATGAAAATGAAATCGAAACGCAACGAAAAACGATAAATAAACACACAAAACAAAACGAAATGAAACCAAATGAATCGCAGCCAAATGAAACGAATCGAATTGAATATCCTCACTTGAAACCCCAACCACGCCCCGTCTCTTCCTCTCTCCCCCCTTTGGCAAATGTTGATGCTTTTTTTGCCTCTGTATGCCGAATAGGGGAGTGAGGTGCATAGAGGTGGAGAGAGAGGGAGGCAGCAGGAAATGGCATGAGTGATTCACTGGCCAATGCGGCGTATGAGTAATGCGGCGCGTGCGTTCTTCTTCTTCTTCTGCGTTCGGCACAATAATCGAAACAGGCGACACTCAATTAAGACACTATTCAGTACTTACAATATGAATATGTGTATGAGGAATGAATAAGTGATTAAGTGCAATATAAGAACGATGAATCGATAACTGTAATGAGACAGGCATCGATTTTTTCAGAGGGCGCAAAGAAGGAGAAAAGCTTTAAAGAGAATTAAGGCATAAATGTTGCCTCGCTCTTATTTTCTCTCTATGAATTTCTGAATTTCTTTGTTGCCTATCTTTCTCTCTGTCCTTCGCTTTCAGATTCTCTATTTCCTTTCTCTTTTTTTAAGAAAGAGTTTCTACCTTCTAGCTTTTCTCTCGTCTATTGTCTTTCTTGCTTTTTTGTCCTACCATGTGTATCATCTCTTTTATCTTTACCATCTTTACAATCTTTATCATCTCTACCATCTCTACCATCTTTATCATCTCTACCATCTCTATCATCTCTACCATCTCTACCATCTTTATCATCTTTATCATCTTTACAATCTTTATCATCTTTACCATCTCTACCATCTTTATCATCTTTATCATCTTTACAATCTTTATCATCTCTACCATCTCTACCATCTTTACCATCTCTACAATCTCTACCTTTATCCATTTCACTTTTGCACTTTCTCTCTCTGCTCTTAACTTAAATTTCTGCTTAAAATAATCAATAAGAAAAAAAATGCTCAAGAAATATTTATAAGAGCACACAAAGTTCAAGTGCTTCTTCTCCTCTCACCCCACCTTGCTTCCCCTATTTAACAGAGTCCCCTCTACTCGCTGCTAATGAGAAAATAGCTGCTCTGCTGCTATGTCGAAGAAGTAGAAAAGTTCAAAGAAGAAAACAAACACACACACACACACACACACACACAGAAAGCGAAAAAATGAACATTGCATACTTTAGCAAACTGCGCTGCTTGGTTAACTTAATATTTTCTTGACTCTTCGCTGCTCCTCTTCTCTTCTCTTCTCTTCTTTTCTCTTTTCCTCTTCTGCTTCTTCTTCTCTTTGGCACTCTTTGCTGTTGATTTTTGCACACTTGCGGCGTACTTAACCGTGCATATGAAAGCGTACTCCACACACACCAACACACAGACACAAACACACACGCACCCCTCGCTCACACACACACATACTGCATACTGCAGTCTACACACTCACACACAATCCGCATCCTGCTGCATCCATGCCCCACTTTGCCTTATATTTGTGAGGGGAACCAGGGGTAGAGTGTCCTAAGAGGAGTGGGCAGGAGGGAGGAGTGGGGCAGTAAAGCGGGGCAGTGTCGTTCCTCATTCAGTCGTTCATTTTCACATTTCACTTGCCTACATTTCTTTCTCGTCTTTTTCAAAATACCCTGTAGATTGTTAATGAGCGGATCCAAGTTGGCTGTTTGGACTGCAAGTCTAAGCTCAATTACATATATATATACACAAATAGTATATAAAGTGGATATATAGATAGATATTTGAATATTCAGCTGATTTTTTAAGCTCTAGTATATCATCTTTCCTTACTAAGATCTTCATTCTTATTTAACTTATGATCTTCCTACTTTACGTTCTCTCTTTCGTTCTGCTTCTCCCTTTCCGTCTCTTTTCTCCCTCTCTCTCTCCCTTTCTCTACCTCTCTTCCTTGGCTCTTTATCTACTCTACTCTCCTTCTTTATCTCAGCTGCCTCTGCCTCCATCATTTCCTTCTTAAATCCTTGCCTCAGAACATATCTCTTCTTCCCTTAAACTACAGGGTATCTGCCCGTCATCCACTTCTTCCTTTATAGAAACTATTCGCACTTGTTTTTCCCCTTAAATTGTTAAAATGGAGCATACAAAATAATTGCGTAGGCGCATATAATGTGCCCGGCAAGCTCAGAGATGGCCGGCAACAGGAATGGGATTGGAAATGGGAACGGGATAAAAGAGCAGCAGGCATGGTGGGGCAGCAAGGAGGGGCAGCAAGCAGAACAGGCAAGGGAAGCAGGCGGGCATTTGTCCTGGTTGAGGCCGCAGTTTCTGTAACATTTTGCGTCATATATTTCGGTTTTAATTCGCAGCAAAAGCTGTTGCGCACTCTGAGGCTGGCACCAGCTGCGCATTAAATTGAAATTGTTGCAATGTTGCAAGCTTATGCGGCGCCACAAGCCGTAGCAGCTTTCTACGTTTGCATTAGAGGAGCAAACGTGCGCTCTTGCTCTCGCCCTCTCTCTCTCTCTCCCTCTCTCTCTCTCTTTCTCCGTGTCACTTTAATGTTTATAAAATTAAGTATACGCAAAGTTAACAAAGCCAGTCACGAATCTCAGGGTAGCTTTGTATCTCTTTCGCTGTCTCTTTCATACATATGCATTAATTCCTTAACTCTTTGTATGCCAGTGCATCTATCTCTTTCTCAGTGTCTTTAACTCCATAGAAATTAAGTATTCGCATAGTTGAACACGTTAACCAATCATGCCATGAAGTACAGCGTGTCTCTATCTTTCTCTCTCTCCCCAAGGCTCATATGAAATGAAGCTTATGCCAAGTTATCTCTGGTAAATCGTTAGTTCAAATTCATTTAAGCTGTTAATGAACTAGTTCAGGGCACGCTTCGGTATTTTTTCAGCTCTCTTGACGCACAATGCGATCTCTCCCCTCGCTTTCGTTCTCTCACTCTCTCTCTCTCTCTCTCTCTCTTTGCCTCTCTCCCTATCTGTCCGTCTCGCTTGAGTCACAGGCCTTTGGTGCCTTGTAGCCGCAAGGACAGTGCATCAAAATGCATAACGAATACCAAAGTCAAAGAGTAAAAGTTTATTTTATACACAATTTTTTAATTCTTTCAAGCCCGCAAAGAAGGGACTCCGCACACCGCGAGAGAGATAGAGCGAGGGGGGGGGGGAGAAAGAAGAAGACAGAGACAAAGCTGGCTTACAAAATGGTGTCAGCTATGGCGGCTGCCATTGAAAAAACAAGCAGAAAAGCGAAAAATGCAGAAAAGTCAAGTAGGTATAGTTACAGTTGAGTAGAGTCAACGGACAGATACCCTGTAAAAGCAATATCAAATTGAGTAAGAAAGTTGGCAACTTGAGGAAATATTTTAATAATCATGTGCAAAATACCCTTTACTTGTCAAGTGGGTATATCAAATTTAAAAATAATTATATATAGCTAAGCTACTAAGCTTTCTGTATGCCAAATTCAATCAAGCTAGCTCCCATACTAACAGAGATCTGCGCTCTCAAAAATATAAGAGACAGTTCAAATAAAGGGAGACATTTAATTGCACGTAACAGTCAATCAGGGATACGTATATTTCGGCTTAGTTGGTTCCACTAAAGCATCAAACTCTTCTTCGCCCAGTTTCATGGAGTACAGGGTATCAAAAAAAAAAACGCAGAAACTATTAGAAGGTGTTGGCTGGCAACATTTTCCAACTTGACTTCAGCCGACACCGACTACACACACACACATGTGCCAAGGATGCGTGCCTATCTCTCCTCAGGTGTGGGTAGCTATGCACGTGTGTGTGTGTGTGTGTGTGTGTGTGTGTGTGTGTGTGTGTGTGTATTGTGCACATAAATTGCAGCCACCATGCATACATAAACGAAAGGTTATAACGTCGACTGGCTTTTGTTGTTGTTGCTGCTGTTGCACTCAGCACTTTTCGTTAGGTGCTTCTCTTTTTTAAGCTGTTTCTCCCTAGTTTAGCTTCTTCTTCTTCTGCATCTCTTTTTTTCGGGGTAAATGATTAAACTCAAAAGCATCACGTGTGTGTATTTTTTGTTTAACCTCCACCTTTTATGCAAAGCCTTGAGTTTTATGAACTAGATGGAAGTCGAGCTGTCACAAATAGAGCTGATAAAGCAGAAGAGCAGTACCCCAAAAGAAAGGGGGCTGGCAGAATTGAAAGCAAACAGGGTAAGAGAGAGAGAGAGAGAGAGAGAGAGAGAGAGATAGAGAGGAAGAGAAGGAGAGAGAGCATAATACATGATATGTGGTTACTCTCTCTTTGGCACAAATATTGATGTCAAGCACACTAACGGTGGGCGAGAAAGAGGAAGTGGGAGTGCGTTATGAGTTGACTTTAAGATGACTTTCAACTGAGCAGGGGTTAAGTTGGAGAAATTAAAGAGTAAGTGATGAAGAACTGATATAAAATGTACGGAAATCAAAGTTAGAATTAATTAAGAATTGAGTTTAAAAGAGAATACATATGAGAGTTTATCCACATGCATTACTCGCATTGCTTTCTACGTATTTTACTTATTTTACTAAATTAAAAAGTGGTTTAATAATTTAAGATACTATCTTTATATAGCACAATCTGCAGCTGAGATCTAAAGAAAATAACATCGTATCACATCACATCTTGTCTAATAAATTCCAGCTCAGTTTCAGCTCAACATAAAGTTGTCTAAGAAGTTCTCTATATGCAAAAATCAAAAAAATTTAGCTCAACATAAAAGAAGTTTTAGCTTTCCTAGAAGCTCTCTAAATCTATGGACAACATAAGAAAACAATTTCAGATACCCTTTAAAACTTAAAACAATACAAAAATGGCCTTCAGTCTTTTATTGCTTATTTACATTTCTTTTTGCTCAGCTTGCAGAGATTTCTGTAGATTTCCTTTATATGAAATTCCATAGTTTCCTTACTTAAGTTTCAAAACTTTAAGTCAACTGAAACTAGAATTTTTCAGTTACTTTTCATCCATAAAGTGTTTAAGATATCTCTGATCTCTCTTTTTCAAATTGCTCATAATTTGACCAATTTTTCTACGGTAATTGAATTTGAAATACCTTTCGTATAATTCCTTTATGCTCCCTTTGTTCAGTGTCAGTCAAAGATCAAGTCACTCAAGTGTACTAAATATATTCCAATTTAGCAATGACAACAATTTATAAATGTCAAATACTTTAATTATGATGACGGTCCCTGTAAGTAGGCCACAAAAAACATTCCAGCCAAATTAAGGCAAAGCAATTGAGGCGTAGTCTGTGTGGTAATCTGACTTTTGCTAGCGTTGCATGTTGCATGTGTTGCATGTGTTGCACTAAGCTGCCAAAGTTACCAAACGAAAACACTTAATAGACTTGGCCAGCTGTCATAAACCGATTCAAGCTCAACCAATTTGCATTCGAAATGAGCTTAACGAACTGACCTATGCCATTGCGATGATTGTGGCTGCATTGCTGAAGCTCTAGTTTAGCTTTATTTCCTCGCTCTCTGACCCCCCCCCCACCTCACCCCTCGCGTTCTTTCCCTTGCTCTCTTCTTGTATATATAGTTTCGTTAGTTAGAGAAATTTATGAAATATTTCTCGATTGAAAATATTTGAGCTCATGCTTTGGTTTTACTTTATTTTGTTGTTCAAGATTGGCCCAACTTGAACAAGTCGGCAATGTGATGGCAATGCGTAGTATGTGCGTATGTGTGTGTGTGTATGTATGTGTGGGTGTTTGTGGTAAGTCTGTGTACTGCTCTGGCCAGAAGCTGCAGCCGAAGGCAGTCAAACTCGAATTTATTATGGGATTTGAAGGAGAGAGCAGAGCAAAGAGAGAGCAGTCTTCCCCCTCTCTCACTCCCCTCCCCCTTGCCCTTTTACTCTGCTTGGCTTTTAGCCGGAATGCAAGAACAGCTTGCTGACTGCTTGACTTGCTGCTGCTGGCCATCCCCTTTCAACCACTGCCCCCCCCCCACCACGCAGCTGCTGCTGCTACTGATGATGATGCACGTTGCACGTTGCACGTTGCTGCAGCCTTGCCAGACGCTCAGCACGCGGACAAGAATGAGCACGTTGAAATGATTACCTAAAGCAAACACAGACATGGCAGCAAACAAGCACACACATACACACATAGCGAGGCAGGCACACCCACTGAGCCTGGCTATTGTTACAAAATGTTGCCCCCTGTGCTTCAAAGGCTGATGATGATGATGGCTTGAAGGCTTAAAATGTTCACTCAACAGGGGGGGAGGAGAAGATAAGGGCGGCGGTGGCGGGGGCGTGGCTTGCCACGCAGCAGGTGAGTGTTGTCTGTGTGTGTGTATTTGGGTGTAACTTGTTCTTGGGCACGCATGTGTGAAAAGAATGCAAAGACCGGCCGGCATGAAGCACCATCACCCCGTGGCACACGCTGCGTATACGTAATTTTGCCAGTCAGCCCTGTCCTATCCTGTCCTGCCCTGTATACATATGTGTGCACTCAAAACTAGTGCCACGACAGCTGAGTGTGCCAGTGTGTGTGCGATTGTGTGTGACTCTGGCAAGGTAGATGAGCTGCCTCACGAGTACACTCGAAAAACGTGTGTGAACAGGCACTTGATTGTGTTATTATTATTGTTTGAAGTGTTGCTTTCTGTTGCCGTTGTTTATCTGCCTGCATTGTAACTGCAACTGTCGCAATGGGCGTCAGCGAGAGGGGGAGTGGCAGCGAGTGAGTGGGATGCGGGGCAGGACTCTCTCTTTGTGTGTGTGTGTAGCGGTGCGTTGCTGTGGGTCTTGTTGTCTGTTGTCACACAGTGGTAGCTCATGTTTTGATCTGCATACATATGCATTTTCTGTTATCGATAATGTTATCGATAATTAAACATTTGCAAACTTTACTTCAAGTCATAATGCATAATCGCTGATTGATTGAAATGGTTATTTGAAGTGACATCAATATACATATCGAATTTATCTTTTATTTTCATCGATTAGTGTTATCGATAAGTAAATAATCGTTGCTATAGTGTCTAGTTAGTCACCATAGGGCATTTTGTTTAAATTTTTAAGAAATTGAAAAAATTGTACTACCGATAACAGTTATCGATTAGCATTATTCTATTATTTATTAAGTTATCGATTGACATTTAACTATTATTTATTGCACAATCAAGTAAACCATCATAAATTATTTTCCATTTCTCAATCGTATGTTCTAAAACGTATGTTATCGATAAACGATAAGTTACATAGAAATACCTAATATCGAGTGAATGCATATATTTTTGGCTAGACATAATTTGCCTCACTGTACCCAAGCCACAATGGCGCCCTCTCCTACCCCCAGTCAAACCGATTGTGGGCCTCCCTCTCTCCCTCCCTTGCTCATTCGTTTCCTTCTTCTCCTTCTTCTACTTCTTCTCCTTGCCGCACCCCTTCGGCGTGTGCCCACTTTAGGAACTGTTGCATTGTACGCAGCGCACACTTGAATGCACTTCAAGTGCAGCCAACCGTCCGGGGGCAACCTCTCGGATGCGTCCCCGTTTCATTAGGGTTACCACCGCCTGCCTGGCTGACATTTGCCGAGCCATTGCTGGATGCAACTCTCAATAGTCGTGGGGTCAACCGAGTAACCAACCAACCAACCAAAACGACCGACCGACCAACGAGTAGCTCTGGCGACCAACTGTTCCATTCGAACAATGCATTTATTCATTTATTTATTTCGTGAATTTCTTGCGAAATTTGCGCAAAATTTTGCATGCACCTAACAGAGCCTGAATGGAGCCTGAAAGCTCTGTGGCAACTCTGGGGGCAATTGCCACGAATTAAACCAATTACTTTTAATTATTGCACAAATTCAGTACGAATATTCCCCAAACTATTATTGCCAATTTGCGTTTAGTATTTATTAAGGAACATAATGTAGGCTTGTTTTCAAAATATATTCACCAAATTCCTCCTTGTGGGTGAGTAATATTAAGCTCTATATACATAGGCCCATTAGTGCTTTGACTGTAGAACGAAATTAGAGTTGTATGAATTAATAAAAAGAATTAACATCGTGATGATGTTTTATGTGGAAAATCTTATATTCCTAGCAGATCTCTGCTTCTACAGTACTTTAACTTGTCACAAAGAATCAATCTGGGTTTATAAGAGGTTCAACTGTAAAATAGAAATATGAAACAATCCATATATGTGTTTGAATTAAAGTTGCAATGGAAAAACTTCATGATGATATTCCATGAGCTGTATCTCCGGTACTACAGTTCTTTGAGTTACAAAAGTTGCCACAGACAATCTTCTAATCTCAGCAAAACGTAAGTGTGTTTATATAAGTTTGCATGCCACCGCAACGCCCTGAATTTACCGCTTAATGTATAAGATAATACGCACTCAGCTCGCGCTCGCCATTAGCTGTTTCTTTTTTTTTTTTTTTTATTTTCCACAGCCAACTTTGCTCTCTCAAAACTTAATATAAACATTGCATATTTATGTTGGAATATTCCCTTGACCCACTTGCCACCTCGACACCATTACAGGGTATACAAATCAGCGCAACTTCACCGCCCCCCGCTGTTGTCGTTGTTGTTTTTGTTGGGAAATTTGCGCAGAATTGTGCTGCGAAAATCTGTGCAATTATTTAATCATTTAAAACGAATTTGTTTGCCTCTGCATCGGGTTCAAGAAGTGCCCGATAATGATAATTTGTATCTGTGTGTAAGTGTGCCAGTAAATCCGTGTGAATCTGTTTTCGACCCCCACTCGCGCCACAGACCCTTTTCGCAGCAGCAGCTCCCAGAGCGCGCCTTGGCGCCTTTGTGTGCGTGTGAAGGGTAATTTATGGAAAATTACTAAACGACTACACCGAATGCGTGCAAATTACGCCATTCAGCTTGGCTCCAGCCAAAAAAAAGTGGGCGGAAAAAACGTGAAACGTGGAATACCCTTTGGGGCTTGCTGAGATCTTTAATAAGTGACTGTCGGAATATAAATATGAGAAATTTCTGTAGTTTGTTTGAAGAACTTCATACTGAAAGCTGAAAGCAGTTATATTTTGTAGCTCTTCTAAGCTCTGATTACTCATGAATCTTCTTTATCTTCTCTTCTATTATATATCAATTTCTGATCTAAATCATAATCATTTCAATATTGATCTTCGAGATCTTAACTTAAGGAAAGGAATTTTTTGAGACTTGAAAGGATGTATGATAAAGTTCATATTTGAATTGGACTGATTACAATTTTATTCCAATTTCTGTTCTTTGAGGCATAATATTGGGAAAGAACATTCAGAAACTGTTTATGTGCTTTGAACAAAGGAATTAATTGCAGGAGCACAGGAAATATGTACTTTAAACTGGAACAAGAACCGGAAGCAGAACTGGTACTATTATCCAAGCACCTTATGCATTTGTACAATACTCCCTGTAGTCACAACACGGGGAGCATAGGGTATAAAAATGGGTTAAGTGCAGCTGAATGCTGGAACTGAAGCTGCAACGAAAGCGGGAAACAGTTCCGGAGTGCAATGGCCAGCAGGAGAAAAAGAGACAGAGAGAGGGAGAGAGGGAAATAGAGAGAAGGGGGAAGAGAGAGAGTGAGAGAGAAAGCGAAAGGGAGGCGGGTCACTTGGTTTGGCAGAAACAGGCGCATTTGCAGGATGTTGGCGCGCGCGCTTCATTATCGTAAACAAAAAAGGCAGCGCCGTTCAGCCTGGCCGCCACTTGCTCCTCCGCTTGGCCTCGGAGCAGCAGCAGCAGCAATATCAGTAACAGCAGCAGGATGCAACATGCGAACGGAAGGCGGGTCCGGGCGAGCATGATAAAGCAGCAGCAGCAGCAGCAGCCGGAGCTGCCTTCAAGCTGCCATCTCCAGTTGCAGTCGAGCCATGATGATAATAATGATGATCATTATGTTGATGATGATGAGGATGACGATGTTGCTTCTGCTTCAACTTCTGCTGCTGCTGATGATGATGATGATGCTGCGGCGGCTGTGGCTGCTCATTAAAAATTACCGTTCTTATGAAAAGTGGAATTAAAACGTGAAGTTGGCTAGCAAGACGCGTAAACTTTTAACTGTTTATAATTCGCAACGTTGCAAAATGCACTGACAAAAATACAAAAAAAAACATAAAACAAAAAACAAAATAGTAAAAAGGAAAGCGACAAAGCGCCAGAATACAAGCAGGAAGAAGAAGATGAGCAGAGCAGATATTCGGAATGCGAAATAAACAGACAGCTGTCGTGTTTATGCGCCACAGCTTATCTGATAAGGCCGCTTCGAGATAGAGAGTTCTGAAGAAGTATTGTATAAAACTATATTACTCAAGCTTTACCCTGTCTTATTTTAAACAATTCGATCCTCACTTAACCTAACCTAACCTAACCTAACCTAACCTAACCTAACCTAACCTAACCTAACCTAACCTAACCTAACCTAACCTAACCTAACCTAACCTAACCCAACCTAACCTAACCTAACCTAACCTAACCTAACCTAACCTAACCTAACCTAACCTAACCTAACCTAACCTAACCTAACCTAACCTAACCTAACCTAACCTAACCTAACCTAACCTAACCTAACCCAACCTAACCTAACCTAACCTAACCTAACCTAACCTAACCTAACCTAACCTAACCTAACCCAACCTAACCTAACCTAACCTAACCTAACCTAACCTAACCTAACCCAACCTAACCTAACCTAACCTAACCTAACCTAACCTTACTTAACCCAACCTCACGCAATTATACGTATCTATACCCTCTGTTCTCTCATCTAATCCAATCTCAAGCTAACTCTTCTTAAACTATCCCAAAATAACCTAATTTAAAAATCTGAAATCAACGTCAACAAAGCTAACCTACTCAATTTTGCCCTAAGCTAACTTCCGCAAAGTTAGAAAGCCCCAAATAACTTAATAAAACTTCCCGCTAAATTCGATCAATATCAGCTTCGCCCTGACATTCTTTTCTGTTTTGTCGTTTTTTCTGAGTTGCTTCAATTCAAAGTCATTATCACGATATGAAACAGTGCATGAACGTGATTAGTTGGACGGACAGTTTGAAAAACAATGTTAAACGGACAATGAATTCGAAACACAAAGGGACTTAAGACTGAAGCTGTTTTTCAAAGCTGCCTGTGGTAATTCTTTGTCTTTGTCTACCACTAGAACTCCCACTCTCTCTTTCTCCCGCCTTCCAATCTGCCTTGCTCTCCCCTCTTGAAGCTAAATAGTTTCTTAGGACTTTCTTGATGCTTCGCATTCTACAACTCATTCAGGGCCTTGACTATTTGTTTGGCTCTCGCACTCGCAAGTCATTAAGACTAATGGCCAACTAAAAGCAGTGAAAGCAGTAGGTAGGAGTGTGGCAGAAGGGGAAATAGAAAAAGCAGCTGCAAAAGAGGAAGAAAAAGCACCTATTGCTTTTGCAGCTGTTTTGAGGATTTGATTTTGTAGCGGGTTTTACAACACGCCTCTCTCTCTCTCCCTCTGCCCTCTGCCCTCTCCCGTTGCACGTCGCCCACGAATTTATTTTACTTCTTCTTTCTCTTTTGCCCATTTGCGCATTGTTTGCCATTGTTAACGCCTCGTGCTGCCCCTTCTCTCCCTCTCTCTTCGTCTCTCTTTCCTGTGTGTATGTGTGTGTGTGTGTGTAATTAAGCACTTCACTCGAGTTGTAAAATGTGTTCGAAGCTTGCTATACCCCTCTCTCTCTCTTTCTCGGGCGAACTCATCACGGAATTTGTCGAAAAACAATTTAAGGCAAACCATGCGGTTTTTTCGGGCGACCACACTCCCTATACACATAGATATATGCACTATATAGCCTCGCACTAGTATTTTCCACTATTGACTACCAATTTCGGTTGATTTTATTGAATTTCGAAGAACAACAGAAAAAGCCGAAATAAAACACATCGTACATATACATATATAGACTATATATACGTGTAGAACAAACCATAGAGAAAACAAAAAAATCGAAAAAGTGGAAGAGAAAAGAGGAAAAGTTTGTTTGGCGAGTGCAAGTGTTGCGGCTGGCGCTCGAGAGGAAAATTCAAATGGACTTTCCAACTAAATTGCAACAGCAAGAGGTGCAAACGTGTTGAAAGAGTGAGAGAGAGCGACTGCGAGAGAAAGAGAGAGAGAGGGAGATAGTGGGTAAGCGCAACAAGAGATATAGCCGAAAGGCGAAATTCGCCAGGGGGAAGAAGACGAGAATATGTTTTTGGGGTAGCAGAAGACTGAGTAGTAAAGTAGAAAGAAGACACTGCAGTAAAAATGAATGTGAGTAAACGAAAGAGGAAAAGGACAATAATATAATAAGAGATATATATATGATATATAAAGAGAGACAGTAAGCGAAAATAAACAAGGAAAAAGAAGATAATGATAGCAGAATAAGAGATGGAAACGAATCAAGAAACTAAATGCGAAAAAAGAATTGTATATACATATATGTATGTTAAATAAACAGAGAAAGAAAGCCTAAAAGGAAGAATGAAAAAATGTTAGAAAGAAAGTGGGATAATATCTTGTTATATCAAAAGATAAGCTCACACTAGAGATGAAACGTGAAGGGAGTGTAGTGAACGGAGCAGAACTAGAGGGCAAGTAAGAAAGACGTGTAGGGAAAACGAAGCAATAAAAAAGAAACTGATACGACCAACTAAGAAAGGCAATGAGATGCTTCTCTTTCTTCTGAATGATTTAAATAGAAATGCAAAAGTGAATTGTCTTGAGACCAAAGAAAGATTCCTTCACTCACAAGTCACAAATGAATTAGATAATCAACTTTACCCACTTTGCTTTAAGGAACACCTTCATTTCCCCGCCCAACCCCTCCCCCTCTTTTGCACACCGACTGTGGCTTCTGATTGTGCTTTGTGGGGTCCCCCGAGGGCAGCTTGACTGATGTGTGCACACACACACACACATATACTGTGCGTATACGTAACGTAACGTAACGCAAATCAAATCCAAGCCTCGAGGGAAGACTAAGGGGAAGAGGGACAAGGAGGGGGTTGAGGATAGAGGGGAAACAACCTTGATAAGTCTAACCGAACGAGTTAAGTGCTTCATTCAAGCGAAATGCAGTTTTGGCTCTCGTGCTGCCATTACACACACTTTTAGCAGCATTTCGAATTAAATGCAGAAGGTGGAAAGAACAGGAAAGAAGGAAAGAGAGAGGGATAAAAAGAGAGAGAGAGAGGCGGTGAAGAGAAAGAACTTTCCCTTTAGGTGCACTCTCGTCTCACACACACTTATTCTCATTCGTCTCACTGCTGCCACTTTTTGGTTGCACAAACTAAATGAAATTATTTCCGTATAATTTATTTGCACTACCCAAGAAAATGATATAAGTGCGTTGGCGCTAACTCGGCCCTGGGGCAGCAACGACGAAGACGGCGGCATTCATTAAGTGCAACAGCGCCAGGCCAGAAACAGGCACAGTGGAGCAAAACAAAGAATGCATAGTTGCAACTTGTAGTATGAACTTTTTAGAAGAAGGTCAAGTTATTAGGAAGAAGATATTCTCTTGTATTGAATTGTATGGTATTATATTGTTAATATACTATTATGTGAACTTATATGATATGTAACAACAAGGTTTGATACTGTACAAAAACACATAATTCTTATCTTAATTGAGGTGTAATTATGGATTTAGGTACTTCCCACCACCATCAACTTCAATGTATAGCATATGTATAGATTGAACTACCTCTTAAAGTCTATATTCATTTTAGTGCCAATTTTATACAGATATTTAAATTATTTGCCATTCTTTCCACTGTACTCTCTTGCATTCGCTGCTTGAGTTTTACAGTCTATACTTTCACTCCCTTGACACCTACAGCTGTCGCGCCTTGAGTCTCTCTCTCTCACTCTCTCTCTCTCCCAGTCTCCTCTCCCTTTGTGATTCCCAAGCCCAAATCTCATCTTTAATTGTTGCCCCAGTCTCATCATTAGCATTAGCTTCGTCTCATCTCGTCCTGTCTCATCTCATCGCATTGCATCATCAACTGCAGTTTGCAGTCTTCGCGTTCAACTCGCGTCTTCTTGCTCCTCTTCTCCTCTCACCTCATCCGCTTTTGAGTCTGAGTCTCATTCGCAGTTGTATAATCGTTTGTCTTCATCATCATCATCAACGGAATCATCATCAGTCGCGAAGAGAAGTGCAGAAATTTATGCTTGACACAGAAACACAATTTTCGACTGACTGTCGGCCATTTTGTTCATCTTGTCGAGCCTCCATTTGGTTTGTGTTTTCTCTCATGTTCGTCTACCATGTTTTTTTTCGCTTCGCTGCTGTTGTTGTCGGCGTCTCTTTCTCTCTCTCACTCCCTCCCTGTATTCCTCGCTATCTCTGTGTGCTATTTGTTTTTTTCTGTGTCCCTTTGCGTCGTTGCAAATTGAGTTGCAACGCGCTTGAAAAAGGCGAAGAACTTCCTCGTATATGATACATAGTTCACTGTTTTTTGTGATGCTTTGACTAGCAGATATCTAAAGTTGGCTTTAGTTTTGGCACTTTATTCATCGTCTTTACGCTCAGACCTTAAGTTAGCTTATCTTTCGCACTCTATTCATCGTTTCCCTATACACTTTTTACTTCTTTACTTTCACTTTCGTTCCTTGGCTCTGACGACCTTCAAAGTGCTTTCTAATGCGCTTAATTGGTTGCCGTTTGCCAAGCAACCCGCTCAACTTTGTCGTCGTGTGAGGACAAGAACAAACATGTCTGTGATTTGGGTTAGAAAAGCAAAGCTTGGGCGATGATGCTTCAGGTGCAAATTAACAAGTTTTTAATGATGCAACGTGAACTCTATAGATACCCTGGATTTGCCTTATTTTAACTAATTGCCCGTAATAAGTAAAGAGAGGGGAGGGGAGGAGGGAAAGTGGCGCAAAGGCGCCGCAAGGGCGCCGAGTGCAAATCTTGTGCTACGTATGTAGAAAATGCGATTAAGCAGCTGCAAAAAGAAGCAAAACGCGCAGAAATTGTGTTGCCAGGCCAAAGCAGCCACAAGAGTTGTGCACACACATCAGACAGCCAGATTGAGTGTGTGTGTGAGTGTGCAGGTGTGTGTAGAGTGCAGTGTGCTGTGAGCAGATAGCTTAAGGTCCCATGCATCATGACGAAGCTGTTGACACTTCATAAATACATGAGTTGCACTCGGCGCTCACTCACATGCGTTCACACACACACACGCACTCACAAGCGTACATACATATGCTTAATGTTGCAGTTGTGTGTCTGTGTGTGTGTGCGAGTGTCAGCAATTGTTACGCTTTATGCTTTGTTATACCCAGTATTTACCAAAGAGGGGAGTATTTACCAAAGAGGGACAGCTCATTATGACACATAAAGTGCTGTGCCATTAAACTATCGATTAAACTATCGATAAATTGAAAAGACTTTATAATATTGACAGTTATAGTAGTTGTTAACAATTTGTATTTTATAGATCTTTTGGACTCAAAACAGAAATTTCCCAAGAAGAACATCAACGGATTTACATTTATAAAAATGGTCACAGTTATCGGACAATACAGAAAGAATATACAAAACCCAGCACTGGAAATATCTTATAATATTTAAAAATGCCTTCAATTTCTCTGGTTACCCTAACTTAATTCATTTTCTTTCAATATTATGCCATCCCTTATAGGGTATTTCTCTTGTACTCTCTACCTCTGTTTCAACTCTTTCTTTGCGCTTCGCTATTTTTATATTTTCTGTTTTCGCTTTGTCCTCCTCTCCGAGCACTTCAACAAATTTACACTTGTATCACTCATACGCTCCTTTTTTATGCTATTTGCCCCCACATGCAAACACATTGCACACAACGCACACACACTCACACACACATTGCCAAGCACACCTTAGCAGCACTTGTTGTTGTTGTTGTCAACGCTTGTTTCACGCCTGAATCGTCGCATGCGGGAAGCAAGAAAAAACTACAACCACAACAACAGAAGCACCAGCAGCAACAACAACAAAAAATAGAAGAAACCGGAGGCAAAACAAACAGAAAAAGGAAACAAAATTTTAACAACAAAATTAAAAGCACGCGAAATTTGTGTACACTACGGAAATGACAAAAATTCCAATGAGGGTTGACTTAACTAATGACGAACACGACGAAGCGACGAGGCTTTCAAGCGGGGTCAAAGAGGTTTGCGAACCGGTTCACAATGGGTTCAGAGTGTTAAATAAATTCACAACAGCAGTTTGATTTGTGCAAAAAAGTTTAATGAGTATTTAAATGTTATAGCTAAGTTGAACCGGTTCAGGAGTGGTTCAAATTAGATTTTCGTGATATCTGTACAGTTCAGTGTACAATTCATCTGAGAAAGACTGTGAGTATAATTGTAGTGTGTTTTAGGGATATCAAATCCCGATTGTTAGTAAGTTGATATACTCCGAACCGGTTGAAAGGTGGTTCAGTGGTAAATTGTTAAATAAGTTAAGGTAAATTGATTATTGCTATTTGATTTGTATTGCGAAAATAAATTTGAAGTTGCTTTGAGTCCGTTTAAGATATGCTGAACCGGTTCAAAAGAGGTTCAGAAGCATTACATAGCAGCTACATATGCATATTTAATAAAATGTTGCTAATATAATAATATACAATCCAACTGCAAGAAGAAATAAAGGTGCTGAACCGGTTAAAAAGAAGTTCAGAAGCATAACATGGCAACTAATAAAATAAACTCAAACTGCAAATAAAAATGATAAAGTGTTCGATTGGAGGCCGTTTTATACGTGCTGAACTGGTTCATAAGTAGTTCAGGGTTAAGGCTCGCCTGCTATTCATGCGACAGTGCTGAAATTGGTGTTAATTAATGATATGAGCATAAGCTGCAAGTAGAAATGCCCAAAAAGTGCTTTAAATAGGACAACTCTCTCAAAAGGGTATCATGTTCCGTATACCGCAAACTCAACCCAAAGACTGAGGACAGACCTATGCAGTACATTTCGCAAAGAGCAACCGCACGTCGACGTGTCAGGGGGAACATGCTCCCTCGTGTTTGGTCTTAATGTCGCCCCGGGGCACTGTCAAGTAGGTAGTACGACATCGAAATAGTGCCAAGGAGCATTTAATAATATGAAAGGAAGAGAGAGAGAGAGAGAAGGAGAAATCCACTGCGGCATAAAGGGCAACACAATAGGCAAGGCTGCAGCTTGTGTTGCCTAATGAAAGGCAATTGGGGAAGGAAGATGGATGAAAGGAGGAAGTGAGTGGGAAACTCTGCTTGCAACTATGCGAGAGGCAAATGAAGGAAAAATAAGAAACAGAAAAATGAATCACCGACAAATTACGGTAAGAAAAGGAAATTTCAAACGGGAAATGGCGGCAGCAAAAATTTCGTTATGGGCACATCACAATTTTTTCTTCACACATTTCTTTTCCTTCATTTCTTTGGCAGTTACTGTTGCCGCTGCTCTATTTCTACTTCAGCGTGTGTATCCCTTTCTTCCTCTTATGCTGGCAGCAACAATTTCTGCAGTTTCTTAAGTTCTTTTATGGGCCAGCGGCCATCGGAGTTATAATAAAATTTTTAACATAGCTTGAGAGAAAGAAATACAAAAAATAAAGAAAAACACCAAAAAGAAAAGGTCTTATGAAATATGCATATGCTCATCTCGGGCTCACAGCGAAATGGCAAACAGTCACGGCCACGCCCACACTCAAACTCATACGCCCCCTACACATACTCACTTAGAAGTTTTTCATTAAAGTGCAAAAGCGGCACCAGGACCTTCACTTTAAGATGGTCGCCCTGGGAGCACGCCGAGATGAGCTAAGCCAATTGCTGCAGCTGCTTTCAATTTGCCACATTTCTTGAAAGTTACCTGCAATGAAAATGAAACAGAAATATTACGCATTAATATTGTGGATAAACCTTATAAATAATATATAATTTATAATATATAATAATCTGCAGACATCAACTTTGAGCTTACTGGAGATAGATAGATATTTTTGATAGTTATGCTTATATATGTATATAAACAATTCAATATGTAACAAATTTCTTGAGTTCAGAGGAGGGTATACAAAATGCGACTAGTGAACCTATAATATGCATTTTTTTTCTTCTCTTTTCCCATTTTCGATAGAGTATTGTGTACAAAAACAGCGTAAAGTACCATAAATTTGTACTCAGTCAGAGAGCAAAAAAGAAGAAAGGTTAAACGAGACAATTCAAGAGAAAAAAAAGGAAAAACTGTGAAAAACTGTGAAAAACAACTTATGTATTTACACATGTATTTTCCTAAAATAAAAAGAATATGTTAGAGTGCAAGGGAAACAGATAAGTGAAAGAGTTTTCTGGAATTTCAGTCAGTTTTCAAATCATTTATTAACTCAAAACACAAACTCGTAAAAAAAAATAAAAAAATATAACAAAAACCGAAAAAAATGTATTAAGACATTCTCAGAAAAAGAGTTAATAGTAAATTTCCGGTCACCTACAGAATCAGATTTTATTTATCACAGATATCGGTTTTTTCACAACTGCAGTAACTAGAATGTCAAGTAGCAGATCCTTATTGATGTTCACAGCTGGCACAACCGGTGCCCTGATCCTCACCTATTGCATCTACTACGATATGAAGCGTCGAAACGATCCCGAATACAAGCGGAAAGTGCACGAGCGACGATGCCAAAGTAAACTAAATAAATTGAGATATTTCGATGCCGATAGTGACGATGATGCCGATTCCGGAATCGAGGATTTCGATATGAATGATTTGGTCATACAGTTCTCTTCGGTTAATTTGTTCAACACAATCGATCGGAACGATCAGTTTAGTACCGGAGGCAATGTGGCCGAGGGACTTTGCTATTTGGCCAATGCGATGGTGATGTGTACTCAGCCAGAGCCGATGGCGCAAAGATTACATGAATCGTTGCCCAAATCCTTAATAATGCCCCTTATGCATGAGCTGAGTGAAGTGCAGATTATGGACAATGACAACGACAGCAGCAGTGTCGACAGCAATACAAGCCTAATCAAGTTGCAATCGTTGTGAACTGCTTTAGATTCTGATTTGTCGGCTGTATTTTCTTTCCATATCAGTTGTTTACTTTTGAATCCGATTTTCATTATTTACAATAAGTTGGCCATGTTATAAATTAAATAAAACGATTTCCAGACTAGATTATTTCTCAACGGAGAACAGTATGAACTGATAAGAGAAACACTTGCAGGATTCCAACTCTTAAAAGCACTGAGATCTAAGTGTTGTTATATGTTGTTATATTATATATAAGCTATATATTATATAATTAGAATAGATTGCCACTTCCCCAACAAAATAGATAAACACAAATATTCAAATTTAAATAGTCACTCTAACTGAAATGATTTTAGTAATCCGTTTCAATAAAAATCGTATGTATATATATAAAAACTCTAAAACGGCCGGAAAAATGTGGAGAGAATGTTGTTGCTATGATACATTATTTAGTCAATCCAATGACAAATCCATGTCGACAAAATCCGTATCCATTAGCTGTAGTTGCGGTAATTTGTCCACAAGACTATTGTATATACGATTCGGTAGTGCTAGCTTCATGGCCTCCATGAGAGTTCCTGGTTGGGCGCATAGCATTATTGCAGTTGCCATATGCGCAAGTCCTTCGTCCAGATTGCCCAACCGAAAGAATTCCTCGCTCAGTTTAACCTCATTTTGGAAAAAGTTCTGAATAATTTCATGATCGGACATATCGAAGGGATTCATTTCTGCCATGTTGGTAGTTCTGTTAACATATGTCTCATATGTTTCCATATCATCCATTATTGAGCTCAATGCCATAGGAAATTGTTGTTTCATTTTCTGACGACGCTCACGCAATTTGCGCTTATAATGTGGATCGGCACGACGCTTATAATCGTAATAAATTAAATATCCGATGAGTAATACACTGGCAGCGCCAACGGTTAATGCCAGTACGCAATTATTATTCGACATTATTCTCTTTTTATGTTGTCTTTTTCGGTTCAATTTAGAAGATATTTGTAATATCTTGATTAAAAGAAAATGAATAAAATATGAATTTTGTACTCGTCGTTGTTATCCAAAAACTGATTAAAAATCAAATGAGAAACTGTTTACCTGCGACAGCATAACATTGTGTTTTTAAAAGTATTTGAAAGTTGATCAACTCATTTTGGGAACTCAACTTAGATATCTTATCTTTATACCCTTCGGAGGGTTTATTCATTTTGGTCAGGAGTTTCCCACGCACCTTAGCAGACATGTCTAAGACCATAAAGTATATATATTCTGAATCAGCATCAACAGAGGAATCGAATTGTGTGTCCATCTGTTACAACGCAAACTTGTCTTTCAGCTTTGGAGCTATCTTGATGAAACTTCCTAAAGATGTTTCTTATTGATGCACGCTGTATATAAGTCAGAACAAGCCGGATCGGATCGATATCTCGTAAAGCTACCATACAAACTAACTATAAGTAATAAGCATATAAAATTTCATTAAAATCGCACTACTATAAGATATAGCTGCCATAGGAACAATTGACCGAAATGAATGTTTTTTTGTATTAAGATCGCTCTGATTTTGGAATTGCAGGTGTCAATGCCAATCAAAGTGAGACATAATATTCTGCACCATTATATATCACTAGTATAGGAAGTGGATATAGTGACCTGCAGGGGTATAGAGTCTTCGGCATGTCAAAGGTAGCCTCAAAGGTTGCCTCAATGTAGCTTAACTAAAGTACATACATCATAAGCTACAGCTACAAGTAGGAACTATACCAAGTTTCCTTTATAAGGCTCGTGCTTATCGCAAAACCAGCAGCTGAGTTTACTCAGTTAGTTTCATTAATGGACAGTTATTGAGGCTAGAGAAGAGTCAAATGGAATCATATTTGCCACACAAAACTTTACCCAGTGCCGAGTTTAAAGAAATTTATGCATATAGATAGTCAAATAAAAAGAGAACAATCAAATGAGACTCATCTCTCTTGCATTATTACAATTCACATTTCAATCAAAAGATTTATTTGATTTTTGCGATAAACAAAACTGTGTGAATTGAGGGGAAATCAATCAAAGTGCAAAGAACAATCAATAATAACGCAAAACAGTTGACAGAAGGTGTAAAGATATAAATAGAGAGAGAGAGAGAGAGAAGTAAACATAAGAGAAACGTTATGAACGTGTATGCTGAGAAAGACAAATGGTTTTTGTAGCCAACCCCAAATTGATTTGTTATTCGAACAGATTAAGCCCAGGCAATTAAAACGAAGGTTAGAGGGTAGAGGAATTTGTATGTTATTTAATCCAAATTAAAGACGAGGTAAGGGTTACCTGAGTTACGGGGCGTGGGCAGGGGCATTGGGGGATAGGGGGTATTATCGCATTGTCGTAAGTCACAAATGAAATACGCGATTCATAAAAAATGTTTATCTCGCTTATGTACGCTCCGAGGTGTCATTATTCAGCGGCTGGACCAAATCCTTGGCCCTTTTCATTATTTAAGCCCACACAAATGCACACAACGCAAGCACACGCACATACACACACAGACAAACAACACACGTGCAAATCTCACATGTTACGTTGATGTCAAAGTATTTATCACAATGACAAAATC
Source organism: Zaprionus camerounensis (assembly GCA_018904165.1). NCBI lineage: Eukaryota > Metazoa > Arthropoda > Insecta > Diptera > Drosophilidae > Zaprionus > Zaprionus camerounensis. The sequence goes on from JAEIFS010000739.1 coordinate 1,176,689, forward strand.
AGAAGAAAAATAGGGACGAAACCACAGAGAGAGAGATAGAGAGAGAGAGACGGAGAGAGCAGGGGATACGTGGGCTGGGACTTTACTTTGGGGTTTAAATGTAACACATTTACAAATTGTTTACAAACACACACGCACACACCTCGCCTCGGTATGGTGATAAATGATAACAAATTAGCGGTTTGTCTCTTAGGCGAGAAAAAGCAAACGCACACTGAGTGTGCAAGAGAGAGAGAGAGAGAGAGAGCTGGTTCACCCCCAGCGCTACCTAAAAGTTACCACAATGCAATAAATCACATCACCTGGTCGAACATACACACGCACAACCCAAAATGGCTGTGTGTGTACAGTGAATATAAGAGATGGCAAATCTTTTAACTCAATTGCAGGAATTTAACTTGAATTCGGGCAGATCGGCGTGATTTCTAAGCGGATCAGCTTTCTATATAATCTAGTTATGCGTTATTATACTACTTATACCTTTATAATTTGCACACACCCTTTCAGGGTTCACCTTAGCCAATTGTGACTGTGTGTTACGCATACGCAGCGTAAGCCGTTGGTCTTTGGCGCAAGAACTTAGTTTCTTATGCATGAGGCATGAGACGACGAGCGCTGCTGCTGCTGCTGCTGTGCAGGGCTGGCACATCCTGCGTGTATCCTTTTTGCTCGCCCCTATAGCATTTATGAGCTGTCCTCCCTCCTCTTTCCCCTTCTGGTCTCACACTCCCTTCCCTCTTCTCTTTCGCTCGCCCTTTCAACGTGCGTCCTGCTACACTATAGAGCCCAGCAGGATGCCCCGTTTGCAGCCGGGTCGTTTGGGTGTTAAGTGTGCTTGCGCATAATTCATGCACATAAACACACACACGCCCTCACACACTTACACACATACAGACTAGCGCCTCGCTAGTGGAGTTGAGCTGGGGCGCATTTTAATTATCATTTTCGGATTCGGTTGCGTTTGGAAAACTATGAAAATTTAATGAGCAGCAGCCTCTGAGAGAGAAATTAGAGCTACCAATTTGCTGCAGGCCCTTACACACACACAAGCACCGCACAAAAGCACACACACACATACATACATATAGACACAGTTAAGGGTATTGCATGAGACATAATCGCAAAAAACTATCGCCACATTATGCGGTTTTTTTTAGCGCATGCAGCCTAATGAAGAAACTTCATCACGGGCTTGTGTTTGTGTGTATATGTGTATGTGTGTGTGTGTTGGTCAATTAACGCAGCAAAATTTCATTATTTTTACATATTTCAAGAGTTCGTCAAGGGTTATAAAAGTTGCGATATGCGCTTGGCAGAATATTTCATTTAAAATCCACAACTTTGATTAACAATTCCTTGGCATACAATAAACTGATATTAATGGAATTTTCACTTGATATAAGGGGAACAATAAAAATAAGACTAAAATTGGAATAGTTTCATTTTAATTAAACAATAATTTGTACAGATTATTCCTTTGCCAGCTATAGGTTATAGTGTGCCGATTGTAATGAAATTTTGACAGCATATTTGAGAATTAGTTAAAGCTGTGAAGATCTGCCGATAACTTCTATGATGAATTAAAAAGAACATGCAACAGTGAGTAAGCATGTCTGGCAAGTTTCATCAAGGTGGCACGAATATAATTCATTGAGTTACTAAGAGACTGTTCCATATATACGTTCTTTATAAGGCTTATCTTCTTAGCCAGTCAAATTGCTGGCCGCAAAGAACATACCCGGCATTTGCAACAACTTAATAATACTTTCTAATAAATATTTTAAATGCAACCTTCGAGGCACTCAAAAGTATGCAACTGATTTATTTTTTGTTGTTTGACTCAGCTCTGTTCACTCAGCTCATTCGCGAATAATCTGCCCTGACAGCGCTCTCTCTCTCTTAGTTTTGCAGTCAGTTCACAGCGTGCTGTCAGTTGCCATTGCTAAATAAAGTGCTGAGAACTAACAATAGTAAAGCCCCCCTCACCCTGCCTGCCCATAAGGACCTTCATCACAGTGCTCATCTCTAGCGCAGCCATTAACATCGGCATAAAGCTGATAAGAGCTTATCGCTCGAGCTGTACTTTATGTTATTTTATCACTATTGATTATGTAATTACAGCTGCTAAGTGCTTATGCAGAGGAGTGTGTGCAGGTCTCTGTGTGTGTAGGTGTTGTCTGTATGCATGTTTGCCTAGCGAGCCGTGCTCAGCCATTCATCAGCAGATTTTTAAAGTTGACATAATATGGCTATAAGAATGCCATTAAAATGACAATGTATGTGCCGCACTGGGACACACGCACACGTACACACTGGGGCACACTTCCAGAGAGACAGAGAGGGAGAGAGAGAGGAAGATACGACCAGGTGAGCTAGCTGCACACACATAAAAGCGATGCTTAATAATTTTAATTTCCTGCGCTGGCGGGCCGAATGCTTCATAAATTTCATCATGAAACTGCAAACTGAAACGCCTTTCTTCTATCCCCCTCCCTCTCCCACTCTCTCTCTCCCTCTCTCTCCTACTTTCTCTGCCTCCCAGTCTCCCTATTTTTAGCCTCTGCAATTCTTGCCCCCTGTGCGCACTCGGGCGACGCACAAAAGCGCGCTTCACTTATTTCAATCAAATTACGGCCAATGAATATTGAACTATCGCGCACACACACACACATACCCGCATGCACACACAGGCATGCAGCTAAATGTGCAGCAGCAGCTGAAAATAGTTTTGAAATATTTCGTTACATTTCTCTCGAGTTTCATTTTTATTTTTATTCCTGTTTTAACAATATACTAATTTTGTTGCTTTTGCCCCGACCGTTAACAGGTTGACAATTTTAGTATGAATATTTTCATGACCTGCAGGCAAACACAACAGTGTTGTACCCTAGCCCAACTGTAACTCTGGTTTGCTTGTGTTGTTTGCTATGCATTTTTGTAGGCACCTTAAAGTTTCTTCAAACGTTCTACAAACCAAATTTGAACAACTTCAGTTTAGTGGAATATAATATAATATATATTGGAAATTTATTTCAGATATAATGCTCTTATCAAGACCCGTTCTTTATTCTACAAATATGCACCACATATGTCACGTGTCATAGATACTTCGTGTCATATTTGGTAATATTTCCAGAAATCTTGTCTTCATTATCACAAAACCTAAAAACAATCTGTACTGGGTGTATAAAACGCTCGCAGAAAATTGATAATGGAAATGCCTTTGTGATTTGGCCGACAATAATAAACAGGAATAGAGAAAGTGCAGCACGAATAAATCTAGTCCAGATATAAAGCCATTAAAAGGTTGTCAATTTTACACGTTTTTCGCCAAATTGTTTTCAGTTCCTTTTTCATTTTTATTTTCCGATAACTCTACCTAACCTTTTTTGCACTATCTAATCAATGGAAATATCGTTATCAGATTGAACTCTGTGCAGAATTTTGCATCAGTTGTTTTGTATCAGGGCTTACTACGATTTCCTCTTTGACACGTTTTGCACGAAAGTGATTTGCCGCTACAAAAATACAAAAATACAAATAAAATAATAAAATATGAATATTTGGCAAACACTGATTGCGTATTTATTCATTGGTATTTTCAGTTAATCGAAATGTTTTTGGAATCGAAAAATAGAATTATTTGTTTAAGTTAAAGGGGAAAATGCTTTGATGGCACAACAAATTACTAATGATTTATATAGTGCTTGAGAGAAGAACTGACTTTAATTCAATAATTTTATATTGTGATTGATATTATCGATAGTGTAAGAAAGTAAGGGGAGGTTTCAAATACTGCTCGATATTAGGGATTCAATTGATTTTTGTTTTATTTTACACAGTCGATATATTATATATATGTATATATCCCGTATATCAATACATATTTTGATATACAACTATACTTTCTATATATAATCGATACTTAACTTAAAGCTTCCGATTTCAAGCTCTATTTTAATCGATACTGTAGAAGTTTAAAAAAGGAAGGTACAAATTTTGTAAAAGAAATCTGTCAATCTTAAAACCAAACTAGCCCTTCACTAAGTAGCACCCTGTGTAAAGCCTTTATCATAAAAGTACCCCGTAGGCTTTAACGGATTTACATAGGAATCGCTGTGCCATATGAACTGCAGCAGTGCGAAAGCCTCAACCAGCCCGAAATGGTCATTCGACTCTATATTGCCATTCGCTCTTGCTCTTTTCTATTGCCTTCTCTCCCTCTCTCTCTCTCTCTCTCTCTCTCTCTTTCTTCGGTCTAACGCTTGCAATTCAGAGCGTTTTTTTTCTAGGACGTCATGTGGCATTGTCGTTTGGCTTTTGCCGTTTGACTGCGCCCATAATAAAAATTGGCACATATTTTTGGTCTCAATGCGGTTATTGCTGCTGTGCAGCGTTTTCACTTTTCACAACTGCAGAGCGCAGTGAAAATACACACAAAAAAATGCAAAAACCCAAAAACAAATGGCGAAAATTCAAAATGAAGCGAAAAAGAGAGAGAGAGAGAGAGAGAGGCAGAGCGTGCAAGGGAGAGGGGAAGATATAAACCTACAATTGCGTAGCTGTTGCAAAAGCAAATGCTGGCAAAGTTTTTCACTTTTTCACCCTGTAGGTGGAAGCCATTTGAGGTAGTCCTATAGTTCCCAAGAGATTATAAATAAATTAAGCGATTATTAAAGAATCCATTTAAAAACTGAATTTTTTAACATAAGCTTAATTTTCTTTATATATATTAACCATCTGCTTTGTTTCGCATGCTTGCTGTACGAACTCTGTAAATACACATATGACAGCTTGAATAAAGAAATATGCTTTGGTACGCATAGGCGTAGTTAATTTGGGATTGTTTATAAATTCTTTTTTTATTTTTATTTTTTATTTATTTCATATGTTTTTATATTATATATATAAGAAATACAAAATAGTGATCTAGTGCTCTATCGACTTCATAATTCATTCACAACTTTTTCCAAGTAATTTACAGGGTATTTAACAAAGCATGCTTTATTCATTTGCTTAACGTTTTGGCATTTCGTTGAATGCCCGTGAGAATGTGTGCGCCCGGCTGTCTGACTGTGCGTGTGTGTGTGCCACATGCATGCGGAGAAACACAAGAAACACACATGTAAAAACGCACAAATTGATGCATAAATTATACGAATCGCAATGCGTTGAGTGTCAGTTGGCCACTGAGCGCAAAATGTGCGCCAAACCGTAATGAAAAGCAATGAAAATTCGACTTGAAAACAAAGCAACACAACTAACCAGCTGGAAAAATGTGTGCATGCTGGGGGGACTTAACAGACACCCTGTTCGACAATGCAAAAGCTTATGGTATTGTTTGGGTGAAGTTACCAAATATGGATCAAGAACCCGACAATACAGTAAGTTATCATCATGAATCAAGTAGGGTTACTAAGAGAATTGAACAAATCATCAAAGTATCATCATAGATAATATAACAGTAAGACAGCCGTGCAATTCAGTAAAGTATCAACATAGATCAAGGTGAAATAAGAGACTCATACAGTTAAATTATCAACAAGGAAACTGCCAAATATTCCAAAGTTCAGTTAATTTTTTAACATCTTTATACAACAAGAGAACCAGATAGAGCTAATATGCAGCCTTGCCTGACTAACCTAGTTCTCATTCCTGGAAATAGAGCTATACTACTTGTGATTCCCCCCTCCATTCTGAAGAGTCTCAAATGCCTTTTATTCCCTGCTGTTTGCATGTATTAATATTTTATGACTCGATTTTATTGTACTTGCTGATACCCTTTAAGGCGCAATATTTATGTGTGCAGGGTAGACGGGTCGGACAGGCAGCAGCTGACCCACCTCGACATGGCCAGTCGAGGAGAGAGTGAGCCGTGCTAGCGCATTCACGATAATAAAACGGAAATGCGAAATATATATTAAAAAGCCGCACATTTCCTGGAGCCACAAATGACACTGACACCATTAAATTGCCAGTGGACACAGTGGCACCCACACACACACAACATCACACACAACCTAACTCACACACATTGGTGCATACACACTTAACCTACCCATGGACAACCGAAGTTATTGATCTGCGTTTGCCAGGAGCCAAACATGTGTTAAACTTATGAATAATTACTCGAAATCAAATCGTATTAATTAAATTATATTCGCTTTAAGTAATTCATAATTTTATGAATTAATTAGTTTTAATTACAATATAATTATGCATAATTTAAACATGTGCCAGTGTTGTAAAACACTTCATTAAAAAAGAAACCTATCAAATTTGTATTTCATGCATTTTTACGCATTTTAAATGAGCCGTGAAAGCTTTCAGAAATGTTGGGGTGACGCATGAGGGGCGGGTGTCATGGTATATTTTATATTGTTATAGCTGTATCATATTTTCATGAGAATGTCTGTATGTCTGTGTCTGACATTCTGTGACAGTTTTGTGTGGCACTCGCTCTAATGGATTCTGGTGTCGCAACAGTTTTTTCCTTATACGCTGTGCAAGATGTCATTGAAATGTGTGATATAAAAATGCCATATAAATATGTCACATAAAAATATCATATACAAATTTAACAATATCAAGTCAAATTGCGACAACTGAAGACTTTCTAATGTTTTTTTACAAAACAGCGTTGTTAGTTGTCAGACAAATAGGACAAACTATGACAAACAAGCAAACATACAAATATGCCAATCCTTATAATTATATATGGCATGCTTATAAGACAATCAAGAACTCTTTCTTAATTCTCAATCAGAAAACAATATCAATATCATGAAGCCCATCTTAGTTGTCATACTTCCAATTAATATGACACTCTTTCTATGGCACACCTTGTACTCATATATGTCACACTTGATAAGCGCTTAAAGGGCGCAATTTAAGTTAGCAAAGAACTTAACAATAATTTAATCCTTTCTCACTCCACTCTTTTTTGGTGTCATTGCAAACGCCTTGGCCACACTGTCACATATACACAACACAGACACAAACAAACACAGGCACAGGTACAGACATTTGCTTGGGGCAACACTTTAAACGTTGACCCCAATATAAAACACTTTTCCAGGTGAGAAATAATCCTTGTTATTAAATGATATTTATGCTTTTAACACTCTGACAAGAGAAAGAGGGGGAGCAGAAGGAGAAGGTAAATGGTAAAATGCATTTCAATTCACAATACATATTTCCCATTACCTTAGTCTGTCTCTCTCGCTGTCTCTCCCTCTTACTCTTACTCTCTTTGTCTTGCTGGTGACTTTCACTTGGGCTATTTGCTGGTTGTTTGTTTGTTTGTTTGACTGAGTGACTGAGTTGTGCTGCCTGTCTGCCCTGACGGGCCAAGAACGAACCTTAGCCCAGTCACACAGGCCGAGGCACAGGCCGAGGACCAGGCCGAGTCTTCGTCAGCGACCCACTGACGTTGCTTTTGCAAGTTTTCACTTGCATTAAGTGCTTCCTGCACTGTCCGCCAGCTCAGTCTTTGGTCTTGCCCTGCTACCCTTCTCCTACCTCCTTTAAATCCTCCCACTGCCTCTCACTCTTTCTCACACTCATTTCTTCCCTTTGCTTGTCCGTCTTTTTGGGCAAGCACTTTGTGCCTTCACTTCGTGTCACTCAAACTTAAAAATGCTCATGTCAGTTCTCTGTGTGGTTGTACCTCACAGTCTCTCTCTCTCTCTCCCTCTTTCTCTCTCTCTGACTCTTTCTTGTGTGTGTGTGCAGCCCTGTGTGCTCAGCTCTTTGGGAACTAGGGCTAGAAGTTGCTAAAAGCATTATTTGGATAATGCATTATTTGATTAAATAAATTGTTAAGATTTCATAAGTAAAAGTGACCTGAAGCAGAACGGATTATAAAATAGATTTATATAGATAATAAGTATTGACTCGATAATAAATACTATACAAAAACAATATTTAATTCGTTCTCAGAGTAATATTGAATTCCAATAGTTTATCAGTGATCCTCTTACTATAAATTGTATAGTTATCGAAGATCTAATAATAAGTCTTCACTTGAGTCTATAGTAAACAGTAACTTCAAGATTTCTGAAGAGTTCACAACATGCTTCTTATTCTCAACCCATATAAATCTTGCGACTATCTATATTGTCTTATCCATATTAAGATAGTTTTCTTTGGCAACAAATCGAGTTAATTTCAAAATACTTTACCCTGTAAGTAATACAAATCAAGCTTTCTCTTCACATCAAAATTTAAGAGTTTATCGACTATCCTATCGATACAATATATATAATTCTTTCCTCTATGGATTCAGCATAACATAATCCTATCGCAAGCTTCCAATGAGTGAGCTAATTAAATACGGCTTATTATCGAAATGTACCAGCATCAAAGTGCGACAGATCGATTACCATCACTATCAATAGTTGGACAGCTTCATTGATGCTCTGCCTTCAGTTGCTCCTCTCTCTCGTGACACGAAATTCCCGCATCGCTTATAACAAACATTTTTTTCGGCTCCATCTTTGCCCTTAGTCCCAGCTTTGGCTTAGTGTTTGGATTTAGCTGGTACTGCGGCTTGGACTAGCAGTCGGGGCCGAGGCCAGTACCAGGGCTGGGGCTGGGGCCCGCGCGTATTTACAGTTTTAATCACGACCCAAGCCGGGGCAAGCGGCTTTACTTTCGCCTTTTCACCTTTTGACTGACTGCATGTCGCTGCTGTTGATGGGCCTACGTATGAGTGTGTGTGTGTGGTGTGTGTGTGTGTGGTGTGTATGTGTGTGTGCTGACCAGCGTGTTTGCGGCTTGTACCAGTTGCCCTTCCCCTCCACTCTGCAGGCCCTTTTGACCCCTCTCTCCTCACCTCTATACCTATCGCTATCCATATCCAATGCGTTGCATGTTCTCGCATCATCCTGTGTGCATAACCAAGTGTGTTGGTTATGTCTCTGCGTGTATGTGTGTCGGTCATGTGTGTGTCGGTCATATGTGTGTGTATTGGTCAACTGATGTCGCCTCTGTGCGCTGCATTTTAGTTTGTCGTCTGCCTTCGCTCTGCAAATTATTTTTAATTATCGTTGTTGCTGTCTCGCTTCCCTTTGTTCGCGTTGTTGCCCTTTTGTTGTTGTTGCTGTTGCTGCTGCTGCTGCTGTTGTTGTTGCCCGTGTCGTTGTCAGTGTTGCTGTCATTGTCACTGGCGTGTTACACAGGAAAGCCCTGGCCGCCTTGTCCCCATACTCCGCCCCTGCTGCCTTCCTCACCGCACCGCAGAAAGAAAGCAGTGGGGAGAGGGCGTGGGAAAGGTAGCGGGGAGGGGGAGTAGAGTGAGAGAGTGAAAAAAGTACTGGGTTTATATCAAAAAAACCGCAGGCAATTTCACGTTTTCGCCTAAATTTCGCCTGTTATTGCATGTGGCATACTTTCGGGCGCGCAACGGAATTCAATTACGATGAACTGCTGGCCGAGAAATGGGGGAGAGAGAGAGAGAGAGAGACGAAGGGGAGGAGGAGAGAGAGCGCGAGCCCGGGAACTAGGCGAACACAGCAGGCTAACCGCGAGCAGTTCTATGGAATGCATCAGGCTCATGCTACGTCGCCAGCACCATAAGCAAATTAAGCAAAAATGTTGCAACAGGCTCCATTAGAAAAGCGGCGAAAGAGACAAAAAGACAGAGAAAGAGAGAGAGAGAGAGAGAGAGATGGGTAGAGGGCAGCTTACGCCTACTTTTAAATGGAAAATGCATGCCGGGTAAAATGAGTTGGAATTTTCTGTTTGGAAATTAACAGAAAATGTTGCGGAAATCAGTCGAAATCAATTTGGTATGAGGTGGAAAATATTCCGCCAAAAATCAAATTGAAGAGTAAAATAGAATTTACGTATCTTTTGTACAGGAAATTATTACAATTAATTTGGCGGAAAGAAACTAAACATTGTTTGAATGGAAAAACATACGAAAAATTATGAAAAATTTAATTAGAATACAAATTCTAGGGTTAACTCATTTCATTAGCAGGGAAATATGAAGGGATAGGCAAAGCTGCGAAAATTCAAAATTTACCTCGAGTTATTTGAAGGGATTGTGCTCTATCAAAGCTAGTGAAAAATAGCCAGAAAATCTGCTAGAAACATAAGAACTAACTATGATCAAACTTTTGCAACTTAAACATTGAGTTGGCTAAAAAAAGAAAGATATACAATAACATGAAGAATAAATCTTCAAATAATTCTTGAATGCCAGTCTAAATTAAACAAATGCTGTTAAATTATAATACTTTATTTATTACAGAGAACTGCACCAAGTTGTAACCACCTCTACTATCAGTTGCGAAGTGAGATTCAATTCTTTTTTATTGATTAGTATATACTAGATACACTTTTCTACCAGTTACAAGAACTAACACAATCTAAAGATATACTTGACAATGCAGTACAAACTTTGCATAAACATTCTACAAAGGAACCTTTGAATAGTCTGTATACAAAGTATCTGTGTAACACCTCTGATCCTATTATGTCTGCTCCCCCAGCAAAATAGCGATTAAATAGACAAAAACAGTTTATAGATATTTAAGAATGTTCGCTCAAAATCAAAATCCATTTAAGTGCTAAGACTCAAAATCAGCTTGGGGAAATAAGGCGATTTCTTTGTGCGTGAGGAGGTAAAAGTGAAAGCAAATGGAAATAGAGTGCGCAACAAGCTTGACAAAGGGACGGAAGGGGCCAGACAGATGGATAAAGAGAAAGAGAGAGGTAGAGAGAGATAGATAGAACGAGCAGCGTGTAATCCCTGCAGGAAATCAAGTAAGTATTTTAATTAACTTGGCCAACACTGGAAACGACCAAAAATTCGGCTGAAAATATGAAACGCAAAAGCCGCAAACTAAAATCAAAGCCGTAGCCGCAAAGCGCGAGCGAGAAAGAGAAAGACAGAGGGAGGGCAAGAGACTTTCTAGTCAAGTTCTGAATGGGTGTGCGTGAGGGCAATCTATGTGGGTGGATGTGTGTGTGAGGGGGTGAAGGGTAGGTGTGAAGGAAAACATGTGTTGGTATGTGTGTGTGTGTGTATCACGATAATTTACTGAAAGCGCAACCATTTGTACACACAACAACACAATCAATATTAAATTTCCGCTTGCCACATCTTTATTTGCTCTTGTTTCTCGCACAAAGGCGAGTTCAGGGACGTGCAGAGAGGCGGTTGAGGTCACAGAGGGGGAGGAGGGAGGGCCTTACCTACATTTACCAGGGCTGTGGCATGTGATGTGCGAGCTAGAGCGCAACTAATTTCCAAAGGGCAATTTTATTATATTTGTATGCGATCCACACATAGACACACACACACAGAGACATACACACACACGCAGAAAGACACTCACACACACACACAGACACACTCGCGCACACATACAGATCTGCGCTTAGAAACACATTCCTAAATGCAAATCTAAACTGCCGCTGGCACAGACACACTCCGTCTCCCTCTCTCCCTCTGTCTGTCTCCCCTCCCTCCCTCTCTTGCACACAGGTGAAAAGTCGGCACAAAGTTTTCAACTGAAGCTGAAGTTGAAAATGCTTTTCAAAGTGCCAAGCAGAAGAAGGAAGAGCAGGAGACGTGGCACTCGGGGTAAGCTGAAGCTCCTGGGCAAACGTGAAATAAGGTAAGAGCGAAAAAACAAAAAACACAGAGAGAGAGAGAGAGAGAGAGCGAGAGAGAGGGGAAGAGCAAAACTTTTAATTTCATTTGAAACGAGTTGCACAGCACACAGTGCGGCGCACATTAGAACTGGTTGCGAATTAGTGTGCAACAACAAAATTTTAAGCACTTCCAAATGAAATGTGATAGCAATCGGATTACCGAGATTTGTCTCAGTCCCGCAGTTGCAAATATTGCAGATGTACTTTATAGTATAGTGTATACAGTGATTGGATATAGGACGGAGAATAGTACTTCAAAAGGGTATATAAAGTAGGTTAAATTGCTTTCATTATATTTTTGGTTGACCGAAAAGAAACCGGTGATTTTTCATACACTTTTTTGACAATTTTTTTGAACGGCTTATGACTCTGTTATTGCATTTTATCTTTTGTCAGTTATCAGCTGGCATTTTTAGCTTGCTTTAGAAAAAAAGCGCGCGTAATTTTGTTTATATTTGTTTGTTTGGCGCCAATTTTAATAGCCCACGAAGGAGCATTTTCGTCATATTTTACTTTATTATTTCCATAAAGGAAAAATGCAGCTCAGGTTGCTAAAAAGTTACGTGATGTGTATGGTGATAAAACCTTAAAAGAAACAAAGTGTCAAAGTTGGTTTGTCAAATTCCGTTTGGGAGATTTTGCACTGAAAGACAAGCCACGCCAAACAAACAAATATAAACAAAATTACGCTCTAGTTTTCTGACTCTGCTGGCGCAGTCCGTATGTTTTCCCTTAAAAAAGCATTATAGATAGATAGATCTTAAGCAGCAAGGTATCATGCTACTATGTTACATAAATAAAGTTTAAAGTTTTAATAAAGTTTATTTTAAATCGTAAAAGTAATTAAAAAAATTGGTATATTTTACTATTATTATTTTGTTAGGAATCAGAATATCTATAATATAATGGGTATCTAAAGTTGTTAAGTCTCCAATACACATTAATTTTACAATAGCTCTCGTTTCAAGTTGTAAGAAGTAATAAAAATGTTTCCTTTTTTCAAGTGCCCTTATAACATAAGAGAGTAGTGTTGTTCAGTACATTGTTACACTCTTTTAAATCGGCTGCTATATATTTAAAAAACGATACTGCCTAACTCTTAGCTGCTCTATTAATATTTTCTGGACTCAAATGCTGGCAGAATTGTATTTTTTCAAGAAGTATTTCTCACACAATTTGCAAAATTCAATCTAAAGCAAGTTAATTGAGTTTTGTCCTGCCAAGTACAATCCATAAGTATTCACAGTATTCATAATATTCATATGTTATATGCAGACACACAATGCATTTCGTTGGTTTTTCTGCAATTTTTGCAGTTTTCATTTTCATTTTACGTTTTTATGTCCTCCACAGGACACGCTTGGCTTTTGAGGACTTTGCTGCAACAGTTTAACAGGCTTTCCACTGCTGGACACCTTCAGCTATCTCTCTTGCACTCCCACACTCTCCCTCTCTCTCTTCGCCTTTTGGTTTGCAGTTTGTCTTGTTGTTGGCCGCTTTTGACCCACTTGGTTGCCTGGTTCTGCCTGCCAAATGGTTCGCCTTGAAACTAAATATTAACTTTAAGGCTCAGTCCACAACTCATGTGTCTGTGTGTGTGCTTGTCTCTTTCTGTGTATATCTGTGTATGTGTATGTGTACGTGTGTGTGTGTGAGTGTCTGCCAGGTCAAACTGCAATCATAACAATAAATTCCATTTACACGTTTCGCCTTCACTTGGCTTCTCTTGGCCCATCCCTGCCTTACTTGCCCCTCTCCTCTTTTGATACTCTGCCCTGCCCCATGCTGCAGGGCATTTTGCATTTCTGATGACGTCTCTGCCTGCAGCTAATTATAGCGTATCAACCATGGCTTACCTAACCATAATTATATATAATTATGGCTGCAATTAGGCAAACTATTTATGACAGCGAATGATATAGTAAAAACAGCTAGACGGGATAAAGGGCAATAAAATGGAATAATAAATATCGCTGTCGCCATGAATTGCATGCGATAGTAAGGTGATTAATTGCAACAATCGATAGTAATTATTATTGACTGCAGTTCATCGATTTAAATGGCACTTTAACTGCCGTAATTTTTGAGTATATTTTGTTGGGGCTTCGAGACTCAATATTCGATTGTATTGGTATAGTCTTTAGTAGATATTCGATAGTAATATGAATGCTTAAGTAAGCACGACGTTGAATTAAAGATAATTTCACTGCATCTTGGTCTCTTCCTTCTGTGCTTTTATTTTCCATCATGTTTTTCAACTGTCTATAGCATTTCGATTGTCTTTGCCAGTTTGGATTGTCGATAGTAGTCAGATTGTTGAAGTTAAAACCGCGTCAAACGTTTTAATTGATTCTTGGTTTCTCTTTCTCTTCTGTAGATCAAGAAAGTATTTCGATTGTCCATAGTATTTTGAATGTTATTATAAGAACATCCATTTATTTCACTTTTTTTTTTACTCTCTCTCTCTCCCTCTCTTTCGATCGAAATCTTATGATTGAGTTAGGTTTCGCATTCTTTCTTCTTTAGATAAACCATGTCACACTAACCATTTAGAAATGCAGGGTATTTAATCAGTGATCATCCACACTTGGCACATTTCTAGCTGAGTTTATGAAATTAGTTTTGGCTTTTTTATTTTCCTTTTTTGCATTTCCCTTTCTATTGCATTTTGTATATGCACATGTTGTTTTCGTTTTTATATCGTAGCGTTGTCAGTCGTTGCAAACTTTTAGTTGGAATTACGGTGATTTCAAAATTTCGCTGATACTGAGCACTTGCTTGTCCTTCCTCTCCGTCTCTCTCTTTGTTGGTGTCCCCTCTGGCCATGCACCTTTAATGTGTCAAGGCACTTGACAGCGCCAATTTTCCGTTTACTTGACAGCATTTTCGATTTTCAATTACGTAGCTCGCGCACCCACGACACGCAAATTTCTGGAATTCAAATTCTGCAAATGAAGTTGTCGACGATGGCATCGGGCTGCCTCCTAACAACTGCGGGAAGTCAGACATGTGTATGTATGTACTATACTATACCATAATCTCGGCTCTAGCCCGAATCGGGTCAATCAAGAATAAAGGATGAATCGTTGGCATGATATACTTATTTTGCAAAGCTTGATGCCTGTCAAAAACACACACACACACAGCTGACATGACGTCATGTTGTCTTGACTGATGTGTGCGATTGTTTATCTTGAGCGATATGTGTTGTGACAGTGTGGGTGTGAGAGGGAGCGGGAAGAGTAAGTGAAAGAGGGATGGCGACCTGTTAATGCCAGCAGGCAAATAAAAGAGATTAACTACGTGAAGGCATTTATGAAAATTTGCTGCATTTCATTTTCATTAGGAACAGACAGTCTATGTGACCGATAGACACCTCGCAAAAATGGTCTATCACTTGATCAATTACAGTCAAATTTGGTAAACCGAAAGAAAATAAAAATGGGATTTGATGTATTTGATGTACTTAGACTGCAGAGGTTAACTCTTAACATACAAGAGTTATGCACTTGGAACACTTAAGAATAATAAATATGAAGAAATATGCTGAACACCCCAAAAGATCTCATATAATATAGAAGATCTGCTTCTTAACACATATGCACGCAATTTCTTCTTCCTTAGTTTTGGCAACGCTGAGTTCAGTTAGGTTTATTCCTAATTTGACAGGGTATTCGCGTGAGTGTACCAGCTTGAACTTGTTACTGGCTGCGCATTCGAATGCTGAGATTTTCAAATCGGAATACTCCTCTATGTCTGTCCGATTGCTCTGCCAACCAGTTCGGGCAGCTGCCAACGGGGTTTCTCAGCGCCAGCATTGGGTGTGTGCATCCGCCGCATCGATACTACGGCAGCATTTGCATCCTTTCCCCCTGTTCTCTCATTCGCTCATCCAGTGTTTTCGTATTCCTTGTGCGGCTGCAAAAATGCAAAGCTAAAACGGATAAGCAAAATGCCAAGCAGAAATGGCGCAAGGAAACTGCGATTAGTTTTGTCTGGCTTCGTTTTCTAACCATGCCTCCCCCCTACCCATCCCCCCACACTTTGTGACCCCCATTCGGCTGTTAGCCCTCTCTCTCTCTTCAGACCATTTCCTTTTTAGACTCTATTTATTTTTGTTTTCTTTTTTTTTGGAATTCTCTTCTGCTGCAGTCGCCATCGCAGTCACTGCTGTCAGTCAGCTTTGCTTTTTGTTTGCCGTTTGGTGTGTTTCCCTTTCTGCGTTTCCTCTTTCCTTCTTTTTTTTTTGCTTTGCTTATTCATTTTGTTATTTTGTTTTTGCATAGTTCAAGTTATGTGGCTCACACACACACACACACAGACACACACACGCTGAGCTGTTTTGTGTCTGAGCCAACTATTTTGTAGGTTATTAGGGCGTAACGCGCACAGATAGAACGACACGCCGACTAGCCCGCCCACTATCATACACACACACACACACACACAGAACATTGCTTTAATTTGCCATATTTGAATCGTTGATGTTTTCATCGTTCTGTGCCGCTGTTGCTCATCAACGGCTTGGAAAGTGAACATGCAGGTGTATGTTGACTTTTGAAATGAAGTGAGCTGCGACAGCTCATTATGTTCACCAGACATACTTTATTTGGTAAATTAACTTAGTAGTCTACGGGAATTGAATAAGTTATAAGTTAAACATGTCAGATTGAAGCCGCAAATGATCGCTAATTATCTATATCGATGTCAGCTAACGAGACTTCTCTCAGCTAATTACGATTTCCACCAAGCTTGAAGCTTTCTCAAGAGTATATTAATCCTTAAGTACACCAAAGTAAATACTTGCTATGTCTCGAATGTTTTTTATCACTCACTTTCATATCCGAGAAGGATATTATAACTTTGTGACAACAAAATATGAAGGTAAAAATACAGTATTAACAGACGAGTCAATATAGCCAAGTCTGTCTGTATGTCTGTCTGTTTGTCTGTCTATTTGTCTGTCTGTTTGTCTGTCTGTCTGTCTGTCTGTCTGTCTGTCTGTTTGTCTGTTTGTCTGTCTCTTTGTCTGTCTATTTGTCTGTCTGTTTGTCTGTCTGTCTGTCTGTTTGTCTGTCTGTTGGTCTGTCTATTTGTCTGTCTGTTTGTCTGTCTATTTGTCTGTCTATTTGTCTGTCTGTTTGTCTGTCTGTCTGTTTGTCTGTCTATTTGTCTATCTGTTTGTCTGTCTGTTTGTCTGTCTATTTGTCTGTCTGTTTGTCTGTCTGTCTGTTTGTCTGTCTGTTTGTCTGTCTATTTGTCTG
Organism: Zaprionus camerounensis; assembly: GCA_018904165.1. Classification (NCBI taxonomy): domain Eukaryota; kingdom Metazoa; phylum Arthropoda; class Insecta; order Diptera; family Drosophilidae; genus Zaprionus; species Zaprionus camerounensis. The sequence continues at coordinate 1,193,620 of JAEIFS010000739.1, forward strand.
TCTGTTTGTCTGTCTGTTTGTCTGTCTGTTTGTCTGTCTATTTGTCTGTCTATTTGTCTGTCTGTCTGTTTGTCTGTCTGTTTGTCTGTCTGTTTGTCTGTCTATTTGTCTGTCTGTCTGTTTGTCTGTCTATTTGTCTCTCTGTTTGTCTGTCTGTATGTCTGTCTGTTTGTCTGTCTGTTTGTTTGTCTGTTTGTCTGTCTGTTTGTCTGTCTGTTTGTCTGTCTGTTTGTCTGTCTGTTTGTCTGTCTGTTTGTCTGTCTGTTTGTCTGTCTGTTTGTCTGTCTGTTTGTCTGTCTGTTTGTCTGTCTGTCTGTTTGTCTGTCTGTTTGTCTGTCTGTTTGTCTGTCTGTTTGTCTGTCTGTTTGTCTGTCTGTTTGTCTGTCTGTTTGTCTGTCTGTTTGTCTGTCTGTTTGTCTGTCTGTTTGTCTGTCTGTTTGTCTGTCTGTTTGTCTGTCTGTTTGTCTGTCTGTTTGTCTGTCTGTTTGTCTGTCTGTTTGTCTGTCTGTTTGCCTGTCTGTTTGTCTGCCTGTCTGTCCACTGTGGTTTTTTTACTTGTTTTAAAGACTAATTTAGATGCTATCATTTGCAAGCAGTATAAGCTATTCAGCAAGGCATGCTTAAGTCAGATATACCCTACTTTACCGCTACGCTGAAGTACACAACTCGGGTTGCTTTGCATCGACTCAAATCGCCTTGCCTCGTCTTACAGTTGAAAGTGTTTGAATGGCATTTTCCTTCTGCTGTTGTTGTTGTTGTTGCTTTTGTGTTGGGTTAATGTTTATAGCCAAGGCGATGACCAGTCCGGTCCGATCCCAAACGAGTGGGATAAAAGGTAGGTAGGTAGGAGGGGAGAGTTGAAAGAGGATAAGAGGATGTTGCTGATTTTGGTGCTGGCTCGTTTTAAAGCGGATTTGATGCTGTTGAATATTATTTATGGGGAGCTTTTTTATTTCACACGAAGCGTTGATAGCGACCCTTAAGAGCTGCTTCACACACACACACACACACACACACACACACATATACATATATAGAAAATATTTGCCAACATTCTTTGGGTATTTAAACAAAGATTTATTTTATATATTTTTCGTTGCGAATGTTCAACGGAAATTGCAAGTGTAGCGTTGAATCCTTTTCAGCTTCAACACGTCCTGTAGGTTGCCTTGTGTGCGAGTGTGTGTGCGTGTGCTGTGAATGTAAAAATGTAAGTGTGTGTGTCTGTCCAATGTTCAGGGATTTGTTGAGACTTGTTTCTTATTTCACGATAACTCCATTTGAGGCAGCTTTTAAGATAAAACAATGTCATCAGTTTGTGGTTTACGCTTCAGTGCGACTGTTGCTTTCTGTATCTCTCTCCATGTCTTTGTCTCTGTCTCGGCACTTCACACATCTAATTGATGCAATATGCATATTTTGTCTATTAATTTGTATTTGCGCATAATTCGAATTAATTATGCATAATCGTGATTAACAGCCGAATGCAAATGGGGCGAGGCATCCTTGCAAATTGCCTTAAATTAAACGGCAGTCGCTCCCCCTCCTCATTTTTTCTCTCACTGTATTTTAATTAGCTTAGCCTTGTGTGTGTGTGTGTGCGGGTGTGCATTTTATTTACGAGCTTAACACGTGACAGAAGCGTTTTATCTGCGCCCAGCGACATGTTGCCCAAATATTTGCAGCAGCTCCAGCTCCAGTCTCTGCTCCCTCGCTGGACGCAAATGAATATGGCCACTGATTACATTTGGGATTGGGATTGGGGGATTGCGGACTGACCGAGCCAACCAGCAACACTCCCAACTTCCTTCCTTCCGCCCCCCGTTCCCCCTGTTACTGTCCGTGCCTAGCACGCACACCTGCTGCAGCATCAAATAAATTTAGCAGCAGCTTTGCAATCGCAATTGAAATAGATCCCGATTTGGAATGTTGAATGTACCGAAGGGAGAGGAGAGGGAGAAGGAGAGGAGAGGAGACACGATTTGTGTTGAGGGAAAGCGAATGGGAGGCTGCATGCAAACAAAGGAAGGAGAGCAAAGCGAAAGCCATTTTCGGTTTCAATTTCAGTTTCGTAACTGTTTCCGATTCTATCCTAATTAAGCATAGCTGCGTTAACCGGATCAAGGTTACTTTGTTATCAGCTACAGTTCAAATTAAGTACATGTAACACATATCTGCGAAACGATTCACATGCGGTTCAATGAATGGTTCAAAACACGTTCTCACAGCACTTTGCATCTGTTTTTGGGATTCGTAAACCGGTTTGATTGTGATTCCACCTAACACGGTTTTAAAGTTATAAGCCTGTTCATGACTTATAACTTTTGAACCGGTTTAAGTACAATTGTTTTGGTTCCACGCAATCCAAGTGGCCCATTTTGAACTGGTTCATCAGCATTGGAGAACCATTTTGACTATGATTTACCAAGAGGCATCCTAGAATCTCTTTTTTAAAGTTTCAGTTCTGTTTCTTGAACCGGTTCAAACTTCTCAAATATTCAACTAATTATTGCAATTCATACCGCTCTAATTCGACAACTATATCTTAAAAACCGGTTCACAAATGTGCTCCGACCACTTTATAGCTTCTTGTTGGCTCAACAATTCTGTTGCCCTCTCAATTCCTTCGCTCGTAGCTCTTCAAGCTCCATTGAAGTAACAAATTTGCCGCAAGTAAGTGCTGCAGAGCATGTCAAATCATGCAGAGACATGTCCAGACGTGCACACAACGCACCACAACTCAATTAGATGGTGGGTCAGACCAGCCAAAATAAAAAGAACTAAAGAAGGAACTTTCTCTTCACTTTACCCCAGACTCAATACCCTTTTCTCGTTGTATCCTTCTCCTCCTTCTCCCCGAGCTGTCTAAACTGACTTGAAGTTCGACAAAAAATATATATAGAAAGGGAGAGAGAGGTGAGAGGTGTGGGGGAGGAGAAAGAGGGTGTTCGGGTGTTAGAGCGAACGTAAGTGCAATTCAGCTCGTTTATCTCGCTTTTTATTTGACCAAAGCTTTTCGGCTGCTTTTGGCTAATTTTGTTTATTAAAAGTTGCCTGACCTGACATTGCCCCAAAGTTTCTTTTCTTTTCTTTTTCTCTTCTCTTCTCGTCTCTTCTCGTTTTTTTTCCTTCCCGACACAGTTCTACAACTTCTTTTCGAAATTAATTTCGGTGTGTGTGCGTTGCCAGGGTTGCCAAGTGTCGTTAGTTTAGCTATTTGGCAGGCAACCCGGCGACATAGTTAAATTAGCTAAACATTGCGGTTGCTCTAACATCCAATTCCAGTTTGTAGGAAGAGGGAGAGGGTAACGGGTAACCAGCCACGTTTGATGAAAAAGTTGCCGGCACAGTCCGTAGTCTGCATAAGGTCTAGAGGAGATTGGGTGGAGGGCTAGGGTTGCCAGCGGGTGGCTTGGCTAGCTTGGCATTTCGTAATGGCTTTGCTTTTGCACTTCACTACACTTGGCAAAAAGTTTTCGCATAAAAATTTAGATAATGCTCTCTCTCTGGCAAACTCTCTGCCAATGCATTTGACCCCATATTGTTCCCCCCCACCCCTCCTTCTCCTCTATCCTCCTTGCACCCCTTGCCATCAACTGCTGTTAACCCTCTTTAAGTGGGCTTGGCCACAGCCGAAGCGGTCAGCCATGTTGCAATGTTGCCAAAATAGGATCGTACGTACTCTCCACTCCTCATCCGACCCTCATGCCCCTCGTGCTCATCGTTGTTTCCCACAAAAATGCAAAACTGCCGAACTAAGGAATTTTTACTCCTTTCCCTCCCTCCCTTACCCCAAGCTGTGTTGCGGCCCGCATTAATCGACTTAATATTCAGATTGAAATTTCAAAAATTTTCGACCATTGGAATTTAATTGTTAAGGCTCAGGCATTTCACTCTGCTGCATGACCTCGAAAAAGGAACATCAGCTAAAGAAATTGTGGAGTTTGACTGACAGCTTTCTGGTTCGCAACAGCGCGTTGAACCGGTTGACGGTTTGCTTATCGAACGGGCAGCAGGTAGAGACCCACCGGAAAGGGAGGAAGACTGTACCTCCCAAACGGGAAGAAACGAAAGGTATGTAAACCGATTCAGAGTTTCAGGTTCTATAAGGGATTATGCTGATTTGGTTGGTTCTTTGGTGAACCGGTTAACAAAGTAATGTAGCTCAAGTTAAGTTTCTCAAGCGAAACTGCACTTAGAATTATGTTCGATATACCTGCTAAATTGGCCTGTTTATTGCTCATTAACGTGTAAAGGTATTTCAACCACTTTTCGAACCGGTTCAAGATACGGTTATTTAAAAGTTTTTCCCAAAATGCCAAACCTATGTGAGTACTATAAGCTTTATTAAAACTATACATATCGCACCGGTTCAACTAGCTAGTTATTCTACTTGATACAAAATGGCTTTAGTATTTAATTTAACAAACGAATTGTAAAATGAATGCATAACGAACCAGTTAACCAAACCGGATGCAGGTAACTCAGAACCACAAAGTTACAAACCAAATGATTTGTATTTAAACCTGACCAAGTAATAAAGATTGAGGGCCACAATGCCATAGGTAATTGACAGATTACTGGCTTTTACTTAACCGCTTGAAAATGGAACAAGCAAAATCGTTTAAACTAATAAGTATTTCGTAAATCTGCTTGTCATTTTAACAAATTTGAAAATCAACAATTTTGGACATAATTTCCAAGAACGTTCATAAAGTGAAAAACTGTGTTCTGACAGCGGAACATAATGGGATCCATATATATTTACATATTTCATGATGGGCGACAGTGTGTTCAATTACAAAACTGATTTGCAACTGGGCCGAATACCGAATGCAGTTGGCTATATGTACTATATATGTATGTATACATACATATGTATAGGCCCCACTGGGGAGGCACACTGCGAAAGCAATGACAGCTGCTGTGACATAAATTAGTTGCGAATGAGTGCAATGAATGAATATGCTGGCGAAACGAATAAATCGCGCACAATAAATTGCACTCAGTTCCGAAATAAAGTTTACCCTCCCATATTTTTTGCATTCCAACTTCCCTAGCCCCTTCTTTCCCCGTTCTGCTCTACAAAGTTAGTTGACTCTCTCGGTCTTTCTCGATATTTATGCGGCTGTTTATCGATTTATTTATCGCAGTAGCTGATGGGGCTCATAACTGTTTGACAAGCACCTGCGCGTCATGCGATCTGCAAAGTGTTTCGATGCTGTGTCGAGTGCTTTCTCGCTGCAGCTCAGGAGCGGTTCAGCAGGCAGACAGGGAAAAGGGGCAGAGAGGTCGGGAAGAGTGGAGAGAAGGGGCAGCACTTATCAAGCATTTATAAACAATAAACGAATATAAACAAGAAACTTTTGCCAACCATCAAATGCAATACAACAATGCCGCAGGGACAGTGGCGCGTGTGGCCTGGGGGGAGGGGGGTAGGTTAACGGGAGAGAGAGGTGGGGCAGCAGATAAATGGCAGCAAAATATGGCAAACAAAATGGACGAAGGGTGCGCAAATTGATGTGCCCAGGGAGAAATTCGCCAATGCGATTGCCACGGCCAACTCTGTGTGTGTTGTGGGAGGTGAGGGCGAGGATAGGGTGGAGAAGGAGGAGGGGGAGGGGCAGTCTCTGACTGTGGGGTTAATAGAGCGACTTTTTCTTCTACTTCTGGAAACATGTCAATGTGAAAAGTTTTTTGTGTGATTTCTTGAAAGTTATTTGCCCGAGCCCCGCCCAACACTTCACACTACTTCGCCCCCACTAACTCCCCTCTGATACGCCAATGTGCTTGCCTTGAACAATCTAAGATACCACGCAATTTGAATACATTAACTAGTAGCTGATTCATACCTACCATACCTACCATACCTACCATACCTACCATACCTACCATACCTACCATACCTACCATACCTACCATACCTACCATACCTACCATACCTACCATACCTACCATACCTACCATACCTACCATACCTACCATACCTACCATACCTACCATACCTACCATACCTACCATACCTACCATACCTACCATTTAATATCTAGGCAGATTACAATTTACAGGGTATGGAGGTAAAACAATGCGCAGGCCAAAAAGGCACAAAAAATTTGTGTGAGTCTCCAACAACGCGAACACAATAAAATGAGAACTCGCAAAAGATGACACCAAGCCGGCCCATGCAAAGAGAGTGGGGGAGAAAAGGAGGTAGAGGGTGGTGGGGATAGGCAGCTGAGGCAAATGCGGAAAAGAAAGGCAAAGTTTTACGTTGATGTTTGTTTACGAAATATGAAAGGGAAGCGCGTCGAGGAAGCAAGGCAAATAAAATGCCAAGCATGTCATAGCAGAGGGAGGAGGATGGAGTGCAGAGGGTAGCTG